>CM070583.1:56395347-57065735 GCA_036346355.1 Rhipidocladum racemiflorum | reverse complement strand
TTGATCCTTAGCTCTCGCTTCAGTATGCCGGGCCGTGCAAAACGTAGGGCTTTTGTTGGTTCGAGATGTGAACCTTAGCTCCTTCGATTTGGTTGATTAAGTATGGCGTGTCTCGCATTCGGGCCGAATCTTATTGAAGGGGGAAGAATGTGACACTACGGAAGGTCAAACATTATAAAATATGAAATCGGAGATTAAAAACTTACATTATGGAGGTTTAATCGTGTTTTCGGCCGTTTCTGAGTTTGGGTTTTTCCGGCGATTTGGGCCTTAGGTCTCTGCATGCGCCAAAAGTGGAGCTTTCCAGCCCATGGGGGGAGGAGGGCAGCATGACCCTGCCTCCTCAGTTCTCTTTCCCTAGTTGTGCCCCTCCCCTCTCCCTCCCCAAGCCGCCACCTCCCTCCTCCTCCACTCTCCTCCCCTCTAGCCGCCCCCCATGCGCCACCCCTCCTCCCTCTCCTCTGCACACTCCTTGCTGGCCTAGGAGGGCTCCTCGCCTCACCATCCCGCTGTTCTCTCCAGCTGGGAAGCTCCCACGACGAGGAGATCACGGCGGAATCTTGAGCGAGTGAAGGAGATTCGGAGAACCGGAGGAGACTCGCCGGAAATCGTGGATTGCCTTCATCGCTTACGTCAGCGAAGGCATGGTTAGGGGTAATCCTTGGGGATGGCTCCATGTGTTGTGCTAGAGTTTGTTTTGGTGTCGTTAGATTCCGAAAGGTGGTGCTGGCGATTGGATAGATTTGATGAAAACTAGAGTTTGCATAGTGTTCTCGCGTTCGCAGATTTCGGGGCCAATCACTCACTAGGGTTTGGAGTTTTCGCAATTTTAGATTCGGATTTTGGTCGGCCGCCTCAAGTTGAGAAAGTTGTATATAACTTCAATAACTTTAATTGACACTAAGAACGCGTCCAATTCCGCCCAGCCATTGAAAGATATGATCGCTGTGCAGAGCCGTGTTCAAATCTGTGACGAATTGGGAGAGTAACGTAATGTTTTGTAGATTTAAGCACAATTTTAGAGGCCGAATCAGCTTTTCTCCCAATACTTAGAAAAAAGCCATAGGAGAAATTTCCTAAGCTTCGCTTGATGATGTACTCAAGCATTTACTTGATTTGGAGTGGGCTAGAACTCCTGGGTTATGCTAGTTTGAAGCTCTGCTGTCCCCGTGGGGGACAGATTCTCTGCTGGCTTTGGGAGTAGTTTTCATGGTCGGGTATGACGAAACATGGTGTACTGTTTTAGGCACGCTTTTGAGTGTGTGGTATCTTGTGCAGGTGGTGTGACTCCTGGAGTTCCCTCATCCTCTCGCCAATCCATTCGCCCGCGGTTAAGGCAAGTGTATTGGAATGGGTAGGTGTTGTATGTTGCTTTGTCTTGATTAGATGCAAATTGTTTTCATGATATGCTATCTTGCCATGACTAGTGTTTGCCTATGATATGGATGAAAATGGTATGTTATGATGCTATGCAAATGATTAATTGTTTATGTTTATGGTACATAAGTTGCATACATGGCATGAAATCGGCCCTACGAGGAGAACGTCATAACTAGTCCCAAGAAGGTTTTCCAAGATGAAAGTTATGACTAATCGGAGCGCCTATTGAGTAAGACCCACCTCGTGATTCCATCCATGGTGAGTGAAAGTGAGGAGTAGGCAATCTCCTCCATCTACGGCTAATGGAAGTGCGGAAAGAGGGTGCACGCCGACGGGTGTGCACTGCAATACCTGGTGATAAGTGGCTTCGAGGAGACATGTGCATTGCATTGCATACATGATGATGATAATGAAATGTGTAGCTAAATGAGATTGGGACATGGTTATTGAGGTTGTATATGAAATTATGACTTGACTGGGCGATGTTAAGTATGGTATGTATCGTGATGTTGGCATTGATTTGTTCTTATGATCCATTGCAATATGCTGTGTTTGAAAGTGATGAACTCCACGCTTGTGTTTCATGTTGTTTTGTAGGTACCATGAAACTGCATGCGGAGAGGGCTATTAGTACTCTACACTTCCACATATGTAGCTCCACACTAATTTATAGACAATTTAATCGCTTGAAGTCATGATAATAAGAATAGTGCCATGGAATCTTGGTGTATGGTTACAAATTATGTGCTTGATTTCAATTGCTTCTGCTTAGTTTCGGAGTGAGTGATTGACTTGGTATTATTGATTTAAGCATGTTGCTATATCCATTGTTAATGCTGCTTTTAGATGTCTCATATATCTTGCTATATCTTGTCATAGTATTTGTTGTTAAGCTTCAATATTGAAAAACAAAGGAGATGTCACTAAATTTTCGCTTTTAGCATTTGCACCTTTGCTGTAATTTCATCTTTATTTGTGGTATTTAGATATTGTTTAGTCTATGTTTGGTAACAACATATCTGTGCATACTAGATGTTTGAGGTGTTATGATGTAGCCTACATTGGCATCCGTCCCACTTTAGCCTTTTCGCAATCTCTTTCTCCTTAAGCCTTTCCCGAAGAAGAAGAATGCCCCCAATCAGGTTGGGGGTGCTGGTCTTCAATTGCGGGATGGGTTGAGGAAATCCTATTTCGCCATTCCCTTTCGATCTTCTAACAAGGGCTGGCACCAGGAGTGGTTTTACTGTTCTAACCTCGAGCCATGCTTTCTTGCCTTATCCCGGACAGAGACTCCAAGCGGTATCAGCTTTCTTGGACTAAGCCTCCCGACTCCGACCAGTGAGACCAAGCTTGGAGAGCTCATGCGCCATCATCCATCAATTAAAGAATGCTTGGGCTTGCAATGGGAGTGGGTGTTGCCGCAGCTTCGACATTCACCGTGTTCGGCCAATAAAGCGAGCGGAGTTCACCTGTGAGTTCGACATTATCTGGGAGGTTGGACCCGGCACCCGTGGAGTCTGTCCGCGATGAGTTTCGGGAGGAGGTGTTGAGACAAAGGGTGACATCGACTTCTTTACTCACTGAGCGCCGTGTTGGATTGTGGGGATGCCCAAGTCCTTTCGTTTGGCTTTTCTCCTCCTCGTGGTGATCTTCATGCGTTCCCGGAATGCTTTTAAACTCCTCGTCTTCATTACTACTCGTTGAATTGTTATTCTTTCCCCATTTGTAAGGGATGGGAACCTCTTCTTTTCTCGACGCTCCATCCCCGGGTACTCTGAATATCCTGGATGCTTGGGCTAAGGAGACTTTGGCCAATCCACATCACGGGAGACTCCTCAGAAGATGCAGAGGCGGTATCACCGGAGGCTCCAGATTCTCAGGCTTCACCGCTTCCTCTGCCGGATGCTTCTCGCCCCCGTGGTAGGCTTTCAAGCGTCATCGGCCCCGGCCGCTTCGCTCGCCCGAAAAGTGCTAAGAGGGGAAGGTGGACATCTGGGCAAGGTTTCCCGAGTCCGTCTCCTCCACCCGCGGTCCCTGGAGTGAATCGGCTCACCATGCCATGTCGAAAAGTCTGCAGAGAAGAGGGAAGGGTGGCAACACAGAGACCTTGAGCCCCGGTTCTGCCTTCTCGCATCTCCAAGTGGCGGTTCAACCGTCCGCGATCCTTCCAGACCAGTCCCCAGCCGCCACCCGGCCCGCGCTGATCCAGGAGTCGGGCCCATAGCCCCATTCCTCTGCAGCGTTGGCTCGCTCGTCCGGCGGCGGGTCGGGCCTGAAGATAAAGCAGTCCCACCCAAGATTTCCTTGCCGCTTCCTCCTTCCATCATTTTTTGCTCGGCTTGTTGGACTCACGCTTAGAGGATGCTTTTATTAAAGGTTTGCTTGGTGGAGAAACCGAAGTCGGCTGATGTTCCTGTGCCGGGATGCTTGGAGCTAAAACTCCTGCATAGTCTTAGCCCCGAGGATGTCCTCAGCCGATAGGTCAAGCTGTCTTCTTCGAGTGCACGGCGCCAAGTGGAGTGTGTACCGAGGTCGTTCCTGAGGTAGCTCCGACTGGACCGTCCTCCTCCGACCGTCTGCCACCCGTCACGAGTGCCCAGTGGAGGCGTAGGGGAGCCACTCGCCAGCAGGTGTGCCTCCCTCCCGAAGTGGAAAGAGGATCCACAGCGCCTGACCACACGTGCCAAGCCTCCGCTCTACCTGCAGGGTACTTGGGATAGTGAGGAGGAAGAGTGGGACACCTTCGACGATCGCTGCTTAGAAGAGCAGGAGTTAAAGGATCTCCATGAGTACTCTGTCCGGGTGTTCCCGATCGATCCATCGTAGACTCATAGCTTTTTTGTTTTAGTGCTTTTGTTTCCCTCGGGATGCTTGTTCACTTTTTCATCCATTGCCTCTCGATCCCTCGGGGGGGGGCCGCTGAGGAAGAAGGCAGACTTCTTGCACTGTGGTCCTTCCTTCCGTCCAAGATGAGCAAGGAGGCGTAGGGATGAGCGGTGTGTGAGGTTCTGGAATGAAACGCATTCCCAAGAGTTGTAACGGGTTTTCCGGATTTAAGTCCAGGCCTCTCCACACTGGAGAAGCCTGGACCAGCTGCTCTGCTTCTCTCGATGGTGAGTTCTCTTCCTGGGGCGATCACTCTTGCCGTCTTCTTTCTTTTGTCTTTGACTTTGTCTCGGCCTTCTTAGTTAGGGGACGCGAACTTACCATCGAAGAGACTCCACGAGCCAGCCTTTATGGCCTCTGAGGGATGGCTCTAAGTCCTTGGAGGCGCCTTCTGTGTTTTGTAGGAGAGATTCCAAGGAGCGGAGGCCCGTGAGCGCCCGTGGCCAAGGCCTCGAGCAGTGGGGAGAGTTGACCAGAGGGGATCCTCGAAGGTTGAGTGTCCGGTCCTTGTCTTCTACAAGCTTTATCCGGGTTGTGGGCATTCTCGGGCAGGCGTTGACCCGCATCTGCTTGCAGAGTACTTCGGAGTGAGGGCGTAGAGCACAATTCTGATTCGACCTTGAAGGGAAGGATTCGAGCGATGCCGATAAGCATTCTGGGCTTAGCTTTCCAACAAGCTTCCTCGAAAGTTAGTGCCGGGCCTTCCTGCACCCTTGTGATCCGAGCGGGAACCGGTCTCTTCAAGATCTGTGAGCGGCTTCGAGAGGCTTAGGGCCCATAAAGTCGGAAAGGGTGATCATGAGCTCCAATCAAGCGCCGCGATCATGAAGTCGCCAGATCCTCGAGCGGAGCTTGAGGCCGTCAAGGAGGGTTTTGCCTGCACCGCGGATGACAAGCGAGCCACTTTACGAAGCCTCTAGCTGAAAACTCCGAACTTGGATCAGCATAGGCGTATGTAAGGGGCTTCGTGCCCGGGAATGAACATGAATTTTTGTTTGATGTTTGCCCTCTCGTCTCTTGGCGTGTTACCCGCTTGCAGTTTCGTCCGACTGGAAGGTCATCTGAGTGCCTCTTGTCCAGGTGGTGAAGCATCCGAGTACTTGATGGGTTCATAGCCTAGCATTTCTTCGAATCGAGCTGTCCAGAGTTCCTTTGCTCCGACTTGCTTCTTGCCACCCGAGTGCTTTTCTGGTCGCCCCTAGAATCAAGGAGAGACATCTTGCGGGAGTGTTTAGCGTTCACTTATTAAGTGTTACGACCGTTAGGCCGAGTGATTTAAGTTGGGGACTAATGCGCGTGTGAACGTGCACTTATTAAGTGTAGCCCCCGGCTTACTGCCTAGTTGGGAAACAACTAGGTCGTAAGGCAAAAAGTAAAGTGATTAAAAGTGGAGGGGGATTATGACGTCACCGAGCCGTTTTCGTCATACTGCTTGCGTGGCTGGTTCAAACTTGTCTCGGGACTGCTGCTGAGTCGCTCTGGCTTCCCGCCCCTTCCTTTAATCTCATGCTCTTCGTCTTCCGCATTTCTTGGTATAAGAAGGGTCAGGGAGAGCCTCTTGTGGCTACTCTTTCTTGCGCCCAGGGTTCACAAAACCGTAAACCATGATTTTCGAGCGTCTTGCGCTCACGATTCGAGATGCAAAACCGCTCGGTAAACCGGTCTAATTAAAAATTAAAAAAATTAAAAATTTGAAAAATTTGTATGTTCGGTTTTTCGTGAAAAATGCGGTTTTAAACCGCGGTTTCTCGTAAAACCATGTTTTCAGCGTAAAACGTGAAAACCGTTTTGAAGAGGTCGGGTTAGTTTTAGTGAAACCCTAACGGTTTTAAGTAAAAACCGAAAGCGGTTTATCGTGAAAAACCGCGTTTACCGTGAAAAAACCGCGGTTTACCGTGAAAAACCGAGCGGATTTCAAATTTTTTCAATTTTTGGATTTTCTAACTCTTCGGTTTTTGGCGGTTTTTTCGCCGTTTTTGCGAAAAGCCGAACCGGTTTTCATGATGCGGTTTGTGAACACTTGCTTGGCGCCCTTCTTCCTTCCCGCCGCTTCCTCTCCTCTCTTGTCTTTTGATGGCGAGCGGTGGCAGGTTAGGGCCCGACCGGTCGTGAGGTATTACGGGTAGCCAGGGGGAGGAGAAGCACGTGGCGATTCGATGCCGTGACGGAGGAGCTTGAGGAGGAGCGATCCGTTGACCGCAACGTGGAGGCCGTCGATGCTCTTCTTGAGATCGTTCCTTGCCTTTTTAGGGCGCGGGACGCCCTCATTGCGGTGGTTGGGCGGGTGCGTCGCGGCGAGGCCTGAGCAGGCGGCGCCCCTGGCCCCTTTTTTTATGTAATGAAATGAAAAGAAAATGAAATGCTATATTTCTTCTGCATTGCCCTGTGTAATTCCCTTTTTTCCAATTTAGCGTGGTTTTTGAATTCGTCTAAGCGCCGTATCCTTTGTCACTTACGCGTTCCACCCGACTATACCTAGCCCCTAAGTGCCGGTAGTTCGCTAGTTGCTTCTTTTACTGGACACTTCTTGCGGGGGATTTGGGCTTGATCGTGTATGGCTTTGCGTTTTCATGAATTAGGATTTACACGCGCTTGGAAGTCTTTGCCGACGACTCAAGGAAATGGAGTGCTTAGGAAACTCACGAAATATTTCATTTTAAAATGAAGCAGTGAGAATACAAGGTTTAAGCGTAGAAGCGACGTAGCTGTTCTATATTCCAGGTGTTGCTGATGACTGCATCGTCTTCTCGTCTAAGTCGATAAGTTCCAGGCCACACCACTTCATTGACAATATAGGGACCCTCCCAACTTGGGGAAAGCTTGTGCTCGCTTTTCTGATTTTTTCTTAGAACCAGATCTCCTTTGGAGAAAGCTTGGCCCCTGACATTGCGGTTGTTGGTGTATTCTACACCAGGGTGCCCACTACACTTTAGTAAGAGCGCCAATGACAAGTGAGTGTCCAGGCCACGCCGGCACTTACAAAGCGTGGCCGCCAAATGGACACGTGGCGACGACTGTGCCACGCCAGCGGTCGATAAGGTAACGCCAAATGACACGTGGCGACGAGACCACGCCATTGGCCGGCGGCGGTCGATAATGTACGCCAATGGTGGCGACAAAGCACGCTGGGCGGCAATGATAATCGCCAATGGACAGTGGCGGCTCGTGCTACGCCATTGGCGGTCAATCGTGTGATCGCTCGCTAACACGTGGCATCTGAACCACGCCGTCGGGCGTGACAGCAAGGTGGTACTTTGGCGACGACGGCGCTTGATCCCATTACCATCAGCGCCATTCCGAGGCCACCTAGTAACTTCGTGCGACCACACGTAGGGTCAAAGACATTTAATGCATATCGATGCGCATTAAATGGGAGTAATGAAGGCTACAGATATGGCGGCGCGTGTTCCCACGCGCCATTATTACAAATGGCGCCACGGTGCAATTTCCCACTCCCAAACAGAGGGCGGAGCCAAGACGCGAGGGACTCACGCGGGGAGAGGATGACTGTGCCAGGAGCATTAAGTGTCTTTGCAAGAATAAAGTGATGTGCATTAAATGCGGCATGTCAAGTGTATTCAATGTCTTTGCACTATTGTAAGCCCCATGAGCCCCAGCCAGCCCGGGTATAAAAGGCAGCTGGGGTGCATGAGACGGGGGGGTTTGGTCCTTTGGGGGTTCGCTCTTTTAGGTTAGTTCATTCTCCTTTGAGCTGGAGTCCTGGAGTTCCAGCCCCTGTCTGTTTCAGTTTCTCCAAGAACATAAGCAAGAGCAAGACAAGCGACTAGGGCTATTACTCGCATAGAGGGCCCGAACCTGGGTAAACCCTAGCGTCTTCCTGTGAGCTTCGCCTCTGTTTCCTTTCCACCGTCTCTCGAGCAGTCTCCATGAAAGCCCCCCGTTCGAACTTCATACACCCCACTTCGGAAGGGGTCTGTTAGCTCATACACTGACAGCGGTCATGATAGCGGTGTAGGCCTTGAAGATATCTGGCTGATCGGATCACGGCTACATCCCTTGCTTCTTCCAACTAATCGAGGTCGTCCAGTCTGCTTTCTTCTGATATAGCCTCGTTGTGGTTCTGAACCCTTAGGGATCTGAATTTCAGCTCAGTAGGTAGGACCGCCTCATACCCGTATACCAGGAAGAAGGGCAACTGCTCAGTTGCCCGATTGGGAGTGGTTATGAGCCCCTAGAGAACCGAAGGCAATTCCTTCACCCATCGGGTGGCGTAGGGATTAAGGTGATCGAAGATCCTTGCTTTCAGTCCTTGAAGCACCATGCCGTTCGCTGGTTCAACCTGTCCATTGCTCCGCGGGTGTGCCACGGAAGCAAAGCATATTTTAATTCCCAGTTCATCACACCAATCCTGGAATTCTTCCTCTCGAATTGGGTGTCGTTGTCGTGATGATTAGCATTTGGCATGCCAAAGCGAACCACAAAGTCTTGGAAGAAGTCCTTGGCTTTTGCTGCTGTTGTCGGCGTATTCTACACCGGGGTACTCTCTCCGCCCTTAAAAAAGATGCGAAGGGCCCCATGTGGCGACCAGCGTTCTTAAGCCCTCCTCGCGGGATGAGGAGGCCCACGTGGCTACGTGGCGACCAGCGTTCTTAAGCCCTCCTCACGGGGCGAGGAGGCCCACGTGGCTACGTGGCGACCAGCGTTCTTAAGCCCTCCTCACGGGGCAAGGAGGCCCACGTGGCTACGTGGCGACCAGTGTTCCTAAGCCCTCCTCGCGGGGCGAGGAGGCCCACGTGGCTACATGGCGAGCAAAGCATTCCTAAGCCCTCCTCATGGGGCGAGGGGCCCACGTGGTCGCACGGGCGATCAAGCTCCTCCCAACCCCTACTCACGGGGCGAGGAGGTCCACGTGGCAGCCCAGGACAAGAAGCAGAAGAAAGCTTCGCCCAGAATCCTCACCTTTGGGTTTTTGTCAGGGAATTTAATGCGGGGCATGGCGACAGGCCCTTTCCCTGACTTACCACGTCTGGCCCGTCATGGGAAGCGCAGCCCTGACGGCTCGTAGTGTAGCGGCACAAAGAAGGAGGCCCCAAGATGGGATGGCATTAATGAAATGTAATTAATGAGCCGCTAGCTGCAGAGGTTTTGTCCCCACTGCTTGCCCCAGCCGACTAGGGATATATAAGGGCGGTCGAGTGCATGGTGAGAGAGGGGAGGAGGAACTTTGTCTTTCGAGACCAACAAAGACTTCAGGCAGGACGTAGGGCTATTACCCAACTTGGGGGCCTGAACCTGGGAAAAACCAAGTGTGTTCATCGCTTGTCTTCTGGGGACAAAGGGGGAGAGAGCGACCGGGTTAAGTCTTCGCTAAGCACACCCCAAACTGAACTAAAACGTCCTCGCGGGAGGATCCTATCGTGAAAAACACCGACAGGCGCCGCTGTAGGGGTGCGTGGTTGGCGATTACCGGTCTCGACTTCCAACTGCTCCGGTGAAATTCATTGACAGGTCTGTCCATCAAGAGGATGGCGGGTTCACACACGACACCACCACCAGCGGCTATCGTCCGATAGGGGAGTGTTTAGTTTCAAAAGTATCTTTACTTTGATCTTTTCTCTTCTTTCCTGTGCATACCAAAAAGGAGTTTGTTGCCGTGGTCGCCTTTGGTTATGAGTTATATTGGCTTTTCCCTGTTAGACAAACGGTGGCTTCCGACGCCAAAGTCGTATAAGGTCGAGCGACCAGGGGTTGCGCGCGGCCCGGTCTCGTAAGACGGCGAGCTCCGCCGACACCGCTAAGTACCCCGCCCCTGGCTCCCCCGTTTCCCTACACGCAGCCCCGCGAAGTGTAATTCCAGTTCACTTGGAGTGTAAGTCCAGTTAACTTTAGAACCACGGCGCACCACGTGCAGGGACTTAGCTTGAAGTTTCCTTTTTTTATGGAGAACGATTGCTTCCTATGCTTGAGTCGTACAAGGTCGGGCGACCAGGGGTGCGCATGGCCCGGTCTCGTAAGACGGCCAGCTCCACTGACACCTTTAAGTCCCCCGCCCCTGGCTTCCCCATTTCCTTACACGCAGCTCCGTGAAGCCTAAATCCGAAACACAAAAAAGTCTAAGTCCCCTCAGAAAGATGGTGCATGCGGAGGAAAAGTTGCATGCCGGCTTTACATTCAAAACCCCAACTCTTGGGAAGGAAACCCTTATGGGCACTACCTAATGGGTGGCATTATTTGCGCAAGCCTTTTTCGTTAAGGCGACGGATATCTCCTACATATTTTTATGAGCTAATTCAACTTCGTTCAGTGGATTGGGAACTGGTCACCCTTCATCGAAGATAGGCGTTATGCGCAAGCATAATTGGCAAACAAGAAGGTAACATGAATACTTTGAATAGTGCCCAAAAGTACTAATAAGTTTCATGATTACAGACTACAAAAAATAAAAACAAAGGAAGACTAAGCGTTGGCCTTGAAAAGGCTCTTGGTTGGCGGCGGCCCTTACCGTCCGCGTCCCTGCTCCCCCGCCCTCTTTGGCGTCTTCGGCTAGAGGGGCGAGGCTCATGGGGCTGGACCTCGCATCGGCCCGGCATTTAACTCGCGCATTTCGGCGCTTTCGTGCCACCGCCTCGTCCCCTTCGATGTCGGCAACTGTTGCCATGGCGTTGAAGGAGGCATCGCGGCTGGCACAGCACGCCAGCACATAGGAAGCTGCCCCAATGGCCACTGCTCGCCCCTCAATGGCTGAACGCTCGGCGAGGGCAGCGGGCAGATTTTGGAGGGCCTCCGCAGCCTGATTCACCCCGACAGCTTACTGCGAGGCGGTGGGCTCCTGCGGAGGCGCAAGGACAACGCCAAGAGGTGCCAAGCTCTCTCTCATGCTCCTGTAGGCATTGTGGAGCATGACGGTGAGGTGGTGGAGCACCCGGCGGTGCTCCGCTGCCGCCCTGGTCTGTGCCACCTCGGCCGCCTGGGCACCCGAAGCGGCATTCTCTTGAGCCAGCGCCGCCTCAGTTTTTTCCTTCTCCTCCCGCAAAGCGGCCAGCTACTGGGGATACCATGCTAACTTGGCCGCAGTTGTGGCGAGGAGGGTACCAATGCCCGCGTACACTCGTTGAAGGTCGGCGAGCACTCGGGCATGGTTCGGGCCCCGGGTTGGAGGGGTGAGCACCGCAGGGGCGGCAGCCTAGCCGATGCCTCCTGGGGCCAAGCCAGGGGCGTCACTTAGGCCGCCCGAAGAAGATGCCCCAGTCCCGACAGGCGTAGGAGGCACAACGGGGGCTGGGGCCGCCTGTGCAGTCACCCTGGGAGGTAACTAGAAGGTGAACCCCGACGCCGGGAGGGCGACCTGGTGACCGCCCGAAGTTGTGGGCGCCGGGGTTGGAGAGGAGGATGCCGCAGGAAGCGGCGGCAAAGCCCCTGGAGCCGGCGGTGGCGGCGCGTGAGAACTCGACGCCGGCAGGATCGGCACGCTCTCTAGGGCAGTGGTAGTCGGCGCCCCGGAGGAAAGACCCACTCCCCCCAGCGTCGCGGGAGAAGTGGCGGGCATGGCGCTGCTGGAAGCATCGCCCAGGGTGCGGGGCCTCTTCGGATCCGCGACCGGGGGATCGTCGGTGATCGGACGTTTCCCAGCGGTGCCCCTTATTACCAAAGGGCCCCTAGCTGGCACCACCACAAGGCCTGTGGGGCCCATTGGTGGGAACATTCTGGTGATTCGGTTCCGCTCCACGGGATCCATGTCGGCTAGAGGCCGGACCCCGTCGGCGAACACCAGATCTCCAGCAGGGACTGGGAGTAGCTCCTTCACCCACTTCATAAGGAGGGAGCTGGTCAGATTCCCAGCGCCTGATCAAAATAGAAATGGAGTCAAAAGATAAAGACGGTGAGAAGAAACCGCACGTTCAGAAGAAGACAAAGACTTACTGCTCGGAAACGTCCTGGTTAGGTTGTCATCGCCCATGTACTGCCAAGCCGGGCGAACACGGAGCCACAGAGGGCTGATTCTTCGGGACACGTAGTCCCGGACCACCAGCACCCCAGTTAGGCCGGCGTCCAGCAGGTGCTGAATGCGGTCCGCCATGGCCCGAAGCTCGTCCGTCTCCATGACGGCTTCATTCCAGTCCTCGTGCCCCTCCGCCACGGCGGTGGGAGGGGCGAGGATGTCTGAACCACTGTCATTCATGACGTCTGGCTAGTCCTCCCTCCAGGACTTCCAGCTCGACTTCTCTTGAAAGGCAATGTAGTGGGGGACCATCCCGTCGCGAAGGCGGAAGTGGCAGCTTCCGGTGACCTCCCCGTCGCCGGCGGTGCGGAGGGTGTAGAAGTACTGAAAAGGTGGGAGGCTGGGCATCACCCCCACGAACATCTCGCACAGGTGTGCGAAGACGGCGAGGATGACGACGGAGTTGGGGGAAAGATGAAGATGGTGCACTCCTTAGGAATGGAGGACCATAAGGAAGAACTCGGAGAACGGTGGGACGAGGCCCGCCATGAGCGCCCACCCGAAGAGCACAATCTCCCTAGGCTCGGGCCTGGGAGATCGTGTCCCACGGCGTACACGAAGGGTCCCCTCCGGTGCCATCTGTGACAGGACCTTCGCCCTGTCGTCGTTGGCCTGAGACTGAGGAAGGATCGCCATTACAAGGAAGGAGGAAGGGAGACTGCAAAAAAAAGGTGTCAAGATTCAAGAGGAAGCGTAGGAGGACCCAGGATGTGGGGAGGCATATATATACGTGCTCCCCCCCCCGGCGGTTCATGAGGAAAATTAATCATGAGCGCCGCTTCGAAAACCGCAGAAAATGCGGCCGAAGTGGAGGAGTCGGAGGCGGTTCGGTACCCTGACACAATAATGATGGGCCCCTCCCGAGACAGCTAGGCTTTTACTATAACAAGTTAAAGACTGGCGCATCTCACGAAGGGCCCGGGGGCTACTGTTGGCGTATTCTACACCGGGGTACTCTCTCCGCCCTTAAAAAAGACGCGAAGGGCCCCATGTGGCGACCAGCGTTCTTAAGCCCTCCTCGTGGGACGAGGAGGCCCACGTGGCTACGTGGCGACCAATGTTCTTAAGCCCTCCTCGCTGGGCGAGGAGGCCCACGTGGCTACGTGGCGACTGGGCCGTTCTTAAGCTCCTCCTAGCGGGCGCAAGGAGGCCCACGTGGCTACGTGGCGGCGGCGTCCTAAGCCCTCCTCGCGGGGCGAGGGGACCCACGTGGTTGCACGGCGACCGGCCCTCCCAAGCCCTCCTCGCGGGGCGAGGGGGCCCACGTGGCATCACAGGACATGAAGCTGAAGAAAGCTTCGCCCAGAAGCCTCCCATGGGGGTTGGGGTCAGGGCATTTAATGCGGGGCGTGGCGACAGGCCCTTTCCCTGACTTACCATGTCTGGCCCGTCATGGGAAGCGGTCAGCCCTGATGGCTCATAGTGTAGCGGCACAAAGAAGGAGGCCCCAAGATGGGATGGCATTAATGAAATGTAATTAATGATCCGCGTAGCGGTGTAGTTTTGTCCCCCCACTTGCCCTAGCCGACCAGGGATATATAAGGGCGGTCGGGTGCATGGTGAGAGAGGGGAGGAGAAACTTCGTCTTTCGAGACCAACAAAGACTTCAGGCAGGACATAGGGCTATTACCCAACTTGGGGGCCTGAACCTGGGAAAAACCAAGTGTGTCTACTATTTGTCTTCTCCGGGATGGCGGGGAGAGAGCGACCGGGTTAAGTCTCCGCTAAGCACACCCCCAAACCGAATTAAAACCTCCCTCGCGGGAGGATCCTGTCGTAAAAAACACTGACAGCTGTTATGGTGGCGACTGGCTTGGCTTCGATCCACTTCGTGAACTTGTCCACAGCGACGAAAAGATGTGTAAATCCACATTGCGCTTTTTTCAGTGGTCCTACCATGTCAAGCCTCCAAGCTGCGAATGGCCAAGTGATTGGTATTGTCTACAACTCTTGAACCGGCATGTGGATTTGCCGAGCAAAGAATTGGCAGCCTTCACAGGTGCGAACGATGCCCTCTGCGTCCATTACTGCAGTCGGCCAGAAGAATCCTTGGCGGTAAGCTTTTCCGACTAGGGTTCTTGAGGCCGCGTGGTGTCCGCAAATTCCCGTGTGGATTTCCTTGAGGAGATCCTTTCTGTCTTGCTCCGAGATGCAACATCTGAGCATTCCGAAGGCGCTCTTCTGGAAGAGCTCCCCCTCAATGACTATGTAGCTTATACTTCTGCACGCGATGCGTTCTGCTTTAGTGCGATCTTCTGGGAGTTCATCTTTTGTCAGGTAATCTAGGTAATGTCTTGTCCAGTTGGGGCTGATGACCAACACCTCTGCGTTAGCTGGGGGGACGCCTCCTCGTCTTTTTGGCGCAGGGTGGTTGAGGGCTTGTTAAGTTCTTCCACGAAGACGTCCGCTGGTACATCTGCCCGACTGGAACCCAGTTTGGCAAGCTCATCGGCGGCTTCGTTTTCACTTCTAAGCACATGGGATAGCTCCAGTCCATCGAACTTGTCTTCCATCCTGCGCACTTCTTGGCAGTACGCGGTCATCACGTCGTCAATGCACGACCAATTCTTTTGTACTTGGTTGATTACGAGCTAACAATCTCCGTGAACCGCCAATCGTCGAATTCCGAGTGATATGGCGATACGGAGCCCATGGATGAGTGCTCCGTACTCGGTGGTGTTATTTGATGTAGGGAAGTGGATCTACAAGACGCATTTCAGCTCTTCTCCTTTCGGGGACGTGAGCACGACGCCGGCCCCCGCGCCAGTGAGCATGAGAGAACCATCAAAGTGCATTGTCTAGTGCTCGAGTTCTTTGCTGGTTGATGGACTCTATAGTTCCGTCCATTCGGCGGTGAAGTCGGCTAGAGCTTGCAATTTTATGGCGGTGCACGATTTGAACGTGATTTCAAAGGCTCCTAGCTCAGCTGCCCATTTGGCGATTCTCCTGGTGGCTTCTCGGTTATGGAGTATATCTCCGATCGGGAAAGAAGTAACCACTGAAATCGTGTGTTCCTGGAAGTATTGCTTGAGCTTTTGGGAGGTGATCAGCGCATAGATAAGTTTCTGAATTTGCAGGTACCGCGTTTTAGATTCGCCTAATACTTCGCTGACGAAGTAAACCAGACGTTGTACCTTCTGCTGGTGCCCGTCTTCTTTGCACTCAACTACGATTGCTGCGCTAACCACATGGGTTGTCGTGGCTATGTAGAGCATGAGTGGTTCCTCCGGCAATGGGGATGCCAGTACCAGGGGCTTTGTTAAAAAGGTCTTGAGGTCGTCGAAGGCTTGCTGTGCTTCGGTGGTCCATTCAAACTGGTCTTGCTTTTTTAGGAGTTTGAAGAACGATGTTCCCCGTATCCCTAAGCGAGAGATTTAACCTCGCCGAAAGTGCCATAATGCACCCTGTAAGCTTCTGGACGTCCTTTTGATTTGCCGGTGGCTTCATCTTTTGGATGGCGTTGACTTTCTCCGGATTTGCTTCGATGCCGCGGTGTGACACGATGAACCTGAGAATCTTTCCCGAAGGGACTCCGAAAGTGCACTTCTCGGGGTTGAGTTTCATCCGGTAAGCCCTCAGGCTTTCGAATGTTTCGATCAAATCGGAGATGAGGTCTCCTTTCAACCGAGATTTCACCACAACATCATCCACGTAGGTCTCCACGTTGCGTCCGAGTTGATCGTGAAAGCACCGTTGTATTGCGCGCTGGTAAGTTGCGCCGGCGTTCTTCAGCCCGAATGGCATTATGACGTAGCAGAAAGCCCCGAACGACGTGATGAACGAAGTTTTGATGCAATCTTCCTCCTTGAGGCTGATCTGGTGGTAACCTAGATAGGCATCCAGAAAGCTTAGGAGTTCGCAACCAGCGGTGGAGTCCACAACCTGGTCGATGAGAGGTAACCTGAACAGATCCTTAGGGCATGCCTTGTTGAGATCGGTATAATCAACACACATACGCTAGCTTTTATTCTATTTGTGAACTAGAACCGGATTCGCTAACTAGTCGGGATGATACACTTCTCTTATAAAGCCCTCGACTAAGAGTTTAGTGATCTCTTCTTTAATCGTGTCACGACGGTCTTGAGCGAAACGTCGGACGCGCTCCTTGATTGGTTTCACATTCTGGTTTACATTTAATGCATGTTCGATCACCTCCCTCGGAACACCAGGCATGTCTGAAGGCTTCCAGGCGAAGATGTCCTGGTTTGCTCGGAGAAAGGTGACGAGCGTGCTTTCCTATTCCTTACCGAGGCCTGTCCCGATCAAAGCTGTTTTAGCTGGATTAGACAAGTCGAGTGCTATTTTCTTAACTCCTTCGCCAGGTTGGATCCCTGCCTTTACTTGTTTTTTGGCTGGTACGTCTTCATCCCACGAAGCAGAACCCGCCAATCGGATCTTTTGCAAGTCGGCTGATGCCCGTAGGATCTCGGCCAGCTCGCAACTCTCCTTGTCGCATTGAAAAGACTAACATACATCTCCATGGATCGTGACGACTCCTTTGGGTCCTGGCACCTTGAGCATTCAATAAGTGCAGTGTGGAACTGCCATGAATTTTGCCAGGCCGGGTCTTCCCAAGATGGCGTGGTACGCTGTCTCGAAATCGGCTACTTCAAAGTTCATGTACTCCGTCCGGTAATTGTCTTTCGTGCCGAACGTGACGGGCAAAACAATCTTCCCTAGTGGCACAGAAGAAGTCCCAGGAATCACTCTATGGAATGGTGACGAACTTTGCTTGAGCTCGGTCTGTGGTATCTTCATGTCGTCGAGGGTTTTAGCAAATAGAATATTGAGCCTGCTACCTCCATCGATCAGCACCCTCATGAGTTTTACGCTGCGGATGACTGGATCCAGCACCAAGGGATATCTGCCGGGAAAAGGTATGTGATCGGGGTGATCTAAGCGATCAAAGGTGATGGAAGCTTCTGACCACTTCAGATATTGGGGGGTCGCCGTTGTGATCGCATTGATATCCTGAGCGGTAAGCTTTTGTTTCCGCTTGGACTCATATGTGCCCGAGCCCCCAAATATGAAGTTGAGCTCTTGTTCGATCTTTGGGAACTCACCCTCTGCTGAGGGATCATCTTTCTTCCCAGCCTCCTTCTTATCTTTGGGTTCTGACTGGTTCCAATTTTCTCGTGCGAACCTTTTCAAAGTGAAGCAATCTTTTGCCACATGCTTTCCCTTTGGGCGGAAAGGGCATTGGGCTTTCATTACTTCGTCGTATTCTTTGTTCTGGGGAGCTCTCGTCCTTCCGCGCTCGGCTGTTGTGACTAAATCCTCTCCCTTCCATTTTTTTCTCCTTTTGCTTCGGGGTTCGGTGTGATCTTTTTTTGTCTTTTTTGTGGGGGTCGATCCTCTCGGTGTTCCGCTAATGCATCCGACGCGGCTGCATAGCGATCGGCCAAGGCGAACATCTCCCTAGCTGTGATTGGAGGTTTCTGGGACATCTTTTTGATGAGATCGGGGTCGATGACGCCTTTCTGGAAGGCCGCGATGACGACCGCATCTGAGACGTCTCGAACAGTATTCTTTTTCTGCGTGAATCGCCGGATGAACTCCCTCAGGGATTCGTTCTTCTTCTGATGGAGCTGGTAGAGGTCCCAGGGGGTTCCAGGCTTCTCGAAAGTGCCCAGAAAATTCATGATGAATTGGTCACATAGGTCTCCCCAAGAGTCGATGGAATCTCTTGGAAGCCATGTAAGCCATGCTTGGGCCGAAGGAGCTAACATGACCGGCAGATAGTTTGCCATTACGTTGTGGTCACCTCCGGCCGCTTTGACTGTAAGGGAATAGACCTGCAACTAGGCCTCTGGGTCTCTTTCTTCGTCAAACTTGGTAATGCCTTTTGGATTGAAACCGGCCGGCCACTACACTCGGCGGAGGCGAGCAGTGAATGCTTTGATCCCATCAATAGGCCCTTCGTCGCGTTGAGCATGATGGTGGCATGGTGAAGAATCCACTCGGCGATCATCATCCCGGTACGGGCTGTGTCGGCTTTTGTGATTGCTGTAGTCTGAGGCCCAATTGCGGAGATGTCGGCTATTCTGGTCATGATCAATGCCGAAACGTTCGCGGTCGTCGTCCCGGCGGTGCCCCTCATCGTCATCCCGTTCCCATCTTCTAGCATAGAGGCCTTAGCGAAGGTCTCGGTGGATGATGGAGCAGACATCCCTGTCGCAGGGGGACTTGTGCCGGACTGCTTTTCGTCCGACTGCGCCCGGTCCGACTACTAGCTGTGTGGGTTTCTTCCCCTGTACGTGGGGGCTTCGTCATCTTGCCCCGCTGGTTGTGCTGAATCGCCGCAGCCATCACCATGGCTTTGACTTGAGCCATGATCGGCACAGCTGGGCTATCGGATTCGATCATGGGTCCCAAGGTATCAAGGAGTGTCTTGGTGGCCATGAGATTTTGCTGCAGAGTTTGGAAAACCGACTAGTTCCCCATTCTAGCATGCAAGATATCATCGTTAACATTGCGCGCCTGATTTTGAAGTGACCGGGCGCGGTTGTCTGGGTCTTCATGCCGAGCAGGTTCCATCTCGGTCTCCCCGGGTCCCCGTCGATCCTATGATTCGGGGAGACTACTCCCGATCACAAATACCGAGCAAAAACTAAGAAAGTTCTTGGACCAGATCTGATCTGAGTCCGAAGGGGTGAGGGAGCCATGCTCGTTTGCGATGAAGTGTAGACTTCCAAAGCAAAAAACCTGGCCTAGAGCGAAGGTGATGCCATCTTCGAAAGCCATCGAAATCACTCGGATTGATCTTCGCGCTTCCCCTATCTGGCGCGCTAACTGTCGACGTTTGGTGTCGGCAATAATCTTAAGGGGGTGTGAATTTGTGGGGCAAGGCGCTGAATCAGGATCTCGATGGTAACACAAGACAAGGAATTATACAGGTTCGGGCCCTCGACGGTGGAGGTAATACCCTAGTCCTGTGTTCTGGGATTATATGTCGTATGGCCTCTTCTTTTTTCTCTCTCCCCCTTAGGGGTCCTCCCCCTCCTCTTATATACTGGGAGGGGGTGGAATCCAACTCGGTTACTAGAGCACGAGTCCGAGTTGATTACATGTAAAGGGATCGTATCCTTCCTTATCTGGGATAACTTCCTTTACGGTTACAATATCTTCTTTCAGTTATAACGTGGTTGGATCTATGAGATGCACGTTCCTTTCTCAAACGGTCTTCTTAGACCTCCATGTGTGTGCACCCGTTCTTTGTATCCTCCACAACAACCCATTCAAATAACCTTAGTGCTCTAGGGCACCTGAAAGTTGTCTTATAAATATCGGCTTTGGCCATGGAGTTTTGATTGTATCTAGCATTCCCATCAAGAAAGCTAATAATTGTATTCCCAGATGCAACATCGATAAGCATATCAGCTATAGGCATCGGGTATTCATCCTTAGGTGTTGCTTTATTCAAATATCTGAAATCAATGCATACTTTAAGTTTATCATTTTTCTTCACTACATGAACAATATTAGAAACCCACTCAACATATCGGTAAGGCATGATAAACTTAGCCTCTAATAATCGCTTTATATATTCTTTTATTTTAACATACATGGCTGGATTAAACCGTTTAGGAGACTGTTTGAACGGCCGATAGCTTGGTTTTATCGGCAGCTGATGTTCAACTAGCTGTCGGCTTAAGCCAGGCATCTCATAATATTTCCAAGCAAAACAATCTTTATAAATTTTTTTAGCAAATTGACCAACTTTTCCTTGTATTCAATAGTTAATTTTGAACTAATAAAAGTTTGTCTCTTTTTATCACAATCGCCTATATCTATTTCTTCTAATGGATCTAAAGATGTAAAACCTTGTCCAAATCTTTCAATATCTTCAAAATCTTCAATGGCCTCATAGCTATCTATTGTTTGCCGATAGTATTACATTTTATCTTGTAAAACTTTTACTACCGCTTTGGACTCCATCGTTGTACAATCTCGTTTGTCCGATCAAGTGTACTAGGCTTTACGTTGATCGGACTTACACCTGTCTGGCCGATACATATAAAGTCGTAGTCTTGAAGTGTTTTACCGAATATGCACTCGGCCCCTTCATGTTGCCAACTGGTCTTTGGACTAGCCATAGCTATATGAGCGATGTGTCAGCTTCAACCACCTCGACCTCATCGCCATTCCATTGCATTAGGTTTTGATGCATAGTCGATGGTATGCAACAGTTAGCATATATCCAGTCCCTACCAAGTAACACGCTATAGCTTCCCTTAGCATCAATCACAAAGAAAGCTGTTAGCAAGGTCTTAATACCGACTGTGAGCTCAGTTACCATTACACCTTTTGCTTCTGTAGGGTCGCCGGTAAAGTCATTCAACACCATATTGGTTTTTATAAGATCTTAATCGAATTTGCCCAACTTTTTACATGTCAAATAAGGCATCAGATTAACAGTCACACCACCATCTACAATCTTCCTTGATATTGACTTTCTGTTAATATGGCCTTTCATATATAGGGGCCTAAGATGCCGATGATTATCTTCTAGCTTCTTAAAAACAGCATACTGAGAACCAAGGCACAATTGAGCAAATGACTCCTCAGTCGATGGCTTGCATGCTTTGAATTCCACAGGCAAGGTGAACACCATATTGATGTCCATCGCTGGTGGCAAATCATTCTGTACAGTGAGGGAATCTAGATCGTCGGCTGAATTTAATTCTTCCCAAATAATTTTTTTCTTCCTCCACTCCTTTTTGATGCCCTTGACCGAATGAAGTTCATTAAAAACTTTATCCCTTTTCTTCTCCTAATCGGCTTCCCTCAACTCTTGAGTTCTCAAACGTTGAAGCCACCACCTTTGCGACTTGCTCAATCCGGGAGGACACCAGCGTGGCATAGGTTCAATCGGCTTTGGTATTTTGCCGATTAAATTTGACTTGCTAGTTTCCTCGCATCTTTGATCAGGTTGTCTCTGTTCTCAGACCGGTTCAGAAATTATTTCCTGAACTGGTCTTTTATGACTCTCCTCGTGTCAGCTCGGAATTGAATCAGATAATCTCTCCTTATCAGATTTTCGGTGTCCTTGGCCCTGCCCAGGGTAATGGTTCATCAAACAAACATAAGATGATGGCAACACCAATCCCTTTTCCCAGTAGAATTGCCAACAGGGGCACCGTACGTGCGCTCTCTCAGTAGCTATTGGCCGATGGTTATTTGTCGGCCAATGAGGGGGATCTCGTTGCAATTCCTGACTTCTCCTCTCATACTTAGCCAACAATTGCAAGAACGTTGGCTTGTACTTTTGTGTCAGCTTTCGTGGTGGCCTTGGATTCCCAGCCCTATACCACTTGCCGACCTTGAGTTCACCTCTTGGCTTTATCATTCTTGAGTGTTTACCCTCACGGTCGGTTTCAATCTGAATAGAACGACTGTGATCTTTATTGTCTCCTCATTCGCTGCTTTTACATCGACCTGTCGTACTATTTTAGTCAATGTATATAGTGAATGGATCTCATCTCGTGCCAACACATTCCATTTTGATGAACAGCTAACCATGTTAACTAGAAAAGGATTAGCATCTAGCTACATTATTAGTTTCTCAGCAAACTTCTGTCGACCATCTTCAATAGCCGATTGAATCTATTGACGAAAAATATTGCAATCGTTACTATTATGTGAAAAAGAATGATGCCACTTGCAATACTTCGTTTCTTGATTTCTTCAGCTGATGTCAATGTGTGATCGTCGGGCAAGCGTATAACCTTTTCTTGTAGCAATAAATCAAATATACGATCGCATTTGGTCACATCGAAAGAGTATTTAATTTTTGATTTAGCTTTAACCGGCTTAAGCCAGGAACAGACCATGGACTTTTCTCCCCTTGACTCATTTGGCTATATTCACTTCGGCTTCATCCTTGTCGGATGAGCTGCCAGACTTGTATTTGACGAGGTTAGCTTTAGGTTTTTCTTTGCCTTAATATTTTTGAACCTATCCTTAAAATCCTTTTCAAAGAATTGGCTTTCTTGGGTCGATACCCTAAGAAGCAAGTGGCTTAGATTATTAAACTCTTGGCCACTGAATTTCTCCTTCAAGGGCGGTATCAATCCCTGAAAAGCTAAATCGATCAATTGATTATCAGGCAATGTAACACTAAAGCACCAATTTCTAACTTCCTAAACCTTTTAATGTAATCTGTTATTGATTACCCAAACTTCTTTCGGACAGAGCTTAGATCTGATATCCTTAATTCTAAGCTCCCACAGAAATGGTACTCGTGGAATCGGCTTTCCAAATAGGCCCAAGTATTGACCGAATTTGGGGCAACGTTGTGAACTAGGTGAAAGTTGCCTCAGACAATGACAAGGGGAATAATTTCACCTTCAGCTCATCGGACTGTGCTGCTTCTCCACATTGAGCAATAAAGCATACAATATGCTCCAATGTTGTCATGAAATTCTCCCCATAAAATTTAGCAAACTCGGGAACCCTATAGCCATTAGGATATGTGATCCAATCAATATAATCAGGATACAGATTTCTATAGCTGATGGTCCGACTCTTTGGCTGAATGCCAAACTGGTCCCTTAAGACAATACTAATAGCTTTGGCCCAATGAGTTTCTTTGGTCAATGTTAATCAGGCATGAGATTCTTGCCAAATAGGGGCAAATTCATTATGCTGCCCCTCGAGTGCAAACTTGGGTTGGTGTTGCAACGGGGGATATATCTGAAGGGAATATGCCCGAGAGGCAATAATAAATTGTTTATTATCTTATTCCATGTTTATAATAGATGTTTATTTCTCATGCTAAAATTGTATTAACCGGAAACGTTGATACATGTGTGTTTAATAAACAAAAAGGTTCCTAGTAAAGCCTCTCTTTTAAACTAGCTCGTTGATTAACTGATGATCAAGGTTTCCTGATCATGAACATTGGATGTTATTAATAACGGGGTCACATTATTAGAAGAATGATGTGATGAACACACACCCAAGTTGGTATAGCAAATTCGATCAAGTCATTAAAGTTTGTTCTTTATCTTGAACATATACAAAATAGCTCTTTTCCTTAGACCCTGAGATGATGTCAATCACTAACTCAGGAAGAGTACTTTGATGACATCAAACGTCACTCCGTAACACGGTGACTATAAAGATGGATTTGGGTACTATGAAAGTATTAGTTGAGGCTCATGCATCAAGAGTGGGATTTGTCCATCCGGATGACGGAGAGATATACTCAGGCCCTCTCGGTGATATCACATTGACATCGCTTGCAAGCACGTGACTAGGTCACAAGAATGTCATATCACGGAACGAGTAAAGAGTACTTGTCGGTAACGGGATCGAACTAGGTATAGTTGATACCAATGATCGGATCCCGGATAAGTAATATATCGCGAGACAAAAGGAATTGGTTATGTTGTTTTTGGTTCACACGATCACTAGTTCATCGTTGAGTAAGTGGGAGTCATTATGGATCTCCAGATCCCGCTGATGATTATTGATCGGAGTGGTGTCTTGATCATGTCCATTTTATTCACGAACCGTAGGGTGACACACTTAAGGTTCATCGACGCTTTTGAGTGGATACTTTAACACCGGAGAAAAGTTTGGACAAAGACCGAATAGTTCAAGGGGTATGTGTTAATTTTTGTTAATTAAAAGAATTAACAAATATTAAAATAACAGAAATAAAATTGTTTATTTATTTAATGGAGAGTCCATTCACATGAAGAGAATGGAGAGTCCATTCACATGGAGAGAGTGGAGAGTCCACTCACTCCTATAAAAGGGAGGGTGGAGCTCCTCTCTCATGGACCAATCTCCATAACCCTTTGGTTGGTCCTTTCTTCCTCCTCCTCTTTGCTCCACCTTTCAAGCAGTAGCTTAAGCGAAGCGCTGCTGAAATAGTTTCTCCACCACCACCACTAAGTCGTAGTGTTGTTGGAGTTTCCCGTGGATCCTCTACTTCCGCTGCCCCGCTGGATCGAGAGATTGGAGGTCGTCGTTGTTCCGTACGTGTGACCAAG
The DNA here is from genome assembly GCA_036346355.1 of Rhipidocladum racemiflorum. Classification (NCBI taxonomy): domain Eukaryota; kingdom Viridiplantae; phylum Streptophyta; class Magnoliopsida; order Poales; family Poaceae; genus Rhipidocladum; species Rhipidocladum racemiflorum. The sequence goes on along the minus strand of CM070583.1, from coordinate 57,041,507 downwards.
TACGGAGGCGCTGCCGTTTGTGGCGCTCATCTTCGCGACTTTGAAGTCAGGCGTGTACCTCTACTTCAACCACGTTTGTTTGCGGGAATGTTATTCCCGCTTTCGGTCTACGAGGGTGAGTCCTTCTGAAACCGTTTGCATTCATCTCCTAGATATGATCTTGGTGTTTGGTTGCATTCGTAGGAAAAATTTTTGTTTTCCATGCTTAGAACCCATCAATATCGGTGCGTGAATTGCTCATAGCTGACATTCTAATGCCTCAATGTCAGCTCAAGAAGTGGAGCAAATGGCTTCGAGTGTGATACAACCCTACAAGGGGCCGGATCCCTTGGAGGAATCGGTTCAACATGCTGAGGACGTACTTGGGTTTTGATCGGCTGGACACCTGATCTAGGATAGATGCAGAATGGAGCAGAAGGTAAACAAGGCTGGTTACCCAATTTAGGGTAGTCTGTGTAAGCCTAGTAATGAGTAATCCCGCTTGCGCCAGGATCCCGTGGCAACACCATGGTCGGCTGTGTTGGTGCTAAAACAGGGATAGAAGCCAACAGTTTTGGATTGACCATGGGCTTCACATTTTGGATGTTCTCGGCAATGGAGTAGACTGGGTATGTTGGTAGAGATTGCAAGGCATTGAGCAGGGTTCCAGCCGACACCAGCTCCTACACGACTTCTTTGATGCTGTTAGCTATCATCGGCGTAAGGGTCATTACTAAAGTTGATGATTCGTTAACGAGAGCACAATGTATAAATTGATTAATCATATATGATAATTCCACCTGAATGGGTATATATCGGCTGACATGTACTCTTTCGGTAGCATTTGTAGCCTCCTTACCATCAATACTCACCGTCGGCAAAGTAGACTTTTACGTGACACTACATCGAGTCTTCTGGTAGCAATTGAGCATCATTTGCTCAAACGCGGCCTTCTAATCTTCAATCTCTTTTCGCTGCTTTGGCAACAAATCGTCCAAGGTAGGGATGATTATAACTTTAGGGTTAACATCGTTCATTAGTCCCACCGAGCGTGCCAAAAATGTGTTGACACTAAAAAATGTGACGAAGGGTTAATCGACAACCAGCACATGCATGTTAGTGTTATGCCCTTGAGGCAATCATATAGATGATTGTAGCATGACTATGTTTATGAATAATAATATGATTATTGGTCCAATGAATGTATATCATTATATTGATCAGCTAGTATGTGACTTGTTTATGAAAGTCTTTACTTATTGATATAATTCTATAAATATCTCTGATCGGATATCATCATATAGAACAACGATGACTAGATCAGCACATATATTGATCGATGATCATGTTTCATAGATCATGGGATATGGAGATATCATCAATACATTATGAACGCATGTTAAAGAACATGGGTTAGATAGACCCACAATGAGACACTGCGAGAATGTTACATTCTTATGTGTCATCGGTGTATCTCATACATAGTAGATGCATGATCCTTAGACCTGAGATTGTCACATTCCCTACATGTGTAATAGTTTACTTTGGGGTTACCAAACACTATTTTCTAACCGGATAGTTATAAAGGTTGCTTTCATGTTTACTATGAAACATGCAAAGGGAAGTGAGCAGTCAAGATGGAATTTGCCACTCCAGTGTAACAGAGATATATGTCTAGGCCACTCGTGTGATATGATTAAGGAAGTGCATAGCCATGCCATGACTGAGGAGTCAATCGCAACTTATTAACATATCACGAATACGAGAGATGGATTGAATTGACAAAGGATGACATGCTTCTCGCCTTGAATTCAATCTTCATATAGTTTGGCAAAGGGATTATTACATGAGTACTTTTGAAAGGTTCTATCTGACTTGATTATATGCGTTTGGGAGTTGGCATGCCCTGCAAGGAGTCTCTACTGACTATTGGATTGGAAAAGAGTTTTCCGAATATATGTCCAAATGTACATGAACCTGCAGGGTCACACACTTAACGGGCTGGGACGCATTAATTCGGATTGGATCTATAATTAATGGACCTCATGGGCTTAACACACTGATGAGCCCTGGATTAGGGTTTCATCGCGTGGCTATATAAGGAGAGGAGAAGGGTGGGCGTGGGTACAGACTTTTCGTCCAGAACCCTAGCCTCCACCTCTCGTTGCCCCTGCCGAGCGACACGGTGCTTGCACATCGACACACGGTGTTCCATCCCCGGATGTGTAGATACCGTAGAGGTGATGCTGCGGTTGCCGCGGCACTGATCATCAAGGAAGAGTACGTACAACGACTTGCTACGGTGGTGATCGGTGAGGAGGAAACGTTCGACACGACGTGAATGACTACTTCTTGTACCTCAACGCGCGCGACGTGAGAACCAGCTTCTCCAACTCGTCTTCTGCTGCTTCTGCGCGTTAAGGGTAACGATCCATGATCTCTTACTCGCATGATGTCTTGGGTGATCGCGATAGAATTTTAAAAATTGTCCTAGCGTAGCCTACCCATTCCTCAACAATGCAAACACCGGGTTTAATTGTGGGGGTGCGGGCGTGACAGTCGATTTGGTCCTGCAATCGACAAGAGGATAATATGTAATTCAACCAGCTGTTAAGCCGGTCTAATATCTTAACAATGATATAATCTAGTCAGCAGTTCGAGCCAATTTAGATGAAAAGTAATCCTATAAACCCAATCAACCTGATTGAGTTGATTAGATAGGGGTAAAAGCCATTTTTCTTAAGAAGGTGATGCGCGACAAAATCAGAGAAAAAGTGAACCTAGGTTGGTGTAAGTTGACAAAATCAATAATCGGCGATGCACAACTTTATTGATAAAGCAAATTACAGAGTAAATATTACAAATTCAAAATTCTACACCTAGTTGACGAAAAAATAAAAACAAAAAAGTAGATTGGTTGTTTGATTGATTGTGTGTTCCGATGTCGCATATCATCATCTTTTATAGTATCTGATCCGACCGTGTTCTCCTTGGACTCTTCACGTAACTATCCGTATCAGCTTAACATTCACATCGGTTACTATTTGATAAACCTATATCGGCTTATGACTTTCTGAACCCCATACTTTCCTTAACAAACTAACCATACCAAACCGATTCTTACCAAATCGGCTATGCACTAGATTCTGGTGTCAATAGTGATGCACAAGCACACTGCTAGAACTGCGTGCGAGCCCATCGCTCTATGCTATACGCGCACATCGGATGAACCATGCGTGAGCCCATCGCCTCCGCGCACCCCCGAAGAGCAGCGGCCACTGCCCGCGGCGCCCAACAAACATCGCGCCCAAAGCGTCGCCCGAAATCGCCCGATGTGCTACACCCATGCACGCCACTCTTGCCAAGCGCATGTGCACATCCACACCGGCCATTGCTCACACCATTGTAGCTGCTCCTACCAAGCTGCATGGCACACGCCTTCGAAAACCACCATTATTTGTGTCGACGCCACACCACCACGCTCCTACCGAAGTGTCACCACTAGGTTCACACCACTCCCAATGAGCTTTGCCCTCGCCCGTCGCCACCAAGATCATGCGAGACGGCACTCCGCAATGACCAGGCCATGGTTAAAAAAAGGAAGAGTTAATATCCTCTCAAACAAAACCCTAGCTTCATCAGCCTCTTTAGGCCATGCAGCCTATGGGCCACTACGGTCCGTTAAAGAAAGAAAAAGAAAGAAAAAGAAGGTATTCAGCCCAATATGGCCTGGTTAGACCAAATTTGACCAATGTACATAAACAATCTCCACAACCCATCAGCAATTTGGTCTGAAGACCAAATTCTTTTTGGTCCATACCACTTTTGCGATTTAATCCCTGGGCTTTGAGGTATTCTTACGGATGCGGTAATTTTTTTAAAAAGACCACGAAGTTCCACATAATTAAATAAATTTATAAGGATAAATAAATTTTATATTCTGGAACCTGGAGTTTCCAATAATCCCAAAAGGTAGTTAATAACTTTTGAAAATTTATGTTAAATCCTAGAAACTGAATTTCTAGGTATATGGATGTTCGTAAATTATTGAAACTTAGACCTAGCACACATTAGAAGTTTCATATCACTCACTTTACTTTCCTAGCCTAATTCCATGTTTATACATATATTGAATTTATTTTCAATTTATTTCATAATTATAGAATTCACTGAAGGAATGCTATAACCAGCAAAGATCGGCGCTGCTGCCATAAGCACAACGCGAATGTATCCTCCTACGCTTCTAGGACTATAAAAACTGTGGCAACATACAACTCCAGTGTGTACAAGCTTTTCTCCAAACAACATTTCTACAACCAGAAAGTTGCATATGCTGAGATGATTGTGATACCCTTACAATTAACCCTGGGTAACAACAGTAACACCGCTATTACTCTGAGGTAATTACACTGATCTCGGTATATTAGCTAACAAAATATCAGGCACACATGAAACTTTATCAGTAATACACCGTGTTCAGAGTGTTGCAGTAGAAACAATAATTAAAGATTGAATTGGAAAATTATTGTAACACCCCGGCACCCACGTGCCCTGAATGTTACACTCGCAGGCAAAGCAACGCAACGACAAAAGAGAAAACATCATAACTACCTAAACATGCTAGTAGGTTGCCGAACTAATTAAAAAAAATTCGACAGCACCTTCCCTAAAACTTGGACATCCACTCAGCAGACAAAATACAATATACAATATAATGACAACATCAATCAAGCACAACATAGAGTCATGGTATCAATTAACCATCATGACCCGACTAAGCACAAACATTAAGCATAATCAACTAAACGAGGCATCCAAAAGACGATCACAGTGCGCAATAAGGGGAACTACAAATGTAAACATCACAACCAGGGATTTAGAACATTAGAACAACATGCCATCATCTACTTACAACCTAACTACTCAAAAGCAAGTTTTCTACCACTACCACATAACCAAAAGTGGAGATATTGCACTAATCTAACTATGTTATGATTTTGGTGAGTGATGTGCTATCCCCTCTCCCAATATCCCGCTCTGGAGGTACCTAAAATAAAACAACAAAGCACAAGTGTGAGTTCATCACTCAGCAAAGTGTAATGCATCAATTAAATGAGAGGTAAACAAGTAATATGCTCATTTACACCAAGACTTGCAATTATACAAGGAAAAGAATACATATGCTCATCATTGTAACTCATCAACTGCATTTCTTTCTTTATATGATGCAATGTGTATGCTTATGAATGCCACTTTCTATAGCTCATACCGGTATTGCTGAGTGCACACCCGTCAGTGTGCACCCTCATTCCCTTCCATCCCGTGGAGGGTGCCTACTCTTACTGACTCGCTCCTGTACAACCGCGTGTATGGGACTACGAGGTAGGACTTTCGTGTGTCACTACGTGTGAACACAGAGGCCCGCATCAGAATGGGTCGCCTCTTCCATTATGAATGCAATGTGCAATTGACATGAAAACATTTGCAACTTCATTCATTTCCGCCACTTGCAAAGTCATAATCATCATACAAGCACCAACTAAATACTCATTGCTCATAAATGAACCTTCATACTAGACCAAATCAAATCATGAGAAACATCATGGTAAGACATCACATAAGTTCTATAAAATATTTTAAACCACAAATTACGAGCAATCATTTAGCTAACACGCGACATTGTCACACTACCTTGCCTCAACCATGAGGAGGGGGTGGCGAGAGGAAGAAGCCGCACCCGAGGCTACTCCACTTGAAAAGGAACCATAATGCATTTCTCACAGTCCGAACTAAACAAATTAAAACATTGCAAAGCGTTTCTACGCTCTAACCCAACCAAAAACCCAAACAAAACAAAAAAAACCTAACTAAACGCATTTTGGACAACATTCACTAAAACGATCACAACTTCCAAATGGCTAGACCAAAATTCGCGTTCTTGTACTCTAAACGACCACAAGAGGATAACCTAGTATGATCATAATGCCATTTATACAGGGGTTGCCTCTATAGCCCCCAGTTCAACAAGGAACACAGACCAACAACTATTCAATTAAATCTGTACCGATTTCCCTAAAATTGGCATAGCTTCCAATTGGCTTAATCAAAGTTCATGTTCTTGGAATCTAAATGACTACAATAGGAAACACAGACCAACAACTATTCAATTAAATCTAAATGACCTAGGGCTTCCAATGCAATGCGATGCTCATGTCTCCTTGGAAACTCATACCGGTATGGTTGAGTACACACCCGTCGGTGTGCACCCTCTCCCCCCTTCCATCCCGAAGATGGACGGTGCCTACTCCTCGCTTCCGTTCACCGCGGTGAATGGAATCACGATGTAGGACTTACTCATTGGCTCTCCGGATTAGTCATAACTTTCTCACCGACCTTCCCGGATTAGTTATGACTTTCTCACCGCCCGGGCCATGTAATCATGCCATGTATGCAAATATGCCACATCATAATCAACTTGTACATTAACACATGGCATCATAACATGATAAACATACTCATCATATCAATGACAATCATTAAAGCATGGCAAGTGATCATCACATATAATCAATCTCATCTAGTCTCAACTAGCAACCTACAAATCGCTATCCATTACAATACACTTGCCTCAACCACGGGCAACGGATTGGCGGGAAGTAGAAGGCACTCCCGGGGTCGCACCACCTGCACATAGGTACCACACACTCACAATCATGTCCACAAAACAGTACGCAAACCCTCATCTACCCCGACATTGCCAACTACTCGCAAAACCCAAAAACAGAGGTTCTGTCCCGCCGGGACAGCAGCCTTCCAAAAGGCATAACTCGAGTTCTAAGTCTCCGAATCAATTAAACGAGTACATCCTCGCGTAGCTTAGGAAATTTCCTAACTTTTTCTAAGTATAAGGAAAGACTAATTCGGACTCTAAAGCTGTTTAATCTACAAAATACCGAGATCTGTTCCAATCACGTCACAGATTTTAACACGCTCGGTAAAACAACCATAACTTTCAAACGGCTGAGCGGAATTTAAAGTTCTTTATACCCACTGAAAGGTATTGAAATTACCTACAACTTCTTCAACATCCGTACGACCAAATTCCGACTCTAAATTGGCGAAAAACCAAACCCTAGGTCGACTGCTCATGCTGCCCGAAACAGAGAACGTAACCAACTCAAGAATCCATCTAATCTAATCAAATCCAGCACCACCAATTGATCTAAAAACTTGATAATCATCCTTAGAACAGTACCTAGCCCAACCCCAAGGAGTCCCATGGCCATACCTTCGCCCGACGCACGAAAACCCAATAGATCTCCTCGCTCCTCGCTCCAACGGATGGATCTTCGAGGTGCAGGGGTGGGGAGGCTACCCTAGGGCAGCAAGGGGTGGAGGAGAGGTGGTGGAGAGGTGGGGAGGCAAAGGGGGCAAGGGGAGGGGGCGCACGGCCACAAGGGAGAGGGGGAGGTGGGGGGTGGCGGCTAGGGCAAGGAGGGAGGGGAAGGGGGCGCACATAGGAGGGAGGTGGGGCGCATGGCAGCAGGGGGAGCCCCCTTTTTAACAGCCCAAACAGGATTCCTAATCCTAAATGGACTCATACTCTATCCCACCAAAGCCCACAACCCTTTCCCCTAGGCCCAAAACTCCTCGGAAAGGCCCAAACTCCCGGAAACGGCCCGAAAACGCTATTAAACCTCCTACCATATGGTTTTAACCTCCAATACCATATTTCATAAAGTTTTTGACCTTAACATTCACATTAAATAATGTTACACCATTCCGTAGTGTCACAAAGGGGGAGAGGTGGAGGCACCATGGGGCTAGGGGGTGGCGGCTAGGGTTGAGGAGGGGTGGGGGTGGCGCACAAGGGAGGTGGGGGGGCGCATGGCAGGGGTTTTGCTGCCCCCCTCCCCCACATGGGCCGGAAAACTCCACCTTCGACCCATGTGGGGTCCCCCCTAAGGCCCAATTCGCCCCAGGAAGGCCCAATTTCCAGAAAACGGCCCGAAAACGCGATTTAACCTCATACCGCAAGGTTTTTAATTCTCTAATTTTCACAGTTTATAATGTCACACCATTCCGTAGTGTCACAATGATAATCCTAAAGATCATCTGATTGGTCCTCCAAAAACCCAAACGAGAAATTCTAATACTTGAAACAAAGTTTAGTGATGTTACATTTATTACAATCCATTACCACACAGGGCTACAAGTCCAATACATCAATTATACATATGATCCAATACAAAAAAAATATAATACATAAATACTAATTACCCAAAGACCAATGAAAGTTAGTGTATGGTCCACCCAATAACCTAGCCCTCCTGGTAGTCCACCTCCTTGTAGTTCTGATCTTGTGGGTGATCCTCACCCCATGCGTCACCGGTGCTAGGCTCTAAGTAGAGGGGGATTTAAGCAAGAGTGAGTAGCAATATGCAAAAAATGAGAAAATAACTCCGCTTTTACCAGAACACCACCTCCTCCTCCTCAACCTTTTCTGAAATAGGTTTTATTAAATTGAAAACATTGCAAGTTTTAATTTCAAAAGAAATACTACTAATACTCGTATATGAGATAGACTTAGCTTCCATAGCCTCCAATCCAGGAAACAAACATGAATTCATGATTTGACCCTATGCAGGTTTGGACCACTTGACCCATAGTGAATCAAACCTCAGTTGAGAACCCAAAACATTTATCACTATTTAGATATTAGATCTTCAACCCTAATAGCCAACAAGTAGTGGTATCCTCGATTGTTCCCCATTTACCCTTAGTGTACTAGTTGTAGCATGCTACCGTAGCAGCCTTGATACCCATCTTGTGGTCTGTAAATATAGCACCCCGAAACCTTCAGCCCATAGCTAAGTTCCAAAATAAAGTCCCTCACCAGGCCTTCCGGCCTACCCGGCTTCTCACTCTTAGTTATCTAGTCATACCCAATGTGGAGATCATAACATCCTCATAGGACAACCTTTTCTGGTCATTTCCACACACTATGGTTGATACAAATTATACGACTCATTGCTTGAGTTTAGTAGTTTATATTTATATCATAGCCTATGTAGAGGGCCCCACCGGCAATACCCTTCTTAAAGGCACCCTCTACCCACCTCATATATATACGCTCTTCATCGGCTCCTTCGTTGGATGAGTCATTCCAAGCACATCAATAATCATTGCCTTAGCAGCTCACAACAAATCCATCTTTCCAATAGTCCATCCATTCATTTCAATCCTCGTTTTCTCCTTTTAATTTAAAAATAGGTTTTTGATATGTAAGTAGTGCCCATAGAAAATCCAACATTAAATTTTCATAAAACTTTGATCCAAAACATGATCAAGGAAACATGCTTGAAAAACAATAGCAATACTCACCCTCACTTGGTGTCTGCAAGAAATTGCCTGATTGGTTTAACTTGCTTCCTGCAATTTTGAGATATTATAATTCATATTGATATTGCGTTATTGTTTACAACGTCCAACTTTCATTAAATTATGCTAGTCTTTATGCATTTGTGCACGGGGATATCATGGTTGAGCACTTGGTTTCTGTGATGAAGTAGGTGCCCCTCACTTTGGTCATGGGAGCTTGCCAGGTGGCAAAACAGGCAATGGGATGGACATGTCCGCAAAACAACCAAGCCAAACCGCTTTGGGTGTGATTTAATCTGGTTTTAGATGATGAGGGTGTTAAATAGCTGGTTTTATAGTTTAGGGGGTTATTTAGCCTTTTTTTTTTATAGTTCAGAGGTATAAAATAGATTTATCTTTTTTCCTTTTCTTCTTTTCTTCTTTTCTTTTCCCTTTTTCTTTTTTTTCCTTTCCTTTTTTCTTCTTTCCTTTTCTTCTTTCCTTTTTTTTCTTCCTTCCTATTTTCCTCTTTGTTCTCTTTCTTTTCTCCCCTCAGCTCCTAGATCTCGCCCGCGTGGGGCTCGTCGTCTCCCTCGCCCCGCCACCTCTCGCCTCCCTCACCGTCCTCTCGCCTCCTGCTTCCCCCGTCGCCCCTGCCAGCCTCGCTTCCCCCGCCTCCTTTGTGGCACGGCGACGGTGTGGCACGGTGCTGGCATGGGCGCGAGCATGGTACAACAACGGCGTGGGCGCGGGCACATCACGGCGACGCGACGCACAGGCGCTGGCGTTGTGCCCTCCCTCCTCCCTTTTACCACATGCCCGATCGTGGGCTCTACCACGTGCTACGCTGCCGCTCGACGTTCCGTATTGCGGCATGCAGGCAGTGCTGTGGGCTGTGCTGGCCCGAGCATGGCCGATCTCCTCATGTCATATTGGATCGTCCATTGTGTCTGGTTAGCAGACATAATATGACCGAAAAAATCATACTAGACTATCGACTGGGTTAGATCACACGAATTGCCCCTTATCCACGTCTATGCCAGCACAACAAGTGATCAGATCAACATCCGCTCCGACTTGCGTGCACGAGTGTTTCTCGTCAGCCAGTCCAACACCGAGAGCACTGAAACCTGAACACTACTCCACTACTACCCACTCGCCACCAGTCCATCCGCCCGTGATGCTACGCCGATTCGCCGCGCGGCGGCTCCTGCCGCGCGACACCCCTGCTGCTGCTACTGCGGCCGCGGCTGCCTACCACTCGTCGGCGGCGGTCCAAGCCCACGGAGGGGGCGCCTCCTCCGTCCTCCCCGACGCCCTCGACCGGGGTTCCGACGCCTATGCCCGCAACACCGCCGCCGTCGGCGGCCTCCTCTCCGACTTGCGCTTCCGCGTCTCCCAGGTGCGCGCCGCCGGCGCCCCCCCCCACCCCCCTCTTTCTCTCTCTTCCTTTGAGCTCCCTTTCGTTACCCTTTCTATCCTAACGGAACAGAAGGCTCCGGAGTGCCCCTCCTGCAGGTGTTGGGCGGGGGAGGCGCGGAGGCGGTGAGGCGGAACACGGCGAGGGGGAAACTGCTCCCGAGGGAGCGCATCGACCGCCTGCTCGACCCCGGCGCCTCCTTCCTCGAGCTCTCTCAGGTTGGTCATCGGTGGGGCTTCTTTTCCTCGCAATAATCACTTGATCAGGTGACGGTGTGAACTCGACTTCATGTTGGCATGTTTGCCGTAGTTAGTTTTGAACATTAATTTTGGCAACTGGAACCTGGGAGAGTAGGAAACTTAATGTCATTGCATAGCTGCAGGCAATTCCTTAATCAAGCGGCGCCTTAAAAAGATTTGGTGCTCAGTTGAACTATGAAAATATACCCGCTCTTGGAATAGTGGCACCTTGCCCATGCCTTTGGAGCAAGACTGTCAGAATCGTGATCCTGAATTGGATCAGAGACACATCGGTAGGATCACATTGTAGGATCGAATCATAGAATCTAAGATCCTATCTGATTCCACTAAAAAGTAAAAACACATTTTGTTAATGTACCATGTATCCTAAGATTGATAAGTGTTTATTTGGTCATCGGGAATCTAATTTAATTGATAAATGTCTATCTTATTTACGACTAGAATTGTGGTTTTCATTCCATGTCATTTAGAGCTATGACTAGAGAAGTGATTTTATCAACCTTGCCATTACATAACCATTTCAAATAAAAAGTAAAATAAAAAAAATAATCAAATTAATTTTTATTATTCCAAGCCTCCAAATCTCAATGTCTAAGCTATTAACTACTTAGTAATTACCATACAACTTGAATGACGGGATAGGCAACAACAAAACACCTGAGTATTTCATAATCTAAGATGATGCAGCATGATTCTACACAATTCTAACACGATTCTACCAGGCACGACTCAAGATGCGATTTGAGTTGTATTGGTGTTTGTGGGATAGTAGAATCATACGATTCTACGACTAGAATCACGATTTTAACAACCTTGCTTGTGAGTTCTAGGGGTTGTTGTGTGTTTAAATAAACATAATTATGGATACCACTTTTACCATTTTCATTTGAATAAAAATGGGACTGGGGATTTCACCCTGTGGCTCTTTAAAAATTGCTTTTTTATATTGCCTGTGGATCTGTGCGGTACATTGTACATAAACACTTGATAATGTAAGTAGTAAGTACACTGACACTGAAATCATAAAGTGTCTTAACTAAAATGGAGATATTATACGTGATAGGGTTGGGGTGGCACCATTTGAAGAAAAGCTTGTCCAGCATCGTTTGAGATGGTTTAGGTATCTCCAACGGAGGTCTCTTGAGGCACCAGTGCATAATGAAATTTTAAACCATCTTGAAAACATAAGAGGCAGATGTCGACCGAGACTAACATGGGAAGAAGTTAAACGAGACTTGAGGGATTGGAGTGAACCTAAAGAGTTGGCATTGGATAGGAGTTCATGGAAGTTAGCGATTCACGTACCGGAACATGATCTAGGATCGAAGGTTTAGTGGTCCTTTGACTTTGATTGGGTTTCATTCCTAGCCTACCCCAACTTATTTGGGACAACAGCCTTAGTTGTTATTGTTGTTGTATATATCATCATCATGGGATACAGTTGTTATCTGCATTGTGCAATTTGTCAATTTGATGTAGATTTGCCCTTTATAAGTTCAAAGCATCTAAAATTTACTCCTTGAAAGTATCAATAAATTCTACCAAGCATGCTACTTCTAGTATCTCTAGTTGTTTCATACATCAAGAGTCGTGAAATGAGTTTTAAAGGTAAAATTAGACGAATAAAGCCAAAAAACATTCATACTTTCAAGAAGACAATGCAAAATTTGAGAGTGACAATTGAGGCTGAGCACACATTTAACTGAAGCACCAGTCTCTTCGAAGTTTTTTTGGTGACCTGTTGGAAATTTCCCCTAAATATTCACAAGTGTCAATATCTGGTAGGATGGTCCATGATAGAAACGAATTTTATCATAGCTGTGAGCTGCTGAGCTGTCCATCTTTTTCTAGACTATCAGCTGTTGATGGGTACTTTTTGCAATAAAGCTTGCAGGCTCTGATGTTTATGAGGAAGCATTACCATCAGGGGGTATAATAACTGGCATAGGACCTGTGCATGGACGATTATGTATGTTCGTGGCCAATGATCCAACTACAAAGGGTGGCACATACTATCCCATCACTGTCAAAAAGCATCTGCGGGCACAGGAAATAGCTTCTGAATGTAAATTGCCTTGCATATATCTTGTTGACAGTGGAGGCGCTAATCTCCCTAGGCAGGCTGAAGTTTTCCCTGACCGTGATAATTTTGGTCGAATATTCTACAATCAAGCTAAGATGTCTTCAGATGGTGTTCCCCAGATTGCGTTAGTTTTAGGTTCTTGTACTGCTGGCGGAGCTTATATTCCCGCAATGGCTGATGAGAGTGTAATAGTTGAGGGAAATGGAACAATATTTCTAGCCGGTCCACCTCTAGTAAAGGTTAGTATTTTCTGCCTACCATGTTGATCATTCATTTTATTTTATGCATGGTGAGATCATGACAAATATCTAAATGATTTGTTAAAGTCTAAAGGACCAATTTCGCAGGCTGCTACAGGAGAAGAGATTTCGGCAGAGGACCTTGGTGGAGCATCAGTACATTGTAAGATATCAGGAGTATCTGATCACTTTGCCCAAGGTAAATTTAATAACATGTACTGTAAAGTATGACTTGATTACTGCTTTTTTAATATAATTAATGGATCTAGGATAGTCTGCTCACATTCATTAAAAGCTGCATCCTGGCATTTTGAATCTCTTTTTCCAACCACAGATGCCCCTCCAATGTATCATTTTTTTTCCTTTACATGTAAGTTGTTGAATGTCACTGCGATGTTTAGACAACTTCCGCACTGTAAATTGATGTAGATGAACTTCATGGGCTTGCAATGGGGAGAAACATTGTGAAGAACCTCCACTTGGCTGCTAAAGTAACAAATATACATAGTTCTGCTTGTGATTACCAAGAACCATTGTACGATGCAGAGGAACTTCACTCAATTGCACCAGCTGATATGAAGCATTCTTTTGACATTCGCTCTGTTATAGCTCGTATAGTTGATGGAAGTGAATTTGATGAATTCAAAAAATTGTATGGAACAGTAAGGATCTCTTATACTTGACTATCCTTCGCATTGTGTAGCTTTTGCATTGTGCAACTCAATTTGTTTCACTTTACATTTATGCAGACACTGGTGACTGGTTTCGCAAGGATATGTGGGCAACCAGTTGGAATTATCGGAAACAATGGCATTTTGTTTACTGAGTCAGCACTAAAGGGTTCCCACTTCATTGAGTTGTGTGCCCAGCGCAATATTCCTTTGATATTCCTTCAAAATATTACTGGATTCATGGTATTGTACATTATTTTCTTTTCAAATTGTTGCTTTCATTTCAATACCCACTGCGCACATACTAGATAAGCTTATTACTCTATTGAAGTTCTTCTAGTGGCACAAATGAAATCATTATCTGCTTGGACTGTTAATTGCTCATGATTACCCATGAATGCAAGAGTGGGTCTGTTATAAGCTAACTGTACAGTGCTACCCATATTGTCAAAAATGTGTTAAAATGACATAACTTCCTTCTGTTCAGTTTGAAGCTTTACCTGTAATTATCATTGGGCAATATCTGGTATAAGCTACAGTACCACAGTATATGTTATGCGAGCATTATTTATTCCATGAAGGTCCACTATGTGAACCTTGATAGATTGCCATGCAGATTCATTTACTTCTACGAGGTGCACAATTACTTCTATGAGGTGCAGGCACCCAAAATGCACCTGAATCTATTTTTTGGGCTTACGTTATAATACTTTTTGTATTTTGTCTTCTAATATAAATATATAAATGTACTCTACTGTAACATCCCTTTGCCTCCGAGTACCTTCGGGGCGTGAGATCAACTCGGATCAGAAAGATAAGGTTCAGGGAAAAGGGGAATGGAAGAAAGAACAGAACCAAAAGGCAATCGGAGATTTCATTCATTCATCTTTTCTGTTAGCCGGACCGCCACACCTAGCGCGTCGCGTCCGGATCCCAGGTCAGACCCAACCCGAGCAGCGGGCCAAGGTCTCTTGGGCCATGTCCCCCCAAAAAGCTAACTCAATGAGAGGGTGCTCCCTCACCCTTATAAACCATCCTTAAGCCCTCCCCACAACCAATGTGGGACTATTCCAACAATCTCCCCCTCACACATTGGGCCGAGATTATCTAAGAACCACCTGGGCTACCTGGGCTCCCCCAGGGCCCCTGGGCCACACCTGGGCTCCCCCAGGGCCCCTGGGCCACACCTTGGCTACACCTGGGCCTCCCCCTGGGCCACACCTGGGCCTCCCCCTGGGCCACACCTGGGCTCTGATACCACTTGTTAGAAAACCGTGAGAGCGGAAGCGATAATAGATCTAACCGAGATAAAAACGCGCAATCACAGACGACACCGGAGGCACAATATTTGTTAACAAGGTTCGGCCGAAGCCTACATCCCCGGGGCATGACTACTGGCGCTTCTCCCCAATAATCAGTAGCTATCTTTGGTATCCGGAGCGATCTGCGGCCATGCCGCCGCCAAACTGAAACTACCTAATCGCTGCCGGCCGGTCTGCTGCGTCGGCCTCGCCGGCTGAGGCCGCTGGCGCTGTCGCCGGATCTGCTCGTCGGCCGCTGCCGTCTGCCATGATCCCCGTCGTTGCCTGCCACAGAAGACGCGGCTGCGCTTCTTGCGCCCGTCGATCTCTTCGCTACCCGACCTGTGGCCAGCCGTCTGCCGCGACCCGTCGGCTGCCCGCGCTGCAAATCTTCTGGTTGCCCAGCTGGCGCTGACGCCGCGCCGGCTAGCCGGGCCGTCATCGCCGTCGCCGGCCGCCAGGCCGCCGGAGCGCTCCCCTCGCCCCTTGCGATGGCCGGCCTGCACCTCTTCTCTGTTGCTGTCGCAAGGACCACCAGCCGGTTTGGATCCAAAAGAAAAACACACAAAAAACAAGGAAGAAAAGAAAATTTGCTACATGCACACATGCTTTGTGCACCCAATTTGCTGTGCGAAACCTGCCAATCCTTCGACAAAACTTCATGTCACACCTGCGCAACATCCATGGGACAAAAATTACTCGCCTTGTCACGATGTTCACCCCGTGTAACATCTGGGCGCATCACTGCTCCCGCCCGCTCCGATCTCACAACTGATCGCGAGCACCGAAGTCGCTGCCTATAACGACCTCGCCGACCACGTCGTTGGCCCGATTACCACTCCTGATCAATCCTTCACCAACTGTAGCCCATCGAACGGTTCAAACCTCCCGCCTGAAGTGTTCGACTCCACCGACCGAAACATCAATCGTCGCCATGCTCCACCTCACACCAAAACAAGTAATTTTCCTGGCGCCCGTCGAGCATTATCCTTGTGTCTCCACGTGATTCTCCGCACATATCTCGTGATCCAACCTAACCACGGCTCTGATACCACTTGTTAGCCTGACCGCCACACCTAGCACGTCCGGATCCGCCCAACCCGAGCAACGGGCCAAGGTCTCTTGGGCCATCTCCCCCCAAAAAGCTAGCTCAATGAGAGGGTGCTCCCTCACCCTTATAAACCATGCTCAAGCCCTCCCCACAACCAATGTGGGACTATTCCAACAATCTCCCCCTCACACATTGGGCCGAGCTTATCTAGGAACCACCTAGGCTACCTGGGCCACACCTGGGCTCCCCCTGGGCTACACCTGGGCTCTGATACCACTTGTTAGCCAGACCGCCACACCTAGCGCGTCCGGATCCCAGGTCAGGCCCAACCCGAGCAGCGGGCCAAGGTCTCTTGGGCTATCTCCCCCCAAAAAGCTAGCTCAATGAGAGGGTGCTCCCTCACCCTTATAAACAATGCTCAAGCCCTCTCCACAACCAATGTGGGACTATTCTAACAATCTCCCCCACACATTGGGCCGAGATTATCTAGGAACCACTTGGGCTACCTGGGCCACACCTGGGCTCCCCCTGGGCTACACCTGGGTCCCCCTGGGCCTCACCTGGGCCACACCTAGGCTCCCCCTGGGCTTTGATACTACTTGTTAGCCGGACCGCCACACCTAGCGCGTCTGGATCCCAGGTCAGGCCCAACCCGAGCAGCAGGCCATGGGCCATCTCCCCTCAAAAAGCTAGCTCAATGAGGGGGTGCTCCCTCACCCTTATAAACCATGCTCATGCCCTCCTCACAACCAATGTGGGACTATTCCAACATTTTCCATCCTTTGTTTCTCGGGTTACACGGGTTTTATACCTGTGATTCCCCTTTTACCCGCTCCAACTAACAAACTCTGTAATTACAGCTTGACCTTAATCAGCGACAACAAGTTACCGCTACAGTGTTTTTGGTAGTTATTGTTCACCATCACTAGAAATCCTAGCCATTGGATTATCTCCGTTCGCCATCACTAGACATCCCGGCTGTTGGATTATCTCCCCCTTTTCTCTTCTTTTGAGCTGGCTCGACCTTACACTAGCCCCCTCCTGAAGACATTGCTTGACCCCAAGCAATTGCTATTGGAAATATATCCCGTAGAACATTGAGATCTTCCCAGGTTGCAGCTTCCATAGGTATTCCTGTCCACTTGATCAAGCCTTGAGCTACGGCGGAACTTTCTTCACTAGTGTTGCAAATAAGGCGTAGAAAAATAGAAAGCAGGTGACTTGAATTTTTATGCGGAAAACCCTTACAGGAAAAAAACCACGGGTGCATGAAGACATTTCACTATATGAGGAGATGTTTACAATGAGCTCTTGCTCTTTCCCTAGGCTATAGGGTTATACTAGGAAGATATAAGCGCGGCGCACGCCGCGCGCGTGAACGAAAAATGGTTTTGCGCTTTTTTTCAGAAAAAATAGGCTTAGACGTATTTTTAAAATTTTTAGAGGCTCGAGAAACCTTAGATACCGAGCCGAAAGAAAAGTGCACATCTTTCTGTTGACGAAAATATTTTTTTTCTTCGAAAAAATGAAGAAAGGACCTGGGCCCGTAAGCGCGGCGCACGCTGCGCGCGTGAACGAAGAAAAATTATTTTGTGTTTTTTTCGGAGAAAAATGATTTTGCGTCTTTTTTTCGGAGAAAAAAATAAACTTAGACGTATTTTCAAAATTTTTTGGGGCTCAAAAACCTTAAAGACCGAGCCGGAAGAAAAGTACACATCTTTCTGTTGATAAAAATATTTTTTTTCGGAAAAACGGAGAAAGGACATGGGCCCGTAAGCGCGGCGAACGCCGCGCGCGTGAACGAAAAATGCTTTTGCTTTTTTTTTTCCAGGAGAAAAAGTAAACTTAGACGTATTTTCAAAATTTTTGGAGGCTCGAGAAACCCTAGAGACCGAGCCGAAAAAAAAAGTACACATCTTTCTGTTGACCAAAATATTTTTTTCGGGGAAAACGGAGAAAAGACCTGGATGTAAAAATTGGGGACCTATTTGTTATAGTTTTGGACCTCACCGCTATTTCGAAAAAGTAGAAAAGGGCTCGCTCGCGATTTACATCTAACGGGAGGTTCTTTCCGTAAGGTAGCGAGCCAGGGACCTAAACGCGATCCGGAAAATTTTTTCTTCCCCTCACAAAAAATTACAAAGGACTTATTCGTAAATTTGCGAGGACCTTTTCGTAATTTGAAGGAACGAAAGGATTTTTCCGCAAAACGCTGTGGAGTGCCACGTGGGGTGGCTGGGAGGTCGCCAATTCCAGGGCCTATAAGGGATGTTAATATTTATAGTGATACACTCCGTGTATGGAAAGACTTGAGACGGAGTAGGAAACTAGTTCGTATCACCCTCAAACTCAACAATCTCCACCTTGAGATGAATTCCTCTTGTAACCAAAATATAATGCGACTCTCCTCGAAACAAATCATCATGAACACTTTGTGCGCCATAAGTCCGAAAGACTTGAGTGATACCAACTAAGTCTGAGCAAAGCTCACACTTAGCGTTTGGTACTAGCTTTGTCAACATATCTGCTGGATTATTATGTGTACTTATCTTGCTGACTTTAATGTCACCTTGAGCAATGACACCACAAATATAATGATATCTGGCATCAATGTGCTTTGTTCTCTCATGGAACATCTGATCCTTTGTAAGGTAAATAGCATTTTAACTGTCATAGAATATTGTAGTGCAAGATGTACTTCCACAAAGCTCATTAAATGAATCTCTCAGCCAAACATCTTCTTTGCAAGCTTTAGAAATAGCCATATACTTGGCTTCTATAGTAGACAAGGCAACGGTAGCTTGCAGACTTGCTTTCCAACTAACGGCACACCCTCTAACAGTGAATACATAACTACTAATATTGTGAGATTTGACATATAAGCTAATTCTCTAACAATAAGTAACTCATAATCTGATAAGCACTTGCGGATGCATCTTGTGTGATAGGTAATCCAAGTAATATATCACAACTATCTTGTGCTCTAAGGAGACATACACACTTACATATGAATTGAAAGGGTTCTCTCGCTTTAATAGCTTTCATGATCTTCTCTTATCCAAATCTCCAGCAAAATCTGAATCTACATAACCCACTAGTCCATCTCTAGTTTTCCTAAACTGTAAACAAGCATTAGAAGTTCCTCGCAAATATTTGAAGATTCACTGTACTGCTTTCCAATGCTCTTTGCCAGGATTGGCCATGTATCTACTAACAGCACTCAATGATTGAGATAAGTCGGGGCGAGAACATACCATGGCATACATAAGTGAACCAACTGTGCTGGCATATGGAACTCGTAGACATGTACTCAATTTCATCATCTGATTGTGGGCATGACGCTGAAGATAATCTGAAATGTGCAGCTAATGGAGTACTCACCGGTTTGACTTTATGCATGTTGAAACAACGAAGGACTTTTTCAATATATCCATTCTGACTTAGGTATAGTTTTCCAAATCGTCTATCTCTGGTAATTTCTATACCAAGAATTTTCTTTGCTGCACCTAGATCCTTCATCTCAAATTCAATGCTTAATTGTGCCTTTAATCTTAAAATTTCTGCCTTATCTTTTGCAGCAATCAACATATCAACATACAACAATTAATATGTCATCAACATATAGGAGCAAATAAATAGTTAAACTATTAACAGTCTTTAACTAGACACAGCTATGATAATCAGATCTTCTAAAATTCTGAGGTCATAAAGGAGTCAAATCTCTTGTACCACTCTCTAGGTGATTTCTTCAAACCATAAAGAGATATATTTAATTTGCAAGCAAAATTCTCCTTTCCCGGAACGATGAAACCTTCCGGCTACTCCATATAAATGTCTTCTTCTAATTCCCCATGTAAGAACACAGTTTTCACATCCAATTTGCTCAAGTTCATAATTATGCATAGCCACAATACTGAGTAAAGTGTGAATAGAATTATGCTTCACAACTGGGGAAAAACATCTGTGAAATCAATACCTAGAATTTGGTTTTATCCTTTAGCAACGAGTCTTGCCTTGTATCTAATCTCTTCGGTTGGAGGTACATCTTCCTTATTTTAAATATCCATTTGCAGTATATTGCCTTCTTATTGGCAACTTGACCAGCTCCCAAGTGCCATTTTCCTCAAGAGATTGCATCTCATCATGCATGGCAGTCATTGATCTTTCTGAATCACCAGAAGAGATAGCCTCTAAATAAGTTGAAAGTTTTGCAGCCAGAGGCGTATCTGCCGGTGGGGCACAGGTGGGCTGAAACCCCACCTGTGGCCCACCGGCTCCTCTATGTATAATGTATAATATGTATAATATATATATATATACACACACACACACTCCCTCCAGTTTGGTAATATCTGTCGTTTTGGACATCGACACGGTCTTCAAAATACAACTTTGACCGCTAATTTTTATTATAATATATTTATAAAACCCAATAAAATTCTAATATTATGAAAGTACTTCTCGAGACAAACCTACACATATAATTTTCATGTATCCAATTTAAATATTTAAAAATATATCGATAGTCAAAGTTTCTAAAGTTTGACCATCACTATGTCCAAAACGACAGCTATTACCAAACTGGAGGGAGTATATATTAACGAAGCATGTTTTGTACTCCCAAGTGTATGTACTCTGTACCCCTATTTGGTTAAAAACAGCTTCCTAATAAGGAGAAATCAGTTAACAATTTCTATTTATGGAATATGCTTCCATATGTGTGACATTAGTTAATATACAAAAAGTAGGAAGTACATACTCTGGAAAGTACGCTTTTATTTTCATATATATATATAGCTTTGGAGGTCTTAGTTTTAGCCCCCCTCGTTCTAATTTTCTGGATACGCCTCTGTTTGCAGCGCCTTTAATTTTTTCTACAACATTTAAACAATAAGCCACAATATTGGCTTCTTCAATCAACCACTTGGGTGCTTGAATATTCCTCGTAGGCCTATCAGCTGCAATAAAATGTTGTGTTGGTTGTGCAATAACAGGAGCATCCTGTATGTTTTCCTTTTCGGCTTCTAATGTAGATCCTGAATCAATAATACGCTCCACCTGTACGCTTGATTTCTGCTGCTCAACGGGAATATTAATAGATGGTTTATGATGCAACATAGTAGATTCATCTAAGGTAACATTTATGCTAATAACCACCTTTCTAGTTTCAGCATTCCACAATTTATAGCCTTTCACACCAGACTTGTAACCAAGAAAAATGCATTTAACAGCTCTAGGCTCCAATTTACCATTATTGGCATGAGCATAAGCAGGACAACCAAATATTCTCAAATTTGAATAATCTGCTGGAGAACCAGACCATACCTCAATTGGAAGCAGTGGAAGCAGCTTCAGCCCAATAACTCTTAGAAAAGCCAGAGTTAGATAACATGCAACGTACCTTCTCCATGGTGGTTCTGTTGATGCGTTCGGCCACACCATTTTGTTGAGGAGTATAAGGGACAGTGTAATGTCCCACAATACCCTCTGATCTGCATAAGGCTTCAAATTCTCTAGAACAGAACTCTAATCCATTATCGGTACACAGTTTCTTTACATGCTTATCAGTTTGTTTTTCAATCATAATCTTCCACTCCTTGAATGTCTTGAATACATTCGATTTGTGCTTTATGAAATATGGCTAAACTTTTCTTGAGTAATCACCAATGATAGTCAACGTGTAGTTAGCACCTCCAAGCGATGGAATACGGGATTCTCCCCACAAATCAGAATGAACATAATCCAATATGCCTTTTGTAGAGTGAGTTGCAGTGCTGAATTTCACCCTCTTTTGCTTGCCGAAGACACAATGTTCACAAAACTTCAACTTGTCGATGCTTTGACCATTAAGAAGACCTTCTGCATAACTCCATCATGCCAATTTCACTCATATGCCCCAGACGCATATGCCAGAGATTAGTAGCATCAGAATCAGATGATTTGTTTGAGGCAACAACAGTATTACCTAAAATTGTAGTACCTCGCAGATGATATAGGTTAGCAGCTTTCATATCACCCTTCATCACAACAAGAGAATCTTTGGAGACCTTCAGAGCTCCACCCCCACCTGAATATTTGTACCCTTTAGCATGAATAGTAATTGACGAGATAAGACTTATCTTTATGTGTGGGATATGTTGGACATCCGACAAAGTTCTGACGGTGCCATCAAACATCTTGATCTGGATAGAACCAATGCTTGCAATCTTGCATGGTGTATTATCACCCATCAACACGGATCCACTTGGTGTAACTTCATAGTCAACGAACCACTCACGGTTTGGGCTCATATGGAATGTACAAGCTGAATCAAGAATCCACTCGCCGCTAGTTTTGGAATCACCGACAAAGGCAGCGAGAAAATCACCATCAGAATCTTTCTTAGTAACAATGGTGCTTTAGCTTCATTCTCTTGTTGATCCTTTTTGTTATTCCTTTTCTCCTTTTTCTTTACCCACCAGCACTCAGATATGCCATGTCTATCTTTTTTGCAATACTTGCACGACTTGTACCTTCCTTTGGATTTTGATCTACCTTTGTGATTTCTGCTCGGGCTTTTGCCTTTTGATTCGCTGTTTGAACTCCTTTCCTGTTGTCTCACACAAACAATTAGGCCTTCTGCATGAGAACTTGAACTTTCGTTCGGAACCATGAGTTTTATCTTTTCTTTCGCATGCAGTGCTTTATACACTTCATTAAGTGTAAGAGTATCTCGGCTATATAGAATTGTATCTCTAAATGTAAAGTATGAACTTGGCAACAAGCATAAAAGAATAAGACCCAAATCTTCATCATCATAGGTCTGGATAAATGAGACCAGGGGGTTTTCCCTCCCTGACTAAAAAAAAACTAACATTCGAATGTGGAATTTATCACCACTATTTGCCAAATTGATAGTATAGTTTCAACCATGAAATTGTGGAGCCAGGCAATATATTTTTAGCGTGAGTGCGTGGACTGCAAGATTTTGTACAGTAGAGTTGAGAATGCTAAAATTTAACATATAAGTTGGTTCGATTATGAAATACGAGCCATTTAACCCTTTTGAATGACAATTTAGATGTTTATTGATGGTTCATCTGCTATAGGTTGGGTCAAAATCTGAAGCAAATGGAATTGCGAAAGCTGGAGCAAAAATGGTCATGGCAGTTTCCTGTGCTAAGGTCAAGCCTTCCTGGGCCCTTCTCCATTCTTGTTCTGTTTTTTTTAGTAAAGCAATGATGCTTTATTCTAGCATCATTTAGCATCTTACAGGACAATGCACGAATGTATAGTTAATAGACCAATCCATAGAGGGATTCCCTTAAATGTTTATAACTTTCAGTTTCAGGTTTCCATTACATTTGTGCTATTTCTTTCACTTATGCTTGTTTGGTCTTCTATGTAAATTGTGTTGACGGTGCACAATATATACCTCCTGTCATTTTTATGCTACATGTAAAATTCAATGAACAGAAACTCCCAGCATAACATTGTTAGTTTTCCATTATCTATTGAAGTTATGCTTTCCTCTAGTTTTTCAAAAAGAAACAAACACCATATTATGTGTTGGAAACATGTATAGTAGCATTTCGACAACCCGGGAAAGAAACACCTGTTAGTTGTCATATGACTCATATTATCCACTTGTAGTACTACTTTCACAAGTACATATCATTTTGGACATCGGCACAGTCTCCAAAACCCAACTTTGATCACTAATTTTTATTGTAATATACTTATAAAACCCAAGAAAATTATAATATTATGAAAGTATTTTTTGAGACAAATCTACGTATATTGATTTTCTTGTATCCAATTTAAATATTTAAAAAAGATATTGATAGTCAAAGTTTCGAAAGTTTAACTAACCTATGTCCAAAATTGATATGTATTTGTGACTGGAGGGAGTATTACTCTACTATTAGCTTGTATCATTGCCTGGTCTATTGACTCTACTCTAGCTATACCACCTGCTTAAGAAAAAAGGAAAAAAAAAGAACCAAAATTTGGTCCTTGGTTTTTTATGTTTGATTAGCAATAATTAGAAGTTGGAAATAAGTAATAACTGGCAAACTTGTGGCAATAATTTTCTTCACAATATAATTATCAATCATTTATTTGTCATACATGTCCCGACTGTTGAATAACAGACATGTTGCAATACTGAATCACCATACGTTCTTTTGGTGACTCACATAAAACACCATACCTTGCACCAATGAAACTAGGCAATAATATATATCTAGTATTTCTACACAGGTTCCTAAAATTACCATAATTGTTGGTGGAAGTTTTGGTGCTGGAAATTATGGAATGTGTGGTCGTGCATACAGCCCAAATTTTTTGTTTCTTTGGCCAACTGCTAGGATATCTGTTATGGGTGGCATCCAGGTAAGACCTTTCAACTTGTTATTTACTCTGTAAGATTGTCTTACTACTTCACTAGTATCATTGCCTGGTAAATGATGTCAGCATTGTAATTGTCATTATTCATTGCCCTTTTTTTACACCTTGGGGATGGGATATTGCTATTTGACAGCATTGTGCATGTGCTTGGTTTTTTAATATGTCACACTAGTTCCTTGGGATAATCCAAGATGTGTGAAAACATCTCCACAATTGTTGTCAGAAAGGTCCAGCATGGCAAAATCAAAGCAGAATGGAAGGATATTGAAACTTCCATGTATTTACCTCGCATCAACTTTCCCCATTCTTCAATCGACGCAGGTCTGTAAGTGAATACTTACGTGAAAGAGCAGTCCAAGTTAAATAATAACTAACAAATGGGTATGCTTGTTTCCTGCATTAGATGTTAGCAGTGCACTGTATTCAACTAAACTAGACAAAATCAGGAGAGAAACGGGAGCAAAGATACAAAAGACCACTTTTTGCAAAAGTATCATACCCCAGCCGGTTTCCAGTGTTTTACTGGATGAATCTGTCTTTTTTTTTTTCATATCTTCTTGTATTTTTTATTGTTCAGAGTTCAGATACTAGCACTGCTGGCATCCTGCTTATTTTTTTAAAAAAAACATAGATAATAAGACTGTCCTACTATTTCTATTTGGTTTGTTCCATTGCCTATGAAGAAAAAGAAAATGTTGAAATGTAGAATATTGCACCTCTGCGCAGAAAGTATAATATTTTAGTGCGTTCTTTATTGTCTGCCATGAGCACTGAAAATTATTGATTTTATCCTGGAGTTTCGTGTGTTTTAAGCCATTACAATCTTGTTGAATATTTTGCTGGTTTGCCATCTTATTACAGATATATGACCTCATCCAAATTTTAAGCCTCAATTACATATTTTTTTTTTGTGGAATGCTCAAAAGAGAGTCAAGCGATTTCTGTCGTGCAGTTCCTATTATTTCTTTCAGAAAAACTAAAAAACGGTATACCGTTGCAACGGTATACCTCTGAAACTCATGAAACTTATGATTTTTTGCACTGAAACTCATGAAACTTAGCACTAGAAACTGATGAAACTAAACACTGAAACTCATGAAACCAGCACTGAAACTAATAAGTTTCATAAGTTTCATGGCTATACCGTTGCAACGGTATACCGTTCCGTAGTTTACCTCTATTTCTTTTCTTAAACTTTTTCAGGCAGCCGGTGTCCTTGCTCAAATAGAAAAGAACAACAGGAAAAGACAAGGAGTGGAGGTATAGTGCATTACTTCTTTCTTTTAGAAAACATAAGACATATGTAACTCTTGATTTTTTGAATGACCAGGAAATGATTAGATGACAAACCACAGGTTTTACAAAGCCAAAGTTGGCTTGTAGTAGAATATCAAGTACAGTTCTGTTAACAAGTTCCTACTCAAAATAGTTTTTTTTGTTGTTGTATTCTTGGTATGCAAGAGTTACAGAAAGTGAAGAATACTGCTCGAACCTGAAACTTTTGTCCTTGTACAGTGGACCAAGGATGAGGAAGATGCTTTCAAAGCTGAAGTTGTGGAGGCTTATGATAAAGAAGGAAGCCCGTACTACTCTACTGCCAGACTTTGGGACGACGGGATCATAGACCCTGCAGACACCAGACGGGTTTTAAGCCTCTGCCTTTCTGCTTCGGCCAAACCAGTTCCTGAAGACACAAAGTACGGTGTATTTCGAATGTAAATCATGTATTGTAGTATATACACATCCCTGCATAATAAAATCCTCATGGCTCATGCATTCAGTATGCATTGAAATAAAATGCCTTTTCAAAGCTTATTTTGCAAGTAAAATTTTACCTTGTATTTTGTCT
The DNA here is from genome assembly GCA_036346355.1 of Rhipidocladum racemiflorum. Taxonomy (NCBI): domain Eukaryota; kingdom Viridiplantae; phylum Streptophyta; class Magnoliopsida; order Poales; family Poaceae; genus Rhipidocladum; species Rhipidocladum racemiflorum. The sequence continues at coordinate 57,014,906 of CM070583.1, read as the reverse complement.
ATAATTCTTGTTCTTCTCTGGTCTCGGTGGAACGGAATAGGTTATTCTTTTTTTTTTCGAGATGGTAATAGGTTTTTTTACCCAATATTACTAGTGGTACAAAAAGTTACTGGGAATGCTTGCCTTATGGCTTGTGCCCCATGGAGACATTGAAAATAAGTGCATCTGCCTTTTAAGATGTACTAGGTGATTAGAGGTTTTCATTCATTGTATAAGTACATAAATTTTCTTTTTATTTCTCACCATTTATCTTGCCACTTTTTTTTTTTGAGAGAGGCGCTATTAACATTTGAATAGAAGTTTGTGTCATTCAAAATTTTTTTCTATAGACATCAGATATCCATGTAAGATGCAGCCAAATGTTGCATGGAGCCAATGTAATTAAACGCATTGCTAAGTTGCTTCCTTATTACTGACAAACCGCACAGCAAATTGCGTGTGAAGCAAATCGAACTGTTGAACAGAACTCTAATACTATCTGTCAAAAGAAATTTTAGCTTTGTTGGACCGATAGTGACCAAAGAAATTTGTGAAATGGAGTGAGGTGGAGACGCTGAGGCTGTCAACCACGGCCCATGGCTCGCCGACTCAGCCCATCATTTGCAAACCAACCCCCGACTGTCCAGCCAACGCCTCGCCTGGGATCCGAGCGTAGCTCGGGTGCCTAGCGCTGTCGTAGTTGGGATGGTAATCTTACCCGATTATCAGTATACTTGTGTGTAAAAATCTTAATAGAGGTAGGTATGTTTATGGGACTAAATTTTACCTGACGGGTAAATGTGTATGGGTATGGGGAAGCTCTACCCGTACCCATTTCGCCCGATTACCCGCCGCTTTTTACTGACATGTGGGCCACAATAGAAGTCTAGTTGGCCCCTTGATCCCCAATTTATGGTACCTCATATTAGTAATTTGTGATTGGTGATGCCGTGATGGGCAATTTGTAATGCGTGTGATGATAGATGAATTATTTTTATTTTAATTATTGAATTTGAGCATGTGTGATGACTAATGACCTATTTTTATTTTAATTGTTAAACTTGAGCATTTGTGTGTCATTTCTGCATGTGTTATTTTAATTCTTATCTTTATGCGCATTTGAAATTTTGAATCATTGATAATCATTCTTCAATCCATAGAATGTAGTTGATTTCCACAATTTCATTAAGAGGATTGTTTCGGTACTATTGCTCATTAACTTCTAGTGCCCTTTGGTTGGGAGGATTATTAATGGTGGCGAGTAATCAGGTATACCCACAGGTAACGAGTGCCCACGGGCGATAGTATAGGCGAGATTCTTTACCCGCCACCCTTCGTAGGTATACCCGTAGGAAAGATTTTATCTAGCGGGCATGGATATAGACAAGCTCTGCCCGTGCCCGTGACACCCGATTATCATCCCTAGTCATAGTGGACCATACCACCCGGATTCGATCCTAGATCAACCCGAGGTGCCTCACCTAAATAATTAGATTAGGATACACAAGTAGGCGTTTAGTGGGAAAATATATTTCTACGCGCCATAAGACCTTGGTGTCTTGGTAAAATTCTATCCACAAGATCTCGGTGCCATCGTAAAATTCTCAAGCACGTGTAATAAAGTACATCCGTGATGGTGTGAACAGGGCCCGGTGTCTTTGTAAAACTTGTTGATACAGGGATATGAACTCTTTTTTCTTTTTAATGGAAAATTTTTGTTTATGTCACTGAAAAATTGCACAATTTTGATTCTTTCACTACTCTTTTTGTTATTTCATTTTTGCCTTCACTGGTCTTTTCACTTCATCCTCCTTTTTTGTGAGTTGACCGTGAGTTTGAAGGGCCACAACGGACTTAGATGAACAATTTTATCCCTGTCGGACCTTTTCTAGGATTTGGGAGTGACTAATGACTGGGTGAGGTCTTAAAGTTTGGTTTTCATGTACCACATAAAAATAGAGTAACAAGCTCCACTGGAAGGGGGTTGCCTATGCTACATGGAATCTGGCGGCCAGATCAAATGCCACCTATCTGGGCATATAACTTTCTTCATTCCATCAAAACAATCAACATTAGTTGAACACTTTAGCCAATGGAATGCAGAGCGTTAGAAGCAAAGCTCCCCAGTCACTTGTCGACCTCCATGGCTTGCGCAGCTTTGGCTTTTGCTAAGGCTGAAAGTTGTCTTCACCTTTTCGTGCCAACCTTAGATTTACCATCCTTTCTGTTAGCCAGACCGCCACACCTAGCGTGTCCGGATCCTAGGACAAGCCCAACCGGAGCAGCGGGCCAAGGTCTCTTGGACCATCTCCCTCCAAAAAGCTAGCTCAATGAGGGGGGTGCTCCCTCACCCTTATAAACCATGCTCAAGTCCTCTCCACAACCAATGATGTGGGACTATTCCAACAATCTCCCCCTCACACATTAGGCCGAGATTATCTAGGAACCACCTGGGCTACCTGGGCCACACCTGGGCCCTTGGGCCACACCTGGGCCCTTGGGCCACACCTGGGCTCCCCCGGGCCACACCTAGGCTCGATACCACTTGTTAGCCGGACTACCGCATCTAGCGCGTCCGGATCCCAGGTTAGGCCCAACCCGAGCAGCGGGCCAAGGTCTCTTGGGCCATCTCACCCCAAAAAGCTAGCTCATTGAGGGGGTGCTCCCTCACCCTTATAAACCATGCTCAAGCCCTCCCCACAACCAATGTGGGACTATTCCAACAATCTCCCCCTCACACATTGCGCCGAGATTATCTAGGAACCCAATGTGTGAGGGGGAGATTGTTGGAATAGTCCCACATTGGTTGTGGGGAGGGCTAGAGTATGGTTTATAAGGGTGAGGAAGCACTCCCTCATTAAGCTAGCTTTTTGGGGGGAGATGGCCCAAGAGACCTTGGCCCGGGATCCGGACGCACTATGTGTGGCGGTCCGGCTTACAAGTGCTATAGAGTGCAATCCGCGGCACGTACTTCATTGCCCAATTGCCAGCAGCAATCAACCTACTCTAGTTACTAACGCTGTGACTGCTTTCTCTTTAAAATTGAAACCAAAACCAAAGAAAGAAACCAGTTCCGTTCCATTTGCTCGTGAACTTAGAGAGGGGTTCGCTCTTTAAACCGTTCAACTTCGTACGAACCGATTCAATAAAGCAAGAAAAGAACAAGAGAAAAGGGAACAAGCATAGCACTTCAAGCTTCCCATTCAGGCGTTGAACTCGGGTTGCAGCATACCCGGATAAGCCTTTGACCTACAAACTTGAAACTCTACTACCATTCAGGATTCTCTGAGTCAAAAGTCCATACAAGTCTGGGTTTATTGTGACACTACGGTATGGTGTGACATTATAAAATGTGAAATTAGAGAATAAAACCTTTCGGCTTGAGGTTTACTCGCGTATTTGGGCCTTTTGAAGTGTTGTGACACCACAGAGCGTCGTAACCTTATAAAAGGTGCATGATGAGGTCAAAAACATATTGAAATATGATATGGGAGGTTAAAACCATAAGGTATGGAGGTTAATAGCGTTGTCGGGCCGTTTCTGGGCCGTTTCCGGGGTTTTGGGCCTTCCCGGGGGAGTTTGGGCCTTAAAGAGGGGGTTGTGGGCTTTGGTGGGATGGAGTGGGAATCCATTTAGGATTAGGAAAGGGGCTTAGGGCTGGTTAAAGGGGGGTTTCCCTGCCCTTTTGGGCGTCCTCCCCCTGCCCCTTGCACCCCCAAGTAGGGATGGCAACGGGTTTATACCCGGCGGGTATCACCACCCCGTACCCGTACCCGTGTTAGCAAAATTCACCCGTTCCAATACCCATACCCGCACGCGGGTACAAAATTTACCCATACCGCACCCATGCGGGTAACGGTACCTGAGTAACCCGCACCCGAAATCTACAGTATCAAACAGGTAGCACCTAGGCCCAGAGCGCCAGTATGAGCAGCACGGGAGGTCCAGAGCGCCAGGCTTTCAATACTCGTATCTGCATACAGGCTGCCTTACAGATACCACCTCCTCCGTGTGTTATTGTGCACGCACGCCCGGTGAGGTGATAGACAGGAAGCCTTGTTGCACAAATAATTGAAGGCCCAAGTTGGTTTCACTTTACCTTCCATCAGTTGTCTCCATTCTTTGGCTTGGTAATAGAAGGCAATAGTCTGGGACTTCCAGGCCCAAGGTTATTTCAGATTAATAATTGCTTCCCTCCTGAAACGTAGGAATTTTTACTGTATCAACCGGGTTGATTCAACCCACGGGTGAACGGGTACGGGTAATAGCAGAACGGACCCGTACCCGCTCTACCCGCGGGTACTAAATTTTGCCCATTAATAGACCCACGGGTATAAAAAATAGTCCATACCCGTCCCCTAATGGAGTAAATACCCGTCGGGTTTCGGGTTTCGGGTCCCCGTTGCCATCTCTACCCCCAAGTGCCCTAGCCGCCTCCCACACCTCCCCACCTCCTCCTTGGGCGCCTCCACCTCCCCCAAGCCTCTCCCCTTGCGCCACCACCCTCTCCACCACCTCTCCACCTCCCTTGCTGCACCTAGGTGAGTTCTTGACCTCACCACCTCGAATATCCATCCATTGGAGCGCTCCGCGACGAGGAGATCCGGTGGATTTGGAAGCGAGGAAGGGGATCGCGCGAACCGGGAGGAGATCTATTGGGTTTTCGTGCGTCGGGCAAAGGTATGTCCATGAAAATCCTTGGGGTTGATCTAGGTACTGTTATAAGGGTGTTTATCAAGTTTTTAGATCAATTGGTGGTGCTGGAATTGAGTAATTTGGATTAGATCTAGATGTTGCCACGTTCTGTTTTTGGGATAGCATGAGCAGTCGACCTAGGGTTTGCGTTTTCGCCAATTTAGAATCCGAATGTGTCCGTACGGATGTTGAAGAAGTTGTATATAATTTCATTATCTTTCAGTGGGTATAAAGCACGTTAAATTCCGCCCAGCCGTTTGAAAGTTATGGCTGTTTTACCGAGCGTGATAAAATCTGTGACGTAATTGGAACAGATCACGGTAATCTGTAGATTAAACAACTTTAGAGTCCGAATCAGTCTTTCCATATACCTAGAGAAAGTTGGGAAATTTTCTAAGCTACGCGAAGATGTACTCGTTTAATTGATTCGGAGTCCCAGAACTCAAGTTATGCCTTTTGCAAGGCTGCTGTCCCGACGGGACAGAACCTCTGTTTTTAGGTTTTGCGAGTAGTTGGCAATGTCGGGGTAGATGAGGGTTTGCGTACTGTTTTGTGGACATGATTGTGAGCGTGTGGTACCTATGTGCAGGTGGTGCGACCCCGGGAGTGCCCTCTACTTCCCGCCAATCCGTTGCTCGTGGTTGAGGCAAGTGTGTTGTGATGGATAGCGATTTGTAGGTTGCTTGTTGAGAATAGATGGAATTGACTACATGATATATGATCACTTGCCATGCTTTTATGATTGCCAATGATATGATGAGCATGTTTAATATGTTATGATGCCATGTGTTAATATGTGAGTTAAATATGATGTTGGCATAAATGCATACATGGCATGTTACATGGCTCGGGCGGTGAGAAAGTCATAACTAGTCCGGGAAGGTCGGTGAGAAAGTTATGACTAATCCGGAAAGCCAATGAGTAAGTCCTACATCGTGATTCCATTCACCGCGGTGAACGGAAGCGAAGAGTAGGCACCCTCCATCTTCGGGATGGAAGGGGGGAGAGGGTGCACACCGACGGGTGTGTACTCAACCATACCGGTATGAGTTTCCAAGGAGACATGAACATTGCATTACATTGCATACATAATGATGATGATATTGTTAAGTGTTCATGAATGAGATGATATATATGATGGGAGATGTTATTGCCATGATATTGTTCTTGTTGTCCATTGCAATATGCTTACTGAGTTTCGAACTCACGCTTGTGTTTTCTTGTTATTTTAGGTACCATGAGAACGGCATGCGGGGAAGGGAAATAGTCACACGCCCACACGTAGCTTCACCATATTGATTCCACAAGTCATTCTATTAGTTTGATAATAAATTGCGTGTGATGATTATTGCTTTAAGGTTTAGCTTTGCTATATGAGAGTTTTATTGTTCGTTCGACCCTTGGAGACATTATGTGTTTGAAACTAGACTTATATTGTTGCTAAGTCGTTAATTATTGCTGTTTTTAGTTGTCTCTCATAATCCATACATTGCTATGTTGTTGTTGCTCCTTTAATTCATGTTAAAACAAAGGAGATGCTGCCGAAATTTCGGTTTTTAGCATATGTACCTTTGCTGGAATTTATGGTAACTTGTGGTATTTAGATGTTGTTTAGCTTATGTTTGGTAGCATTCAGGCATATTAAATGCCGGGGTGTTACAGTTGGTATCAGAGCGGGCTGTAGGTCCTTGGAATATGTATTTTTAGTGTCATACCTTAGGTTACAACTGAAATGTGATGTGGAATAACTTAGAAACATGGCTTAGGTTTTTACTAAAATTTTGTTATAGGATAGCAACATTAAAACTTGCAAAAGTGGTATAACTAATCTAAAATTTTGACACACAATGGATGCACAGTAGGAAAGGGTGTGGGTATCGTTTCCTTACGCTTAAATGTTGTATTTAAGCTTCGATGTTGAATGCTTCATTTGATAATGCATGCTGCTATGTCGATGAGATAAATGATTGAATTGTGCTTGTTGTGGTGATAAAGTGGGGTTGTGGTGCCGAAGGGTTTTGGTCACCACTTTTGTTCATAGTAAGGGTGTGGTTTGATGGTATGGCCGGTTAAAGCCATCACCGAAGAACTATTAACCCCTGTAGGAGAAGAGAGCTTACCCTTTCTATCGTAAATCGGGTAGTTGACTGGAGTCAAATAGAAAAGTTTGGTGGTGGGTTCCTTCGGATGTTCTTTATCGTTCTGTGGTCGGTCTTGGTTGGTTTTATTAGTCTTAGTTGATGGAAACCAAAAGAAAAGTGTTTGGTATTGGATTTTCGCGCATCGTTCCGTATGTGGTGTGTGGTTTTGTCTTCCTTGGTTGAAGATGAAGAAGAGGAGTCTAGGGTGGCGCTTCTTTCGGGTGCCTTTCCACTTTTAATGCTTAGTTTGTTGATTTCTTAATGGGGAAGAAGCATTCAATTTCATTCCTGTGTTTGTCTTTCTCCTAGGTTAAAGGAGTTATTGCAGAGTTGTGCCAGACCCGACTGTCAGGGCTGAAGATCTGTGGCTTTGTAGGAGTAAGTGGTGTTTGATTTCGATATTTTACTGGTTTAAGAAATCATCGTTGAAAAACCCTTCTTGTTTCGTGAAAGTTTGGGGTTTGGTGTTAAGGTTTTAATTGCAAAGGTTTAATTGAGCGCTTGGTTCCCTTTCGAGAAAATTGTCTTTCAACCATTTTCCTCTATGAGAGTCCTTGAGATTTAAAAGTGTTTTGGAAAATTCCTTTTGCATGACCAAGTTTGGGTTTGTCTCATTGCAATTTTGAGAGTCAAGTTTCCTTATGAATTCGGGATGAGCTTTAAAACTAAAATGTTGCAAACAAAGTAAGTAGTCTTTTGACTGAAATCGTTTGTCCCTAGTAAGAATTGTTGTTTAGCATGTTATGTAGCATGTACCAATGTGATTTATGGGATGATGCATTGTTAAGTTAATTTGTGAGTTGAAACAATTCCATGCGGTTGTTATCTCTAGCTTGAGAATAAATAGACTACTAGTGTTGTAGTTTACTCTTAGCGAGAATGATTGAATGTGCTAAAGTACATGCTTAGAATCTGTTGCTTTGCTTTAAAAGTGCTTATGATCCTTGATAATGTTTAAAGTTTTAAACCCTGTTGCATAGTTAGAACATTAAGATGATGTAAACTGCAGATAGTGTTAAAGAAGCTTTGCTGGTTGTTTAAAGATGTTCTAATTTAAACATGTTAGTAGAGAAATTTGATCATGCTAGCTTGTGACCTTAACTTGGAAGTTGATTAGAGTTGCTATTCATGTTGTTACAAAATATTAGCATGATTGGAAGTATGCAGTCGTGTTCCTAAAATGCTAGTTTTGATATCAATTGAGAAGACATAAGACTATTTGTTAATGATGTTGTTAAAAACATTGTGCTAATCTAACTTATTAAATCCAATTTAATAGTTGGAGTATGTTGTGTGGTGGAAGTTTTGTTATAACCGATGTATAGGGTAGCTAAAAGCAATGTTGTTGATTGATGATTTTGCAAAGAATTGATATTGATGCTTTGGTAGTGTGGTTAATTGTTGGAAACCATTGATCCAATAGCACCACCTGTGCTACCTAGGCCACACCTGGGCCCCTGGACTCCCCCTGGGCCACACCTGGGCTCTAGCACCACTTGTTAGCCGGACCGCCACACCTAGCGCATCCGGATCCCAGGTCAGGCCCAACCCGAGCAGCAGGCCAAGGTCTCTTGGGCCATCTCTTCCCAAAAAGCTAGCTCAATGAGGGGGTGCTCCCTCACCCTTATAAACCATGCTCAAACCCTCTTCACAACCAATATGGGACTATTCCAACACTTTCTATTATGACCACTATCTATCTGAACAAATACAGAAAGAAAAAACTAGCATTAGCAAGGTAGTTTGCATATAAATTTAAGCAACAGTAAGTGAAATTTGAGGAATTGGTGGGAGAAAACAAACTAAAATACAAGGTGGTAGGAAGTACTCGGCAGTGGTGGGGACATGACCACATCCTTCTGATCATCGGATCAGGCCTCCCTTGGCCGATGGCCACAGCCAGATCAGGCCTCCCTTGGCAGTGGTGGGGACAAGACCACAGCCAGATGTAACATCCTAAAATTTGAATTAATAAAATTATTTGAATTTTTTAGAATTTTCTGGAATTTATACGGATTTATTATGAATTTTACAAAATAAGCTGTTACACTTAATTATTTAAAAATTAGAAAAGTTCAAATAAAGTTTTCTTGGAAATATTTTATTTGAGTCAAAAATGCTATAAAATATTTTCTAGGATTTTTCGGATATTTTTGATGCCTCAATTATTTAAATTGAATTACGGGATTTATTTTTATTCCTAAATCACTGAAAATCTCGAGCTACAATAACGGGCCCGGCCCACTACTGTGCCCCGGCGCAGCCCAAGCCACAGAAACCCTAACGCCGTTGTGTCCACGCCGTCCGATCCGGATCGGGTGGTCCTCGTTGCGCCGCGTCACCAGGAGCTCGTAGCCGCCGGATCGGAGGACGCGTGGATGGCTGAGATGGACTCCGAGCAACCGCTGTCGTTTCCGGTAACGCCGCCCGTTACCCCCCTGCGTTTACTCCGGCCGTTTGCGCACGTCGATGCGTCCCTTTTAGCAGGAGTTAGCGCCCCGGGTAGAGCTCCTCGCGTCGCTCCTTTGCCCCAAGTTTCTAGCACTCAAGCTGCTGTTGTTTAGCTTTAATTGCTCGCCGGAGTTAGAGCTTGGCCTCGCTTCGGTTTCGCGCTCGCACCGCCGTCCACCGCGCCGCGCCGCCGCATCTGAGGGCCGATTCGGGACCCTCGTGACGAGCTGAGCCTGAGGGGGACGCCCACTTCGCCGGAGGAGCCCCGCAGCGCTGTCGGGCTCGTCATCGTCCTCGGCTCCGGTAACTTCGCACTGTCGCGCCGCCATCGTCCTCAAGGAGCTCCAGCGACCGTCGGATCTTCATCGCACGGTTCATGCACTACACCACAACCAATCTTTGAGGGCACTCCTTCTGCCGGAAAAAATGGCTATCAAGGGCAAATTCTCTGCCGGGAATGACTTTTGCCGACACACAATCCGCCAAAACTGTCTGCCAGAGACCCAGCCGTCCGCAATTGTCTTTACCGACAAACATTACGTTCTGCGTGGTGGTTTGACGGACCTTTCATTTCCGGCAGACATATAATTGCCGACAGATGTTGTATTACCGGCAGATTGTTTGACGCCTACTGGAATAATTACCGACAGACAGATTGCCGTTATATAGGTTCCAGAAATCAATTAACATGTGATAATATCGAAGAATTGCAGACAGACAGCTTGCCGTTATATTGCAACTGGTACGTACATATATAGTTTCACATTTCTGCTATACAGCAACTAGTAGTACATAGTTCCAGATAGCATTACAATGAATATTTCTAAGACACACAAGGATGAACCAACAAATGAATCCACCAAAATCTTCACAACATCATAGATAAAACCCCTTAATTAGAATTAAGTGTTTAATTACATCGTCCATGACTGACTTTACAAAAGGTAATATTTAGATGTCTTGTGATACTACAAGCCACATGTGTTGCCAAAATACTTTCCCACAATCTGGAGTAGTCCATGTGTTGCCAAAATATACTACTATCATTGACATCTTCCTTACTGCACAAAAGATACCTACTAACATTGCCCTAATCCAAAATAGATAGCAAAGATAGTCATCTTGTCCATGGCTTCACTTTCTAGGTATGCATGCACTTCAACAAGAGGGTTGCCAGAAAGTTAGTTTAGCTGCCACCTGAAACATATGAATATGCAAATGATTAGCAACAGTTCACCACAACATACCACTCTACTTAAGCCTTAAGCATACTGAATACTTTCAATTTTCCACTCTACTTCCATGATGTTTATAGCATAACTGCTTTTCAATTTTCCATGATGTTAGCCATGAATACTTTCTCCATTACTGTCACTTCATGTTATTAATTGACCAAACCAGTTTGGCCGTCTCTGGGTCTGACTTCACAGGTTTGTTGGATCTATAGATATGCCATAGAATTGCTAAGATTATGTACATCAAAGTTGCAATTCAGTTTTGAAGATAGCCTGTTGAGCTGATCAATAATTACTAAATTTGGACATATGTGTTTGTCTGTCCAATTTAATTTTTTCACATTTGATTATATGTATCACTCAATAATTCCTAGGGGATGCATGTGCTCCTGCCTGCCATTAGGCAAGTGATGAGATGATAAGTGTAGAAAAGATCATCAGACTTCTAGCATACTACTGTGTGCTGATATATTGTACTCAAATTAACTAGATTCAATGAAAACTGTATGTAATACAAATCATATTAGTGAGTTCAGCAGCCACCTGAAACAAGTGGAGTTGCTGGTGATGGTCTTGCTATCTTTTCGTCATTCATCATCTAAAATAAAAAAGACAAATATTAAAAAGTTTCCCATGCCAACCATTGCAGCAACAAAACAAGTTAGCTTAAGTTGTTACTTTTTGTCGAGGCCACGCAATAGATTGCCCAAGGGCATCCGCCATGGTCTTTAGTTTTCCATACGGGCGAAGTAAGAGAACATCCTTTTTCATCACAGAATTGACAACAACTTCATAGCATTCATGTCCTAGAGGAGTACCTCCCACTATTGCTTTCGGGTTAGTTGTTTGGACAGTAGCCTTAGCCACAGGAACAGTATAGGGACCGAAAAGAGAAAGTAGTATCACTTCATTGCCACCCTACAACATTACAATACCTTGTTATTATCATAGAAACCTTCAAAGAAAGGTGTGTTAATGTAACCCAACAGCATTGAAACCATACCCCTTCATGTGTTCTCAATGGGACTGCAGCTCGCCTACGCGTTATCTAAATGTGTCAATGGAAGAATGGTTAATTACAAACATGCATAGGTGTTGGATATAAATGTTCATGCAATTCATCACTGAGAACACAATTATGAAAATTTTGATTATGCTTAAAGAGTAAATAATTCAGAAGCTCTTGATCATTATTCATGGTACAGATGCTATCAAATGACCAAGTAGGAAAATCTATGACTACTACAGTGAATCAACATCATTTTACTAGTTAACTGTTGTGTAAACCACTATTTTAGTTAATCCCTTGCTACTTTTTCTTTTTGTAACTAATGCCTATGGTTCTAGTAAGTACCACTTCTATTACATGTATATGTAGAAATAAGAATCTCTATGTTTCAGATTCAACAGTGATACTTCCAAGTTTTATTATTTTGTATGTATAGAATCAATGCCATTTTATCAAGAGGTAATGAGTACAAACCTCATGGCCATTAGGCGGATTGCGAACCTCTGGTAGGCCTCCTCATCAGCCTCACTATTATCATAATCATTTCCTATTGTCTGCACAAATATAGTAATCAAACCATTATTATACAAAGATTTACTTAGCAACATTTAGCTACCAAAGGTTAATGAACTTTACCGTATTTGGTGTAGGATTGGATCCATGTTCTCCAGGGCTATCTAGGTTTGGTGTAACTTCTCTTCTACCCTGGCTAGCCAAAAATATTTTCTTCAACTCTTCCATCTCTCCTTGCATCTGTTCCATGGCCCCCTTTAGTAATGCGACATCTTGCTCAGCTTTGTGACGACCACGGAGTGCCATTTGAACCTTTGTTGGTGTATACTTGCGGTGCCCAGGTATGCCCAAAGCAGATGGAGTTGGTCCTAAACCAACAGAGCGAACATGCCCCCTCGGCTCATGCCCAAATACATGAGAGAAGAGATCACCTTCCTTTATAGTTTTTTCTTGCAATTCTGGATATTTCGTCGCAGATTCTTGAAGTGCTTTCTAAAAGCACAAAACAATTAGACAATAAAATTCTCTATTTATGTATGAAACTTCAAAATTAGACATACTTACAATTTGAGGTTCAGCTTGTTTCAATGTAGCCCCATCTTTGCGTGTATGTGTTATCACAAACAACTCATGCCTACGTGGCTTGTAGCCATGCTCCTCAGACTGTGTTTATAAAATTATGGTAGTGATGAATGCATTGTGCATGTGATAGTACGCAATAGGAAGAAAATGTAAATCAAATTTACCCATTCATGTCCAACACGTGCAAAACTCTTGCTTCTTTGTATGTGGCGTTCCCAACTTAGCACGGTTTGCTTTGCCTCTTGCACTCTGAGCCTACAAGAAAGAAAGCGATAAATAAAGAATTAATGTATTAAGGGAAATACAGGTACTAGGTTTTATCTTGTCATACTTGTGCTTCGTTGATCTCCAATAATTAATAAGCCATGCCCAATCATCTGATCAACTCGACTATCACAAGCAGCAAGAAGCTCCTCATCTGTTTTACTCTCATCAAATTTGGCTTTCTTCAAGTCTGATTTAAAATCCTTCCATTTCTTCGCAGCAGTGGCCAAAGCATAATCTTCAAGTTGTTCATCCATCTCATAGACACACTAATTGAAAAAGGATAAGATTTAGGCATTAGCAAAGGAAATACTTGTCAACATCATGTATACACATATAGATGACATCAACTAATGTACCTCTAAAGTATCACATAGTTTCTGCTTTATATTTGGATCAACGTCTCTCCAATCTTCATGGCTAAGAGGGAAACCCTTAGTCCTCACAAGTGATCCAACAACATTAGGGAATTCTTTGGCAGCTTTCCCAACCGGCTGACCATACTCATTGAATGCCATCTTGATCAAAGGCTCATTTTCTCTTGACCATATTGTCGGCGTACTAGCCAACAGGCACCTCCGAGACGGGTGCTTATGAGGTTCCGACGGGGGGCTTTCGGGGCAATCGCCTCGGAAAGGAAGACGGTGACGATCGGGACACCAGGAGGCTCAAGCTAACGGGGGGGGGGGGGATGCGGAGATTTTTACCCAGGTTCAGGCCCTCCGGAGAGTAATAGCCCTAGTCCTGCCTTTCTTGGTATTGCTTGTGCTCTTGCTAGAGAGGATGAAAATCTTACAGTCTTTCGAACACTGTCGGCGTACTAGCCAACAGGCACCTCCGAGACGGGTGCTTATGAGGTTCCGACGGGGGGCTTTCGGGGCAATCGCCTCGGAAAGGAAGACGGTGACGATCGGGACACCAGGAGGCTCAAGCTAACGGGGGGGGGGGGGGATGCGGAGATTTTTACCCAGGTTCAGGCCCTCCGGAGAGTAATAGCCCTAGTCCTGCCTTTCTTGGTATTGATTATGCTCTTGCTAGAGAGGATGAAAATCTTACAGTCTTTCGAACCCCCTCTCCCATGCACCCCGGCTCCCTTTTATACTCGGGCTGACGGGGGCGCATGGGAGGCTTACACTGCCAGCCCTCATCATTACACTGCTACGGGCGTATTTAATGCGCCCGTCACTATTCTTATGTCACATTAATGTCTGCTGCACCCGTCACAATCCTGCCTCGGGCCCCATGTCCACCAACGCCGCCCGTTCCGTCACGGGGTGAGGTGTAGTCGTGACGTCTCCCATAGCCATGATGCGCCTGGGGAAAGCGCGCCACGCTTGCAGCTCCCATGCTTCCACATTTAATGCGACGATTCGCATTTAATGTCCTCGATTCGACAGGACTATCTCGGGGATGGTGCGCGATGGCAGGTATGCGCCACGTGCCTTTGGCGACCACTGCGCTGGGCATCTGCGGCGCTCAGACGCCACGTGTCGGGCGATCTCCTGCTGGTCGCCCGGCTCGCTCGCCACGCGTCCTGGCGATCACCTTCTTTGGTCGCCGGCGCCGCTCGCGCTTACGTGTCCATTGGCGATCACCTTCTTTGGTCGCCTCGCTCAGCGCCACGTGTCATTGGCGATCACCTTCTGGTCGCCAGCGTCTGGCTTTATCGCCACGTGTCATTGGGCGACCACCGTATGGGTTTTCTCTTCTTTGTGGCGGTGGGCCCAAGCACGCCCTGGCTGCCACTTGATTCCTTTCGGCGGGGAGCGGGTACCTTGGTGTAGAATACGTCGACAGTAGCCCCCGGGCCCACCTAGGAGCGCTTTTTGGTCTTCTGCTTTTCTTCTTCTTTAATTGGCGGCTTGAGAACTGCTCCGGCTCCTGGGTGGGACCCTTCAAAGGTCCGCGCGCCTTGCAAAAAAAAAATCTTCCGGCTTCTCCGATTCCCAGGCGGTTTGCGTGGTTACTTCCTCCTTGTAACCGCCGCACGTTCCTTGGGATGCGCCCCATTTATGAGGCTCTTAAACTTCCTCTTTTTCGAATCGCCGCGCCTTTTCGGTTTTCCCGCCGGTTCGCCTTCCGCGGCCTTATAAAAGGCTAATCGAAGGGGGAGTAGTTCTTCCCCCTTTCAACTCTCCGCATTCCACCTCTTCCGAAGCGTTTGAGCTTCCTTGCTTTATCCCCGGCGGTTGCGCTTGAAATCCCTATCCTCTCGATGGCTCAGGTGCTTCCTTCTTCGATCATTGAGGAGAGAGGGCCGCTGGGATTCTCCCGAGAACATCATAGGCGCCCTTCGCCTCCGCGGGGCTGTCGAGCCCATGTCGGCACAGGGAAGTGGTTTTCTTCGGTGGAGCTCCTTGCCGACCTACTACCGCCGGTCTCGACTTTTATCTTTACTGTTCTCAACTTCTCGCCATTCACCACATTCACCTTCCTCCCAACTCTGTTATCCTCCTTCTGCCTTTGCTCACTTCTGCGAGATGTTAGGTAGATCTTTGCTGCCCAACCTTCTTCTTTTTCGCTTCTTCTACACCCTTCGCGCGGCTGGCAGTACTCCGCCGGTTTCAAAGGAGCTATCACCTGCGGCTCTACGTGGCGGGGCGTTGCGCTATATCCCATTGGACTGCCGGTCAAGCCCGGAGAGATAGCGCCGCAGTGGTATGCGTCGAGAGCGATAAGCGGCATTGAAGTCTTGGATCTTCCGCCCCCGGCCGGTCAGGCAACCCCAAGCAGGGGCTCCGGTGAAGCGATGCGCGAAGCT
The DNA here is from genome assembly GCA_036346355.1 of Rhipidocladum racemiflorum. Lineage (NCBI taxonomy): Eukaryota > Viridiplantae > Streptophyta > Magnoliopsida > Poales > Poaceae > Rhipidocladum > Rhipidocladum racemiflorum. The sequence goes on along the minus strand of CM070583.1, from coordinate 56,999,276 downwards.
CGAGCGATCTTGGCCCCCTGGCGTCGACCCGATTCGCGGATGGCCCGGGCCTGGCAGGGGCCATGGTGATCCGGGATTTTATTACCAGGTTTGTGCCCCTGCGCCGCCAGCGTCCGCCACTGGCGATACATGGGCGTGGGCGATGGGACCGAGGTATCCGGAGGTAACCTGCTCGCTCTGCGTCATTCCTTGCTACTTCTATTTCTCTTACGGCAAAAACACGATTCTTCTGGCGTTTCTTTCCTCTGCGATTTCTTTTTCCTTCACCGTCAAGCGGCGCCGGCAGAATTTGGCTGATAGCGTGATCGGCGGTGAATCTGGCCGGGCCTATCGGCCCGATCCGCCCGTTCCGGTGGGCGCGGTCCCACTTTGTCCGGCTGTCCCCGGGAAGCGCGCGGCAATAATCCGCACCACTGCCGATGGGCGCCATGGGCTGCCGGTCGTGACACGCCCGAGCGCCCTTAACGATCCGGATCCTCCTCCATGACGGTCGAGGCGACGAGTGGCCATGGCGCCGGGGCGATGGCAACGGCAGGCTCCGCCCATCCTTCCCCGCCTCCTGGCCCGGCCGGCGGGGGCTTCCGTCGGCGCGGGGCTTCCACGTCGACGCGAGGCTTCTTCGATTGCGACAGGGTTCCTCGTGGTGGCGGGGAGCTCGTCGGCCGTGGTCGAAATCCACCTTGCCCCTGCCGGCGCGACGGCAGACCCTCGCTGCCGATCCTTTGTGCCGCCACCGCCACCGGCGGTGGTCCTTCCTCGCCTCGCCTTCGCCGCCCGGCTGATGGCGGATCCGCCCATACTCGCCGCCGCCGCCCGGCGATGGCGGATCGCCCGCCTCGCGAAAGTACAGTCGTTAAGTGTGCCCGCTTCCCAAGGCAGCGCCAGTACTCACCTGGAGATGCAAATACAATAAAATTTTCGTTAAGATTAATCATACCGTTATTTCCTCCTTTGTCCAGGAGTTCCTGCTCGGATATCCCTGCTTTGCTCGTCTTGGGGACAGCCAAGGTGCGGCCGCGATCAGGCTGCGTCGTACAGTCGCGAGGCCGGGGCGGTCGGTCGGTGGCGATTCTCGAGGCATTTCTTTGCTGATGCGTCGTTCAGGACTAAGGCCCGTTCGGCCCCGTCCCTACCCTGAACTTCCCGCGCCTCCGTTCCTCGGCGACGCGATGCCTCTTGGCGGCCCTCGGCGAGCTCTACTCGGCCACGGCGATCGTCTGCAGTGACAGGCAGGAAGCGGTTGGCGGGCGGGCAACCGAATCAACCGCCTCCGCAAGGAGGTGGCGGACCTACGATCGGGCGGGCTGGAGTTGCAGGCTGCGAGAGGAAGCGGGGCGGCGGGGAGCAAAGCACCGGCCCTTGGCCGTCTCTCATGGTGGAGGCGGAGAGAGGCGGCCGGGCTCGATCGGAGGTGGAGACACTGCGGATCTTTGCGCCACGCCGATCGGACGGTGGCCAGCCTTGCTCCATTGGGGTGGAGCAACCGGTCAGCGGGAGGAGAGGCCATGGCATTCGCCTTTTGCCTCTGCCAGGTAGCGGACTTCCTCAGCGCGCCTGCCGCCCTTTACGCTCGGTCCGCCCGGGAAAAGCGGCGCGATTCTGGCGGCTTCTGGCGAATCGTCGCGGCTTGCTTTCGCCAGCCCGTAGGCGCCAACTTCAATCGCGGTTCTTGTCAAGGAGGCTAGAGCGGCCCGAGTGCGGCGAAGGAAGCGAGTTCCACGAAGCCTCGGCGGGTTGCCGCCGGCTAGCGATGGAAGAACCCAGATGGAGCGGTGGCGGAGGGCGTGGCGATGGTGCTGGGCGTGGCCCCCCTGTTGAAGATGCGGCTTGGCGTCGAGGAAGCGGCGAGATGACCGGAGGACCCTCAGCGCCCCCTCGGTAGCTTTTCTTCTTTTCTTTTTCGGTGGTGCCTTTGTCTGCAAAACTTTAGGCATTTATCGTTTCGAATGAAACAGAAGTGTAAGCTCCCTGCTAAGTTGCCTAAAAACATGCTCTTGCCGTAACTTTTTTCAGTTCCACACGAACGAGCACATAATCGCTTAAAGACTTAAAGTCTTGCGCCGCGAGGCCTCGGCCCTCAAACCCTTCGCCTTAGCAAAACTTGCCTCCCAGGTAGCCTCTAGGGAACGAACACTTAGTGAGTTGTGACAGGACCTTGGGCTTTTGGCAACGGTGTTCAAGGCGCCGACTTACTGAGGACACGGAGTGTCATGGCCGTCTTTGGGTCGTCTTTGAACCAACCGCCTAACCGCTTGATTCTGCACGCCGCTCTCACTTAGCGATTCCGTCTTTACTCTGGGTATTTGCAAGCGGGAGGCACCAGGCGAGTGCCTTGGCGCTGCCAAAGATGGGCAAAAGACCGAAGAGAGGCGGAAAGAACAAATACTTGAGATAAAGAAAGTGAATATTTAATTTTAAACATAAGGTCTCCCAGGCCCACGGCGGAGAGGAAGACATACTCGGCGGTCGGGGGACAGACCCTAGGACTTACAACCGATCGGGGTAGAACTTGCGCAGATTTTCTATAATGCAGGAGTTTGCTAGCTCTTCACCGTCTTCGGCCACTGACCGCCGGACGAGGCGAGACCACTTTGAAGGGTCCCTCCCAGCGATCAAGCTCGACCACTTCAACGGCCGGCTCGCCGGAGGATGACGTTGTGGCGCACACTGCCTCGAGATCTCGCTTGCTGCGAGTTCGATGAGTAGGTGGCGGAGCCACCGTGTATGAACGCCACCGTGCGCTCACTTTCTTTGGAAGGCTAAGCGGAGCTGCATCTTCGTCGTCTTCGTCTTCGTGGTCTTTCTCACGGCGCTTCTTGAGCGCTGTCGACCAACTTGGACACAACCTGGCGATCCTCCAAGTCGTGTCCGCTTGTCCGATGGATGGGGCAATAGGGCTTGCCACCATCGTTTTCCGCAGCTGGCGGCGGCGGTCCCTGCGCGCGCCGGCCCGGCGCTTCGTCCGTTGGTCACGATCATCATGGCGTCGGGACTTGGGCTCGGCTCGGCGACCAAGACCTCCCTAGCGGTTGCCTCCGCCGCTTTTCTTTTTCTTCTTGCGGTCGAGAGGACTTGAGCGCCCGGCATCGCGAGTCGAGAAGGTCTTGTCGCGCACTTCCGAAGCCGGCCGCGAGGCGCACTTGTGCGCCAGGGAGAACAACTCAGGCGTGGTTGAGATGACGCGAGTGGCCATCTTTTCCGCATCTTACGATCTCGGACCCCCTCGGAAGGCGATAATCACCGACGCTCACGAGATCCAGGGGATCGTGTTGCGGCGATGGTTGAACCGCCGGATGAACTCTCTCGAGGACTCCCCCGCTGCTCCAGGCGTGAAGATCGTCCTCCACGCCTGGTTGGCGTAAGAGCCCTGAAAGTTGGCGACAAAAATGTCGCAGCTCCTCCACGAATGTCTGAGCCTCGCGGGAGGTTAAGTAGCCAAGGCAGGGCAGAGCCCGTCGGTGATGTCGGAAGGTAGTTGGCCATGACTTTCTCGGATCCTCCGCGCTTACGCACCACCGTGGTGTAGATCTGCAGGGAACTCCTCAGGGTTGGTGGTACCATCATACTTCGAAGAGGCGGGCGGAACCTCTCGGCCATGCGGCTTGCCGAAGCGGAGAGAACGCTGGCATCCGGCGTTGTAGGGGAGCAGGCGTCGTTCGCCCGGCCCCTCGATCCTGAGGAGAGGATGAGGAGTGCGACCTGCGCTCGCCAGTCCGAGGAGGAGCCCCGTCTTGCACCCCATGGCGCTCGCGGAGGACACGACGCAGTCACCGTCTAGCGTTGCCTCTCGTCAAAGCGCGATCGAAGGTCTTCGCGTTCCCCCTGGACTGGGGGGACGCGGGAAGAAGCGAGTCACGTGCCCATCCCCGTTCTGAGAGGGGTTGCAACCAGGACTCCTTCCTGTCCGGCCCTTGGTGCCGGAGAAATTGTCGTGTGCTGGAACCCGGTAGCGTCGGTTCTGTGAGCTCCTGTCGCCTCATGCCGGAAGCCCCGGCTGGGTCGCGCTTCAACTTGTTGTTGGCGGCATCCACCAGTGGGCGATATCCGCGAGCCAAGGAGTGGCCGAGTATCGCCCGTGGTCACCGGAGGATGATCGAGAGGAGCTGCCTGAAGGCTTCATGGGGTGTCGTCCCCAGCGCCAGCTTAAGCGGGCTGACCGACTGGGCGCGGAGCCAAGTGCACCGCTCCACGGCGGAGGGGCCGGGTGGCCCGGCCCCTCTCCGAACATCGGGACCGGCTATGGGCGCCCCTTTCCTCGGGCGGATTGCTGCGCTTGGAATGCGATTCCGCCATGCAGACAAGCGCCCCTACTCCTGCTGAGCTCCGAACTGGGAGTGAAAAAGAGTTGGCAATCTAACCACCAATAGCCCCTACAGCGCGCCACTGCCGGCATACTAGCCAGGCACCTCCGAGGCACGGTGCTTATGAGGTTCGAGGGGCTTTGGGGCAATCGCCTCGGAAAGGAAGACGGTGACGATCGGGACACCAGGAGGCTCAAGCTAACGGGGGATGCGGAGATTTTACCAGGTTCAGGCCCTCCGAGAGTAATAGCCCTAGTCACGCCTTTCTTGGTATTGCTTGTGCTCTTGCTAGAGAGGATGAAAATCTTACAGTCTTTCGAACACTGTCGGCGTACTAGCCAACAGGCACCTCCGAGACGGGTGCTTATGAGGTTCCGACGGGGGGCTTTCGGGGCAATCGCCTCGGAAAGGAAGACGGTGACGATCGGGACACCAGGAGGCTCAAGCTAACGGGGGGGGGATGCGGAGATTTTTACCCAGGTTCAGGCCCTCCGGAGAGTAATAGCCCTAGTCCTGCCTTTCTTGGTATTGCTTGTGCTCTTGCTAGAGAGGATGAAAATCTTACAGTCTTTCGAACCCCCTCTCCCATGCACCCCGGCTCCCTTTTATACTCGGGCCGAGGCGCATGGGAGGCTTACGCCGACCCTCATCATTACACTGCTACGGGCGTATTTAATGCGCCCGTCACTATTCTTATGTCACATTAATGTCTGCTTCATCCGTCACAATCCTGCCTCAGGCCCCATGTCCACCAACGCCGCCCGTTCCGTCACGGGGTGAGGTGTAGTCGTGACGTCTTCCATAGCCATGATGCGCCTGGGGAAGGCGCGCCGCCACGCTGCAGCTCCCATGCTTCCACATTTAATGCGCACGATTCGCATTTAATGTCCCTGATTTCGACAGGACTATCCCGGGGATGGTGCGCCGATGGCAGATCAGACGCCACGTGCCCATCGGGCGACCGGCTGGGCATCCTGCGGCCTGGCTCAGACGCATACGTGTCGGGCGAAGCGATCTCCTGCTGGTCGCCCGGCGCTCATACGCCACGCGTTTGGCGATCACCTTGCTGGTCGCGGCGCTTGCACGCGTGTCATGGCGATCACCTTCTTTGGTCGCCGCGGCTGTCAGCGCCACGTGTCCGCTGGGCGATCACCTTGCTGGTTGCCCAGCGTCCTGGCCTGTACGCCATGTGTCCGCTGGGGCGACCACCGTATGGGTTTTTCTCTTGCCGTGGCAGTGGGCCCAAGCACGCCCTGGCTGCCACTTGATTCCTTTTTTCGCGCGGGGGAGCGGGTACCTTGGTGTAGAATACGCCGACACATATGTTCTCCTTTCTAGTGTGCCCTCTTCCCTTCCGCTTCTTGGGTTCTGCTTTATTAGGATATGAAAAATGGACAAAAAAGGTTCTAGTCTGAGTTATCAAAGTCAATTTGCAATTATGCATTGCTTATTATGCATGTGAGTGATCTTTCGATTAGAATGCATTGCTTATTATGCATGTGAGTGATCTTTCGATCAGAACCACATAGGAGTAGGGAGAAAGGCAGCTAAAAAATACAAACTTTTCCATTCAGGAACAACTAGTATTCCATGCACTTCTATATAAAGCAGCAAGGCAAGGTGAAACCTGAACTAATACAAATGCCTAATACAAGTGATGGAAAGTGAGGCCTCTAAATTCTAGGCACAACAATTTGCAATACAAAGATTTATTGCTGGAAACATACCTTCATTCTCTTCCTGTAATGGCTCTTCAGTCATGTATTCAGGAGCTTCATTTTGCACATTGTCACCATGTTGATTCTCGTTTCTTGTTGGCCTAGGCCGCAGATTTGGTCGCCCAATTGCTATATTATTTGGTGGAGAGGTGGTAGCAGCATGTGTTGTCTACAATTTGCAAAAATAGTTAAAATCACTTCCATTGTACAATATGGCATCGAACTAAAAAATTTAATTGTAACATGAGCATACCTTACTAAATTCGTTAGATGTCTGTGAAGAGCTAGCTCCACCATTAACTGTTGCTCCTTTATTCCTGAGAGATTGTAGGATGGGCTCAAGATTCAAAGATTTTAGGAATGCATTCTTCTCACTGATGTTTGAGTCCCTCATGTTTTCATACTCATTGTGAGTGGAACACCTACTTTCTCCTCTTCCTTTTCCCATTAATTTTCCTAAAATGTAAATCCACAAACATCTTACTATATAAGTGAATGAAACATAATTTCAAAGTAACACAACATATGTAAAAACAGATGCAGCGTGCAAATTGATCAATCTTGTATGTCAAAATTGAACATAATACATCAAACAAGGTAAAACACTTACGCTCCCTTCTCTTTTGTATGAACAATTGAACCCTCTATATCCTTTCTAATGGTAGGGCCGTCCCCAACAAAATTAATATTTGCATCTATACTCTGATTAGTAACTAGTTCCACAAGTTCATTGTCAACCTCAGCCATGTCATAATAGTCTCGTGGCTTTGATTGTACCACAACACACCAATCTTTGTCTATAGTTCTGAAACATAATAAACCTGAGTAGCTTGTGATGCTAAAATGAAAGGTTCATCCACTGACTTCTCACCAGTATTGAATAAATGCCTGAAGTTTACAGTAACAATTCCAAATTTATCAACTTTCACCCATTTATCTTGTACTCGATTGTCAACTTGAGTCACATTTAAAAGCACAATATTCCCTTTGCGATGATAGTTCAACTCTAAGATTTCGTTAATAATGCCATAGTATGTCTTGTTCTTAATTGTAGGGCTTTCATTACTTGCAGTGTAGCTTGAGGTTTGTGCAACTAAAGCTACTCCACTACTTTGAACAGATCTGCCCTCATCGTAGAACTTTGTGTGGAAATTGTATCCATTTATTGTATAGCTATTGTACTTCTTTGCAACCAATAAAGGCCCTTTAGCTAAAGCTTGTATTTCATCTGATACTTGTTCACCTCTCATAAGTAAATCAGCAACCTGTAATTATAGAATGCTATGGTTAATAGCCAACTATTTGTGCCTATGGTATCCATATAGGCAGGTGTTTATGTACTTACATGTAGCCTGAACCACTCATGGAATGTTTCATGATGCACACGGTTGATTTCTCGTCTATTTTGATGAGTAGAGGAAATGTATTCAAAGTGCTTTCTGCATATATTACCTCGTAATTTTGCAACATTATAGAAAATAATAAACTTAGTGAGAAGAAGATAGATAAGAGAATAGGACAGATAACTTACTTAAGAAATGGTTCTATATGATCATAGTTATATAAGACATATCTATGAGCTTGAAGCCATGCTTGATAGTCTAATGTCACAACACATTTGCCAACCAAATCTCGACCAATATTGGTAGAAAAATATGGCATGGCAACATCATTTCTATGGTTCTTGCCATCATCATTTCTAGCTCTTCGAGTATATCTAGTCTCGCATCCATGTAAATATTGAGAGCAAAACGTAAGGCTCTCATCAAATATATAACTTTCAGCTATTGACCCCTCTGGATGACTTCTAGTACGAACATACCCTTTTAATGTCATCAAAAACCTACATAAATTTATATTAAGTACATGAGCTTATGCATACATTAAGATCATTTAAAAATATATGAGTGTGTAGTAATTACCTCTCTATTGGATACATATTGCGATACAATACTGTACCACCAATTCGAGCTTGTGTGGGAAGATGAACCATCAAGTGCACCATAATATCAAAAAAAGATGGTGGAAATATAGTCTCTAATATGCACAATGTCTCAGCTATTTCTGCCTCAAGCTTTTGCATATCACTTATGCGTATTTTGGTGAATAAATTTGCTTGAAAAAGTTCTTTGACACGGATCAATGCTGCACTAACTCTCTCTGGCAATATCGTTCGAATAGCTAGTGGAAGCAAGTGCTGCAACAGAATGTGGTTATCATGGCTCTTTAGTCCAACTAACCTTTTCTCATTAACATGTACACGATTGCGTATGTCAGCTGCATAGCCATCAGGAAACTTCACTCCTTTCAACACCTCACAAAACATCTTCTTTTCATTAGAACTCATAGAGTATGGAGCAGGAGGTAAATAAAATTTATCTCCAACGTTGACAGGGTGAAGATCTTTCCTTATGCCTAGTAGTTGGAGGTCCAAGCGAGAATTCAGATTATCTTTAGACTTCCCATCTATTCCCAAGAGTGTATTAATTATGTTATCGCATACATTTTTCTCAATGTGCATCACATCAAAATTATGCCGCATCAATAAATCTTTCCAATAGGGTAGCCTAAATAAAATAGATCGCTTTTTCCACATGTCTCCTTTCTTGCGCTTTGTTGTGTCCTTCTTCCCAGTTGTATCCTTGCCAAAATTTGCCTTAAGTTTTTCTGTCATTGTCAAAATCTCCTCACCGGACAGTGGAGAAGGTGCTGGCCTAAACTCTGTAGTACCATCAAATGATTTGGCATCTATTCTAAACCTATGGTTTGCATCCAAGAACCTACGATGTCCCATATAACAGTTCTTGCTACCCTTTTTTAGTCTAATATAACAAGTTCCTAAGTGGCAATCAGGGCAAGCAACATCTCCTGACGTAACACAACCATGTACATAACCTAAGCCAGGAAAGTCGGATATGGTGCTTAGTATTGCAGCATGCATTTGGAAAAACTCTTCCTTGGAGGCATCATAAGTCCTAATGCCTTTGTGCCAAAGGAAATCCAAATCATCAACCAATGGTTCCATGAAGACATCCATATCATGACCAGGAGCTCTTGGACCAGGAATTAACAAGGAAAGGATAAAGTTCGGTTGTTTCATGCACATCCAAGGTGGTAGGTTATATGGAATCAAAACAACAGGCCATGTGCTATGGATACTACTCAAGGACCTAAAAGGATTGAAGCCATCAGTAGCTAATGCTAGTCTTACATTGCGACTCTCTTTACCAAACATAGCATGCCTATTGTCAAAGTCCTTCCAAGCTGGAGAATCTGGCTTTGGATGTCGAAGCAATCCATCTTTAGTTCGCCCTTCCTCATGCCATCTCATGTTTGCTTTGCCTTTTAAGGTTGATGTACAATCTCTGAAGTCTTTCTTTTATTGGAAAGTATCGAAGAACCTTTCTAGGAACTTTATGAAAATGCTTCCCGTCAAGATTCTTACATTCCATTTTCCATCGAGAAGTATTGCATTTAGGGCATTTGGTATCATTTTTGTGTTGTTTCCAAAATAATATGCAATCGTGTTCACAAGCATGGATATTTATGTACCCAAGACCAAGACATTTGACCATTTTCTTTGCTTCATAGAAGTTTTTAGGTAGCGTTGAACCTTCAGGGAAAGCCTCTCTAAGCAACTCTAGTAGCATGACAAAACTTTTATCACTCCATCCCCCAAGAAATTTAGTGTGGAGCAATCGAACTAAAAAATTTAATTTTGAGAAGGTCTTGCACCCAGGGTAGAGTTCTTGACTTGCATAATCTACTAGTCTGCAAAAATCATCTACATCTGCATTGCCATCTTCTAAACCACCATCACTACCACCCCAATCCTCCATACCATCTAACCCATATGCCATATCTCTAAGCATTTTTGGCATTTCATCCTGATCCTCCGGCATTTCTTCTACTTGGACCCCTTCATGTGCATTACGATGTGCAGAAGAGGATGATGCTTCCCCATGAAACATCCATAGTTTGTACCCACGTTTAAAGCCTTCGCAAATCAGGTGGTCATATACAATGTCTGCTGCTCTCCAAGAACAATTAACACATTTCTTGCAAGGGCATAATATCTTATTTCCTTTTGCTGAATGGGTAAAAGCAAACTCTATGAATCCTTTGACCCCTTGAATATAGTCAGATGTATTCCTACATTTTAATTACTAAGTTATTATGCTTGCCATGATTAAAACATGTAAGTTTGCATTTTATAAAAGCATAAAAATATATGCACTGTACCTACTCATGTCCATCCATCCCTTATCCATGGTTGGACTCCTTAGCAGTTATTATTTGTAATGCAAGGACTCCTTAGGAACTGCTGAAAAGTAAACATTCTCTTCGATACAATGACATAACAAAACAATATACAATTAAGAAACATAATAATATGCAACACATGTCATCACAAAATGATATGATATAATTAAATAGAAACAAGAAGATTAACTGAACAAGGATGAAATTAGATGTTGTAAACAGAGAGGGAAAACTTTTTTACCTTTTGTCTCAGATGCAATTCGATGTTTAACTCCAATATTCCAGCTCAAACTCAAAATGAAGCTGTAGCTCCAATTACCAAATGAGATATATTCTCAAATGCCTAGGCCCAAAAGGAGATGGTATCAAATCTTAGAGGAATGCAAGAACTCAAAAGGATTCAAAATAGGACATAAAACACAATAACTAATGAACCTCTAGAAAAAAATACAAGCGGCAACATGAATTATCCAAAGATTTTTACTCTAGCTTTTTCAACATCAATCAAAACACTATAAGTAGCATAGGTAGGACTGGGAATGGGTCAGGTCAATCCGGCCCTAGGCCTAGACTTTCTACCACGAAAGACTATACCGCATAAAGGGCCAACCCTTAGAAACTATTAGTGAGCTCCTCCAACTATGTTAATATAACCTTCTATGTTAATCGATTTGGTGTTTTAACTTGTATGTCAACTATTTATTTGCCTTTTCACATTAGACACTTTAATTTTTATGACATTTTAATGACACCTCAAGGTAAGGAAGGAAGGACAAATACATGCAACTTTATATAATTAATTATCCCTCAACTTGCTACTTGCTACTTTATATAGTTAATTATTCCTCAACTTGCTACTAAGCAACATCAATCAGCTGACAAACTATCTTGAAACCCACAAGTTGGAAAATTTTACTCCCTGTAGCACTTGTAGGAAATTTTGTTACATTCAAAGCTCCTGCTAGAAACTAAACTGATATACAGAATTTGCAACAACTTCTAGTTCCTGTTGACCTTGTGGCTTAAAAGATTGAACCATATAATGTGAGACTCTGTATCAAATTTTGTTTGTTTAGCTTGTGGAAGTTGTTTGTTTAGCGGTGGAAGATCATCGTCTATGACAAATCAAAGAAAGGTCCAAGGAAGAACATCAAGATATGGCTGTCAAATGTTGTATCTTACCTAATGTCCAGAGAGTGTACAATATATTGGTATGCAATCACATACAAGAAAAACTAATAGATTACTCATGGTATGTACAATCACATCTCATGGTATGTCAAACGTCCAGACATCCCCAAATCATCCAGAGAGTGTACCAATAGTGAAAGATTTGATTTACCTACAACTAGGCAGAGTTACGGGCAATGGAGGCGGTCAAAGGCGCAGCCGATCAGAGGGGACCTGCTCCTTCGCAGCACGTCGGAGGCGATGGCGGCACAGCCGGTTGAACGGCGTGGAGGCGTGCGTTGGACCGATCGGAGGAGGTGGTGGCGAGCAGCGACGAAAGGAGCTAAGGTAGGGCGGAGGGCGGCGGTGGGAGGGTTAAGCTACGATAGGGGATGGGGCAGCCGGTCGGAGGCGGTGGGGGTGTGGCCGGACATGGCACAACCAACTGGGAGGTGTGGACAGATTTGGGGATTTAGGGATTTTGGGAGGACGGGCACGCGAGTGAGGGAAGAAGCGGAGGGCGACGGTCAGAGGGGCGAGCTAGGGTAGGGGATGGGCGAGCTTGGCCGGTCGGGCGGTGGAGATGTGGCCGCCATGGCGCGGTGGAGATGTGGAGGCGGTGGAGATGTGGAGGCCGATCGGGTGGAAGCGATTTGGGAGGGCAGGCACGCGGGTGAGGGAAGAAGCGGAGGGCGACGGTCGGAGGGGCGAGCTAGGGTAGGGCATGGGCGTGCAGCCGGTCGGAGGCGGTGGAGATGTGGCCGGCCATGGTGGTGGAGATGTGGACGTGGTGGAGATGTGGAGGCCGATTGGGTGGAGCGATTTGGGGATTAGGGTATTGGGTGAAGCGATTTTGGGTGGAGTGGTTCTGGGTTAGCGGGCCTTTTTGCCTTTCGCGCCTAAGCTTGCCGCCATGCCTGTAGTTTCCCGCTCCTAAATATTGCCGACTAACAGTCCGACCCACAACATATTATTTGCCGACACATAAGTAGTCCGTAATACTTGTATAATTGCCGACAGACAATTTGCCCCCTGAAAGATGTATTACTGGCAGATAGTTTGTTGTTAACTTTGCCGACAGACAGTTTGTTGGTGATCACTGATTATTTCCGGCAGTCGTCTGCCGGTAATATTGTGTAATGGTGTAGTGATGGTACACCACGTAGCGCTATGCACAGTAGAGACCAGTATAGTTAGGGTTTAGATCTCAGCCGTTGGTCTTTGAATCAATGGCGTAGATGTGGCCACGTGCCCGGTATCGGGATTGCCCACGTGCGCCATGACTCGGTAGATGGTAGCCGTCGGATGCGTTTTGAATGGATCGGATTTAGCCACGTAGGTTCTATTGTGTAACTCTAGAGTCAATCGGAGCCGTCGGTTTGAAATCGTGCGTCGTGGATCGAGCCACGCGTCGCCGCCCGGGTCATGCCACATGATCCGAGGCGCGTGGACCCGATCAATCGGCAGTTGGATTTGAATCCAACGGGCGGGAAGCGCTGGGGTCGAGGCCAATCCCTACCATATGGCAACCCTACCATACTCACGTGACTAACCCTTTGCATGCGCATGTCCACCTGCCATTCTCACGTGACTAACCATTCTTCATATGCACCATTCTCTTAGCCCGAACGTCCCGCATGACATCCTTGACCACCAAGACCTCAGTTCCTCCTGAACCTAGTCCCGAACCTCAGTTCCTCCATGAACCTAGTTCCGATCCCATCATCGACCACATTCACCCTCGAGCAATACCTGCACATTAACAAACCATAAAACAAGTCCGCGATTTGAATCTAACGGGCGGGAAGCGCTGGGGAAGCTGTAGGATCGAAGTATACGAATATAGCAATCAGAGGGGGGGGTGAATGATTGTGCGGAAGCTAAAACCAAATTCTTGACCTATTAAAAGTTCACCCCAAAACAGAACCAAATAATTGCCTCGTTTTCGACAAAAACAGAATGATAGAGGTTCGGTAAAATGCGAATTCCTGGAGATCCAACCGTCGGATCGATCTGAAATTTGGACACAAGAAGCTAGATTCCAGTACGAACCAAACCCAAAAAGAATCAGCTCGATCGGACTTACGGATCAAAAGTTATAAGCTTTGCAAGCTTGCTGTTTCAGAACTTGACGAGAATCAATCTAATCAAAACTTCAAGATTAAACAAGATCTTCAAAAGATTAATCAACTAGACTTTGAGAAACTCTAAATCAATACCCTAGAACGGTTTTTGATGGATCAAATCAAGATGAAACTCAACGATCAAAAACCAATCTAGAATTAGAACAAGCATGCAAACAAGAACCAAAACAGAAAACATCAGAGCGACGTGGTTATCAGAGTACGCAAAAATCTTGGAAGAATTGATCTTTATTTCTTGTCTAAAATACTCTCATCAAAAGAGTACAAACCCTAAAACCAAGCTCAAAGCTTGATGCGCTCAGCTCTACTTGGTGCGATTGATACCCTTTAACAGGAGACACCCCTCCTATTTAAAGGACCAACCCACAAGGAGTTCTGAATACGATTCCTATTCCCTAGAAGGAATCTGTATCCAACACAACTCTACTTGGCCCAACCTGGCCGAGTACAACTCTTGCACGCGTATGGCAACCCTACCATACTCACGTGACTAACACTTTGCACGCGTAAGGTCACCTGCCATACTCACGTGACTAACACTTTGCACGCGAATGACCTCCTGCCATTCTCACGTGACTAACCATTCTTCATGTGCACCATTCTCTTAGCCCGAACGTCCCACATGACATCCTTGACCACCAAGACCTCAGTTCCTCCCTGAACCTAGTCCCGAACCTTAGCTCCTCCATGAACCTAGTTCCGGTCCCGTCATCGACCACGTTCGTCTTCGAGCAATACCTGCACATGAACAAACCACAAAACAATTCCGAGCACAAGTCTACGACTTGACTCACATCAATCCATGCAAATACTCACACGAGCATTGCATAAAGTCCACTTCAAAAGAAGCATCATGAAATTCTCACAAATTTCATAATCCCAAAAATGAATCAAACACAATTCTAGTTTTGCTCAAAACCCTAATCGAGCAAAAAACGCATTCACGACGGACAAGAAAATATGGTCCGGCGTACACATGAAAAAGTCACTCAAGAAGCCATTCACGACGGACCAACAAAATCGGTCCGTTGTACAAGTGAAAGTATCGGTTTCAAGAAGAAATCATTCAGGCGAAAACACGTTCACGACAGACTAAAAGAAATCAGTCCGTCGTACATGCGAAATCAATCCTCAAAAAGCCGTTCACGACTGACCAAAGAATTTGGTCCGACGTACATGCAAAACTTACTGGTTTGATAGTTTGGTCCGGCACAAAAGATGACTTCACTGTTTGTTGTCAAATTGTCAGACACAAGCACAAACACATTTTGCAAATTCAATTCTAAGCCAATTTTTCAGCACATGATTTCACAATCTCCCCCTTGATGAAAACATTGGCAACACCACTTAGAATTGAACATTTGGCATTCACTTTACAAAAGATTTTGAAATCCAAAGGATCAAGGACCAAAAAGAAAACACAGAATTCCCCCTTTGACCAAAATGCAAAACAAAATCTCCCCCTGAGAAGGAAAAAGTGTGTGAATGTGCAATGTGCCCAAAAATTCCAAAAATCTCCAAACTTCTCCAAAAAAATCTCAAAAATCCAAAAACAATTCCCCCTTTTTCTTCTCCCCCTTTTTCCTTAAACTCTTCAATGATTTCCAAATTTCTCCCCCTTTGACAATGGATTCATCAAGAGTAAAAGAGAGAACAGGTTAAAAATTTTTCCTGTAGCAAAGATTTCACAAGGAGAAACAAGAGAGTGCCAAGATAAGAAAAGATGAGCTCATTCGATCATATAACCTCATATATCACATAATATGCAAAATACATGATCTTGAAGTGATTTTAACAAGTTAGGGAATGACATGCATCTCAACCTCAATTTAGTCAACTATAGCCAAGTACTAAGCAAGATCTTAGCAGAAAAAGCAAGGCTTTAAAAATTGAAGCAACTAACAACTTAGGGCGAGCAAGTAGTTTCAACTCCAATCTAGTAGACCAATTTAATCTTTAAACAATAAGTTGCATGTGGCATGCTTGAAGCATACTTCTTTTATTTTCTAGGAGTGGCATGCTTGAAGCATACATCTTATCTTTGAGGGAATGGCATGCTTGAAGCATACATCTTATCTTTTTAGGGAAAGCAAGCCTGAAGCACATAACTTGAAGCTTTTGCTTTTAACAGCCCCCTTTTTTATATTGATTCCCTTTTCTTTTTCTTTTTCTTTGATTATAAACATGCAAAAATGATTATATGGTCTTATGAAAGAGTAAAGTTGAAACCACACTTGCTTCATAGCCCAAATTTGTCAAGAGGATTCAATATCAAGCCTAGAAGAGTAAGATATCACAGAGTATTTAGCTATAGGCAATCAAATCAGGGAATTCCGCAATGTCATTCTTAGTTCAAGTGAGACAATTTAGATTATCATATATTAGCTCAATTATATAGTATATAAAGAAATATGATAAAGTGAGCTCATCAAGTGAAAGAACTTGGCAAAGAAACTCCCCCTCAAAACAAACCCATTGGATGAACAATCCCAAGTTCTCCCCGAATAAAAGCAAAACGAGAAGAAGACAAGGGTTTTGAAAATGTCTGCCAATTGATGTTCAGTATCCACATGGTGAAGCACAATATTTTCTTTTTCAACATGATCTCTAAGAAAGTGAATCCAATATCAAATGCTCAAGAAAGAGGATTACTCAAGAGGTGGCACGAACCAAATCAATTCAACATCCTCCAAAGTCAACATCAGAATAAGCTCTTAAACTAATGCATAAGGAAGCAAAAAGCCAAATGCCAAAATCTTGAGTACCATGGAGATACCTGAAAATTCACTTGACCGTTTGTTGATGTGAAGCACATGGGAAGAGTCTCTCATGTAAACCTCCAATTATCTCATCCTCAACAGCATCATCATCTTTATGAACAAAGACACTCTCCCCCTGAACATATGCACCTGTACCTGCATCATTTGGACTAGTGCCTTTTGCGAAAACAGAGGTGGAAGAAGCATCTTCAAAAGATAACACTTTTAGCACGAGATGCATGAGTAAAGGAGAACCAAATCTTATCACTAAACATATGAAGTGAGCATCCGAAATTCACTAGCCACATGTTCTCCCTCCTCGCATGAGAAGCCTACATAGAAGCAGAAATTGTCGAGGCCTCGGTACTGGGGTTAGAAATAAGATGTTTAGGAATCGATCTTGAGACACACGACGCACAACAGTAGGCACAACACGAGTATTCTTATGCACAAAAACAGATTTGCCTTTTTCCGTGTTTTTAGAAACAAAAGGTGTTTGTTTCACCGTAGGCACATAATGAGAAGTAGAGTGTGCCTTTCTGAAATTAGACCGAGCATTAAACCTTTCTCTCTTTTGTTGTTTAGCTAGTCTAAAGCAAAAGTCTACTAAATGTCCATCTCTACCACAATGAGTGCAAGTGTACTTAACATGATGTTTTGCTTTAACAGTAGAAGCACATTTTGCATTCATCATAGTAGAAGATAAAAGACCAAATAGATTTAAAGACAGTTTTCTTAGGCTCATTGACAATTTCAAATTTTCCACTTTCAAGTGTTTTGACAATAGTGGGAGCATGTGATTTATGATGAGCATAAGAATCAAAACCTAAACCTTTGTTATGAGTGCTGACTTTTGATTGATCCAAGATCATGTTTAGGTTTTTCTTTCCTTTAGTGAAACGTTCTAATGACTCTTCCAAGTAATCAATTTTTCGAGAAAGAGTTAAACAATTATTACAGGGAACGTCCACTTTTCCTTTTTGCTTGCGACAAGTTAAGCATGAAAGAACCTCATGTGTAAGCAAATCTTCTGTCATTTGAGAAACCCTATCATTTGCATCATGCAACTTCAATTCTAGTATGGAGCATATAGAACATGGAGTTGTATCATGTAACTCAATGGTAGAACAACTAGCATGTTTAACAAGTTTCTCATTTTTCTCATTTTCAGCATTGATTTGCTCTAACAAGGTAACATGTTCTTTCCTAAGCAAAGTAAGCTCATTGTAAATTAAGTCACATGATTTGCAAGCATCATCATCAGGAATCAAGGTTTTAAGTCTAGCAATTTCAGCATTCAATGACTCAACAACAAAATCATGTTTCTTAATTTTCTTGTCACGTTTATCAAGCAATTTACCAAGTCGAGCAACAGCAATAGCTAATTCATCGTAAGAAGGATCTACCTCATTGATGTTGCTGTCATGATCGCCCTCGGTGAAGCTGTCGCTGCTTTTAGCCATGAGACACAACCCCGTCAACTCATGCTTGCTTGGAGTTGCATCGTCCTCACTGCTCCTTGAATCCACATCGCTCAAATTGACTTGTTCAAGAGCGGAAAGAACTCGGTGGACAACTTTGCTGTTGATGAAGCTCTTCTTCTTTCTATTACTTGAAGAGAACTTCTTTTCTTCTGTCGTTGTCCTTCTCCTCCCTTGATGCTTTACCTGCAAGTTTAGGACAGTTTGGACGAATATGGTCGAGATCACCACACTCATAGCATCTTGGAGGGCCACCACCACCTCTCTTTCTCATTCTCACATTTTGTAAAGCTTTGTTAAAGCGAGAAGAGAGTAGTGACAAGTCTTCTTTCTCGGGAATTGCTCAACTGTTCATCGGTTAGTGAAGACAAGAAAGATAGAGCAAAGCTTGAAGCAGCACCATTATGAGATATGCTAGATTGAGATGTCAAAGCAATTGATTTATGATCATTCTTTCTAGCAAGAATATCTAATTCATGAGTTTTCAACTTGGAATAAAGAACATCTAATGTGAGTGTGCTCATGGTAGTAGATTCTTGTATAGATGTTACTTTCATCTCCCACACTGACATGTCCAAAGCACTAAGCAATTGTCGAGCATTTTCAGCATCAGTGTAGCTAACTCCAACAGCACGTAGATTGCTAAGAATTTTATTGAAACGTGCAAAGAAGTCATCTACAGATTCACTAGGTTTCATCTCAAAACGCATGTATTCTTTTTTGTAAATATCTTGGCGAACCTCTTTGACAGTGTTAGAACCCTCATGGTAATCACAAAGAGATTTCCATACCTCATATGCGGATCGAAGATGAACCACACGATCAAAGTCGCCAAGGCCCCAAGCCTTGGATGATCAAGTTGCGCGCCTTGCTATTTGCTTCAACATGTGTGCGATTGGTGTCATTGACGTTGTCGTTTGCAGGGACTTCATATGGCTTGTAGACCTTCTCCCAAATTGTGAAGCCCTGTGCTTGGATGAACGTCTCCATCTTGGCCTTCCAAAACTGAAAATCAACACCATCGAACACACACGGTTTTATCGAATAACGATCCATTAATCTAATCACCGGTTAAGATAGATTAGAAAAACCTTGCTCTGATACCACTTGTAGGATCGAAGTATACGAATATAGCAATCAGAGGGGGGGTGAATGATTGTGCGGAAGCTAAAACCAAATTCTTGACCTATTAAAAGTTCACCCCAAAACAGAACCAAATAATTGCCTCGTTTTCGACAAAAACAGAATGACAGAGGTTCGGTAAAATGCGAATTCCTGGAGATCCAACCGTCGGATCGATCTGAAATTTGGACACAAGAAGCTAGATTCCAGTACGAACCAAACCCAAAAAGAATCAGCTCGATCGGACTTACGGATCAAAAGTTATAAGCTTTGCAAGCTTGCTGTTTCAGAACTTGACGAGAATCAATCTAATCAAAACTTCATGATTAAACAAGATCTTCAAAAGATTAATCAACTAGACTTTGAGAAACTCTAAATCAATACCCTAGAACGGTTTTTGATGGATCAAATCAAGATGAAACTCAACGATCAAAAACCAATCTAGAATTAGAACAAGCATGCAAACAAGAACCAAAACAGAAAACAACGTAGCGACGTGGTTCTTGTAGCATAAAAATCTTGGAAGAATTGATCTTTATTTCTTGTCTAAAATACTCTCATCAAAAGAGTACAAACCCTAAAACCAAGCTCAAAGCTTGATG
Organism: Rhipidocladum racemiflorum; assembly: GCA_036346355.1. Taxonomy (NCBI): domain Eukaryota; kingdom Viridiplantae; phylum Streptophyta; class Magnoliopsida; order Poales; family Poaceae; genus Rhipidocladum; species Rhipidocladum racemiflorum. The sequence goes on along the minus strand of CM070583.1, from coordinate 56,979,716 downwards.
CACTCAGCTCTACTTGGTGCGATTGATACCTTTTAACAGGAGACACCCCTCCTATTTAAAGGACCAACCCACAAGGAGTTCTGAATACGATTCCTATTCCCTAGAAGGAATCTGTATCCAACACAACTCTACTTGGCCCAACCTGGCCGAGTACAACTCTTGCACGCGTATGGCAACCCTACCATACTCACGTGACTAACACTTTGCACGCGTATGGCCACCTGCCATACTCACGTGACTAACACTTTGCACGCGAATGACCTCCTGCCATTCTCACGTGACTAACCATTCTTCATGTGCACCATTCTCTTAGCCCGAACGTCCCACATGACATCCTTGACCACCAAGACCTCAGTTCCTCCCTGAACCTAGTCCCGAACCTCAGCTCCTCCATGAACCTAGTTCCGGTCCCGTCATCGGCCACGTTCGTCTTCGAGCAATACCTGCACATGAACAAACCACAAAACAATTCCGAGCACAAGTCTACGACTTGACTCACATCAATCCATGCAAATACTCACACGAGCATTGCATAAAGTCCACTTCAAAAGAAGCATCATGAAATTCTCACAAATTTCATAATCCCAAAAATGAATCAAACACAATTCCAGTTTTGCTCAAAACCCTAATCGAGCAAAAAACGCATTCACGACGGACAAGAAAATATGGTCCGGCGTACACATGAAAAAGTCACTCAAGAAGCCATTCACGACGAACCAACAAAATCGGTCCGGTGTACAAGTGAAAGTATCGGTTTCAAGAAGAAATCATTCCGACGAAAACACGTTCACGACAGACTAAAAGAAATCAGTCCGTCGTACATGCGAAATCAATCCTCAAAAAGCCGTTCACGACTGACCAAAGAATTTGGTCCGACGTACATGCAAAACTTACTGGTTTGAGAGTTTGGTCCGGCACAAAAGATGACTTCACTGTTTGCTGTCAAATTGTCAGACACAAGCACAAACACATTTTGCAAATTCAATTCTAAGCCAATTTTTCAGTACATGATTTCACAGAAGCGCTCCAATGGACAGATCTGCAGGGTGGTGAGGTGGAGAGGCTTCCCTAGGGCAGCAAGGGTGGTGGAGAGGGGAGGGGAGGGGTGGTGGTGCAATGGGGAGGAGGGAGGAGGGGCGCACGGCCATGGAGGGGTGGCGGCTAGATTGGGGAGAGGGGGAGGCACCACATGGGGGAGAGGTGTGTGTGTGGGGGGGGGCTAGGGCAGGGAGGGGGCGCACCAAGCCCTCTCAACCTGGTCTCCCTCCCCTCATGGGCCCATACCCCCTCCACAAAAGCCCACAATTCATCCCCCTTGGGCCCAAACTTCCCCGGAAAGGCCCAAACTCCCGAAATCGACCCGGAAACGCGATTAAACTTCATACCGTATAGTTTTAACATCAAATTTTACAATTTATAAAGTTTTGACATTCCGTAGTGTCACAAGAATGTTTAACATGTTTCTTATTTTTCTCATTTTGAAGTAGCAGGGAAGCATGTTTTTTCCTAAGAAAGGTGAGCTCATTGTAAATTAAGTCACATGATTTGCAAGTATCATCATCAGGAATCAAAGTCTTAAGTCTAGAAATTTCAGCATTCAATGATTCAACAATGAAATCATGTTTCTTAATTTTCTTGTCACGTTTGTCAAGCAATTTTCCAAGACGAGCAACAACAATAGCTAATTCATCATAAGAAGGATCTACCTCATTGAAGTCGCTGTCGTGGTCATCCTCGGTGAAGCTGTCCATGCTACTTGCCATGAGACACAACCCCATCAAATCATGCTTACTTGGAGTTGCATCATCCTCGCTGCTCTCCGAATCCACATCGCTCAAATTGACTTGTTCAAGAGCGGAAAGAACTTGGTGGACAACTTTGCGGTTGATGAAGTTCTTCTTTTTCTTATCACTTGGAGAGAACTTCTTCTTTTTTTTCTTCTGTCGTTGTCCTTCTCTTCCCTTGATGCTTTTCCTGCAAGTTTAGGACAATTTGGACGAATATGGTCGAGATCTCCACACTCATAGCATCTTGGAGGACCACCACTACCTTTCTTCCTGATTCTCACATTCTGCAAAGCTTTGTTAAAGCGAGAAGACAGTAGTGACAAGTCTTCTTCTGGGAATTGCTCAATCTGTTCATCGGTTAGCGAAGACAAGAAAGATAGAGCAAAACTTGAAACAGAACCATTATGAGATATGCTAGATTGAGATGTCAAAGCAATTGATTTATGATCATTCTTTCTAGCAAGAACATCTAATTCATGAGTTTTCAACTTAGAATAAAAAACATCTAATGTAAGTGTACTCATGACAGTAGATTCTCTAATGGATGTAACTTTCATCTCCCAAATAGACATGTCTAAAGCACCAAGCAATTGTCTAGTATTAGCAGCATCATCAAAGCTAACTCCAACAGCACGCAAATTGCTAAGAATTTTATTAAAGCGTGCAAAGAAATCATCTAGTGACTCACCATGCTTCATCTCAAATCGCATGTATTCCTTTTTGTAAAGATCTTGACGAACCTCTTTGATAGTGTTAGAACCCTCATGGTAATCACAAAGAGATTTCCATAGCTAATATGCGGATTTGAGATGGTTCACACAGTTAAAGTCACTACGTCCCAAACCTTGGATGATCAACTTGCGCACCTTGCTGTTTACTTCAACATGTGCGTGATTGGCGTCATTGACGTTGTCGTTTGCAGGGACTTCATATGGCTTGTAGACTTTCTCCCAAATTGTGAAGCCCTGTGCTTGGATGAACGGCCCCATCTTGGCCTTCCAAAACTGAAAATCAACACAATCGAACACACATGGTTTTGTCGAATAACGATCCATTAATCTAATCACCGGTTAAGAAAAATTAGAAAAACATTGCTCGGATACCACTTGTAGGATCTAAGTATACGAATATAGCAATTAGAGGGGGGTGAATGATTGTGCGGAAGCTAAAACCAAATTCTTGATCTACTAAAAGTTCACCCCAAAACAGAACCAAATAATTGCCTCGTATTCGACAAAAACAAAATGATAGAGGTTTGGTAAAATGCAAATCCTTGGCGATCCAACCATTGGATCGATCTAAAATTTGGACACAAGAAACTAGATTCCAATACGAATCGAAACCAAAAAGAATCAGCTCGGTCGGACTTACGGATCAAAAGTTATGAACCTCGCAAGCTTGCTGTGACAAAAGATGACGAGAATAGATCTTACTAGAATTGTAGCTCGCCAAAAAATTTGAAGAACTTGATCTTTATTTCTCCTTTCTTTTGTCTAAAATACTCCAAACAAAAGAGTACAACCATAAAGCTTGCTCAAAACTTGATGCTTAAACAGGAGGCGCCTCTCCCTATTTATACAGTGCAAACACATACAGTACTGAATACAATTCCTACTCCTAATCCTAGAAGGAGTATGTATTCAACACAACTCCACTTGGCCCAACTTGGCCGAGTACAACTCTTGCACGTGTATGGCAACCCTACCATACTCACGTGACTAACCCTTTGCACGCGCATGGCCACCTGCCATTCTCACGTGACTAACCATTCTTCACATGCACCATTCTCTTAGCCCAAACGTCCCGCATGACATCCTTGACCACCAAGACCTCAGTTCCTCCTTAACCTAGTCCCGAACCTCAGTTCCTCCATGAACCTAGTTTCGATCCCATCATCGACCACATTCACTCTCGAGCAATACCTGCACATGAACAATCCATAAAACGAATCCGAGCACAAGTCCGCGACTTGACTCAACATTAGTCCATGCAAATACTCACACGAGCATTGCATAAAGTCCACTTAAAAACAAACATCATGAAATTCTCACAAATCTCAAATTCAAACCAAAGATCAATTCCAATTCTTGCAAAACCCTAACCGAGCAAAATGCATTCACGATGGACCAAAAATATGGTCCGAAGTACACATGAAAAAGTCACTCGAAAACCCATTCACGACGGACCAAAAATTTGGTCCGGCGTAGATGCAAAAGAAACCCTAATTTGGTTCGGCGCTGATGCAAAGGAATGATCCGACGCAATTTCTTTTGAACTTTTGGTCCGGCGCCAATAGGAAAATTTGGTCCAGCATAAAGTACCTCGAGAACACGTTCACGCCAGACTAAAAGTTTAGTCCGGCGCAGTAGCGAAAACCGGTCCAGCGCAAAATGGAAACTTACTGTTTTCTGAAACTCTGGTCTGGCGCTAATGCGAATCTTACTGTTTCTTATCAATTTGTCAAACACATGCACAAACACATTTTGCAAATTCAATTCTAAGCCAATTTTTCAGCACATGATTTCACAGAGTGTGTTGTTGCGTCGTGTTGAGACTCGGAGGTTTGAGTCGCGTCTTTAATATTCCAAGAGTTGGCCTTAGGCATGAGTCGTTGTGAGTTGAATTTGTCTTATGTCTGTTGTCTGGTGTTATGGTTGTGTGTGTCAGTATGCGTTGCATTGCCTTAGGCACTTGTACGCAACCGTACTAATATTATATTAATATAAAGTTGTTGTTTTTGAGTTGTAGTTACACCTGTTCTCCCCTGTATAAGATTCTTTCTACTTGTCTATTCCTTTTTCCCTCTCTTCTCTAAACGGTTGGAGTAATCAGCAGATGGTGAACACCCGTGGTAACATTGGAGCTGGAGGAAGTGGTTCGCGTCAGGGAGGCAACCAAAACGATGCACCGCCAGTAGACATGCAGAACTTGGGAGCTTTCCTTGCTGCCCAGACACAACTGATGCAGATCATGATGCAGACTATGCAGCAGATCGCTAATCAAGTGGTTGCCAACAATGCTAACCAGGTAGGCAATCAGGGGCCTCAGTATCAGACAAGACTGTCGAAATTTATGAGAACCCGCCCACCTATCTTCTCGGGAAATGCTAACCCGTTGGAGGCAGACAGTTGGCTTAGGTCAATCGAAAGGAAACTGCATATCACTCAGTGCTAGGGAAATGAGAGGGTACTCTATGCCTCTCATCAGTTAGAGGGCACAGCAGCAGAATGGTGGAAAAATTATTGTGCTACACAGGAGAATCCCCAGGAAATAACATGGGAGGAGTTTACAGCTGCTTTTCGCCAGTACCATGTGCCGGAGGGTATCATGGATCTAAAAAAGGAGGAGTTCAGATTACTGAAGCAAGCAGGCCAGTCTGTGGCCGATTACTTAAATAAGTTTACTCAGTTGGCACATTATGCTCCAGAAGACGTGGCCACCAACAAGGCTAGACAATCCCATTTTCTGAAGGGATTGAACACTGGGTTGCAGGTGGGATTGATAACCCACACATTTCCAGATTTTCAGGAGCTAGTAAACAAAGCTTTGATCTTTGAAGACAAGCGTCGTGAGCTGGATGACAATCGCAAGCGCAGGATGGCGCAACAGAGTGGACGCTCAGGTCAGCAAAAGGTTAGAGTGGTACCACAGCAATTTGCAAGGTTCCAACTTAGAGGCGGTGTTCGTGCACGATTTCAAGACCACGTCCAAAGCAGGCACTTTGCACTTCGCACCACTGAAACTCAGTAACACCCCAAAATTTTGCTTTTCTTAAATTCATGTGTGATTTGGCACTTTGGTGAATTTTTGGAATTTTCTGGAATTTATTTGGATTTATTTGGAATTTATTTGAATTTATTCCATTTTGAAATAATTAAAGAATTAAATTTTGCAAATAAAATTTTGTTGGAAATATTTTATTTGAGTCCCAAATGCCCTAAAATATTTTCAGTAATTTTTCGAATTTTTACGAGTCGTGTGCTATTTTTAATGAATTAAATGAATTACAGGAAATTATTTTAATTATTAAATAGCTGGAAAATCAAGTCGGGTAAAGTACTATTCATCCGATCGAAGTCCTGAACCCGAAGTCGGACTGAGTCCGACCTTGAGCCACGCGGACTCGAATCGAACCAGCTCTAAACTCCATCGATCCCAACCGCTGATCAAGATCCAACGGCCAGATTTCAGCATCGCTTCGATCGAATCCACCCGGATCCGATCTCAGCGCAAGATCGTGGCGGCCGATCGTGCCACGTGGGACGGGCCGTCGTCGTCTGCCGTTTCCGCCCGAGTCCGAAAGCCGGACTCCGCCGCGCCTGGCCGTGGGAACTAGGTTTCCGTTTTCTGCTGAAGCCGAGGCTATTTAATGCCGGATCACACCGAGGATCGCTTTGACCTTGCGCGTATTGTTACCTAGCCCGTCGCCGCCGCGGTGCTTCGACGCTGGCCGCAATCGCTCGCCGGAGTCGTAGCACCCTCCGCCGCGATTCGCTTGATTCCGCCGCCCGCCGCCCCCGCCGCCATTGACCCCAGATCCGGACTCACCGCGACGAGACGCACGAAGGCGACCTCTCACCTCGCCGGAGGAGGCCGAACGCCGTTCGTGTCGCCGTCCTCAGGCTTCCGGCGGCGGCTCCGCCAAGACGCCATCGCCGTCGCTCGAAGCTTCTCGGCCGTCCGATCAAGATCCAACGCCCCAGATCACGCCATGTCATCTCACGGTGAGATTCCGTCCAAAACCACTAGATCCAATCTTGACCGCCCGATCTAGATCCAACGGTGGGATCAACCGCGTTCACCCCAAACGCGCGTGAGTCCAGATCAATCTGGACCGCTGATTTTCAAATCAGCGGCCGAGATTTAGCCACGTGTCCGGAAGGCCGACCGCCGCGTCAGCGCCGCCCACGCTGAAGCGTGGTGACGCCGACACGCTGGCCCGCATGTCGGCGCGGCCAAACCGCACCATGACGCCACGCCGACGCCATGGCGGGCCCGCATGTCGCCAGAAATGTCCCAGCCGGCGCCGACGCCAAGAATGACGTCACCCATGGGACTCACCCGCCAAGATCAGGTCGAGCCCCGGCCGACGCCAAGAATGACGTCACCCGAGGGGGACCCACATGTCAGTGATACGTGGAGCCGTGGACCGAGTCCACGGTAGACCCGAGCCGAGCATGGACCAAGTCCATGGACCGGCTGACGTCAGCCAACCAATCAGCGGTTGCCACGTGTCCAGGCTGACGCAATAATTAATTTCGAAAAGAAAATGATTTATTAATTCGAAATAATAATTTCAGATTTTGTTTCAAACTTCAAACGCTTATAACTTTTGCGTTTCAACTCCGATTTGAGTGATTCAAATTTCTAAATTTGTATAAAATTGAGACCTACCTAAATATGAATTTTATTTAATTTTTGGACTAAAGTTTTTCTCTGTAAAATTATTTAATTGATTATTTAAACTTTAAATAATCATAACTTTTATGCTTTTAACTCCAAATTTGTGATTCCAGTTTCTAAAAATTCATAAAATTATGTTCTCTCTGTTTATGGATTTTATTTGGATGATTGGATAATTTTTGCCTATTGTTTATTCATGTATTTGCTATTTGCACGCTTTACGAGTAGACGTTGAAGTGCCGGAAGGATTTGAAGGAGAAGTATTGACTCAGGATCCAACTCAAGACCAAGAACAAGTACTTTTTGAAGGCAAGTTGTGCTTTGACCATGTTGATCCTATTTCGAAATCTATTTTGATTTAACCTATTGCATGCTAGTTCAATTAGAAAATACTTTATTTAAATTTGGGGAATTAGATAAATACCAATTTGCCGTATGACACCTTGATTACTTAAATATGTGCCATGGCCCCTTGTCACCCTAGTTGTGGTTTACTAGTTGGACATTATTAACTTGCCAACATGGGTTTTAAACCGTTGTAGTAAACTGCTTAGACCTGCTACGTGCTCATGACATGATTTTGGACAAATAAATGTTAATATTGACTTAATGATATATATTGAACCTGTTTTGGAAAGGTATCATGTGATGTTGATGGCACGTGGTGCATGGTAATCAACTGTGGTTTGATAAATAGTTTTTCGACCGGGGCATGTGGCAAGAATAATCAGGTGGGCCAGTTGTGGCATTGGGGATGTTGATTTGGTTCTTCGGGTAGTCTTGCCCTGGTCACCCGAAGGACTTAACCTTGCAAGCCTTTGAACTGGGTCTAACGTGCAACCACATGTCTGTAATGGGACGGACCTAGTTGACTAAGTTGCTAATAACGTACCTGTGGGACCTCAGGAGGTCAACTACACCCTTTGTGTAAGTTGTACGGGAGCGCATCGGCCGAGGCCAGGTACCCATCTAACGGTTGATTGGCCTAAACTTCGCCTTAGCTAAGGGAAGGGTTAGTGTGCAATAACCGGGAGGACCACTTGTATTGTTAGAAGTTTCCGAAAGACTTTGTTACTGAACTCGCCTTTGTGGTGTTTGACTGTATCTTGTGGGTAAAGTGCATAACCTCTGCAGAGTGTAGAATCTATTCGGATAGCCGTGTCCGCGGTATTGGACATCGCCGGGAATTACAATAAGGGTTAGATTTTCTCAAAAATAACATGGATTTGAAAGGTTGGGTTGGATTAATAATGATGTTGATGGAAATGTGGATTAGGATGGGAAAGATGTTTATTAAACTCCTTGAAAAGTTATTTATGCTTTACTTGTTTCTACTGCTTTCGAATCTACCTATGATATTTGTCAAATCTTTGTTTTATCGCAAATATACCTTGAGCTACTCCTTTGTACCAAGCCATGCATATAGTATATTAGCTTTGCATTCGTGTGCATGACTTGCTGAGTACCAAGTACTCACCCTTGCCACAATACAACACCAGTTGAAGAGGAGACTACACCAGCTTTGGAGGAGGAACTCCAAGAGGAACCGTCTACTTAGGGAAGCGAGCCCAGTCAGTTGCCTGTGGTATACTGGATGGCGCCACGAAGTTATTTGATTTTTTTTCCGCTGCTACTATTTCTCTTTTAATAAGTTTCGCCCTGCGAGGCGTGCATTTGTAACTTGACCATAAGGTCGAGTAACCAGTTTGACTATTTAAGTAAAGTACTTTATTAGTATCGAGTGGTATGATTGTGATATTTACTGATGTTAAGACTGTGTGCACTAGCGTGTTCCTGGACTAGTGCTGAATACACAGAGGGTCCGGATTTGCAAATTCGGGGTCCCGACAAAACTACGCAGGAGGCAATTCACAGATGCCAGGAAGACACTGTTACCACTGTCACTAGGTAGGACATTTCGCCAATAACTGTCCTAAGAAGGGTGGAGTGACACCGGTACGTCTCAACCTCGGAAACACCCCCACCAAGACACCAACTCAGAATGTGAACCGCGGAGGTGTCCAAGCCTGAAATCAGACCCAGTCAGTTGCAAGATGCCAGGTAAATCATGTCACTGCTGAAGGAGTGCAAGAAGCTGCAGATGTTATGCTAGGTACGTTTTTGGTTAACTCCGTACTTGCTGTAGTTTTATTTCTCCTTGTGAAATCATTGTCACATCAAGATCATGTATTTTGCATGTTATGTGATATATAAGGTTATATGATTGAATGAGCTCATCTTTTCCTATCTTGGCACTCCATTGTTTCTCCTTGTGAAATCATTGTTACAGGAAAAATTTTGAACAAATTCTCTCTTTTGTACTCTTGATGAATCCATTGTCAAAGGGGGAGAAATTTGGGAATCGTTGAAAAGTTTAAGAGGGGGAGAAGAAAAAGGGGGATTTGTTTCTGGCATTTTGTGAGAAGTTTGGAGAATTTTGAAATTTTTGGACACATTGCACATTCACACACATTTTCCTTCTCAGGGGGAGATTTTGTTTTGCTTTTTGAAGGGGGAATTCTGTGTTTTCTCTTTTTGGTCCTTGATCCTTTGGATTTCAAAATCTTTTGTAAAGTGAATGCCAAATGTTCAATTCTAAGTGGTGTTGCCAATGTTTTCATCAAGGGGGAGATTGTGAAATCATGTGCTGAAAAATTGGCTTAGAATTGAATTTGCAAATATGTTTGTTCATGTGTTTTGTCAATTTGACAAGAAGCAAGAAGTTTCGCTTTGCGCGGACCAAGATCTCAAGAAACAAGAAAGTTTCCTATCTACGACGGACAAACTTTGTTGGTCCTGTCGTGGACATGCTTTTGAACTCATTGAGCCAAACTCAATTTTCCTCAAAACCAAGAAGTTGTGCATGTCTGACGGACAAAGTTTTGGAGTGCATGCGTGAAACGTGTTTTTGAGCTCAACGATCGAACTCAATCTTCCAAGAAACCATTAAGTTTTGCATGTACGGCGGACAAACTTCTTTGGTCGATCGTGAATGCATTTTTGCTTTAGGTTTCATTCGGACCATGTTGTTTTTGAAACCGAAAGGCACGCTTAAGGCGTCGGACAAGATTTTTGTCCGTCGTGAACATGAATTTGAAAGCATTTTTGAACCGAGACTTTTGCATGTACGACGGACCGATTTTGGTTGTCCGTCGTAAACATGTTTTGGCCGGAATGTTTTCTTTGGAACCGAGAGTTTCCCTTTCTTGTACAACCGGACTTTGTTGGTCCGTTGTGAACCTGTTTTCTAGGGTTTTACTTGGCATTTGCGCCGGTGGTTTTGTTTGTCCGTCGTGAATGCGTTTTTGCTGAATTAGGGTTTTGAGCAGATTTGAAATTATTTGAATTTGAGATTATGAAATTTGTGATGATTTCATGATGCTTCTTTTGAAGTGGACTTTATGCAATGCTCATGTGAGTAGTTGCATGGATTGACATTGAGTCAAGTCGTGGACTTGTGCTAGGATTTGTTTTGTGGTTTGTTCATGTGCAGGTATTGCTCGAAGACAAATGTGGTCGATGACGGGACCGGAACTAGGTTCATGGAGGAACTGAGGTTTGGGACTAGGTTCAGGAGGAACTGATGTCTTGGTGGTCAAGGATGTCATGCGGGACGTTCGGGCTAAGAGAATGGTGCACATGAAGAATGGTTAGTCACGTGAGAATGGCAGGAGGTCATTCGCGTGCAAAGTGTTAGTCACGTGAGTATGGCAGGTGGCCATACGCGTGCAAAGTGTTAGTCACGTGAGTATGGTAGGGTTGCCATACGCGTGCAAGAGTTGTACTCGGCCAGGTTGGGCCAAGTAGAGTTGTGTTGGATACGGATTCCTTCTAGGGAATAGGAATCGTATTCAGAACTCTTTGTGGGTTGGTGCTTTAAATAGGTGGGGGGTCTCCTGTTGAAAGGCATCAAGTAGAGCTGAGCGCATCAAGCTTTGAGCTTGGTTTTAGGGTTTGTACTCTTTTGATGAGAGTATTTTAGACAAGAAATAAAGATCAATTCTTCCAAGATTTTTGCGTACTACAAAGAACCACGTCGCTACAGTGTTTTCTGTTTTGGTTCTTGTTTGCATGCTTGTTCTAGTTCCAGATTGATTTTTGTTCTTTAAGTTTTATCTTGATTTGATCCATCAAAAACCTCTCTAGGGTATTGATCTAGTGTTTCTCAAAGTCTAGTTGATCAATCTTTTGTCGTTCTTGTTTAATCTTGAAGTTTAGATTAGATTGATTCTCGTCAAGTTCTGGATCAGCAAGCTTGCGAAGCTTATAACTTTTGATCTGCAAGTCCGATCGAGCTGATTCTTTTTGGGTTCGATTCGTATTGGAATCTAGTTTCTCGTGTCCAAATTTTAGATCAATCTAACGGTTGGATCTCCGGGAATTCGCGTTTTACCAAACCTCTGTCATTCTGTTTTTGTCGAAAACGAGGCAATTATTTGGTTCTGTTTTGGGGTGAACTTTTAATAGATCAAGAATTTGGTTTTAGCTTCCGCACAATCATTCACCCCCTCTGATTGCTATATTCGTATACTTCGATCCTACAAGTGGTATCAGAGCAAGGTTTCTCTAATCTATCTTAACCGGTGATTAGATCAATGGATCGTTATTCGACAAAACCATGTGTGTTCGATGGTGTTGATTTTCAGTTTTGGAAGGCCAAGATGGAGGCGTTCATCCAAGCACAGGGCTTCACAATTTGGGAGAAGGTCTACAAGCCATATGAAGTCCCTGCAAACGACAACGTCAACGACACCAATCGCACACATGTTGAAGCAAATAGCAAGGCGCGCAACTTGATCATCCAAGGCTTGGGACGCAGCGACTTTGATCGTGTGGTTCATCTTCGATCCAAGATATGAGGTATGGAAATCTCTTTGTGATTACCATGAGGGTTCTAACTTGTCCAAAGAGGTTCGCCAAGATATTTACAAAAAAAAGAATACATGCGTTTTGAGATGAAACCTAGTGAATCAGTAGATGACTTCTTTGCGCTTTCAATAAAATTCTTAGCAATCTACGTCTTTGTTGGAGTTAGCTACACTAATGCTGAAAATGCTCGACAATTGCTTAGTGCTTTGGACATGTCAGTGTGGGAGATGAAAGTAACATCTATACAAGAATCTACTACCATGAGCACACTCACATTAGATGTTCTTTACTCTAAGTTGAAAACTCATGAGTTGGATGTTCTTGCCAGGAAGGAGTAGCATTAAATCAATTGCTTTGATCTCTAACCCTAACATGTCAAATGCAAATTCTTCTTCTAGCTTTGCCTTGTCTTCCATGTCTTCTTTAACAGATGAGCAACTTGAAGAGTTTACTGAAGAAGATCTGGCACTACTCTCTTCTCGCTTTAACATAGCTTTTCAATATGTGAGAATGAGAAAGAGAGGTGGTCCTCCAAGATGCTATGAGTGTGGTGTCCTCAACCATATTCGCACAAATTGTCCTAAGCTTGCAGGAAAAACATCAAAGGAGGAGAAGGACAACGGCGAAGGAATGAGAAGAAAAGGTTCTCGTCAAATGATAGGAAGAAGAAGAGCTTCATCAACCGCAAGAAGGTGGTTCACTGAGTTCTTTCCGCTCTTGAACAAGTCAATTTGAGCGATGTGGACTCGGAGAGCAGCGAAGATGATGCAACTCCAAGCAAGCATGATTTGATAGGACTATGTCTCATGGCAAGGCAAAGAAGGATAGCCTCACCGAGGACGATCACGACAAATGACTTCAATGAGGTAGATCCCTCTTATGATGAATTAGCTATTCTTTGTTGCTCGTCTTGGAAAATTGCTTGACAAAGCGTGATAAGAAAATTAAGAAACATGATTTCATTATTGAATCATTGAATGCTGAAATTGCTAGACTTAAGACTTTGATTCCTAGTGATGATACTTGCAAATCATGTGACTTAATTTACAATGAGCTCACCTTGCTTAGGAAAGAACATGCTCTTTGTTGCATCTAAATGAGAAAAATGAGAAACATGTTGTACATGCTAGCTGTTCCAATCGATGATTTGCATAGTTCAACTTCTTGTTCTAAATGCTCAACTCTTGAATTAAAATTGAAAGATGCAAATGCTAGGGTTTCTCAATTAATCTGATAATTTGCTTTCACATGAAATTCTCTCATGCTCAACTTGTCGCAAGCAAAAAGGAAAAGTAGATGTTCCTGCAATAATTGTTTAACTCTTGCTAAGAAAGTTGATTACTTGCAAAATTCTTTGGAACGCTTCACTAATGGCAAGAAGAAGTTGAACATGATTTTGGATCAATCTAAGGTTAGCACAAACAAGAGAGGTTTAGGTTTTGATCCTTATGCCACATATGAAACTAAACCTCAGACTTGTTGTTCGGGCTCCTTGCAAAATTGAGTTATCTAATGAGCCTAAGAAAATTGCTTTTCAATCTGCTGGTTTTTTATCTTCTACTATGATGAATGCAAAATGTGCTTTTCCGTTAAAGCTAAACATCATGTCAAGTACACTTGCACTCATTGTGGTAGAGATGGACACTTAATAGATTTTTGCTTTAGACTAGCCAAACAAAGAAAAGAAGGAAAGAACTAAGGCTAGGTCAAATTTCAGCAAAGCACATTTTTATGCGCCTAGAGTGATGAAAACACCTTCTGCTCCTACAAACATGGGAAAAGGCAAATCTGATTTTGTGCATAAAAATTATCGTGTTGTGCCTATCTTGTTGTGCGTCGTGTGTCTCGATCTTGGATTCCCAAAAATCTCATTCCTAACCCCAAGATCTTGAGACCTCGACATGTTTTATTGCTATGTAGGCTTCTCGCGCGAGGAAGGAGAACATATGGCTAGTGGATTCCGGATGCTCACGCCACATGTCCGGTAATAAGAATTGGTTCTCCTCCCTCACTCGTGCATCTCATGCTAAAAGTGTTACTTTTGGAGATGCTTCTTCCTCTTCTGTTGTGGCAAAAGGTACAATAAAGGTAAGTGACAAGTTTATGTTCAAAGATGTGGCTCTTGTTGAAAATTTGAAATATAACTTGTTTTCTGTCTCACAAATGCTTGATGAAGATCTTGAGATAAGCTTTAAGAAAAATGAATGCAAAGTGCTAGATGCTTCAGGTGATCTTGTGTTCAAAATTTCTCGTTTTGGAAGAGTCTTTAAAGCTGATTTTGATGCATCACCTTCTTCTAAGCATAGGTGTCTAATCGCCAATGTTTCTAAAGATTTATTCTTTTGGCATCGTAGACTTGGTCATGTTGGTTTTGATCATCTTACTCGTGTAAGTGGTTTAGATCTTATACGTGGCTTGCCTAAGCTTAAGAGTGATAGCAATCTAGTATGTTCTTCTTGTAGACATGGTAAGATGATTGCAGGTTCACATCCACCTCTTACCATGGTGATGACAAACGCTCCAGACAGCTTCTACATCTTGATCTGCTTGGACCATCTCGAGTTCAATCCTTTGGAGGCAAATGGTATGTGCTTGTGCTTGTTGATGATTTTTCTAGATACTCTTGGGTATACTTTATGGCATCTAAGGATGAGGCTTTTAGTCATTTTAGAAGTCTTGTTCTTAGGCTTTCTATTGATCATCCAGGAGCTCTCAAAGCTATTAGAAGTGATAATGGAACTGAATTCAAAATGCTTCTTTTAATCACTTTTGTAATCGAAAAGGAATTGATCATCAATTTTCATCACCTAGAGTGCCTCAACAGAATGGTGTAGTTGAAAGGAAAACAGAACATTGGTTGAGATGGCTAGAACCATGTTAGATGAACATCACACTCCTAGGAACTTTTGGGCTGAAGCTATTTCAACCGCTTGTTATGTTTCAAACCGTGTGTTTTGAGATCAAAATTGGGTAAGACTCCATATGAGCTTCGGTTTGGACATAGACCTTCAGCTTCTCACTTTCGAGTTTTTGGATGCAAATGCTTTGTCTTGAAATCTGGAAATCTTGATAAATTTGAAGCTAGATCAATGGATGGCTTTTTCTTGGATATCCTGCTCATACTCGTGGCTATCGGTGCTTGTTTTGGAGACTAACAAAATTGTGGAAACTTGTGAAGTTACTTTTGATGAGGCTAGTCCAGGCACTAGTCCAAGTGATGCGGTACAGCGCATACATTCAGGGGGAGAAAATCTTTGAAGATGATGATGATGTTGAAGATGAGGTCTTGACTCTTCCTAATGCACAACAAGATGTAGCACCTTTGGCACCTACTACTACATCACCTCTGACTAACCATCCTCAAGCTACAACATCATCCGTACATGCTGAAAATGAAGAAGGAGAAGGAGAAGTCTCAAAAGCCAATGCTCCCTTGTACATTCAAAAAATGCATCCATCTCGAACAAATGATTGGAGACCTAAATGAGAGAGTCACTCGATCCAGGTTTATTCATTCTGACACTCATGCTCATTCCGCTTTAGTTGCTTCTTTTGAACCCAAAGATATATCTCATGCATTATCTGACGAATCTTGGATCAATGCCATGCATGAAGAAATAGATAATTTTGAACGAAATAAAGTTTGGAAACTTGTCTCACCTCCTCCAGATTTTAATGTTATTGGAACTAGATGGGTTTTCAAAAATAAACAAAGTGAGGATGGTGTTGTTGTTAGAAACAAGGCTAGATTGGTTGCTCAAGGTTACACTCAAATTGAAGGCTTAGATTTTGATGAAACCTTTGCTCCTGTTGCTAGAATTGAAGCCATTAGAATCCTTTTAGCTTTGCTGCATCCAAAGGTTTCAAATTGTATCAAATGGATGTGAAAAGTGCTTTTCTTAATGGCTACATAAATGAGGAGGTTTATGTCAAGCAACCACCTGGTTTTGAAAATCCAAAGTTTCCAAATCATGTGTTCAAACTAACAAAAGCTTTGTATGGTTTGAAACAAGCCCCTAGAGCATGGTATGATAGGCTAAAAACCTTTTTACTTGAAAAGGGCTTTTTAATGGGAAAGGTTGACAAAACTCTCTTTTTACTCAAGCAAGGCAATGATCAACTATTCGTTCAGATTTATGTTGATGATATTATCTTTGGTGGTTCATCTCATGTTTTAGTGTCTGAATTTTCAGAAACAATGAGGAAGGAGTTTGAGATGAGTATGATGGGTGAGTTGACATACTTTTTGGGATTTCAAATCAAGCAAACGAAGGATGGTACTTTTGTACATCAAAGCAAATACACGAAAGACTTGCTACATCGCTTTGGAATGGAAAACAGCAAGCCGATCATGACACCCATGGAGAGCACTTGCGCACTTGACCCTGATGAAGATGGTGAGCAGGTTGATCAAAAGGAATATAGAAGCATGATAGGTTCACTTTTGTACCTCAACGCATCAAGGCCGGATATACAATTTGGTCAGTATGCTTGTGTGCTCGCTTTCAAGCTTCCCACGTGCTTCACATCGACAAGTCATCAAAAGGATTTTCAGGTATCTTCATGGAACTCAAGATTTTGGCATTTGGCTTTCTGCTTCCTCATGCATTAGTTTGAGATCTTTTTCTGATGCTGATTTTGGAGGATGTAGAGTTGATAGGAAAAGCACTTCTGGTTCATGTCACTTCTTGGGAAATTCTCTCATTGCATGGTCATCTAGAAAGCAATCTTCTGTTGCACAATCAATCATTGAATCTGAATATGTGGCTGCTTTGCAAGTTGTTGTTCTCAAATTCTTTGGATAGTAGCTACACTTAAAGATTATGGGGTTATTTTGGATAGTGTTCCTCTTACGTGTGATAACACTAGTGCAATTTGCATTGCTAAGAACCTGTGCAACATTCAAGAACAAAACATATTGACATCAGATTTCACTTTCTTAGAGATCATGTTGAAAAAGGCAACATTGTGCTTCATCATGTGGATACTGAACATCAATTGGCAGATATTTTCACAAAACCTTTGTCTTCTTCTCGCTTTTGCTTTTATTCGGGAGAACTTGGAATTGTTCATCCAATGGGATTGTTTTGAGGGGGAGTTTCTTTGCCAAGTTCTTTCACTTGATGAGCTCACTTTATCATATTTCTTTATATACTATATAATTGAGCTAATATATGATAATCTAAATTGTCTCACTTGAACTAAGAATGACATTGCGGAATTCCCTGATCTGATTGCCTATAGCTAAATACTCTGTGATATCTTACTCTTCTAGGCTTGATATTGAATCCTCTTGACAAATTTGGGCAATGAAGCAAGTGTGGTTTCAACTTTACTCTTTCATAAGACCTTTTAATCACTTTTGCATGTTTATGATCAAAGAAAAATGAAAAGAAAAGGGAATCAATAAAAAAGGGTTGTTAAAAGCAAAAGCCTCAAGTTATGAGCTTCAGGATGCTTTCCCTAAAAGATAAGATGTATGCTTCAAGCATGCCATTCCCTCAAAGATAAGATGTATGCTTCAAGCATGCCACTCCTAGAAAATAAAAGAAGTATGCTTCAAGCATGCCACATGCAACTTATTGTTTAAAGATTAAATTGGTCCACTAGATTGGAGTTGAAACTACTTGCTCGCCCTGATTTGTTATTTGCTTCAACTTTGAGCCTTTGTTTTTCTACTAAAGGTTTTGCTTAGTACTTGGCTATAGTTGACTGAATTGAGGTTGAGATGCATGTCATTTCCTAACTTGCTAAAATCACATCAAGATCATGTATTTTGCATGTTATGTGATATATAAGGTTATATGATCGAATGAGCTCATCTTTTCCTATCTTGGCACTCCATTGTTTCTCCTTGTGAAATCATTGTTACAGGAAAAATTTTGAACAAATTCTCTCTTTTGTACTTGTTCGCGCGAAAAACGTGAAGGGGGTTTTAGGCCTCGAACACACAAGACAAACACCGGGTTTGCAGAGCGTGCCAGTCGATTTGACCTGAAATCGACAAGGTAGGATTTGTAATTCGATCAAAGCCGATAAACAAAGATCTATCGGCTTTTCGCTAGTCGGCAAGAACCGATTAGGAGATAACTAGATCAACCAGTTACAGTTAATCCGGATATAAGGTAAAATCGGCTTCGGGAAGGCGATGCGCAACAAAACGAAGCAAATCAAACCTGGGTGAAATCGGCAAAAATCAACAATCGGCGATGCGCAGCTATGTTGATTCCGTCGACTTGCAGAGGAATCTATGAAGCTAAAGCAATGTAAAAGAAAAGGCTGTAAAAAGTAGGTGTTGTTGGAATTGATTCTTCTTTGCTTGGCGTCCACCCCCTTTTATATCACGCCTGGCCGATCCGAGTCGCATATGGATACGGTGTATTTACCCGTATCGGCCTCTTATCCAATTTCCTTTCCTTTTTTAGAAACGGATTCCTTTTTCCGAGTCGTTTACCAATTCCTTTCTGTACGAATACTTCTTCTCTATTTTTAGACCGATTTCAATTCATGCCGAATTTTGGTGCAAACATATGCCCCCCATTTTTGAAAGGTAACTTGTTATCTTTCAAAAATCCCTTCGTCTTTTCCGTGATCGGCTTGTCGCTTAGGATTCACCTTGGTAACTTCCCCATTAATGGCGCCGCAATGCTCTCGGTGTGTTTTCAATGCAAAGAATCGCTCCTCGCTTTTCACCTTTTTCACCGAGGTATAAATATGAGACCCCCCTGCAGTCATTTTCACCCTGGCGTGCTCTCGTTAATCCTGAAATCGGCTTTCCTCCGCTTCAACCCTTCTTCTCATAGCATCGGCTGAAATGGACGCATCTCAGGTACTTGTTCCGATCCCAGATAGCGATCATCAGTACTTCCTAGGTCCTATAGGAACCATAGAACCTGATACTGTCATCGGAGACGAAATCCCTAGACTCCCTTTATCGGCTCCTGGTTACAACATCAACGAGTGGTCCAAAAGTTTTAGGGCTTGGCCGACAGCTCTCAAAGGTTGGAGGTCCTGGTACATTAGAGTATCGGCTCAAAAGAGAGCAGAGTGGGAAGGTATGGGCATTGCTGAGTGTATCCCCATGTCCTTAGCTGCTCCGGAGCCCAACGAATCTTTAGTAGCTGCTGCCTGCTATTTTTGGTCGGACTCTTTTAATGCCTTCTTTTTCCCAACCGGTCCCATCGGCCCAACCCTTTTAGACATGGCCGAATTATGCTGTCTTAGGCCTGATGGAGAACAAATATCGGCTTTTAGTGGGAAACCTCAGTATAAATTGACCAGAAAAAGGGAGAAGGTTGGTCTAAATACATCCAAAATAACAACAAAGTAACCGCCCTGTATCGGATGAAGAACACGTAGCCTTTATCAACTTATGGTTAGACCGATTCCTCTTCGTGGCGCTTCCTAGGACCAACCTGTGTCTATCAATTTATGTCGAGCAACTAGTTATGGGTCGTTGGCTAGCTTTAGGAAATCCTTGTTTGGCGCCGTATACCATATGATGCATATCATCGAGTCGGCTTTTTATCGGCAATGGTTCCTATGTCGCCGGTAATGTTGGCGGCCCTCTTTGGTTTATCCAGATTTGGCTTCTTGCGCTTTTGGCCGCCTCATTATCCCGGACCCTTCGGAAGAATCGGCTTTCCCAACGGAAGACTTTCCCGAGGGTGCCGCCCCTCAGATTCCAACCTAGCCGATCCTCAGCGAAAAATTTACCATGTGTTCATCCGATGAACAAAAAATCTCTCCCGCCGGCTTCCATAAATACTTGTCCTTTTTCTTGCATCTTAACCAAGCCTCTTTCAACCGTAGAGATTTCTTTCAGATAGCCAATTAGCCGATCTCCGTGGCCTTCTTTTCTTCGCTTAAACTCCGACAGCTCCCTAATGCCCCAATCCACTCTCGACCGCTTCTCGCTGATTTCTCCTTGCATCCTTCACGTTGGCTTAAGTACTCAAAGCAGTAACATTTCAAAATTGACTCCATGAATTCTATCATCCTTCAGCTTTATGCACGCCACCGGTTTTGGACAAACCATTCCTTGCTTTCCTTTGCTTAGGATGATTAAACCACGAAACAAAGTAACCAACTCTATCAAGGGGCGGATCTTATTATTGAGCTAGCCGATGAACTCCATGTGGTAGACTTGCCCTTCCTTGTGTTAAACACGCGTCGATCGGGCCAATTTACCACATGGTGGGCTTCTATAGCCGAGGCACTCTTGCGGAGGCGCACTATTCCGAGGTCCTGTCCTCTTTTCTTCCCGGTTTTCGAGAGCCGACAGAGACCGTTGCTGGGTCTAGCTCGAGTTCGAGCGATGCTAACTCGTCTCTAGAGGTATTTTCATTTTGATGTTTTATTAGAATAAGATTTTCATCGGCTTAACCATATCTTCTACCTTTTTCAGACTAGCAAAAGATCAACCCTCAGAAGTCGCATCGGCCGACGATATCGCTCAAACGCCAAGGTCATCGACTCTCTTGCCGGTTTATCCTTCCGCACGTTGGGGTCAATAGCCCATCATCGCCTGCGATCTTGCCGCCCAAATGCACTGTAAGTACGTCCAGTTTCATTTTCCACCAAATGAAGTTTCATGCTTGCTGTCGGCTAAACCCATGTTCGCTTTTTCAGAGAAGAAAAGCCGTAGAGTTGTCATTAAGCGATCCCCAAAGCCTACAAAGCCGTGGATGCAAAGAAGATCTCCAACCGGATCGGCCATCGCGTTAGCTTCGACCCTTGTTTTTGACTTAAATTTGTCTTCCTTGATCTTATCGTGAAAATATTTTTCAGAAACCCCTCCGCTCAATTGCTAGAAGCCGGCGCAGAGAAGACTCAAACCGACGTGCTTGTCTTGTCGGGCCAGCGGGTTCCTCGCCCGCCATCCGCTTCACTACCTCCAAAACTGCCACGCCTGGCCCGTCGATGGACTTAGCCGACCTTTTAGGCTTTTCCTTGGACGAGCTTGACGACCCGGAGATTGTGGCCACTGATGACTACCCGGCCGATATCCAACGCATAATAGCGGCCTCTGCTCCAGCATCGGCTGCTGTTACCGCTGCGCCGGGTATGCAGGAGCGACTTAATCGTCTCTTGGACGAGGTGATGCAACCAGAGGCAGCCATCGGCTAACACGCAACCACCGAGGATGCTATGGCGGCCATGCAAGCCGATCTCCTTCGCCGCCATGAATGCACCGCTTGAGGTCTCGCCACTTAGACGGCTCGTCGGCGAGACGTGGAGTCACCAAGCTAAGAGTTGAACAGAGGAAGGCCCAACAAGCCGACCAAGAGATCTTGGACAAACTCATAGCCGATGCCAAATCTCGAAGAGCACATTTGACCAAGGCACGCTACACTTAAAATGACTAAGAGCAAGGCTCAAGAGCTGAGTCGCCCAAGGCCAAACTTGAAGAACAAATGGCTCTTGTTACAAAAGAACTTGCGGAATGTCACTAGCATCACCAACTCCACGCCTTCACTAGCCGCCCAGAGGCGGCAAATCGGGCAGATTTTTGCCCAAGTCAAGAACCGATCGGCCAAGATAGTTTCGATCCGGTGATGTAGCGGTGACCAACAATTGATAGACAAAGATTCAAGCTACCATTGGTAGGGCGGCGGCACTATCGGCTTTGGGAGCCCATTTGCCCGGTCGGGACTACACTAGACTTTGATTTATGGCCGATCCTTGTAATATTGCTTTAAACCCGAGGTCTTTTGAACTCTTGCTTAATCAATTTGTCAGGCGTCCGATTTTGTAAACTTTGATGTGGATGGGTTTAAACTGCCTCTGGCCAACAGATGACCGATTTTATGCATATGTGCTTGTCATTGATCCTGATGTCTCTCCCGTAGTTAGGACCCGACCCATATGCTTGGGTGATATGCCTTCAGATATTTTCCATTGATCGCTTTAGGTAGGACGAACCCTTCTAAGGATTCCAGTATATACGAATTCCCGTCAGCCGGCCGATTGATCTTATAAGGCCCTTCCCATGTTGGAGACCATTTGCCGAATCGGTTATCCTTAGACCCAATCGGCAACACTGTTTTCCATACTAAATCGGCTTGATTGAATGATTTAAAAATCACTTTTTTATTGTACGACCTGGCAACCATCTCTTTATTCTTTTTAAGCCGATCTAGCGTGATCAGCCTTAGTTCAGCCAAATCATCTAGATTGTCCAGCATCGCCTGTTTGTATTCATCGGCTGATATCTTATCTTGTTCGTGTAGCCTTATTGAGCCGATGTTGATTTCAACGGGCAAAACGGCTTCTTGTCCGTATACCAACTGAAAAGGTGACAATTTAGTTGATCCGTGATGAGATAGCCGATAAGCCCATAAAGCCTCCGATAGCGTTGAATGCCATCTCCTTGGCTCCTCCTCAACTTTTCTTTTTATCAGCTTTATCAATATCTTGTTTGATGATTCGGCCTGTCCGTTGGCCTGAGCGTAGTAAGGGGAAGAGTTGAGTAATTTTATCCCAAGACTTTCCGCAAACCCTTTGAAACCGTTGGACATGAACACAGTACCCTGATCAGTAGTGATTGTCTGTGGAATCCCAAACCGATGGACGATGTGTTCATTTACAAAGTCGATTAGCTCTTTACTAGTAACCTTCTTGAGTGGTACAAATTTCAACCCATTTTGAGAAATAATCCGTGGCTGCAAGGATGAATTTATGTCCTTTGCTAGATGACGGAAATATTTGTCCGATTATGTCTATACCCCATCCTCTAAATGGCCATGGTTTGACGATCGGATGCAAAGCCGATGTCGGTGTCGATCAGATGTTACCAAACTTTTGGCACGCTTGGCATCCTTTATAATATTTGAAGCGATCTTCTAACATCGTCGGCCAAAAATACCCCTGCTCGCCTTCAAGATCCATTTCATCTTATGGGCCGATTGATGTGATCCACAAATGCCTTCATGGACTTCACCCATCGCCACTTTGGCTTCTTCGGTTCCTCGACATCTTAACAATGAGACCTTCCATAGTCCGAAGTACAATACATCTTCTAGTAGAACATATTTGAGTGCTTTGCGCCGACCTTTGCTCGGTCGGCTTGGCTGGATCTCGACAAATAATCCCTTATCTCTCGTTTCTCCAAATGACAGGGTGAACACATAAAACCGCCAAACGCTTAGCTCGATTGGTCCTCGTCGGCTTTCAATCTTGTACCTGATGCACATTGTGCCAATCGGTTTGCTTTATCATTAGCTTCTCTGGGGATATGTTCTATGGAAAATGTGGTGAACATCTCGATGATCTGGAGGCATTGATGCAAGTATTGGGTTAGTGCATCATCATTGCATCGGTATTCTCCTCTGACTTGCTGTACAATTAACATCGAATCTCCAAAAGCTTCGACGTCTCTCACTCCGATGCTATCTAACAGTTGTAGACCCCTTAGTAATGCTTCGTATTCTGCTTGATTATTTGAACATCGGCTATTTAACCGATACATGAAGCCATACTCTTGTTCCCTAGGTGAAACTAATATTACACCGATGCCTTCGCCTTCTTGGCACACAGATCCATCAAAATACAGCTGCCAAGGAGTTACACTAGTTGTTCCCACTAATGTTTCACTTCCTGTGATAAAATCGGCCACAGCTTGTCCTTTCACAGATTTAGCCGACTCATAAGATAACTCGAACTCTGTTAAGGCATATGCCCACTTACCAAGCCGAATTCCGCAGGATTGGCGCCGATAATATGTATTTAACTACATCGGTTTTGCATATTATGACGATTTGGAAGCTAGCATATAATGTCTTAACTTGGTACAAGCAAAATACAATGATAAGCATAATTTTTCTACTAGGGGATACCTGGTTTCTCGTGATCCGTAAGACGCCGGCTTAAGTAAAATATTGCTCGCTCCTTCCTATCGGCTTCTTGTGTTAAAACTGCTCCAATCGAATCTCCTTCACCGATATATATAGTCTAAAAGGTATACCGTGTTTTGGCGCGTCAATACCGTGGACTCATCAGATAACCTTTTATGTCGCCGAAGGCTCTTTGCTGATCGGCTCCCCATTTGAACTCTAGGTTGTCTTTAATTTTCAGCAATGCGTGTGAAAGCACGAATACGCCCTGATAAGTTTGAGATGAAACGTCGCAAGTAGTTGATTTTTCCAATCAATACCTGCAACTCCTTTTTGCTTGTTGGCGGTTTAGTATCGGCTATGGCTTTTACTTTGGCTTCGTTTACTTCAATTCCTCCTTCATGCAATCGTAAACTCCAAGAAATTGCTCGATACCCCGAAAGCACATTTGAGAGGGTTCATTTTTAACCCATGCAACCTTGTGCTTTCGAACATCTTTTCCAAATCGGCTAAATGTTGCCAGTCTTCTTTGGACTTAACTACTACATCGTCAATGTATATTTCCACAGTATTGCCGATCAAATCGTGGAAAATATGGTTCATGGCACGCTGATAAGTAGCACCGGCATTTTTTAAACCGAAGGTCATAACTTTCCACTCGTATAGCCCTAAAGCTCCCGGACATCTGAAAGCCGTCTTTGGTATATCGGCCGCCATGAATATCTCGATTGTATCCGGCGTTCTGGCCCAAAAAGCTTATGATTTTATTCCCAGATGCAAAGATCGATAAGCATATCGGCTATAGGCATCGGGTACTCATCTTTCGGTGTAGCTTTGTTTAAATCTCTAAAATCGACACATACCCTAAGTTTGCCATTTTTCTTCTTCACAGTGACGATGTTTGAGACCCACTCAACAGATCGGCAAGGCTGGATAAACTTTGCCTCCAAGAATCGTCCTACTTCTTCCTTTATAGCGCCATACAGTAGAGGATTAAACCGCCTAGGTACTGCTTTGAATGGCCGATACCAGTGTTTTATAGGCACCGATGTTCGACTAGTCGCCGGCTTAAACCTGGCATTTCGTAATATTCCCATGCAAAGCAATCTTTGTATTTCTTGAGTATTTCGACCAACTTTGCTTTATAACTGGGTTCTAACTTAGCACTTACAAACGTTGGTCTTTTATTATCACCCTCATTATCTTCCCCAATGTTAACTTCTTCGAGCAAATCGGCAGAGGTAAATCCTAACCCTTTTCTTTCTTCTTCAAAATCCTCAACAGCTTCCTCGTATTCTTCTTGCCGATAACTCCTGGCCTTTTCCTGCAGCTTTGCTAGTGTCTCGTGCTCCATCTTCTTACTACTTCGTCTGTCCGATCAAACGTGTTGGGTTTAACGCTGATCGGCTTGAATCCTGACTTCTCAACGCAGATAAAATCGCAATTGTCCAAGGCTTTTCCTGATATACACTCGGCTTCTTCGTGTGGCCAATTGGTGTCAGGGCTAGCCATGGCGATATGAGCCGATGTATCGGCCGGCATTTACTTCTATCAGATCATCGCTCCATCGCACCAATTTTTGGTGCATAGTTGATGGAATACAAGCAATTGGCATGGATCCACCCCGCCTAAGGAGCACGGCTGTAATTGCCTTTGGCTTCAATAACAAAAATGCAATCGGCAAAGTTTTATTACCGATCGTCGCTCGGAAACACCATTACGCCTTTAGCCTCGGTTGGGTCTCCTGTGAAGTCATTTAGCACCATATTGGTTTTGATTAAATCTTCATCGGCTTTGCCCAATTTTTTCTGAAAAGTACTTAATGGCATGAGATTGATTGTCGCTCGCCATCGACCAACATACGAGATATTGGTCGGCCATTAATATACCCTTTCGATATAATGGTTTCAGATGCCGATGCATGTCTTGTGGCTTTTCAACACAAATGCCTGGTGCTCCGAGGCATAATCGGGCGAATACTTCTTCACCGATTCTTCGGTTTTGAACTCGGCAGGTAGAGCGAATACCATGTTTATATCCATCGGTGGCGTATCATCCCGTATCATTGAGAACCGGATTCGATCGATTGGTCTGAATCACTATCGACCGTTCCTTCTTTCTCCACTCCTTTCTCAAAATTGGTACCGCCTCAACTCATTGAACATCCGATCCTCTCACTCTCCTTTCGGCTTCCCTTTCTTCTTGTGTTTTCAATCGAAGCCTTCGCTGTTGTGATTTGGTCGAGACCTGGAGGGCACCACCTAGGTTTAGGTTCTATCGGCCAGATTTTTCCACTAAATTGCTCATCTTGGTCGATTCCATTCTACCCGAATTAGCCGATAGTTCTTGATCTTGGGAGGGCTCGCTTTGCCCTGATGTTGACAACCTTTCATGGATCGGCCCTCGCTTCTCATATCTCAGATGATTATATATCGGTCTAGACAACCTATCTTTTACTGCACCGGTTTGGCCGATATGCGATGAGTGTTGCATAGGACAAGACACAATCATGGTAAGGTCATCCCTTTCTCCCAAAGAAAGCTGCCAAAAGGGACATTGTCGATGTTTCTCTTCCTCAGAGTTGGCCGACATGACATATCCGGCCGCCAATGCTCGCTCTCTTTTGCCTTAGTCGATGAGGATTCTCGGTGGTGTTGAGTGTCACACCTCCGACCTATCCTTTCATATTTCCTCAGAGTTGTGAGAAGGTCGGCTTTGGTTTGAAATCGGCTTTTCTTGGAGCCCTCTCGGCCTCGATACCATTTACCGACCTCCAAGTCCCCTCTTGGTTTTACCGTTCTTGAGTTTTGTCCATTCCTATCGGCTTCTATTTGTATAGAACCGATAGTAATCTGCACCATCTCATCTCGTGATACAGTTCCTTTAGTCGGCTTATCTTCCTCCGTAGGCCTCCTTTCTTTTCGTGAACATTGAACCATGTTGACTTGAAAAGGGCTCATATCTATTTGCATAGCTGATTCTTCCACAAATTTTAGCCTACCATCGGTGATGGCCGATTGAATCTGTTGTCGAAAAATATTGCAATCGTTAGTGTTATGGGAGAATGAATGATGCCACTTGCAATACCTTCGCTTTTTAATTTCTGCCGATGGTATGATGTGCCCTTCTGGTAACCTTATGAGTTTTTCTTGTAGTAATAAATCAAATATCTTGTCACACTTTGACACATCATACGAGTACTTGACTTCCGCCTTATTCTTTGTCGGCTTAAGTAGAGAGCATACGAGTGGCTTTTTAGAACCTTTGGCCCACTCGGCTATGTTCACCTCTGCTTCGTCCTCAGAAGTGTCGCTCGAATTGTACTCTATCATGTTTATTTTGGCCTTTTCGTTGCTGTTTGATTTAAATCTATCTTTAAACCCTTTGATTTCTGCATACCGGCTTTCATGTGCCGATACGCGATGGAGTAGGTGGCCTAAGTCGGGGAATTCTTGGCCCGATAATTTCTCTTTCAATGGAGGGATTAATCCCTGGAACGCTAGATCGGCCAACTGATCATCGGGTAATGCTACACTGTAGCACCTATTTCGTACGCTCCGAAACCTTTTGATATAATCAGAGACCGATTCGCCGTATTTCTGTCGGACTGAACTAAGATCAGAAATCCTAAGCTCCATAGTTCCCGAAAAGAAGTACTCATGGAATCGGCTTTCTAAATCGTTCCATATATGAACTGAATTAGGTGGTAGATTTGTGAACCAAGTGAATGCAGTGCCAGACAATGATAAAGGGAACAATCTAATTTTTAACCCATCGGACTGTGCAGCTTCCCCACATTGAGCCATGAACCGTCCGATATGCTCAATTGTGGTAACAGAATCATCACCTGAGAATTTAGCAAAGTCTGGTATCCTAAAGTTGTGGGGGTATGGCATTCGGTCTATGTAATCGGGATACGGCTTCCTATAGCCGATTACCCTTCCTCTGGGCTGTAAACCGAACTGCTCCTCAAAACATTGGCGATTTGTTACGCCCAATTAACATTGTCGGCTTGTGGTGCAGCTGACATTGCCAATTTTCATTGTTCGTACTCTGCCCACTTCGAGTGCAAACTCGGTCTTTGTCCAAATCGCACCTCAGGAGGTCTTGGCACCGTGGTCATAATCATGTTTAAAACCTAATGCATCGGGTATAGGTGCGTACGGCACTACTCTATGGTGCTTGTTTCATGGTCGTGGCTCCCGTGATCATGCGGGATTCGACTGCTTTCGATCGGGTCGATAAGCCGATATCCCGATGTTATCGGAGGGCCCATCCTGGATCGATTTGATGCGCTTATCTTGGCCCCATCCGTGTGCCCATGGTAGTGTGTGAATCCATCTCTCTGTATGCTTGGTTTCAAAACAGTAGGTTGAGTTGGCATCATAATAGGTGCATGAGCTGACACGTTTACTGTGTTGGTGTTAGGCGTTATAGAATATACCGGGTATGTAGGGATGGTTTGTGGTGGATCTAGCAGTGTTTCCAGACGCAGTTTAATTCCTCGAGCAATCGCTTTACACTATTTTCTATCATCGGCTTTAATGTGGATACCAGAGCCGATGGATCGGTTAATCAATGCGTGATGGACAGATTGCTCGATCATACTTGATAAATCGGCTTGAGCGGTGCGTATCGGCCACCGATTCAGATGTTGAATCTCCGATAGGATTGATGCTTGGGAGTGCAATCTTTTGAGTAACGCCACGGCGTGTTTCGAAGCATCGTAGCATCATTTCCTCCAGCAGCGCTTTCGGTCTTCGATTTCTTTCCGCTTGCTCAGGGGTTAAATCGGCCATCCGAGGCGCGATTATGGCATCGGTGTTGATATCGGCGGTGATCGCGGGCTTGTCGGTTGACGACATTCTTTTGGTCCCACTGGCGCGGCTAAAATATGTTCGCATTAAAAACGTGAAGGGGTTTTTAGGCCTCGAACACACAAGACAAACACCGGTTTGCAGAGCGTGCCTCACGATTTGACCTGAAATCGACAAGGTAGGATTTGTAATTCGATCAAAGCCGATAAACAAAGATCTATCGGCTTTTCGCTAGTCGGCAAGAACCGATTAGGAGATAACTAGATCAACCAGCCATGCTTAATCCGGATATAAGGTAAAATCGGCTTCGAAGGCGATGCGCAACAAAACGAAGCTAAATCAAACCTCGGTGAAATCGGCAAAAATCAACAATCGGCGATGCAGCTATGTTGATTCCGCCGACTTGCAGAGGAATCTATGAAGCTAAAGCAATGTAAAAGAAAAGGTGTAAAAAGTAGGTGTTGTTGGAATTGATTCTTCTTTGCTTGGCGCCCACCCCTTTTATATCACGCCCGCCGATCCGAATCGCATATGGATACGGTGTATTTACCCGTATCGGCCTCTTATCCAATTTCCTTTCCTTTTTTAGAAACGGATTCCTTTTTCCGAGTCGTTTACCAATTCCTTTCTGTACGAATACTTCTTCTCTATTTTTAGACCGATTTCAATTCATGCCGAATTTTGGTGCAAACAGTACTCTTGATGAATCCATTGTCAAAGGGGGAGAAATTTGGGAATCGTTGAAAAGTTTAAGAAAAAGGGGGAGAAGAAAAAGGGGGATTTGTTTCTGGCATTTTGTGAGAAGTTTGGAGAATTTTGAAATTTTTGGACACATTGCACATTCACACACATTTTCCTTCTCAGGGGGAGATTTTGTTTTGCTTTTTGAAGGGGGAATTCTGTGTTTTCTTTTTTGGTCCTTGATCCTTTGGATTTCAAAATCTTTTGTAAAGTGAATGCCAAATGTTCAATTCTAAGTGGTGTTGCCAATGTTTTCATCAAGGGGGAGATTGTGAAATCATGTGCTGAAAAATTGGCTTAGAATTGAATTTGCAAATATGTTTGTTCATGTGTTTTGTCAATTTGACAAGAAGCAAGAAGTTTCGCTTTATACCGGACCAAGATCTCAAGAAACAAGAAGTTTCTATCTACGATGGACAAACTTTGTTGGTCTGGCTGGACATGCTTTTGAACTCATTGAGCCAAACTCAATTTTCCTCAAAACCAAGTAAGTTGTGCATGTACGACTGGACAAAGTTTTTGGAGTGCATCGTGAACGTGTTTTTGAGCTCAACAATCGAACTCAATCTTCCAAGAAACCAAGAAGTTTTGCATGTACGGCGGACAAACTTCTTTGGTCACCGTGAATGCATTTTTGCTTTAGGGTTTCGTTTCGACCATGTTGTTTTGAAACCGAGCGTGGCACGCTTGCGCCTGGACAAGATTTTTTGTCCGTCGTGAACATGAATTTGAAAGCCGCTTTTGAACCGAGACTTTTGCATGTCTGACGGACCGATTTTGGTTGTCCGTCAGAAACATGTTTTGGCCGGAATGTTTTCTTTGGAACCGAGAGTTTCCCTTGTACAACGGATGCACTTTGTTGGTCCGCTAGAACTGCTTTAGGGTTTTACTTGGCATTTGCGCCGGACTGGTTTTGTTTGTCCGTCGTGAATGCGTTTTTGCTGAATTAGGGTTTTGAGCAGATTTGAAATTATTTGAATTTGAGATTATGAAATTTGTGATGATTTCATGATGCTTCTTTTGAAGTGGACTTTATGCAATGCTCATGTGAGTAGTTGCATGGATTGACATTGAGTCAAGTCGTGGACTTGTGATAGGATTTGTTTTGTGGTTTGTTCATGTGCGGTATTGCTCAAGACGAATGTGGTCGATGACGGACCGGAACTAGGTTCATGGAGGAACCGAGGTTCGGGACTAGGTTCAGAGGAACCGAGGTCTTGGTGGTCAAGGATGTCATGCGGGGACGCTCGGGCTAAGAGAATGGTGCACATGAAGAATGGTTAGTCACGTGAGAATGGCAGGAGGTCATTCGGCGTGCAAAGTGTTAGTCACGTGAGTATGGCGGTGGCCATACGGCGTGCAAAGTGTTAGTCACGTGAGTATGGTAGGGTTGCCATACGCGTGCAAGAGTTGTACTCGGCCAGGTTGGGCCAAGTAGAGTTGTGTTGGATACTGATTCCTTCTAGGGAATAGGAATCGTATTCAACTCTTTAATGGGTTGGTGCTTTAAATAGGTGGGGGTCTCTGTTGAAAGGCATCAAGTAGAGCTGAGCGCATCAAGCTTTGAGCTTGGTTTTAGGGTTTGTACTCTTTTGATGAGAGTATTTTAGACAAGAAATAAAGATCAATTCTTCCAAGATTTTTATGCTATACAAGAAGAACCACGCCACATGTTGTTTTCTGCTTTGGTTCTTGTTTGCATGCTTGTTCTAGTTCCAGATTGGTTTTGTTCTTTAAGTTTTATCTTGATTTGATCCATCAAAACCTCTCTAGGAATTATTGATCTAGTGTTTCTCAAAGTCTAGTTGATCAATCTTTGTCGTTCTTGTTTAATCTTGAAGTTTAGATTAGATTGATTCTCGTCAAGTTCTGGATCAGCAAGCTTGCGAAGCTTATAACTTTGATCTGCAAGTCCGATCGAGCTGATTCTTTTGGGTTCGATTCGTATTGGAATCTAGTTTCTCGTGTCCAAATTTCAGATCAATCTAACGGTTGGATCTCCGGAATTCGCGTTTTACCAAACCTCTGTCATATTCTATTTTTGTCAAAACGAGGCAATTATTTGGTTCCTGTTTTGGGGTGAACTTTAATAGATCAAGAATTTGGTTTTAGCTTCCGACAATCATTCACCCCCTCCGATTGCTATATTCAGTATACTTCGATCCTACAAAGATGTGGCAAGAATAATCAGGTGGGCCGGTTGTGGCATTGGGGATGTTGATTTGGTTCTTCTAGTAGTCTTGCCCTGGTCACCCTAAGGACTTAACCTTGCAAGCCTTTGAACTGGGTCTAACGTGCAACCACATGTCCAGAATGGGACGGACCTAGTTGACTAAGTTGCTAATAACGCACTGTGGGACCTCAGGAGGTCAACTCACACCCTTTGTGTAAGTTTTTCTGGGAGCGCACTGGGCCGAGGCCAGTACCCATCTAGCAGTTGATTGGCCTAAACTTCGCCTTTAGCTAAGGGAAGGGTTAGTGTGCAATAATCAGGGAGGACCACTTGTATTGTTAGAAGTTTCGAAAGACTTTGTTACTGGAACTCGCCTTTGTGGTGTTTGATCAGTATCTTGTGGGTAAAGTGCATAACCTTCGCAGAGTGTAGAATCTATTCGGATAGCCGTGTCCACGGTATTGACATCGCCGGGAATTACAGCCAAGGGTTAGATTTTCAAAAAATAACTTGGATTTGAAAGGTTGGGTTGGATTAATAATGATGTTGATGGAAATGTGGATTAGGATGGGAAAGATGTTTATTAAACTCCTTGAAAAGTTATTTATGCTTTACTTGTTTCTACCGCTTCGAATCTACCTATGATATTTGTCAAATGTCGTTTTTATCGCTAGCAAATATACCTTGAGCTACTCCTTTGTACCAAGCCATGCATATAGTATATTAGCACATTCGTGCATGCATGACTTGCTGAGTACCAAGTACTCACCCTTGCCACAATACAACACCATTGAAGAGGAGACTACACCAGCTTTGGAGGAGGAACTCCAAGAGGAACCATCTACTTAGGGAAGTTGAGCCCAATCAGTTGCTCGTGGTATCTTGGATGGCGCCACGGTTATCTTATTTTCCGCTACTATTATTTCTCTTAATAAGTTTCTACCGCTGAGGCGTGCATTTGTAACTTGACCATAAGGTCGAGTAAACTAGCTTTGACTATTTAAGTAAAGTACTTTTATTAGTATCGAGTGGTATGATTGTGATATTTACCGATGTTAAGACTGCGGTGCACTAGCGTGTTCCTCGACTAGTGCTGAATACACGCAGGTCGGATTTGCAAATTCGGGGTCCCTACAGAGTGGTATCGAGCCAGTTGGACCGTAGGCTCAACCCTAGCTAGAATGGTCAGAGTGAGGATAAAACCTATTTTCTAAAGCTAAAAATTTGTCAAGATAAGAAATGACATCTCGACTTTACCCCTTCTCTCTTTCCTTGTCTCTTGCTGAATACTCCTTACCTTGTCACGATTTAAAATCGAGTTCTTACGTGAGCACTCTTGTGACAGATGGAGGGAGAGTTCAACTACGCCGACCGGGAGGTTGGTCACGCCAGCGGAACTTTGGCATATGCTTGAGACTCTCGGAGATTTTGAGAAGCCGCAATACCAAGTGGAAGTGATCGAGACAAGCAGGATTGATCAAGGCTTGTGACGTGAAGATTGAGGTACCCGCTAGAAAAATGGCCAGGCAATCGCTCGATACACGGCATCGCCGGGAGGTCTACAATGCAGATGGGTATCCAAGAAGTATCACGACGAGCAATGCGGCACATTACCCGTATTCACGCCAGAGAGTTGGAGAGCACGGTGTTCCGTTATCACCAAGAAGAATAACCTTCTTGACCCAAGGCGATTCAGATGAGGATGCCATGGTTACACGGTTAGCACGACTTGTTGTCGCCAGAGGATGTACTCTCGATGATACAAGCAAAGAGCTGAAGAAGGCCCGCAAGGAGATCACAACAGAAGAACAGATGGCGGGAAGCTCAAGATTATGTGTCACACCTTCTGCGAAGGATTGACAAGTTGGAGATGGCTTTATCACGGACGGAGCAGAGCGAGATCGAGCTACACGAGCATCCGGAGGAGTCGATCTCGACGAGGACATCGCTTCTTCGACTACCACAGATGACACAGCTTGTCTTTGGACATGGCAATCGATTCGCGCCTATGCCGCAAAGCATCCGCACGGCCGTGGAGGTTTTCGATGAGTGAGCATAGGTTCTATAGTGAGACTCCTTCGCCGAGTCGCGTCATAGAATAAAGAGTCACCCTTTAGGCGTTAGACTCGATGTCGATTCGATTTGGATTTTCATTGTTTGTCTGAGTGTGCAAGATGTGTTGCAAGGCCCTTAGGCATTGTAAGCAACCATACCAAGTTATTAATACCAATAATAAAGTTGGACCTTAAAGTTACACCTTTTCGCTTCCGCATAAGTTCCATATTACTTGTCTATTCTTGATTCCCCCTCATCTCTAAAACTTAGAGCAAATCGACAGATGGTGAACACAGCGGAAACTTTGGAAGCAATGGAAGTGGTTCTCGCCAAATAAAACCCCAATGATGGAGCACCAAAGATCGCCACTTGATATGCAGAATTTTGGAGCATTTCTTGTCGCTCGGACTCGCTTGATGCATGCTATGATGCAACAAATGCAACACGTCCTTTGCTTTCAGGCCACGACTAATCAAGTCAATCGGGGACAACGCCAGAATACAAGATCGCCGAGTTCATGAGGACTCGCCCACCCACTTTCTACGGGAATGCCAATCCATTGGAGGCCGATGCTTGGTTAAGATCAATTGAGAGGAAGCTCCACATAGCTCACTGCCTAGGAACTGAGAAGGTACTCTACGCTTCTCAGCAGTTGGAAAGAGCATTGGCCAGAATGGTGGGAGAACTTCGTGCCACGCAAAGAGAACCCTCAAGATATCACTTGGGAAGAGTTCACAACGCATTCCGCCAAGATTATCACGTGCTGAAGGAATCATGGACCTTAAGAAGGAAGAGTTCAGAGTTTGAAGCAAGGTAATCGACGGTGGCCGACTACGAACAAGTTCACACAGCTAGCACGCTTACGCACCGAGGATGTAGCAAACAGATAAAGCCGGCAGTCTCGCTTCATGAAGGGACTTAACTCAGGATTGCAAGTAGGATTGATCACCCACACCTTCCGCATTTCCAAGAATTGGTGAATAAGGCGCTTATTCTTGAGGACAAGCGCAAGGAATCGGATGAGAACAGAAGCGCGAGAATGCAGCGAGTGGGATCACGCCAGGAACGCAATAGCAGCGTCGAGAGTTGCACCAAATCAATTTTTCAGATTCCAGCACACGAGAAGGACACCGGCCACCAAAGACCCGTCAATCGAACTACAGACTTCAGCCCTCGCTAGAAGCCGAGCTTCAGCAAAGAAGGAACGATGAGGCCTGCTACAAGCGCAACGAGCCAGAGGACATTTTGCCAACAGCTTGTCCAAAGAAGACAAAGAGAGTGACCCCGTTCGCCTTAACAGGAACCACCCAGCTAGGGACGCGCCAGAACCACATCCTGCCGTGGTGAGAGGCCGAGTCAACCATGTCACCGCAGGTAACTGTGGTGGAGGAGTTCAGAGCACCAAGCAAGGTAATGTCTGCGGTGACATGGTTGACTCGCCTCTCACCACGATGCAGGGTGTGACTCACAGTCTTTGGCGTCCTAGCTGGGGTGGTTCCTAGATTGAAGCGAATCGGGTCACTCTGTTGTCTTCTTTGGACAAGCTGTTGGCAAAGTGTCCTGGCTCGTTCGCGATTGTAGCGTGACGCCTCCTTGTTCCTTCTTGTGCACGCTCGAGTAGTGTTTCTAGCGAAGTGGGGTGCAGTAGTTACGATTGATGTGTCTTGGTCTTTGGTGACGGTGTCCTTGTAGCATTCTGTGGTGGAATGCGAAAAATTGATTTGGTGCAACTCTCGGACGCCATTGCGTTCCTGGCGTGATCCCTGTTGTTGCATTATGCGCTACTGTTCTCATCCGATTCCTTGCGCTTGTCCTCAAGAATAAGCGCCTTATTCACCAACTCTTGGAAATCTGAAAGGTGTGGGTGATCAATCCTACTTGCAATCTGAGTTAAGTCCCTTCATAAAAGCGAGGCTGCCTGGCTTTATCTGTCGCTACATCCTCAGTGCGTAAGCGTGCTAGTGTGTGAACTTGTTCGGGTAGTCGGCCACCGGTGATTACCTTGCTTTGCTCGAACTCCTCCTTCTTAAGGTCCATGATTCCTTCAGGCACATGATCTTGACTTTAACGCAATGTGAACTCTTCCCAAGTGATGTCTTGAGGTTCTCTTGGCGTGGCACAGAATTCTCCCACCATTCGTGGCTGTTCCTTCCAAGCGATGAGAAGCGTAGAGTACCTTCTCATTTCCTATGCATTGAGCTATGTGTAGCTTCCTCTCAATTGACCTTAACCAATCATCGGCCTCCAATGGATTGGCATTCCGGGAGAAAGTGGGTGGGTGAGTCCTCATGAACTCTGACAGTCTTGTATTACGGCGTTGTCCCCGATTGACTTGATTAGTGTGGGCCTGAAGGACGTGTTGCATTTGTTGCATCATAGCATGCATCAATCGAGTCTGAGCGACAAGAAATGCTCCAAAATTCTGCATATCAATGGCCGGCGGTCTGGTGCTCCATCATTGGGGTTTTCTGGGCGAGAACCACTTCCATTGCTTCCAAAGTTTCAGCG
This sequence comes from Rhipidocladum racemiflorum, assembly GCA_036346355.1. Classification (NCBI taxonomy): domain Eukaryota; kingdom Viridiplantae; phylum Streptophyta; class Magnoliopsida; order Poales; family Poaceae; genus Rhipidocladum; species Rhipidocladum racemiflorum. The sequence goes on along the minus strand of CM070583.1, from coordinate 56,943,529 downwards.
GTGTTCACCATCCTGGCCGATTTGCTCTAAGTCTTAGAGATGAGGGAATCAAGAATAGACAAGTAATATGGAACTTATGCGGGGCGAAAGGTGTAACTTTAAGGTCTAACTTTATTATTGATATTAATAACTTGGTATGGTTGCTTACAATGCCTAAGGGCCTTGCAACACATAATGCACACTCAAGAAACAATGAAAATCCAAATCGAACTAACATCGAGTCTAACGCCTAAAGGTGACTCTTTATTCTATGACGCGACTCGGCGAAGGAGTCTCACTATAGAACCTACGCTCACTCATCGAGAAAACCTCCACGGCACTGGAGTGCGGATCTTTAGCGGCATAAGGCGGCGAAAGCGATTGCCATGTCCAAAGAATCGTCATCTCTGTGGTAGTCGAAGAAGCGATGTCCTCATCGAGATCGACTCCTCGGATCTGGCTCGTGTAGCTCGAAATCTTGGCTCTGCAGTTACGGTCCGTACAAAGCCATCTCCAACTTCGTCAATCCTTCGCCGCGAAGGTGTGACATACTCTTGAGCTTCCCGCCATCTGTTCTTCTCTGTCGTGATCTCCTTGCGGGCCTTCAGTAGCTCTTTGCTTGTATCATCGAGTACATCCTCCTGGCGACAACAAATCGTGCCAAGCGTGTAACCATGGCATCCTCATCACGAATCGCTTTCCGGGTCAAGAAGGTTATTGCTGCGCGGGTGATAACGGAACACCGTGCTCTCTAACTCTCTGGCGTAGATACGGGTAATGTGCCGCATTGCTCGTCGTGATACTTCTTGGATACCCATCTGCATTGTAGATCTCTGGCGGTCTGCGATGTATTGGGCGATTGCCTGGGCCCTTCTTCCTAGCAGGTACCTCAATCTTCACGTCACAAGCCTTGATCAATCCTGCTTGTCTGATCACTTCCACTTGGTATTGGGGCTTCTCAAAATCCCCGAGAGTTTGTAGCATTTGCCAAAGTTCGCAGCGTGACCAACCCCGAGATCAGCGAGTTGAACTCTCCCTCCATCTGTCACAAGAGTGCTCACGTAAGAACTCGAAATTTTCAAATCGTGACAAGGTAAGGAAAAATTCAGCAAGAGACAAGAAAAGAGAGAAGGGGATAAGTCGAGATGTCATTTCTTGTCTTGACAAACTTTTAGCTTTAGAAAATAGGTTTTATCCTTACTACGACCATTCTAGCTAGGGTTGAGCCTACGGTCAGTATGGCTCTGATACCACCTCTGTCGGGACCCCGAATTTGCAAATCCGGACCCTCTGTGTATTCAGCACTAGTCCAGGAACGCGCTAGTGCACACAGTCTTAACATCGGTAAATATCACAATCATACCACTCGATACTAATAAAGTACTTTTATTTAAATAACCAAGCTGGTTACTCGACCTTATGGTCAAGTCACAAATATATGCCTCGCAGGGCGAAACTTATTCAGAGAGAAATAATAGCAGCGGAAAATAAGATAACTTCGTGGCGCCATCCAGTATACCACAGGCAACTGACTGGGCTCGCTTCCCTAAGTAGACGGTTCCTCTTGGAGCTCCTCCTCCAAAGCTGGTGTAGTCTCCTCTTCAATTGGTGTTGTAGGGTGGCAAGGGTGAGTACTTGGTACTCAGCAAGTCATGCACAGAATGCAGGCTAATATACTATATGCATGGCTTGGTACAAAGGAATAGCTCAAGGTATATTTGGCAAGAAACAAGACATTTGACAAGTAGTATAAGTAGATTCGAAGCGGTACAAACAAGTAAAGCATAAATAACTTTTCAAGGAGTTTAACAAACATCTTTCCCATCCTAATCCACATTTCCATCAACATCATTATTAATCCAACCCAACCTTTCAAATCCAAGTTATTTTGAGAAAATCTAACCCTTGACTATAATTCCTAGCGATGTCCAATACATGGACACGGCTATTCGAATAGATTCTACACTCTTCAGAGGTTATGCACTTTACCCACAAGATACAATCAAACACCACAAAGGCGAGTTCCCGTAACAAAGTCTTTCGGAAACTTCTAACAATACTGTCGGGACCCCGAATTTGCAAATCCGGACCCTCTGTGTATTCAGCACTAGTCCAGGAACGCGCTAGTGCACACAGTCTTAACATCGGTATATATCACAATCATACCAAACGATACTATCAAAGTACTTTATTTAAATAATCAAAGGGTTACTCGACCTTATGGCCAAGTTACAAATATATGCCTTGCAAGGCAAAACTTATTGAAAGAGAAATAACAAAGAATGGAAAAATCAAATAAACTTCGTGGCGCCATCCAAAGTATACCACAGGCAACTGACCGGCTCGCATCCCTAAGTAGACGGGTCCTCTTGGAACTCCTCTTCCAAACCGGCGTAGTCTCCTCTTCAACTGGTATTGTGTTGAGGCAAGGGTGAGTACTTGGTACTCGACAAGTCATGCACTGAATGCAAGCTAATATACTATATGCATGGCTTGGTACAAAGGAATAGCTCAAGGTATATTTGCAGTAAACAGCATTTGACAAGTAACAAAAGTAGATTCGAAAGTAGTAGAAATAAGTAAAGCATAAATAACTTTTCAGGAAATTTGATAAACATTTGCCCCATCCTAAACCACATTTCCATCATCTTCATTATTAAACCAACCCAACTTTTCAAATCCAAGTTATTTTGAAAGTCTAACCCTTGATTGTAATTCAGAGCATTGTCGATCATCAGTGGACTCGGCTATTCAAATAGATTCTACACTCTGCAGAGGTTATGCACTTTACCCACAAGATACAATCCACTCACCACGTCAGCCGTGAATCGCCATACAAAAGTATGCGAATGAGCGATCATAACAAAGCCTTTCGGAAGCCTCAAACAACTCTGGTGGTCCTGTCAGGTACGTGCTCTACACCATCCCTTCCTTAGCCAAGGCGAAGTATGGGACCAACACACCGTTAGATGGGTATCGGCCACGACCACGATACGCTCCCCGCACAATCACACAAACGGTGTAATCGACACCCTGAGGCTCCACAAGTGAGTCCTTAGCGACTTAGTCAACTAGGGCCGTCCCATTCCACCCATGTGGTTGCAAGTATGACCAGTTCAAAGGCTTGCAAGGTTAAGTCCTTAGAGTGACCAGGGCAAGACTACCCAAGAACCAAATCAACATTCCCAATGCCACAAGCGGCCCACCTGATTACTCTTGCCACATGCCCGGTCGAAATCGCTTTATCAAACCCCAGTTGATTACCATGCACCACGTGCCGTCAACATCACATGATACTTTTCCAAAACAGGTTCAATATATCATTAAGTCCATATTAACATTTGATTGTCCAAAATCATGTCATGAGCACGTAAGCGAGTCTAAGCGACATACTACAACGGTCTAAACCCATGTTGGCAATTTAATAATGTCCAACTAGTAAACCACAACTAGGGTGACAAAAGGTCATGGCACATACTTAAGTAATCAAGGTGTCATATAGCAAATTGGTATTTATCTAACCCCCATGTTTAAACAAAGTATCTTTCTAATTAAACTAGCATGCAATAGTTTAAATCAAAATAGATTTGAGAAATAGGATCAACATGGTCAAAGCACAACTTGCCTTCAAAAGTACTTGCTCTTGGTCTTGAGTTGGATCTGAGTCAACACTTCTCCTCGAATCCTTAAGCACTTCAGCGTCTACTCGTAAAAGCGTGCAAATAGCAAATACCCAATAAACAATAGGCAAAAACATCCCAAAACTCCAAATAAAATCCATAAACAGAGAGAACGTAATTTTCTGGATTTTTAGAAACTGAATAAATCAAATTTGGAGTTAAAGCGCAAAAGTTATGATTTATTAAAGTTTAAATAATCAATTAAATAATATTACAGAGAAAAACTTTAGTCCAAAAATTAAATAAAATTCATATTTAGGTAGATCTCAATTTTATACAAATTTAGAAATTTGAATCGCTCAAATCGGAGTTGAAACGCAAAAGTTATAAGCGTTTGAAGTTTGAATCTAAATTTGAATCAATATTTCGAATTAATAAATCATTTTCTTTTCGAAATTAATTATTGCGTCGGCATGGACACGTGTCGACCTCACGATTGGCTGGCTGACGTCCGCCGGTCCATGGACTGGGTCCACGGTTGGCTGGGGTCCAGGGTGGACTCGGTCCACGACTCTACGTCTCACTGACATGTGGGCCCCACCGCGGGCGGGTTTCACGCCGCAGCGTGGCGTGGCGACACGTGGGCCCTCGACTCGCGGGTCCCGCGTGTCGAGACACGCTCCCACGAGCGTGGCGCGGCCGAGCACACGTGGCACAATCTCGGCCGTTGATTTGAAAATCAGCGGCCCGCATTGAATCTAGACCTCTCGTTCAAAACTACACGGTTGATCCGGCCGTTCGATCTAGATCGGACGGTCAGATCTAACCTAAAGCTACAACACAACTAACCACGGCCGCATTTATCTAAATCTAACGGTTGAAACCTAATCGAAGGCGGAAGCGATAGCTTGGCGGCGTGGCCTGCGCCTCGTGCGTTGGATCTCGATCCAACGGTGCACCGAGCTTCATGACGACGATGGCTCGCGGCGGCGGCGTTGCGGCTGCCGGCGCTGAGGCAGGCGACCACCCTAACGGGCGCCGGGCGTCTCCGCCAAGTGAGTGCACTCCAGTAGAGTGCGCCTCGACGCAAGGTTCTGGTCAGAGCTTGAAGGCGGCGGAGGATGACGAGCGGCGCCGAAGCGAAAAAACCACGCGGCACTCCCCAAACTCCGGCGAAATCGCGAGGCGACGGCGGCGGCTTAGGCGTTGGAACTTAGGGCAATAAGCGCGCAAGACACGAACGGCGATCCTCGGCGATAACCCACGCCTTAAATGGCCTCGCGGCGTACAAAGCGGAAACCTAATCAGTCCGCAGCGGCTATGCGGCGGCGGAGTCGGCTTCGGTCGCAGGAAAACGACGCAATCCCAGCCGTCCACAGCGTCACGATCAACGGCCACGATCGCCGCGGCGCGATCGGGTCCGGCTCGACGCTGCTCGAGCCGTGCAGGCGGATCTCGGCCGTTGGATCTTGATCAGCGGTTGGGATCAATTAGGTTTTCAAGTTGGTTCGGTCGAGTCAATCGGCTCGGTCGGACTCGAGTCCGACTTCGGTCGGATGAACGATACTTGACCGAGTTGGATTTTCCAGCGATTTAATAATTAAAATAATTCCCGATAATTCATTTAATTCATTAAAAATAGCAAAAGACTCGAGAAAAATTCCAGGAAAAATTACGGAAAATATTTTAGATCATTTTGGACTCAAATAAAATATTTCCAGCAAAATTTTATTTGCAAAATTAAATTCTTTAATTATTTCAAAATGGAATAAATTCAAATAAATTCCAAATAAATCCAAATAAATTCGAGAAAATTCCAAAAATTCACCAAAGTGCCAAATCACACATGAATTTAAGAAAAGCAAAATTTTGGGGTGTTACAAACCTCCCCCTTAATAGAATCTAGTCCCCGAGATTGAGGGCTTACTAAAGGAATAGGTTTGGAAATTCTTTCTTCAAATCCTCCTCGCTCCCCAAGTCGCTTCACTTTCTTCATGGTTGCTCCTTTGAACTCTCTGAAGCGGGTTGACTTGTTTCTAGTTTCTCGATCCATTGTGTCCGAATCCTCACGGGATGTTCCTTATAAGTCAAGTCCTCTTGCAACTCGATTGCCTCTAGCGATGTCTGTTCCTCGGGAACTCGGAGACATTTCTTCAAGCTAGGACACATGGAATACGTCGTGTACTCCTCGCTAACGATCGTGGCAACTCGGTTGTAAGCAACTTCGCCTCTGCGGCTCAAAATCTTAAATGGTCCAACATAGCGGGTGCGAGTTTCCCTTTGGCATGGAACCTCTTAACTCCCGAGAGGCGTAACTCTGAGGTATACAAAGTCTTACGGTTCCAAAACTCAAATCTCGGCGACGATTGTCGGCATAACTCTTTTGTCGAGATTGGGCTATCTTCAACCTTTCCCTAATCATAGCGATCTGCTCTTGACCTCTTGAAGAATATTAGGCCCAAAGACACGGCGCTCGCGGTCTCATTCCAATTCAATGGCGTCAAGCGACAGTGGTCGACCATACAAAGGTGCCTCGAAAGGTGACATCGTAAACTAGCACGATAACTATTGTTGTAATCTGAACTCGGCATACGGCAAACTCTTATCCCAAGAGGTAGCATAAGCCAATGCACAAGCTCTCAACATATCCTCCAGAATCTGGTTGACTCTTTCGGTCTGTCCATCCGTGCATGGATGATAAGGCATCTTGAAGTTTAAGCGGGTTCCCATGGCTTCATGCAACTTATTCCGTAACCTTGAGGTAAATTGGGTACCTCTGTCCGATACAATCCTCTTTGGCACTCCGTGCAAGCAGACAATCTGATCATGTACAACTCTGCTAACTTATCTCGAGTAGGTGGTCTTCACGAGGATAAAATGGGCTACTTTGGTCAAGCGATCCACTATAACCCATATGGAGTCATAACCTCCTTGAGTCTTGACAAACCGGTAATGAAATCCATTCCGATTTCCTCCCACTTCCACTCAGGTATCTTGGTAATTTGTAGCAATCCTGCTGGTCTCGATGCATTGCCTTGACTCTACGGCATACGTCGCACAATGCAACATGCTCGGCAACTTCACGTTTCATGCTCGGCCACCAGAATCTCTCCTTCAGATCCTGATACATCTTGGCGCTTCCAGGATGAATTGAATACTTAGAGTCATGGGCTTCTTCCAGAATCAGTTGCTTTAACTCCTTTCTGTTAGGCACACAAATACGATCCTTCATCCACAACGTGCCTTGCTCATCCAACTTGAAGTCCTCTGCCTTGCCCTCCTCCTTGACGGACTTAATCCTGCGGATCTTGTCATCATCATACATCCCTTCGGATCCGATTCTCTAGGGTAGGCTTTACTTCTAATGCGCCAAGAATCCGCTAGGTACTACCTCAATCTTCATCTTGAAAATCCTCACATAACTCATCGACTTGTGGCTAGCAACGTACTCACGGTATGGCTTTTCCGACTCGAGCATCGGCTACTACGTTGGCCTTCCCGGATGGTAATGGATTCCAACATTATAGTCCTTGATCAACTCTAACCATCTCCTCTGCCTCATATTGAGATCCGACTCGGTGAATATGTACTTAAGGCTCTTATGATCCGTATATACTTCACATCTGCTTTCCAATCGAGATAGTGACGCCATATCTTCAAAGCATGCACTACTGGCGACTAACTCTAGGTCATGTGTCGGATAATTTTCCTCATGCGGCCTCAATCGCCTTGATGCATAGCGGCGACCTTTCCATTCTCGTGACATCAGACACATCCAAGTCCTTGGCGCGATCGTCACAATAAATATCGAAGCTTTGAGCAACATCGGTAGAACTAACACGGTCTTGATGTCAATCGCTTCTTCGACTCACGAAATCCTTCCTCACATTCTGGCGTCCAAGCAAACTTCTTTTCCTTCTTCAGCAATTGCGTAAGAGGTTTCGCAATTGTCGAGAAGCCTTCAATGAAACGGCGGTAGTATCCCGCCATTCCAAGGAAACTCCGAATCTGGGTCACGATCTTGGTGCTCCCAATGTAACACAGCTTCTACTTTGCTTGGATCCACGGCGACTCCTTCTGCGGTCATTACATGTCCAAGAAACTCCACCTTGTCCTTCCAAAAATCACACTTCTTGAACTTGGCGAAAAGTTCTTTGTTCCTCGGCTTTTCCAAAACTACGCCTTAAGTGTTCGGCATGTTCATCCTCTGTCTTGGAGTAGATTAGGATATCGTCTATGAACACGACGACAAACTTGTCCAAATATTCCATGAACACCTTATTCATCATATTCATGAAATAAGTGGCGCATTAAATCGACCCAAAGGACATAAATCAGAACTCGTAATGTCCATATCTTGGCGAGAATGCGATCTTGAATATCCTCGATCGGATCTTCAATCGATGGTATCCCGATCTCAGATCAATCTTGGAGAAAACTCGGCTCCTCTTAACCGATCAAACAAATCATCAATCACAGGTAGCGGATACTTATTCTTTACGGTGACTTCATTGAGTGCACGGTAGTCAATGCACATCCTGAAACTCCGTCCTTCTTCTTGACAAACAAAATCGGTGCTCCCCACGGCGAACTAATGGTCGATAAATCCTTTCTCCATTAACTCTTCTAGCTGTTTCTTCATCTCTACCAACTCCTCGGTAGACATCCGATAGGGTCTCTTTGCTATCGGTCTTTGTGCAGTACAAGCTCTATCACAAACTCTATGTCCCTGTCGGCGGCATACAGGTAGATCTTCGGGAAAAACATCAGGTACTCATTCACTCTTGGGACATCCTCTATCTGATTGCCTTGGTACTGTTAACCATCAACTATCCATCTCTAAGCTGCAGTGGCTTGAAATTCCACTTTCTTCCCACACGGGCTCTCAATCGAGATAGTCCTTCGTCCATAATCCAATACAGACCTTGTGCTTGGATAACCAATCCATTCCCAATATAACATCTAAGGTGCAGGTCTCCAAAATTATAAGGTTCGCTAGGAACTCTATTCCATCTATTAGTATTCTCACCGGAACATCCTACTTCCGTTCGAGCTCGGAACTGTGGGTTTGAACTAAAAGCATGCACTTAAGTCTTGCAACTCTCAAGTCATTTCTAGCAGCAAAGCCTTGCGAAACAAGCGAATCTGAAGCTCAGAGTCAAACAAAATCAAGGTGTATCGAGTTAACAAGTAACTTACCCGATGACGTCCGTAGCATTCTGCGGTGCATCTGCGGTGACATAGTTGACTTCGGCCTCTCACCACGATGCAGGGTGTGGCTCACGATCTTGGCGTCCTAGCTGGGTGGTTCCTAGGTTGAAGCGGCCGGGTCGCTCTGCTTTGTCTTCTTTGGACAAGCTGTTGGCAAAGTGTCTGGCTCGTTCTTGATTATAGCAGCGTCTCCTTTGTTCCTTAACTTATTTGCACGAGGGTAGCGTTTCTAGCGGGGTGGGGTTTAGGTAGTTCGATTGGCAGGTCTTGAGTCTTTGGGGATGGTGTCCTTGTCGCATTACGTGGTTGGAATCTGAAGAATTGATTTGGTGCAACTCTCAAGCGTATTGCGCTCCTCGGCGTGATCCTTCTTTGTTGCATCCTGCGCTTCCTGTTCTCATCCAGGTTCCTTGCGCTTTGTCCTCAAGAATAAGCGCCTTATTCACCAATTCTTGGAAATGCGGAAAGGTGTGGGTGATCAACCCTACTTGCAATCCCGAGTTAAGTCCCTTCATAAAACGAGACTGTCTGGATTTATCTGTCGCTACATCCTCGGTGCGTAGCGTGCTAGGCTGTGTGAACTTGTTCGGGTAGTCGACCAGCGGGCCGATTACCTTGCTTGATGCTCTGAACTCCTCCTTCTTAAGGTCCATGATTCCTTCAGTCACGTGATCTTTGTCGAATGCAGCTGTGAACTCTTCCCAAGTGATATCTTGAGGGTTCTCTGCGTGGCACGAAGTTCTCCCACCATTCGTGGTGTTCCTTCCAAGCGATGAGAAGCGTAGAGTACCTTCTCATTTCCTATGCATTGAGCTATGTGTAACTTCCTCTCGATTGATCTTAACCAATCATCGGCCTCCAATGGATTGGCATTCCCAGAGAAAGTGGGTGGGTGAGTCCTCATGAACTCGGCTGACCTTGTATTAGGCGTGGTCCCCGATTAACTTGATTAGCGTGGCCTGGCAAAGCGACGTGCTGCATTTGTTGCATCATAGCATGCATCAACTGAGTCTGGGCAGCAAGAAAGGCTCCAAAACTCTGCATATCAACTGGTGGTGCTGGTGCTCCATCATTGGGGTTTTCTGCTGGGCGAGATCCACTCCCATTGCTTCCCAAGTTTCCACGGATGTTCACCATCTGTCGATTTGCTCTAGGTTTAGAGATGAGAGGGAAACAAGAATAGACAAGTAATATGGAACTTATGCGGGCGAAAGGGGTAACTTTAAGGTCCAACTTTATTATTAATAACTTGGTATGGCTGCTTACAATGCCTAAGGGCCTTGCAACACATACTGCACACTCAGCAAACAATGGAAATCCAAATCGAGCTAACTCTGGAGTCTAACGCCTAAAGGGTGACTCTTTCTTCTATGACGCGACTCGGCGAAGGAGTCTCACTATAGAACCTATGCTCACTCATCGAGAAAACCTCCACGGCTGATGCGGGTCTTTGTGGCATAAGCGTAACTTGATCGCCATGTCCAGCAACTATGTCCTCTGTGGTAGTCGAAGAAGCAAGTGTCCTCATCGAGATCGACTCCTCACGGATCGGCTCGTAGCTCGAAATCTTGGCTCCGGAGTGCAGTCCGTACAAAGTCATCTCCAACTCGTCAATCCTTCGTAGAAGGTGTGCCACATACTCTTGAGCTTCCCGCCATCTATTCTTCTCAGCCGTGATCTCCTTGCGGGCCTTCAGAGCTCCTTGCTTGTATTATCTAGTACATCCTCTGGCGGCGACAAATCGTGCCAAGCGTGTGTAACCGTGGCATCCTCATCCCGAATCTCCTTCGGTCAAGAAGGTTATCGCTCTTGCGCGGATGGTAACGGAACACCGTACTCTCCAATTCTCTGGCGTAGATACGGGTAATGTGCCGCATGCGGCGTCGTGATACTTCTTGGATACCCATCTGCATTGTAGATCTCCTGGCGGTCAGTTGTATCGAGGCGATTGCCTGGGCCCTTTTTCCTAGCAGTACCTCAATCCTCACGTCACAAGCCTTGATCAACCCCGCTTGTCCGATCACTTCTACTTGGTATTGGGGCTTCTCAAAATCTCAGAGAGTCTCAGAGCATATGCCAAAGTTCCGCGGCGTGACCAACTCCCAGATCAACGTAGTTGAACTCTTCCTCCATCTGTCACAAGAGTGCTTTACGTAAGAACCGAATTTTTAAATTGTGACAAGGTAAGGGAAAATTTCAGCAAGAGACAAGAAAGAGAGAAGGGGATAAGTCGAGATGTCATTTCTTGTCTTCACAAATTTTTAGCTTTTAGAAAATAGGTTTTATCCTCACTACGACCATTCTAACTTAGGGTTGAGCCTCTGAGTCAAGTATGGCTCTGATACCACCTCTGTCGGGACCCGAATTTGCAAATCCGGACCCTCTGTGTATTCAGCACTAGTCGAGAACGCAGCTAGTGCACATGATCTTAACATCGGTATATATCACAATCATACCAAAGCGATACTATGAAAGTACTTTATTTAAATAATCAAAGGGTTACTCGACCTTATGGCCAAGTTACAAATATATGCCTTGCAAGGCAAAACTTATTGAAAGAGAAATAACGGCCGGAAAAATCAAATAAACTTAGTGGCGCCATCCAGTATACCACAGGCAATCGATCGGGCTCGCATCCCTAAGTAGACGGGTCCTCTTGGAACTCCTCTTCCGAAGCTGGCGTAGTCTCCTCTTCAAGCGGTATTGTGTTGAGGCAAGGGTGAGTACTTGGTACTCGACAAGTCATGCCTGAATGCAAGCTAATATACTATATGCATGGCTTGGTACAAAGGAATAGCTCGAGGTATATTTGCGATGAAATTGACTTTTGACAAGTAACAAAAGTAGATTCGGCGAGTAGAAATAAGTAAAGCATAAATAACTTTTCAGGAAATTTGATAAACATTTGCCCCATCCTAAAACACATTTCCATCATCTTCATTATTAAACCAACCCAACTTTTCAAATCAAAGTTATTTTCAGAAAGTCTAACCCTTGATTGTAATTCCGAGCATTGTCGATGCAGTGGACTCGGCTATTCAAATAGATTCTACACTCTGCAGAGGTTATGCACTTTACCCACAAGATACAATCCACTCACCACGTCGGTAGTGAATCGCCATACAAAAGTATGCGAATGAGCGATCATAACAAAGCCTTTCGGAAGCCTCAAACAACACAGGTGGTCCTCTCCGGTTCGTGCTCTACACCATCCCTTCCCTTAGCCAAGGCGAAGTATGGGACCAACACACCGTTAGATGGGTATCGGCCCACGACCACGATACGCTCCCCGTACAATCACACAAGCGGTGTAATCGACACCCTGAGGCTCCACAAGTGAGTCCTTAGCGACTTAGTCAACTAGGGCCGTCCCATTCCAGCCATGTGGTTGCAAGTATGACCCGATTCAAAGGCTTGCAAGGTTAAGTCCTTAGAGTGACCAGGGCAAGACTACCCAAGAACCAAATCAACATTCCCAATGCCACAAGCTGGCCCACTGATTACTCTTGCCACATGCCCCTGGCCGAAAATCGCTTATCAAACCCGGTTGATTACCATGCACCACGTGCCGTCAACATCACATGATACTTTTCCAAAACAGGTTCAATATATCATTAAGTCCATATTATCATTTGATTGTCCAAAATCATGTCATGAGCACGTAGCGTGTCTAAGCAAAGATACTACAACGGTCTAAACCCATGTTGGCAATTTAATAATGTCCAACTAGTAAACCACAACTAGGGTGACAAAAGGTCATGGCACATACTTAAGTAATCAAGGTGTCATATAGCAAATTGGTATTTATCTAACCCCATGTTTAAACAAAGTATCTTTCTAATTAAACTAGCATGCAATAGTTTAAATCAAAATAGATTTCAAATAGGATCAACATGGTCAAAGCACAACTTGCCTTCAAAAAGTACTTGCTCTTGGTCTTGAGTTGGATCTGAGTCAACACTTCTCCCTCGAATCCTTCCTAAGACTTCAACGTCTACTCGTAAAGCGTGCAAATAGCAAATACCCAATAAACAATAGGCAAAAACATCCCAAAACTCCAAATAAAATCCATAAACAGAGAGAACGTAATTTTACGGATTTTTAGAAATCGAATAAATCAAATTTGGAGTTAAAAGCATAAAGTTATGATTTATTAAAGTTTAAATAATCAATTAAATAATATTACAGAGAAAAACTTTAGTCCAAAAATTAAATAAAATTCATATTTAGGTAGATCTCAATTTTATACAAATTTAGAAATTCGAATCGCTCAAATCGGAGTTGAAACGCAAAAGTTATAAGCGTTTGAAGTTTGAATCTAAATTTGAATCAATATTTCGAATTAATAAATCATTTTCTTTTTCGGAAATTAATTATTGCGTCAGCATGGACACGTGTCGACCTCGATTGGCTGGCTGACGTCGGCCGGTCCATGGACTCGGTCCACGCTTGGCTCGGGTCCACGGTGGACTCGGTCCACGACTTCTACGTCTCAACGACATGTGGGCCCCACTGCGGTATTTGGGTTTCACGCCGCAGCGTGGCCCATGGGCGTGGCTGCGTGGGCCTCGACTCGCGGGTCACGGCGTGTCGGAGACACGCTCCCCCAGCGGCGTGGGCGTGGTGAAAGCACCGCGTGGCACAATCTCGGCCGTTGATTTGAAAATCAGCGGTCGGATTGATCTAGACCTCTCGTTCAAAACTACGGTTGATCCGGCCGTTCGATCTAGATCGGACGGTCCAGATCTAACCCTAAAGCTACAACACAACTAACCACGGCCGTGCGATCTAAATCTAGCGGTTGAAACCTAATCGAGGCGGAAACGATACTTGGCGGCGTGGCCTCGCCTCGTCGCGTTGGATCTCGATCCAACGGTGCACCGAGCTTCGCCAGACGGCTTGATGGCTCGCGGCGGCGTTGCGCTGCCGTGGCCCGAGGCCAGCGACCACCCTAACGGCGCCGGGGCGTCTCGGCCAAGTGAGTGCACCCGGTAGAGTGCGCCTCGACGCAAGGTTCTCGATCCAGCTTGAAGGCGGCGGAGGATGACGAACGCGCGGAAAGCGAAGAAAACCACGGCGGCACTCCCCAAACTCCGGCGAGAAATCGCGAGGCGACGGCGGCAGCTTGGGCGTTGGAACTTAGGGCAATAAGCGCGCACGAGCAGCGATCTCGGCGATAACCCACGCCTTAAATGGCCTCGGCGGCGTGCACAAAGCGGAAACCTAATCGGTCACGCGGCTATGCGCGGCGGCGTGAGTCGGCTTCGATCCGCACGGAAGGCAGCGCCAATCCCAGCCGCCCACGCGTCACGATCAACGGCCACGATCGCCGGCGATCGGTCCGGTCGAGACGCTCGAACCCTGACGCGGATCTCGGCCGTTGGATCTTGATCAGCGGTTGGGATCAATTAGGTTTTCAAGTTGGTTCGGTCGAGTCAAGCTGGCTCGGTCGGACTCGAGTCCGACTTCGGTCGGATGAACAGTACTTGACCGAGTTGGATTTTCAATGATTTAATAATTAAAATAATTCCCGATAATTCATTTAATTCATTAAAAATAGCAAAAGACTCGAGAAAAATTCGAAAAATTCTGGAAAATATTTTAGATCATTTTGGACTCAAATAAAATATTTCCAGCAAAATTTTATTTGCAAAATTAAATTCTTTAATTATTTCAAAATGGAATAAATTCAAATAAATTCCAAATAAATCCAAATAAATTCCAGAAAATTCCAAAAATTCACCAAAGTGCCAAATCACACATGAATTTAAGAAAAGCAAAATTTTGGGGTGTTACAAATACAAGTGGTCCTCCCCGGTTATTGCACACTAACCCTTCCCTTAGCTAAGGCGAAGTTTAGGCCAATCAACCGTTAGATGGGTACCTGGCCTCAGCCAGACGGCTCCCAGTACAACTTACACAAAGGGTGTAGTTGACCTCTGAGGTCCCACAGTGCGTTATTAGCAACTTAGTCAACTAGGTCCGTCCCATTATAGACATGTGGTTGCACGTTAGACCAGTTCAAAGGCTTGCAAGGTTAAGTCCTTAGGGTGACCAGGGCAAGACTAGAAGAACCAAATCAACATCCCCAATGCCACAACCGGCCCACTGATTACTCTTGCCACATGCCCCGATCGAAAACTATTTATCAAACCCCGATTTGATTACCATGCACCACGTGCCATCAACATCACATGATACCTTTCCAAAACAGGTTCAATATATCATTAAGTCAATATTAGCGTTTGATTGTCCAAAATCATGTCATGAGCACGTGCGAGTCTAAGCGATACTACAATTGTCTAAAACCCATGTTGGCAACTTAATAATGTCCAACTAGTAAACCACAACTAGGGTGACAAGGGTCATGGTACATACTTAGATAATCAAGGTGTCATACAAAGAAATTGGTACTTATCTAATCTCCCATATTTAAATAAAGTATTTTTCTATTTGAACTTAGCATGCAGTAGGTTAAATCAAAATAGATTTCAAAATAGGATCAACATGGTCAAAGCACAACTTGCCTTCAAAAAGTACTTGCTCTTGGTCTTGAGTTGGATCCTGAGTCAATACTTCTCCTTCGAATCCTTCCGGCACTTCAACATCTACTCGTAAAGCGTGCAAATAGCAAATACACGAATAAACAATAGGCAAAAAGTGTCCAAACATCCAAATAAAATCCATAAACAGAGAGAACATTATTTTATGAGTTTTTAGAAGCTGAATCACAAATTTGGAGTTAAAATGCAAAAGTTATGATTATTTAAAGTTTAAATAATCAATTAAATAATTTTACAGAGAAAAACTTTAGTCCAAAAATTAAATAAAATTCATATTTGGGTAGATCTGAATTTTATGAATTTTTAGAAATTTGAATCACTCAAATCAGAGTTGAAACGCAAAAGTTATAAGCTTTTGAAGTTTTAAAATTCAAATCAATTATTAAACCGAATTATTAAATCATTTTCTTTTTCGGAAAAACATTTATTGCGTCAGCAGGGACACGTGGACCAATCGGGTGACGACCAGCGTGGCCTCGGGTCCACGGACGTGGCGACGGTCTCGGCTCGGTCCATCGTGGGCTCTACCACGGCTCACGGCCGACGGCGGGTCCTTCGACACGCGGGCCCAGCGTGTCGGCGTCACACTGCACGCTGGCGTGGGCTGGCGCCGACCGCGACGGTCAGCCTTCCCGGACACGTGGCTCAATCTCGGCCGTTGATTTGGAAATCAACGGCCCAGATTAGATCTCGCTAACGCGCTTGGAAAACAACTCCACCGATTCGGGACCGTTCGATCTTGATCGGACGGTCAAGATCAATCTACCGCTATGAGCGTGGTTCAATCTAAGCCGTTGGATCTAGATCTAGCGGTTGAGATTAGACACGGAGATCAACACGTGATTCTTTCACCGTGGGTAGCGTGGGCCGAATCCGCGGTGGAGAAGCTTCGCTGGTCTGCGATGTCCACGGCGAGCTCCGACCGCCGGCGTTGAAGCGAAGACCACACCGACGGCGTTTCGCACGCTCCGGCGAAGTGGGTGGTCTCTTTGTGTGCGTCTCGAAGCGGGGATTTCGGATCTGGGCTCCTTCTCGGTGGAAGACGACGGACGGCGGAAAACGCAAGAAACCGCGGCGGACACCTCCTCCAACTCTGGCGAGCTCACGCGGCCGACGGCGGCGGCTTGAGCGGCGTGGGTTGGAGCTACGGTGCGCAATGAAACAGCGATCCCGACATGGGTGGCGGCGCAATAAATAGGAGCCCTCGGCGTCAGGTAAGCAGCGGAATCCGAGGTCCTCTCGTTGCGGCCCGGAGTCCGGCGTGACAACGGTTAAGTGGCGTGCGCAGCGCGCCGTTGGATCGAGATCCAACGGTGCGCGAGTTTGGGTCCGGTCGGACTCAGGTAATTGGCTGGCTCGGTGGCGTGGCTCAATCGTGGCCGTTGGATCCGAATCCAACTGATCACGCAGTTAGGGCTCGTAGGCGGGTTAATTTGGACCAACCGGCTCGAGGTCGGGTTCGGTCGGACTCGAACTCGAGTCGACTCGGGCTCGATCGGATGAAACGATTACTTGACCCAACTCGAATTTCCAGCGATTTAATATTTAAAATAATTTCGATAATTCATTTAATTCATTAAAAATAGCAAAATACTCGAGAAAAATTCCAGAAAAATTCTAGAAAATATTTTAGGGTATTTGGGACTCAAATAAAATATTTCCAACAAAATTTTATTTGCAAAATTAAATTCTTTAATTATTTCAAAATGGAATAAATTCCAAATAAATCCAAATAAATTCGAGAAAATTCCAAAATTCACCAAAGTGCCAAATCACACATGAAATTAAGAAAAGCAAAATTTTGGGGTGTTACAAACCTCCCCCTTAATAGAATCTCGTCCACAGAGATTCAGGGGCTTACTCTGAGAATAGGTTTGGAAACTCTTTCTTCAAATCCTCTTGGCGCTCCCAAGTCGCCGCTCTCTGCATGGTTGCTCCACTTTGAACTCTGAGAAGCGGGTTGACTTGTTTCTAGTTTCTCGATCCATTGTGTCTAAAATCTTCACGGGATGCTCCTTATAAGTCAAATCCTCTTGCAACTCAATTGACTCTAAGCGGTATGCTGTTCCTCGGGAACTCGGAGACACTTCTTCAAGCTAGGACACATGGAATCGTCATGTACTCACGCTAGTATTGTGGCAACTCCGGTGATAAGCAACCGCCTCTGCGACTCAAAATCTTAAATGGTCCAACATAGCAGAGTGCGAGTTTCCCTTTGGCATGGAACCTCTTAACTCCTCGAGAGGCGTAACTCTGAGGTATACAAAGTCCTCTGGTTCCAAAACTCAAGTCTCGCGACGGTTGTCGGCATAACTCTTACATCGTGATTGGGCTATCTTCAACCTTTCCTAATCATGGCAATCTGCTCTTGACCTCTTGAAGAATATCTGGCCGAAGACACGGCGCTCGCGGTCTCATTCCAATTCAATGGCGTCCGACAGCGAGTCGACCATCTGAGTGCCTCAAAAGGTGACATCTGTAAACTAGCCTTTGATAACTATTGTTGTATGGCCGAACTCGGCATACGGCAAACTCTTATCCCAAGAGGTAGCATAAGCCAATGCACAAGCTCTTAACATATCCTCGAGAATCTGGTTGACTCTTTCGGTCTGTCCATCCGTGCTGTGGATGATAGGTACATCTTGAAGTTCAAGCGGGTTCCCATGGCTTCATGCAACTTATTCCAAAACCTTGAGGTAAATTGGGTACCTGCATCGATACAATCCTCTTTGGCACTCCGTGCAAACAGAGCGATCTCGATCATGTACAACTCTGCCAATTTATCCCTGAGTAAGTGGTCTTCACGGGGATAAAATGGGCTACTTTGGTCAAGCGATCCACTATAACCCATATGGAGTCATAACCTCCTTGAGTCTTAGGCAAGCCGGTAATGAAATCCATCGATTTCCTCCCACTTCCACTCGAGTATTTTAGGTGGTGTAGCAATCCTGCTGGTCTACGATGCATTGCCTTGACTCTTTGGCATCGTCGCACAATGCAACATGCTCAGCAACTTCACGCTTCATGCTCGGCCACGAGAATCTTTCCTTCAAGTCTGGTACATTTTGGCGCTTCGGGATGAATTGAGTACTTGGAGTCATGGGCTTCTTCCAAAATCAGTTGCTTTAACTCCTTCTTGTTAGGCACACAAATGCGATCCTTCATCCACAACGTGCCTTGCTCATCCAACTTGAAGTCCTCTGCCTTGCCTTCCTCCTTGATGGACCTAATCCTGCGGATCTTTTCATCATCTTTCTGTCCTTCTCGGATCTGGTCCTCTAGAGTAGGTTTTACTTCCAATGCGACCAAGAATCCACTAGGTACAACCTCAATCTTCATCTTTTGAAAATCCTCACATAACTCATCCTGACTTGTGGCTAGCAACGTACTCACGGTATGGCTTTTCCGACTCAGAGCATCGGCTACTACGTTGGCCTTTCCGGGATGGTAATGAATTCCAACATTGTAGTCCTTGATTAACTCTAGCCATCTCCTTTGCCTCATATTCAGATCCGACTGGGTGAATATGTATTTAAGGCTCTTATGATCCGTATACACTTCACATCTGTTCCCGATCAGATAGTGACGCCATATCTTCAAGGCATGCACTACGGCAGCTAACTCTAGGTTATGTGTCGGATAATTTTCCTCATGCGGCCTCAACTGCCTTGACGCATAAGCGACGACCTTTCCATTCTGCATCAGCACATATCCAACTCCTTGGCGCGATGCGTCACAATAAATATCGAAGCTTTGATTAACATCCGGTAGAACTAACACCGGTGCTGATGTCAATCGCTTTTTCAGCTCCTGAAATCCTTTCTCACATTCTGACGTCCATGCAAACTTCTTCTCCTTCTTGACAGAATTGCGTAAGAGGTTTCGCAATTGTCGAAAAGCCTTCAATGAAAGCGGCGATAGTATCCTGCCATTCCAAGGAAACTCAGGATCTGGGTCACAGTCTTGTTGCTCCCAATGTAACACAGCTTCTACCTTGCTTGGATCTACGGCGACTCCTTCTGCGGTCATTACATGTCCGAGGAATTCTACCTTGTCCTTCCAAAAATCACACTTGCTGAACTTGGCGAAGAGTTGCTGTTCCCTCAGCTTTTCCAAAACTCGCCTCAAGTGTTCGGCATGTTCATCCTCTGTTAACCATGGTGAGAGGCCGAGTCAACCATGTCACCGCAGATGCACTGCAGAATGCTACGGACGTCGTACTGGGTAAGTTACTTGTTAACTCAGTACCTGCAACAGTTTTGTTTGACTCTGGAGCTTCGCATTCGTTTGTTTCGCAAGGCTTTGCTGCTAGAAACGACTTGGGGATTGCAAAACTTAAGTGCATGCTTTTAGTTCAAACCCCTGGTTCCGAACTCCGAACGAAAGTAGGATGTTCCGGGGTGAGAATACTAATAGATGGAATAGAGTTCCTAGCTTGAACCTTATAATTTTGGAGACCAGGACCTTAGAGCGTTATTTTGGGAATGGATGGTTATCCAAGCACAAGGCCGTATTGGATTGTGGACGAAGGACTACTCGCGATTGAGAGCCCGTGTGGAAAGAAAGTGGAATTTCAAGCTACTGCCCGTTAGAGAAGGACAGATGATGGTTAACAGTACCAAGACAATCGGCATAGAGGATGTCTCAGTAGTGAATGAGTACCCGGATGTTTTTCCCCGAAGATCTACGGTATGCCGCTGACGGGGACATAGAGTTTGTGTTAGAGCTTGTACAGTACAAAGACCCGATAGCAAAGAGACCCTATCGGATGTCCACCGAGGAGTTGGTAGAGATGAAGAAACGGCTAGAGGAGTTAATGGAGAAAGGATTTATCGACCGAGTTCGTCGCCGTGGGGAGCACCGGTTTTGTTTGTCAAGAAGAAGGGCGGGAGTTTCAGAATGTGCATTGACTACCGTGCACTCAATGAAGTCACCGTGAAGAATAAGTACCCGCTACCCAGGAGTGATGATTTGTTTGATCAGCTGAGAGGAGCCGGAGTTTTCTCCAAGATTGATCTGAGATCGGGATACCATCGATTGAAGATCCGATCGAGAAGATATCGAAGACTGCATTCGTCAAGATATGGACATTACGAGTTTACTGATTATGTCTTTTGGATCGACGAATGCGCCAAAGATATTTCATGAATATGATGAATCAGGAGTTCCTGGAATATTTGGACAAGTTTGTTGTCGTGTTCATAGATGATATCCTAATCTACTCCAAGACAGAGGATGAACATGCCGAACACTTGAGGCGAGTTTTGGAAAAGCTGAGGGAACAGCAACTCTTCGCCAAGTTTAGTAAGTGTGATTTTTGGAAGGACAAGGTGGAGTTTCTTGGACATGTAATGACCCTTGAGGAAGGAGTCGCCGTTGATCCAAGCAAAGTAGAAGCCGTGTTACATTGGGAGCAACCGAAGACCGTGACCCAGATCCGGAGTTTCCTTAGAATGGCAGGGTACTACCGCTGTTTCATTGAAGGCTTTTCGACAATTGCGAAACCTCTTACGCAATTGCTGAAGAAGGAGAAGAAGTTTGCATGGACGTCAGAATGTGAGAAAGGATTTCAGGAGCTGAAAAAGCGATTGACATCAGCACCGGTATTAGTTCTACCGGATGTTGCTCAAAGCTTTGATATTTATTGTGACGCATCGCGCCAAGGACTTGGATGTGTGCTGATGTAGAATGGAAAAGTCGTCTCCTATGCGTCAAGGCAGTTGAGGCCGCATGAGGAGAATTATCCGACACATGACCTAGAGTTAGCTGCCGTAGTGCATGCCTTGAAGATATGGCGTCACTATCTGATTGGAAACAGATGTGAAGTATACACGGATCATAAAAGCCTTAAGTACATATTCACCCAGTCGGATCTGAATATGAGGCAAAGGAGATGGTTAGAGTTGATCAAGGACTACAATGTTGGAATCCATTACCATCCCGGAAAGGCCAACGTAGTTCTTGATGCCTTGAGTCGGAAAAGCCACCTTTGTGAGCATGTTGCTAGCCACAAGTCAGGATGAGCTATGTGAGGATTTCCAGAGAATGAAGATTGAGGTGGTACCTAGCGGATTCCTGGCCGCATTGGAAGTAAAGCCTACCCTAGGGGACCAGATCCGGGAAGGACAGAAGGATGATGACAAGATCCGCAGGATTAAGTCCATCAAGGAGGAAGGCAAGGCAGAGGACTTCAAGTTGGATGAGCAAGGCACGTTATGGATGAAGGATCGCATTTGTGTGCCCAACAAGAAGGAATTAAAGCAACTGATTTTGGAGGAAGCCCATGACTCCAAGTATTCAATTCATCCTGGAAGCGCCAAAATGTATCAGGATTTGAAGGAAAGATTATGGTGGCCAAGCATGAAGCGTGAAGTTGCCGACAATGTTGCATTGTGCGATGTATGCCGAGAGTCAAGGCAATGCATCGAGAGACCACAGGATTACTACGGCGAAAATACTCGAGTGGAAGTGGGAGGAAATCGGAATGGATTTCATTACCGGTTTGCCTAAGACTCAAGGAGGTTATGACTCCATATGGGTTATAGTGGATCGTTTGACCAAAGTAGCCCATTTTATCCTCGTGAAGACCACCTACCGGGAGATAAGTTAGCAGAGTTGTACATGATCAGGATCGTCTGTTTGCACGGAGTGCCAAAGAGGATTGTATCGGACAGAGGTACCCAATTTACCTCAAGGTTTTGGAATAAGTTGCATGAAGCCATGGGAACCCGTTTAAACTTTAGATCTGACTTATCATCCGCAGACGGATGGACAGGCCGAAAAGAGTCAATCGATTCTCGGAGGATATGTTAAGAGCATGTGCATTGGCTTACGCTACCTCTTGGGATAAGAGTTTGCCGTATGCCGAGTTCGATTACAATAATAGTTACCAAGCTAGTTTACAGATGTCACCTTTGAGGCCTTTGTATGGTCGACCTGTCGAACGCCATTGAATTGGAATGAGGCCGCGGCGCCGTGTCTTCGGGCCTGATATTCTTCAAGAGGTGAAGAGCAGATTGCCATGATTAGGAAAGGTTGAAGATCGCCCAATCACGATGAAGAGTTATCTTGACAACCGTCGCCGAGACTTGAGTTTTGAACGAGAAGACTTTGTATACCTCGAGTTACGCCTCAGGGAGTTAAGAGGTTCCATGCCAAAGGAAAACTTGCACCCGTTATGTTGGACCATTTAAGATTTTGAGCCGCAGAGGCGAAGTTGCTTATCACCTGGAGTTGCCACGATCGTTAGCGAGGAGTACATGGCGTATTCCATGTGTCCCGATTGAAGAAGTGTCTCCGAGTACTGAGGAGCAGACACCGCTAGAGTCAATTGAGTTGCAAGAAGATTTGACTTACAAGGAGCATCAGTAAAGATTTTGGACACTATGGATCGAGAGACCAGAAATAAGTCAACCCGTTTCAGAGAGTACAATGGAGCAACCACACTGAGAGTGAAGCAACTTGGGAACGCGAAGAGGATTTGAGGAAAGAGTTTCCAAACCTATTCCTTTAGTAAGCCTCAATCTCGGGACGAGATTCTATTAAGGGGAGGTTTGTAACACCCCAAAATTTTGCTTTTCTTAAATTCATGTGTGATTTGGCACTTTGGTGAATTTTGGAATTTTCTGAATTTATTTGGATTTATTTGGAATTTATTTGAATTTATTCCATTTTGAAATAATTAAAGAATTAAATTTTGCAAATAAAGTTTTGTTGGAAATATTTTATTTGAGTCCCAAATACCTAAAATATTTTCGAATTTTTCTCGAATTTTTCGAGTCTTTTGCTATTTTTAATGAATTAAATGAATTCTCGAAATTATTTTAATCATTAAATCGCTGGAAAATCAAGTCGGGTCAAGTACTATTCATCCGATCGAAGTGAACCCGAGTCGGACTCGAGTCCGACCGAGCCACGTGACTCGACCAAGCGGCTCTAAAACCTAATCGATCCCAACCGTTGGATCAAGATCCAACGGCCAGGATTTCCGTCAGCTTCGATCGAATCCGCCCGGATTCGATCCAGCGCATCGTGGCCATCGATCGTGCCACGTGGATGGCTGTCCGTCGTTGTCTCCGCCGAGTCCGAAAGCCGACTCGCGCCGTCATGGCCCGTAGGGAACTAGGTTTCCGTTTCGCGTGAAGCCGAGGCTATTTAGTGCCGGATCACACCGAGGATCGCTTTGACCTTGCGCATGGCCTGCTGTTCTAGCCGTCGCCGCGCCGCGGTGCCTCGACGCGCTGCAATCGCTCGCCGAGTCGTAGCACCCCTCCGCCGTGATTCGCTTGATTCCCCCGCCGTCCGCCGTCCCCCGCCGCCATTGACCCCAGATCCGAACTCACCGCGACGAGACGCACCCGAAGGGACCTCTCACCTCGCCGAAGGAGGCCGCAAACGCCGTTGCCCATGTCGCCGTCCCCAGCTCCGGCCAGCCAGCTCCGCCGCACGCCATCGCCGTCGCTCGAAGCTTCTCAGCCGTCCGATCAAGATCCAACGTCCCAGATCACGCCACGTCATCTCACGGTGAGATTCCGTCCAAAACCACTAGATCCAATCTTGACCGTCCGATCTAGATCCAACGGTCCAGATCAACCGCGTTCACCCCAAACGCGTGAGTCCAGATCCAATCTGGACCGTTGATTTTCAAATCAACGGTCGAGATCTAGCCACGTGTCCGGAAGGTGGCCGCCACGCCGGCGCCGTCCACGCGCGCGAGCGTGTGACGCTGACACGCGGGGCCCGCATGTCAGCGGCCCGGCCAAACCGCACCATGACGTCACGCTGACGTCATGGCGGGCCCGCATGTCAGCAGCTGTCCCAGCCGTGCGCTGACGTCAGCAATGACGTCACCCATGGGACCCACGCCGGCCACCGTGGTCGAGCCCCGCTGACGTCAGCAATGACGTCACCCGAGGGGGACCCACATGTCAGTGATACGTGGAGCCGTGGATTGAGTCCACGGTAGACCCGAGCCGAGCATGGACCAAGTCCATGGACCGGCTGACGTCAGCCAACCAATCAGTGGTTGCCACGTGTCCAGGCTGACGCAATAATTAATTTCCGAAAAAGAAAATGATTTATTAATTCGAAATAATAATTTCAGATTTTGTTTCAAACTTCAAACGCTTATAACTTTTGCGTTTCAACTCCGATTTGAGTGATTCAAATTTCTAAATTTGTATAAAATTGAGACCTACCTAAATATGAATTTTATTTAATTTTTGGACTAAAGTTTTTCTCTGTAAAATTATTTAATTGATTATTTAAACTTTAAATAATCATAACTTTTGCGTTTTAACTCCAAATTTGACGATTCCAGTTTCTAAAAATTCATAAAATTATGTTCTCTCTGTTTATGGATTTTATTTGGATGATTGGATACTTTTGCCTATTATTTATTCGTGTATTTGCTATTTGCACGCTTTTACGAGTAGGCGTTGAAGTCTTGGGAAGGATTTGAAGGAGAAGTATTGACTCAGGATCCAACTCAAGACCAAGAACAAGTACTTTTTGAAGGCAAGTTGTGCTTTGACCATGTTGATCCTATTTCGAAATCTATTTTGATTTAACCTATTGCATGCTAGTTCAATTAGAAAATACTTTATTTAAATTTGGGGAATTAGATAAATACCAATTTGCCGTATGACACCTTGATTACTTAAATATGTGCCATGGCCCCTTGTCACCCTAGTTGTGGTTTACTAGTTGGACATTATTAACTTGCCAACATGGGTTTTAGACCGTTGTAGTAAACTGCTTAGACCTGCTACGTGCTCATGACATGATTTTGGACAAATAAATGTTAATATTGACTTAATGATATATATTGAACCTGTTTTGGAAAGGTATCATGTGATGTTGATGGCACGTGGTGCATGGTAATCAACTGGGTTTGATAAATAGTTTTTCGACCGGGGCATGTGGCAAGAATAATCAGGTGGGCCAGTTGTGGCTTTGGGGATGTTGATTTGGTTCTTGGGTAGTCTTGCCTGGTCACCCTAAGGACTTAACCTTGCAAGCCTTTGAACTGAGTCTAACGTGCAACCACATGTACGTAATGGGACGGACCTAGTTGACTAAGTTGCTAATAACGCACTGTGGGACCTCGGAGGTCAACTACACCCTTTGTGTAAGTTATGCGGGGGCGTCTCGGGTGAGGCCAGTACCCATCTAGCAGTTGATTGGCCTAAACTTCGCCTTAGCTAAGGGAAGGGTTAGTGTGCAATAACCGGGGAGGACCACTTGTATTGTTAGAAGTTTCCGAAAGACTTTGTTACGGGAACTCGCCTTTGTGGTGTTTGACTGTATCTTGTGGGTAAAGTGCATAACCTCTGCAGAGTGTAGAATCTATTCGAATAGCCGTGTCTGCGGTATTGGACATCGCTCGGGAATTACAGTCAAGGGTTAGATTTTCTCAAAAATAACTTGGATTTGAAAGGTTGGGTTGGATTAATAATGATGTTGATGGAAATGTGGATTAGGATGGGAAAGATGTTTATTAAACTCCTTGAAAAGTTATTTATGCTTTACTTGTTTCTCTTTGCTTTGAATCTACCTATGATATTTGTCAAATCTTTGTTTCTTTGCAAATATACCTTGAGCTACTCCTTTGTACCAAGCCATGCATATAGTATATTAGCTTTGCATTCTGTGCATGACTTCTTTGAGTACCAAGTACTCACCCTTGCCACAATACAACACAGATTGAAGAGGAGACTACACCGGCTTTGGAGGAGGAACTCCAAGAGGAACCGTCTACTTAGGGAAGCGAGCCCGGTCGGTTGCACGTGGTATCTTGGATGGCGCCAATGGGTTATTTGATTTTTTTTCCGCTGCTACTATTTCTCTTTTAATAAGTTTCGCCCTGCGAGGCGTGCATTTGTAACTTGACCATAAGGTCGAGTAACCAGTTTGACTATTTAAGTAAAGTACTTTATTAGTATCGAGTGGTATGATTGTGATATTTACCGATGTTAAGACTGTGTGCACTAGCGTGTTCCTGGACTAGTGCTGAATACACAGAGGGTCCGGATTTGCAAATTCAGGGTCCCGACAAAACCACGCAGGAGGCAATTCACAGATGCCAGGAAGACACTGTTACCACTGTCACTAGGTAGGACATTTCGCCAATAACTGTCCTAAGAAGGGTGGAGTGACACCGGTACGTCTCAACCTCGGAAACACCCCCACCAAGACACCAACTCAGAATGTGAACCGCGGAGGTGTCCAAGCCTGAAATCAGACCCAGTCAGTTGCAAGAGGCCAGGTAAATCATGTCACTGCTGAAGGAGTGCAAGAAGCTGCAGATGTTATGCTAGGTACGTTTTTGGTTAACTCCGTACTTGCTATAGTTTTATTTGATTCAAGAGCATCGTATTCATTTGTTTCTCGAGAATTGCTGTTCATAATGATTTGCCTATTGTGAATCTTAAGTGTACGCTCTTGGTTCAATCCCCTGGATCAGAACTTCGATCCAAGGTAGGATGTTCTAGAGTGAAACTAATAATAAGTGGAGTAGAGTTCCTAGCGAACTTGGTTATATTGGATACCCAGACCCTTGATGTTATATTAGGGATGGATTGGTTATCCAAACATAAAGTGGTACTAGACTGTGGACGAAGGGTAGTTGTGACACTACGGTTTGGTGTGACGTTATAGAAGGTGAAATTAGAGAATAAAACCTTTCGGCTTGAGGTTTACTCGCGTTTTTGGGCCTTTTGAAGCGTTGTGACACCACGGAGTGTCGTAACCTTATTTAACGTGCATGATAAGGTTAATAACATTATGAGATGTTGAATTAAGGTTAAAACTATAGGATATGGAGGTTAATAGCTTTTCCGGGGCGTTTCCGGGCCGTTTCCGGGGTTTTGGGCCTTCCCGGGGGAGTTTGGGCCTTGGTGGGCTTTGGTGGGATGGAGTAGGTCTCCGTAACGGACTAGGATTGGGTGTGGGGGCTGGTAAAAGGGCTCCCCACCAGCCTTTTGGGCATGCTCCCCCTGCCCTTGGGCGCCCCCACCTCTCCCTCCAAGCCCTAGCCGCCACCCGCACCTTCCCCTCTCCCTTCCTTGCGCCTCCACCTCCCCCATTGCTCCCCATTGCTCCCTATTCCACACCACATCTCCTCCACCCCCTTGCTGCCCTATGGTGGCCTCCCCACCCCTGCATCCTCATGGATCCATCCGAGGAGCGAGGAGCGAGGAGCGAGGAGCGAGGAGCGAGGAGATCGATTGGAGTTTTCGTTCGTCGGGCAAAGGTATGATCATGGGGATCCTTGGAATTGATCTAGGTACTGTTCTTAGGGTGATTATCAAGTTTTTAGATCAATTGGTGGTGCTGGATTGGAGTAATTTGGGTTAGATCTAGACGTTGCCACGTTTCTGTTTTGGGACAGCATGAGCAGTCGACCTAGGGTTCCTGTTTTCGCCAATTTAGATTTCGAATATGACTGTACGGACTTTTAAGAAGTTGTAGATAATTTTATTATCTTTCCGTGCATATAAAGAACGTTAAATTCCGCCCAGCCGTTTGAAAGTTATGACTGTTTTACCGAGCGTATTAAAATCTGTGACGCGATTGGAACAGATCTCGGTAATCTGTAGATTAGACGACTTTAGAGTCCGAATCAGTCTTTCCATATACCTAAAGAAAGTTGGGAAATTTCCTAAGCTACGCGAGGATGTACTCGTTTAATTGATTCGGAGTCCCAGAACTCAAGTTATGCTTTTTGCAAGGCTGCTGTCCCGTCGGGACAGAACCTCTGTTTTTAGGTTTTGCGAGTAGTGGGCAATGTCGGGTTAGATGGGGTTTTGCGTACTGTTTTGTGGGTATGATTGTGAGTGTGTGATGCCTATGTGCAGGTGGTGTGACATCGGGAGTGCCCTCGACTTCCCACAAATCCGTCGCCCGCGGTTGAGGCAAGTGTGTTGTAATGTATAGCGGAATCGTAGGTTGCTTGTGGAGATTAGATGAAAGATTGAATACTTGCTATGATCACTTGCCATGCTTGCTGTTTTCCAATGATATATTGAGTATGATTATCATGATATGATGCTATGTGTCTATACTTATCATGATTCGATGCCATGTGTTTATGTGTACTATGACATGATGCCATATGTTTATGTACAAATGAGATATGATAATTGGCATAGTTGCATGCATGTCATGAGATGGGGCGAGGCGGTGAGAAAGTCATAACTAGTCCGGGAAGGTCGGTGAGAAAGTTATGACTAGTCCGAACGCCATTGAGTAAGACCTACATCGTGATTCCATCCACGTGGTGAATGGAGGCGAGGAGTAGGCACCCTCCATCTTCGGGATGGAAGGGGAAAAGGGTGCACGCCGACGGGTGTGTACTCAACCATACCGGTATGAGTTTCCAAGGAGACATGAGCATTGCATTACATCGCATACATATTGATGATGACAATGTTAAGTGTTTATGAATAAGATGATTTACATGATGGGAGATGTTATTGCCATGTTGTTGTTCTTGTTGTCCATTGCAATATGCTTGCCGAGTTTCGAACTCACGCTTGTGTTTTCTTGTTGTTTTAGGTACCATGAGATCGGCATGCGGGGAAGGGAAATAGTCACACGCCCACACGTAGCTTCACCTTAATGATTCCACAAGTCATTCTATTAGTTTGATAATAAATTGCGTGTGATGATCATTGCTTTAGTGTTTAGCTTTACTATTTGAGAGCTTATTTGTTCTTTTGACACTTGGAGACATTAAGTGCTTGATGTTAGTCTTATATTGTCGTTAAGACTCTATTTATTGTTGTTTTAGATGTCTCTCATATTGCCTTATAATGCTATACTGTTGTTGCTCCTTAAATCCATGTTAAAACAAAGGAGGTCTTTGCGAAATCTCGGTTTTTAGCCTATGCACCTTTGCTGGAATTTTATGTTAAATGTGGTATTTAGATGTTGTTTAGCTTATGTTTGGTAGCATTCAGGCATATTAAATGCCGGGGTGTTATAGTAGTATCAGTTGATAGCCCAGATGGTAGAAAGGTGAAGTTTCAAGCAATTGCTACACGAGATGGTCAACTGATGGTTAACAGCTTGAGGACAACTAACCTAGAAGATGTGCTAGTTGTGAGAGAATATCCAGACGTATTTCCAGAAGATCTACCAGGAATGCCACCGGATAGAGACATTGAGTTTGTAATCGAGCTAGTACCTAGAACTGCACTGATAGCTAAGAGACCCTATCGGATGTCTACGGACGAGCTGATAGATATGAAGAAGCAGATCGAGGAGCTGTTGGAAAAAGGTTTTATAAGACCGAGTTCTTCGCCTTGGGGAGCACCAGTGCTGTTTGTCAAGAAGAAAGATGGAAGTTTTTGAATGTCTATAGACTATCGCGCACTTAATGATGTGACGATAAAGAACAAGTATCCGCTACCCAGAATAGATGACTTGTTTGATCAACTAAGAGGAGCAGGAGTATTCTCTAAGGTCGACCTTTAATCGGGATATCATCAATTGAAGATCAGATCTGCAGACATACCGAAGACTGCATTTTCTTCAAGATATGGACACTATGAGTTCACAGTTATGTCTTTCGGATTGACAAATGCACCCACATACTTCATGAATTTGATGAACAAGGTTTTCATGGAATACCTTGATAAGTTCGTAGTGGTGTTCATAGATGATATTCTGGTATATTCCAAGACCAGAGAGGAACATGTTGAATATCTTAGGCTAGTGCTGAAAAAGTTAAAAGAACAACAGCTATTTACTAAGTTTAGCAAATGTGATTTCTGGAAAAGTAAAGTGGAATTCCTCGGACACATCATGACAGCCGAAGGAGTGGCGGTAGATCCAAGTAAAGTTGAAGCAGTATTACATTGGGAGCAACCGAAGACGGT
Source organism: Rhipidocladum racemiflorum (assembly GCA_036346355.1). Classification (NCBI taxonomy): domain Eukaryota; kingdom Viridiplantae; phylum Streptophyta; class Magnoliopsida; order Poales; family Poaceae; genus Rhipidocladum; species Rhipidocladum racemiflorum. The sequence goes on along the minus strand of CM070583.1, from coordinate 56,913,274 downwards.
GACTCAGGTCCGAAGTTTCCTTGGAATGGCAGGTTATTACCGTCGATTTGTGGAAGGTTTCTCCACAATAGCTAAACCTCTCACGCAGTTGTTGAAAAAGGAAAAGAAGTTTACTTGGACACCTGAATTTGAGAAGAGTTTCCAAGAGTTGAAGAAAAGGTTGACATCAGCACCAGTATTGGTTCTACCTGATGTTCATCAGAGTTTTGATATTTACTGTGATGCGTCACGTTAAGGACTCGGATTTGTGTTGATGCAGAATGGAAAGGTAGTTGCTTATGCGTCGAGGCAGTTAAGGCCACATGAGGAAAGCTATCCAACGCATGACTTGGAATTAGCATCTGTCGTGCATGCTCTAAAGTTCGTCATTACCTTATTGGTAACAGATGTGAAATTTATACAGACCATAAGAGTCTTAAGTATATTTTCACTCAACCGGATTTGAACATGAGACAAAGAAGATGGTTAGAATTAATCAAGGACTACAACATGGAAATTCATTATCACCCCGGTAAGGCTAATGTGGTGGCTGATGCCTTGAGTCGAAAGAGACATAGTATAAATATGTTAATGGAAATCGGTCAAGCAGAATTATGCAAGGATTTTCAGAAATTGAATCTGGAGGTTGTGCCAGAAGGATTTTTAGCTGCTCTAGAAGTAAAGCCTACTTTAGAAGATCAGATCAAGGAAGGTCAAAAGGATGACGAGAAGAGCAAGCAGATCAAATCCATGATGGAGGAAGGCCTAGCCAAAGATTTCAGGTTGGATGACCAAGGTATCTTGTGGATGAAGGAGCGTATATGTATACCTGACAAGAAGGAGCTGAAGCAGTTGATACTGAAAGAAGCTCATGATTCCAAGTATTCAATTCATCCAGGAAGTGCGAAGATGTACCAGGATTTGAAGGAAAGGTTTTGGTGGCCAAGTATGAAAAGTGAAGTTGCTGAACATGTTGCCTTGTGCGACGTATGCCAAAGAGTGAAAGCTATGCATCAGAGCCGGCAGGACTGCTACAAGCTCTATAGATTCCAGAGTGGAATTGGGAGGAAATCGGTATGGACTTCATAACCGGTTTGCCCAGGACACAAGCTGGTGACGATTCCATATGGGTCAGTGGATCGTTTAACCAAAGTTGCGCATTTCATACCCGTGAAGACAACTTACTCAGGAGATCGCTTAGCAGCACTGTACATGTCAAGAATTGTTTTCTTACGTGGAGTATCGAAGAAAATAGTCTCAAACAGAGGTACCCAATTTACCTCGAGGTTCTGGGGTAAACTGCATGAGGCGTTGGGAACTCGATTGAACTTCAGCACGGCTTACCACCCACAAATAGATGGTCAGACTGAAAGAGTCAACCAGATTCTTGAAGAAATGCTTAGAGCTTGTGCACTGGCTTATACTACTTCGTGGGACAAGTGCTTACCTTATGCCGAGTTCAGCTATAACAACAGCTACCAAGCAAGTCTGCACATGTCCCCTTTTGAAGCGTTATATGGAAGACCTTGTCGGACACCATTACATTGGAATGAGACTGGTGAACGACGAGTATTTGGACTAGATATATTGCAAGAAGTTGAAGAGAAGATCGTGGTGATCAGAGAAAGATTAAAGATTGCTCAGTCCAGGCAGAAGAGCTATGCTGACAATAGATGCAGAGATTTGAGCTTTGAGACGGAGGACTACGTATATCTCAGAGTTACACCCCTCAAAGGAGTCAGAAGGTTTCATGCCAAAGGGAAGCTCGCACCAAGATATGTTGGACCGTTCAAGATCCTGAGACGAAGAGGTGAAGTAGCTTATCAGCTGGAGTTGCCGCAAGCACTAGCAGGAGTACATGATGTATTCCATGTCTCATAGTTAAAGAAATGTCTGCGAGTACCTGAAGAACAAGCACCACTGGAAGCCGTCGATCTATAAGAGGATTTGACGTACAAGGAGCATCCAGTGAAGATTCTTGATACCATGGACCGCGAGACAAGAAACATGTGACACCACGGGATGTCAATACATAATAGAATATGAAATTTAATTTTTAAACTTTACGGTATGAATTTTGGTCGCATTCCGGGCCGTTTTTGGGAGTTTGGGCCTCTCCGGGGCGAATTGGGCCTTAGGGGGGAACCCCACTTGGGCCGAGGGAGGGTTGATTTGGCCCATGAGGGGGAGGAGGGCAGCACAAGGGCTGCTTGTGCCTGCCCCCCTCCCCTCTCTTGGTTGTGCGCCCCCCTCATTGCCCTACCCGCCCCCCACATCTCCCTCTCCTAGCCGCCCCCTTCCACCCTCCTTTGCGCCTCCACCCTCCCCCTCCCTTCCCAAGCCACCCACCCCTCTCCTAGCAGCCCCACGACGGCCCCTCTCGTGGTGCTCCTCGCTGTCCCGCTCGGAGGATCGACGGAATTCGGGAATCTCCGGCGAACTGTTGCGGATCGGGAGGAAGGAGCGGCCGGCGGGAAGGAAGGCTTCCTCGGTTTCGGATCTTCTTGGAGAGGTATGGCATGGGAGATCTGCGGGTTAGGTCTAGGTGCTGTTCTAGGGGTCGATTTCATGTTTTTAGATCAAGTGGTGGTGCTGCCATTGGGTAGATTTGGGAGAAAACTAGAGTTGCCACGTTCTCTGTTTCGGGCAGATTGTGCAGTCGACCTAGGGTTTGAGTTTTCGCCAAGTTAGATTCGGAATTTGGTCATCCGCATGTTGAAGAAGTTGTAGGTAATTTAAATACCTTTAATTGGACTTAAAGAATGATTAATTCCGATAAGCCATTTGAAAGTTATGCTTGTTTTACCGAACGTGTTCAAAACTGTGACAAGATTGAAACAGATCACGGTATTCTGTATATTAAACCACTTTAGAGGCCGAATCAGTTTTTGCATATACTTAGAAAAAGTTAGGAAATTTCCTAAGCTACATGTGGATGTACTCGTTTAATCGATTTGCAGTCTTAGAACTCAAGTTATGCTCGTTGGAAGTCTGCTGTCCCGACGGGACAGAACCTCTGTTTTTGGGTTTTACGAGTAGTTTGCGAAGTCGGGGTAGAAGAGTGTTTGCGTATTGTTTTGTGGGCATGATTTTTAGTGTGTGGTACCTATGTGCAGGTGGTGTGACCCCGGGAGTGCCCTCTACTTCTCGTCAATCCGTCGCCCGTGGTTGAGGCAAGTGTATTGGAATGGGTAGCGGGTTGTAGGTTGCTAGTTTTGATGAGTTGCAATTGAATATATGACGTGATCACATGCCATGCTTTAATGTTTGCCTTTGATATGATGAATACGGTTTATTATGTTGTGATGCCATGTGTTAATGTACAAGTTATTTATGATGTTGGCATGTTTGCATACATGGCATGATACATGGCCGGGCCGGTGAGAAAGTCATAACTAGTCCGGTAAGGTCGGTGAGAAAGTTATGACTAGTCCAGGGCGCCATTGAGTAAGTCCTACATCGTGATTCCATCCACCGCGGTGAATGGAAGCGAGGAGTAGGCACCCTCCATCTTCGGGATGGAAGGGAAGAGAGGGTGCACACCGACGGGTGTGCACTCAGCCATACCGGTATGAGTTTTCAGGAGACATGTGCATCGCATCGCATTGCATACATGATGATGATATGTGAAAAAATGATATGTGAGCATGAATAAGATGATAGGCATGATGTGAGGTGTCGTAGCCATGTAATTGTTCTTTTGTACCATTGCAATATACTTGATGAATGTTGAACTCACGCTTGTCCTTTATTGTTGTTTTAGGTACCATGAGACCGACATGCGGGGAAGGGAACTGGTCACACTCCTACACGTAGCTTCACACATTTGTTCCCACAGTTATTCATTTGGAGTGTTGATAATAAATTTAGTGTGATGCATATTGGTTTATGGTTTAGTTTCGTGTTATGAGAGCCTTATTGTTCGTTTGTCTCATGAAGACTTTGAATGCTTGAAATTTGACTTATATTGTTGTCATGCCATTATTTATTGCTATTTTAGATGTCTCGTATATTGCCATATATTGCTATGCTATTGTTGTTGCTTCAATTCTTGGAAAAACAAAGGAGATGCTGCCGAAATTTTCGATATTAGCATTTGCTCCTTTGCTATAATTTACTTGTAATTGTGGTATTTAGAAGTTGCTTAGTCTATGTTTGGTAGGATTCGGGCATACTAAATGCCGGGGTGTTACAAAACAAGTCAACCCGCTTCTGTAGAGTTCAATGGAGCAATCATTCAGAAAGTGAAGCGACTTGGGAACACGAAGTAGACCTGAAGAAAGAGTTTCCCGACCTATTCTCTAGTTAGTCTGAATCTCGGGGACGAGATTCTGTTAAGGGGGGAGGTTTGTAACATTCTAAAATTTGAATTATTTGAATTAATAAAGTTATTTGAATTGGTGAGAATTTTCTGGAATTTATACAGATTTATTATGAATTTTACAAAATAAGCTGTTACACTTAATTATTTAAAAATTAGAAAATTTCAATTAAAGTTCTCTTGGAAATATTTTATTTGAGTCCAAAATGCTATAAAATATTTTCTAGAATTTTTACAGAATTTTTCGGATATTTTTGATGCCTTAATTATTTAAATTGAATTATGGGATTTATTTTTATTCCTAAATCACAGAAAATCCCGAGCTACAGTAATGGGCCCAGCCCACTACTGTGCCCGGGCGCAGCCCAAGCCGCAGAAACCCTAACGCCGCCGTGTCCACACCATCTGATCCGGATCGAGTGGTCCTCGTTGCGTCGCGTCACCGGGTGCTCGTAGCCACCTGATCGGAGGACGCGTGGACGGCTGAGATGGACTCCGAGCCGCCGCTGCCATTTCTGGTAATGCCGCCGCCGCCATTAACGCCGCCCGTTAGCCCCCCCCCCCCGCGTTTACTCCGACCGTTTGCGCACGTCGATGCGTCCCTTTTAGCGGGAGTTAGCGCCCCGGGTAGAGCTCCTCGTGCCGCTCCTTTGCCCCAAGTTTCTAGTGCTCAAGCCGCCGTTGTTTAGCTTTAATTGCTCGCCAGAGTTAGAGCTTGGCCATGCTTCGGTTTCGCGCCCGCACCACAGTCCACCGTGCTGTGCCGCCGCATCTGAGGGCCGATTTGGGACCCTCGTGACGAGCTGAGCCTGAGGGGGTCGCCCACTTCGCCGGAGGAGCCCCGCACCGCCGTCGGGCTCATCATCGTCCTCGGCTCTGGCAACTTCGCACCGCCGCGCCGCCATCATCCTCAAGGAGCTCCAGCGACCGTCGGATCATCATCGCACGGTTCACGGTACACCACGTAGCGCTATGCATAGTAAAGACTAGTATAGTTAGGGTTTAGATCTCAGCCGTAGGTCTTTGAATCAATGGCATAGATGTGGCCACGTGCCCGGTATCGGGATCGCCCACCGGCGCCATGACTCGGTATTTGGTAGCCGTCGGATGCGTTTTGAATGGTTCGGATTTAGCCACGTAGGTTCTATCGTGTAACGTTAGAGTCAATCGAAGCCGTCGGTTTGAAATCGTGCGTCGTGGATCGAGCCACGTGTCACCGCTCGGGTCATGCCACGTGACCCGAGGCGCGTGGACCCAGTCAACCGACCGTTGGATTTGAATCCAACGGGCGGGAAGCGCTGGGGTCGAGGACAATCGCGTAGCGACGCATGTCGCCGCCGTGTCGCATCGTGTGAGAGCACGTGTGCCGCTGACAGCGCGGGCCCGCGTGTCAGGGACACGTGCGGTCGTGCGCCGCATTCACCATGGACGCGTCGCGTCGCGGCACGTCCCACAAAGACAAAGGCGCACACGCGGCAAAGACACCGGCGTGCCACGTGGGCGTGCTAACGCCGCCAGGGCATCAGGCGGGATGACATCAACATGGACACGTGGCAGCCTCTGGAGTTGACACGTGGCACCGATGATGTCATAATTATTTTTCGAAAAAGAAAAATGATTATTAATTCGGTTTAATGATTTTTAATATATTTTCAAACTTTGAAATGCTATAACTTTTGAATTTAAACTCCGATTTGAGCGATTACAGTTTCTAAATTTTTATAAAAATGAGATCTATTTATTGGTGAATTTTATTTAATTTTTGGAGGTGATTTTGTTCTCTATTTTAATTAAATATTGCTTTTATGCTTGGGTAAAATAGATACAAGTTTGCCGAGAAGTTGCGAGGGGGATTTCTTGGACCAATCTCAAGCCCTAGAGCAGGATCAACAACTTTTTGAAGGCAAGTTGTGCTTTGACCATGTTGTTTCTAATTTTTGAAATATATTTTGATTTAAATTATGCATGCTATGTTGTTAAAATGAATTAATTTAATTTGGGTAAAGTAGCTAAACAACCTAATTGTTATTCTCCCCTTTGATGTTAATATTTGTATGCCATGTATCCATTGTCACCTTAAGTTTGGTTTAAAATAGTTGGATGTTAATATTGTGCCAACACGGGAGGCTAGACCGTGACTAGTTGCTTAGTCTTGCTTATACGTGAAATGTGTTTCAAATAGCAAAACAACATTGACTAATGATATATGGAATGAATTTTGGAAAGGTTGTAATATTGCCACGTGATGATGTGAAGTGTAGGTACCTTTGTGGTTCTACATGGTAATGGATATTATTGTTGGCATGTGTTGCACAATAGTCAAACTGGGGTGAGAAAAGATTTAGACTGGGGCAAGCGGCAAGATGGTTTCGTGCCAGGTGGTCCTTTGTGGCAACGGGATGAGTGATGTGAGGGCTTTGTGCCAAAACTTGAGAGAAGGATGTCTTTCCCTGGACAGTTAAGAACTTCACCTTGCAAGCCTTTGAACTGGGCCTTTCGTGCAACCACATGACTGGAGTGGGATGGTCTTAGTTTAGTAGGATTCTGAAATCTTACCTTTGATACCTCAAGGTGACAGTTACATTGGGGTAACTGCATGGGGGAGCGTACCAGAGCTACGGCTTGGTGCCCATCCAACAGTGATTGTCGGTCCTACACTTCGATCCTTCGTGGGGGAAGTGGTAGTGAGGGCAATACCGGAGAGGGTCATAGGGGTAGATGGAAGTTTCTGAACAACTTCGTTACGGTCAATCATCTTTGTGGTGTGTGGCTGTATCATGTGGGTAAAGTGTACAACCTCTGCAGATTGTATCAAAACTATTCGAATAGCCGAGTCCACGGTACTGGACAAAGCTCGAGGATTACAGTCAAGGGGTAGATTTTCTAAGATAAAATATGGGAAGGTTGTCTGAATGCCAGAGATGATGATAAGTTGACTTAGGCTTTGTGCCATGCTTATGAGATGAGATTATGAACTTAATATAATATAATATAATATGACTTCATTGTTTTTAAATCTTTTATAGTTATTCAATCAAAGCAAAATGCTGTTTAATGCAAAGGAACCAATTAAGCCATTCCTTTGGAAGAAGCCATGCATATAGTAATAGGATTGCACCTCTGTGCATGACTTGCTGAGTATGTTGTATACTCACCCTTGCCAATCAACAAAATATCAGAAGAAGAGTCTACACCCGCTTGGGAGGAGTATGTTGAGGACCAGGAGAGCTAGGAGGCAACCTTCGTCAGATGCCTGTGGAGTTGTGGAGCTTATCCAGACTTTTATTTTCTGCTGCTTATGTTTACTTGTCTTTATTTGAGTAAGCCCTGCGTAGCTGAATATTATAAGGTGACCTTATGGTCTTGCAACAGTTATTTTAATTATTGAAGAACTTATTTATATTCCGCTGTAGATGATTGTGGTACTTCATCCCTGTTATGACTGTGTGCACTAGCGAGATCCTGGACTAGTGCGGAATATACAGAGGGTCCGAATTTACAGATTCGGGTCCCGACACTAGATCAGGCTTCCCTTGGCTGATGGCTACCACCACTCCTTCTGATCATCGGATTAACTCCTCCATCGCTTTGGTTGCTAGCCACCACCATCGCTATGGTCACTAGTGTGTGTGTGTGTGTGAGCGAGGGGAATACAAAATGAGTAAGGAGAGAGACGGGGTGGGAGGGTGGATATTGTGGAGTGTTGCACTGTGGGTCCCACCCATGGGTTGAGGGCAAAAATGTTCGAAACCAACCCCCGCTAGGTCAAACACACTGTCAACATAGGAGATGGAAAAGGGAGGATGAAGTGAAAAGACTAGTGGCAAAATGAAACGACAAAAAGACTAGTAGCAAAATCAAATTGTGCACTTTTCAATGGCGTCAGCAAAATTTTCCCTTTAATAATTATAGATTGATTCTCTTGTACAATGGGTTGTTATATTTATATCCATAACCCTTTAGGGGTAGTTTAAAAATTTGCCCACCAAAACCAAGAATCCATATATATCACAACAACCAAGAGCCTGGTTATATCTCAACAACCAAGAGTCTGGTTATATTTCAACACTTCCCTTTGGATGAATACCGCGCAATGCATATGTCTCATCAAAAACTCCTCCTGAAAACCTAGTAGAAAAATTGATGGAGAAAGAGTACATTGCACCCATATATTGTGTTACACTTGTTGCCTCATTTAAAACTTTCATGTGAGAAAGCTTCATGAAAACTCACTAAGGGAAAAAAGGGTGCAACCTGTAATCTTCTGGATTAGGATAATATCTTTGTGATCATACTACGGGCTATGGTTTAGGGATTTATTCCTCCTGAAGTATGCATATCTCCAAGTCGCCTCATTCCAATGCCACAAACACATCTTTGTAACCTGTGTGTTAGCAAAGACTTAGTGAATAAATTTGCTAGATTTTCACATGACTTAGTTTGCGGGAACATTTATCTCACCATTCTTATGGAGTTCATGAGGATTAAAAAGTTTAGGAGCAATATGCTTCGTGATATTGCTCTTAACACATTTGTATTTGTGCAACAAAAGCAGCATTGTCTTCATAGATAATTGTGAAAGTATCAACGGTGTTTATGCCACATGACTTCTGAATTTGGCTAATCACATGTCTTAGCCAAACACATTCCCATGAGGCTTCATATAATGCAATGATATCTGAGTGGTTGGAAAGGATCAAAATCTCACTAAAATCCCGTGAAATCTCAGTGAAATCTTGGATTTCAGACCCCCTCCGAGTTTCATAATCTCGGCAAAATTAAAAAAAATTGCAAAAAATCAAAATGCTACAGTAACCTATAATCCCAGCAAAATTTTAGTATATTTGACCGAAAACTCAGTTTTTTTGACAAAAATTTGACCAGATTTTGACTGAATTGGATTCTTCACCTCATTTTTCATGTGGGACAGTCGGTAGATCATCCAGTTAGCCTATGCACTGTAATTCTCGCGGTCATTAATTAAGTACCTTGGTTGTCAGAATTTTTAAAAATTTCTCAAGCTTGATCATCATCTGAAAATTTTATGAGAATATTAGTGATGCATCAGGACCATCCATTTTTTTAAAAAAACTTTCTAATATGGTTTAAACTATTTTTCATTCAGTTGAAATTTGTCGGTCATTCTTCAGTAGCACTGTTTGAATTTTTGAAAGTTCCTCAGGATTTATTATCATTTGAAAATTTTATGGTAATATTATGGATGTGTTAGGACTATCCACAAAAATATTCAAAAATTTCTAACATGATTTGCACCATTTTCCATTTGGTAGAATTTTACTAGTAAGCCTTTTATGAGGACAATAGCATTTTTAGATTCTTTAAAAATTTCTCAGGCTTGATCAACATCTAAAATTTTATGGAAATATTAGTTATGTTTTAGTACCATCCATAAAAAATTTCAAAATTGTTTCACATCGTTTGCACCATTTTTCGTTTGTTTGAAATTTACCAAGATTTCAGCAATTTCGGATGAAAATTTGTTTTTTTGACCGAAATCTCAAAAATCTCGGTTCAAAATTTGCTAGATTTGAATTTTTATTTTTGAATTTCATCTGGATTTCGTTTGAAATAATGAGATTTCAGAATTCGGAGGGTGACAAGATTTGAACAGAAAACAAGATTTGGAACCCTAGTAGTTGGTAGAATTAGCTACCATGGTTTGCTTAAAATATGTCTAAGAACTGGCTGTACCACCATAGAGAAACACAAACCTACTATGAGATTGGGCACTATGGGGGATCAAACAGATAACCAACATCCGTATGTCCCACCATGGTTGAGTCTTGGTCCTTCTAGTAAAATAAGCCAGGATCTTGTGTAACTTGGAGGTATCTTAGTAAAGTATTCACACCAGTCTAATGCCTTATGGTTGGGCTGCATTGTGTCAAGCTAGCAAATTTACTACGAATGCAATATCAGGTCTATTGCAATTCGCAAGATATATAAGTGCTCCTATGGGACTTAAATATGGAACTTTAGGTCCTAAGACCCTCACTTTCTATCCTTGGTCTGAATAGGTCTTTGTCCAATTCAAGGGATCCTACTGCCATGGTGGTCTTCAAAGGATGAGATTTATCCATATTGATTTTTTTCAATAAGTTCTTAAAAGTGCATCTAGGCCCCTAAATGAGTTTTGGATAATTAATGACAAATGATTAAAGAGACTAACACGTTCAATGAGTTAATAAACTGGTGAAAGTCCCAAAGTGAGATTATCTATGAATGTTGGCTACCCTACAAAATGTGAAGGAAGAATACGGCATTATTTCGATTTAGTTTTATATTCTTAATTGAGTTAATAGGTTGCAGTACTATTAAGAGGGATGTGATGTAGATGGTCAAAGACATGATTCTATGCTCAGATGAATACTAGCCAAAATAGTTGAGAGACACAAGTCACGGCACATTCACTGGATTAGAGTTGTTTTATGTCTGGGTCGGATATTCCGATGTTTTATCGGCTGTTCCGATTCATCAGAAGTTCCGGTGTCTAGTTGTCCCATAGTCTGAAGCCCCTTTACTCAGATCGGATAATCCGATAAGTTGGATCGGATGTTCCGATTAGGTTAAATTCCAAAAAGGGTGCTCTTTGGATAGATCGGATGTTCCAATCTGTTGAATCGGACATTCCGATTAGTGTTATTCCAAAAAGGGCACTCTCTGGATAGATCGGATGTTCCGATCGTAACTTGGAAATTTCTTAGGCCAGCTTTCTGGACACATCGGACGTTTCGATCGTGAGAATCGGATGTTCCGATATGTGTAATTTCGACCGTTGAAGGGAGTTATGTTCTGGAAGTTTAGACATATTGGATGTTTCGATGGTACGATCGGAAGTTTCGATATATGGCTAAGTGGAGGTATAACGGCTAGTTTTTGCCCAAACCTGTAAATACCCCTCCACCTCCTGTTAGTGAGGTTACCTCTTTGGCTGAGCTTTGTGAGCATTCAATATACATTCTTGAAGTTCATCTTCTCCTCCTCTTTGATCTTAGTGATCTTTTGAAGAGTGAGGTGCGAAAGAGAGATCTAGTGCTAAGCACAGACCTAGAATCATTCATCTTGAGCATTAGTGTTCATCTCTAAGATTATTTCCACTTTGCATTTATTACTCTTACAGATTGAGGACTGCTAAACGGCTAGGTGTCACTCACGAGCCCCCAAAGGTTGTGGGTGGCCATGACAAGTTTGTGAAGGTTGATTTCGCCTCCGAAAGGAAACAAATCAAAAGTGAAACCAAATTTCAAGTGTGACCGAGGTTTGGGAGAAAAGGGTTGGAAAAGACCCGGCTCTTTGTGAGCTTCCTCAACAGAGACGTAGGATTCGCTCAAGAATCTGAACTCCGGGAACAAATTCTTTAGTCTCCTCATTTCATTTACTTATAACCTTTTGTGGATTTTGATTTAATCTCCTTATTTGAGTTCTACTCTAGTTGCTAGTCTCGTCTAGTTCATTTACTTTATCTTGCACTAGGATTGGAGTAGAGATAAATTATAATTTGTTAGATTTCGCTACTTGTTCCTTTGGTCTCTGTATTGATCGGATTGATAGTAAATCGGAAGTTTCGATTTTATATCGGAAGTTTCGATTCCCTCATCAGAAGTTCCGATCTATTTTTCGCTGCAATCTATTTCAATTAAATTTTAAAAAGCCTATTCACCCCTCTCCAAGCTACTATCACATCTTTCAATTGGTATCAAAGCCAAACCTTCTCGAAGGCTTAACCGCTTGAAGGGAACGAGATGGTCGGCATGGGGTTGAAGGTAGTGTTTCCGGGAGACCCAGAAAGTCCAAAGTCCGGAGATGGCACCTCCGGCAAGAAGGAAGATGGAACATCTACATCGAATCAGGGAGTCAATTTTTTTTTAATTATGATAGAATGAATTCATCCTCATCACATTCTTATATTACTGTGCCATCCGGGCGTGCTCAATTCTTCGATGGTACACACTACTCCGCTTGGAGGCACAAAATGAAAATGCGTTTAATGTCTCTTCATCCTAGTGTGTGGAAGATTGTATGCATAGGTTTGGAATTGCCGAATGAAGACATGGAGCTTACACCGGAACAAAGAGCAAAATATTCATCACAACGCACAAGCCGCAAGTGTGTTGGTTGGCGCTTTGAGCCCCAAGGAGTTCAACAAGGTTGATGGGCTTGAGGAAGCAAAGGAAATATCGAACACTCTTCAAGTTGCTCATGAAGGAACCTCGAGTGTGAGAGAGTTAAAGATAGAGCTGCTCGAAGGGAAGTTGGGGAGGTTTGTCATGAATGACGATGAAACTCCTCAACAAATGTATGATCGGTTGATACTTCTTGTCAATAAAATCCAAGGCTTGGGAAGCAAAGAGATGACGGATCACGTTGTAGTAAAAAGGATGTTGAGAGCATTCGCTCCAAGAAACTCCACACTTGTGACCCTCATCCGAGAGTGGAAGGACTTCAAAGGCTCTCACCAAATAATGTGCTAGGAAGAATCCTATCACATGAGCTTATGGAAGAAGAAGCCAAAGAAGTAAAAAATCTCGTGAAGCAAGGGTCAAGTGCCAAGCCAAGGGAGATCGCGTTGAAGGTGAGCAAGAAAGATAATCCAAGCTCGAGCGACAATGATAGCGAAGACGAAGAAGACTTGGCTCTATTTGTGAGAAAATTCAAAAAATTCCTTAAGTATGATGGGTCAAGCAAATACAAGAAGAATTACTATGACAAGTTAAGAAGAAGAAGAAGCACAAAGAGGGCATGCTACAAGTGTGGTGAAGTGGGACACTTCATCGCCGATTGCCCCAAGAAGAAGAGCAACACTAATGCGAATAAGATGAGAGAGCCATACAACAAGAACAAGACTCACAAGAAGAAATATTCCGGGTGTGCTCACATTGGCGAGGAGTGGGACTCAAACAACTTCGACTTCGACTCTGACGATGAAGGAGTTACCACCATCGCTATAGAAGTCGTTCCTCCAACAAAGTCACTCTTTGGTGACATGAGCGACAACGACAATGACAACGACTTACCCGTTTGTCTAATGGCGAAAGGGCGCAAGGTGATGCCTAAATAAAAACCTCTTTGTAGTAGTAGTGAAATAGATAGTAGTGATGAAGATATTGATGATGATGATGCATTATTTTGTGACTTGAACAAATCCACTATAGCAAAGATAAAACAAGCCAATGAAAAGAGTAGAAAGCCAAGAGGAAACTTTTGAGAAGCAAAAAGATTTACTCATTCTTGAGAAGAAAAGAAATCTTGCCCTTGAGAATCTCCTTGCTAAAGAAAAGGAGAAAATTGAGTTACTAACCAAACATCTTGATTTGGATAACAACTCAATCACGATGCTAAAGAGCTCAAATGAATCACTTCAAGAAAACTTCTCAAGTTTAGAAGCTAATTATAAAGCTCTTGAAGTGCAACTTGAGTCTCTTAATGATAGCATTTCTTCTTCTAATGATGCATTAATGGCTACTATTCCTTCCACTAGTGATGGATGTTCTCGTTGCTATAATGTTGATATCAATGCTTGTGCTACTAACTCTCAATTTATGTAAGTATTGAAGAGTGAGAATGAGAGATTAAATGCCTTGGTAAGATATGGATGTATCAAGACTTATTAATCCAAGGATGCCCTATATAAGACCATTAATGGTCAAGAAAATAAGAACAAGCAAGGGCTAGGATTTGATAAGTCTAAAGGCAGAGAAAATGATTGTGTGATGGTGAAAGGTAAGGAGTGCATAAAGTTTGTCAAAGAAAATGGCAAATACAAACTCCCATCACACAAGTCAACAAGAAATTGCAAGAAGCAAAGAAGCATCCTCATCACCATGCATCTCATACTACTTTCTATGCTTCTAACCACTATGGTAAACTGGTTGCTCACTTTGTCGGTTCCCACAACTCAAATGAAGTCGCTAAGAAAAGAGTGTGGGTACCCAAAGTGTTGATAACTAATATGCAAGGATCCAAGAAAATTTGGGTACCTAAAATCAAGACCTAACTCGTTTTTATAGGATTACTCCTCCGGTGGATGAAGTTGGGTGCTTGATAGTGGTTGCACAAATCACATGACCGGAGAGAAGAGCATGCTCTCATCCTTTGATAAGAGAGGATCACAATATGAAAATATTGTGTTCGATGATAATGGTAAGGGTGAGGTGATGGGCTTGGGTAAAATAGCTGTAACACCCCAATTTTTTTGCTTTTCATGAATTTAAATGAAATTTTGCACTTTGGTGAATTTTTGGAATTTTCTAGAATTTATTTGGATTTAAATTGAATTTATTCCCTTTTGAAATAATTAAAGAATTAAAATTTATTAATAAAATTTTGTTGGAAATATTTTATTTGAGTCCAAAATGTCTCAAAGTATTTTCCAGAATTTTTTTGGGATTTTTCTGATTATTTTGCTATTTTTCTTGAATTATTTGAATTTCTAGAAATTATTTTGAATATTTAATAGCCAAGTGGGTTTGCACTGTTCATGCGACCGAGCCGGACCCGAGTCCGACTCGAGCCTGACCCGGACCACGTTCGCGCCCAACCGCGTCGTGCTCGAGCCTAGCCGCGTGACCGTTGGATCTTGATTCAACGGCCACCGTTGCGCCACGTCGCCCAATCCGAATCCAATTCGGATTCCGCTGCCGCCGCCGAGTGGGCCTCGGTTTCCGCGGTTTTCACGGACGCTGAGGGCCCTATTTAATGCACCGCCACCCCTGTCGTGTAGCCCTCTTCTGTGCGCACCCGTAGCCCTAGACCTTCGCGCCTGTGCCGTCGCCGTTCGCCCGCTAGAGCTCGTCGTAGTTGGATTAGGGTTCCGCTGCGGTTCTCCGTTGTTTCCGCCGCCGTCCACCGTCCTCCGCCGTCACCGAGCCCAGATCTGGATCCGCCGCGTCGAGCCGCGTCGGGGGGTACCATCCACTTCGCCGGAGCGTGCCCGCAACGCCGTTCGGGTGGTCGTCATCTTCGTCTTCGGCCAGCCAGCTCCGCCGTGGACATCGCCGACCTCGCGAGCTTCGTGCACCGTCCGATCAAGATCCAAAGGCCCAGATTCGTCCACGTCGCTCGAAGGTAAAATTTCCACGTTTCAGTTTTTAGATCTGTTCTCAACCGTTGGATCTAGATCCAACGGTTTAGATCAAGCCACGTAGCCGTAACCGCACCGTGCTTGGATAGATCTCAGCCATTAGATCTAGATCGTACGGCTAGGGTTAACCCATGTTTTAGCATTAGATGTAATCTCGGACGTTCGATCGAAATCGAACGGTGTAGATTGAGCCACGTGTCGTGCGCCGAGTCAAGCCACGCCACGCCCAGAGACGCGGTGAAACCCGATCGGATCTCGACCGTCCGATCAAGATCGAACGGTCCAGATTAACCGCGTTATTTCCAAACGCGTGAGGTTAGATCTGATCTGGACCGTTGATTTTCAAATCAACGGCCCAGATTGTGCCACGTGTCCGGGAGTTGGACCGGCGCGGTCGCGCCCGGTCGCCGCTGATGTCAGCGCGTGACGTCAGCGAGGGGCCCGCATGTCAGCGGCTGGCCCAACGTCTCCATGACGTCACCCGTGACGTCATGCTGACGTCACGTGGGGCCCCCATGTAAGTCGTCCTCGGTCGTGCTGTGCTGACATCAGCAGCTGACGTTAGTAGTGGTCCCGCGTGTCAGAGACACGTGCGCCTGTGGGCCGGGTCCACGGTGGACCGAGCCGAGCCGTGCGCCGGGTCCATGGACCCGAGGCGATGTGGCGGCTCCCGACTGGTCCACGTGTTGTGCTGACGCAATAAATCAGATTTTTCAATAGAAAAATAAATGTATTAATTCGGTTTATTATTTTATTTGAATTTTCAAACTTCAAACGCTTATAACTTTTGCGTTTTAACTCCGATTTGAACGATTCCCATTTCTAAATTTTTATAAAATTGAGATCTACTTAAATATGAATTTTAATTAATTTTTGAATATGAAATTTTCTCTGTTTTATTTAATTAATAGATTCTTTAAACTTTAAACAATTATAACTTTTGCATTTTAACTCCGATTTGGGCGATTCTAATTTGTAAAAATTTGTAAAATTATGCTTTCTCTGTTTATGAATCTTATTTGAAGTTTTGAACACTTTTTTGTACTATTTTATTTATTTATTGCTATTTGCACGCATTACGGGTAGACGTTGAAGTACCCGAGGGCTTCGAAGGATAGGTGTTGACCCAGGAGCCAGCTCAAGACCAAGAACAAGTACTCTTTGAAGGCAAGTTGTGTGACACTACGGTATGGTGTGACATTATTAAAATGTGAATTTAGAAAATAAAATCTTACGGCTTGAGGTTTACTCGCGTTTTTGGGCCTTTTGAAGAGTTGTGTCACTCGGAGTGTCGGAACCTTATATAATGTGAATGATAATGTCAAAAATAGTATGAGATGTGGAAATAAGGTTAAAACTATAGGGCTTGGAGGTTTATAGCGTTTCCGGGCCGTTTCCGGGGTTTTGGGCCTTAAGGGGGGTTGTGGGCTTTGGTGGGATGGAGTAGGAATCCATTTAGGATTAGGAAAGGGGCTTAGGGCTGGTAAAAATGGGTCTCCCTGCCCCTTTGGGGCATCCACCCCTGCTGCCCTTGCGCCCCACCTCTCCCCCTCCATTGCCTAGCCGCCCCACCCTTCCTCCTTTGTGCCGTGCGCCCCCCCTTGCACCTCTCCACCTATCCACCTCCCCACCACCTCTACTCCACCCCCTTGCTTCCCTAGGGTGTCCTCCCCACCCTTGCATCCTCGTGGATCCGTCCGAGGAGCGAGGAGCGAGGAGCGAGGAGCGAGGAGATCCATTGGAGTTTTCGTGCGTCGGGCAAAGGTATGATCATGGGGTTCCCTGGGATTGATCTAGGTACTGTTCTTAGGTTGTTTATCAAGTTTTTAGATCAATTGGTGGTGCTGGATTGGAGTAATTTGGATTAGATCTAGATGTTGCCACGTTACTGTTTTGGGACAACATGAGCAGTCGGGCTAGGGTTCGAGTTTTGGTCGATTTAGATTCCGAGTCTGTCCATAAGGATGTTGAAGAAGTTGTAGATAATTTAATTATCTTTACGTGGATATAAAGAACCTTAAATTCCGCCCAGCCGTTTGAAAGTTATGGCTGTTTTACCGAGCGTGTTAAAATCTGTGACGTAATTGGAACAGATCACGGTAATCTGTAGATTAGACGACTTTAGATTCCGAATCAGTCTTTCCATATAACTAGAGAAAGTTGGGAAATTTCCTAAGCTATGCGAGGATGTACTCTTTTAATTGATTCAGAGTCCCAGAACCCAAGTTATGCCTTTTGCAAGGCTGCTATCCCGCCGGGACAGAACCTCTGTTTTTAGGATTTGGGAGTAGATGGCAATGTCGGGGTAGATGAGGGTTTGCGTACTGTTTTGTGGTTGTGTTTGTGAACGTGTGGTACCTATGTGTAGCTGGTGCGACCCCGGGAGTGCCCTCTACTTCCCGCCAATCCGTTGCCCGTGGTTGAGGCAAGTGTGTTGTGATGGATAGCAATTTGTAGGTTGCTTGTTGAGTATAGATTGAATTGACTACATGATATTTGATCACTTGCCATGCTTTAATGGTTTCCAATGATATGATGAGCATGTTTAGAATGTTATGATGCCATGTGTTAATATGTGAGATAAATATGATGTTGGCATAATTGCATACATGACATGTTACATGGGCCGGGCGGTGAGAAAGTCATAACTAATCCGGGAAGGCCGGTGAGAAACATATGACTAATCCGGAGAGCCATCTAGTAAGTCCTACATCGTGATTCCATCCACGTGGTGTTTGGAAGCGAGGAGTAGGCACCCTCCATCTTCGGGTTGGAAGGGGGGAAGAGGGTGCACACCGACGGGTGTGTACTCAACCATACCGGTATGAGTTTCCAAGGAGATATGAGCATCGCATCGCATTGCATACATGATGATGATGATAAAGATATGTGATTATGAATGAGATGATAAACATGTTGTGTGTTGTTGCAATGTAAGTTGTTCTTTTGTTCCATTGCAATATACTTGCTGAGTGATGAACTCACGCTTGTGTTTTATGTGGTTTTTAGGTACTTTGAGATCGGCATGCGGGAAAAAGGGGTTTAGCTACACTTCTACACGTAGCTCCACAATCATAGTCTATGATTAATCACTTGGAGACATGATATTAAGGGTTGTGCCATAAACTTAATGTATGGTTTAATTTAGCATGCTTGTGATTCCTTATTTGCTTCGTTATAGCTTATGAAGTGGTTGAGCATGGTATTATTGGCGTAATTTGATGATAAATCCATTTATGTTGATGATTTAGATGTCGTGTGCTATGATATATCTTGCCATGATATTGACATTGTGTTAATTCATGATAAAACAAAGGAGATGCTGCCGAAATTTCGATTTGTAGCATTTGCTCCTTTGCTGTAATTTATGATAAATTGTGGTATTTAGATGTTGTTTAGCTTATGTTTTGTAGCATTCAGGCATAGTAAATGCCGGGGTGTTACAGTTGGTATCAGAGCGGGCTGTAGGTCCTTGGAATGTGAATTTTTAGTGTTATGCTATAGGGTACTACTAAAATGTGATGTGGAATAACTTAGAAACATGGCCTAGGTCTTAACTAAAATTTTGTCATAGGATAGCAACATTAAAACTTACAAAAGTGGTATAACTAATCTAAAATTTGACACACACTGGATGCACAGTTGGAAAAGGGTATGGGTATCGTTTCTTTACGCTTAAATGTTGTATTTAAGCTTTGATGTTGAATGCTATATTTGATATAGTACGTTGCTATGTCTATGAGATAAATGATTGAATTATTCCTGTTGTGGTGATAAAAGTGGGGTTTTGGTGCCGAAGGGTTTCGGTCACCTCTCTTTTTTCATAGTAAGGGTGAGGTTTGACGGTGTGGCCGGTTAGTGCCATCACCGAAGAACTATTAACCCTGTAGGAGAAGAGTGCTTATCCTTTCTATCGTTGATCGGGTAGTTGACTGGAGTCAAATAGAAGAGTTGGTGGTGGATTCCTTCGTATGTTCTTTGCCGTTCTGACGGTCGGTTTTCATTGCTTTTCTTGGCTTTAGTTGAGTTGAATCAAATGAAAAGTGTTGGGTTTGCGCGGATTGTGTCGTTTGCGGTGTGTGGTTCTGTCTTCCTTGGCTGAAGACGAAGAAAAGGAGTCTAGTGTTGCGCTTCTTTTGGGCGCCTTTACAGTTTTGACGTTTAGTTCGTTGATTGCTTTATGGGGAAAAAGCATTCAATTTATTCCTGTGTTTGTCTTTCTCCGAGGTTAAAGGAGTTATTGCAGAGTTATGCCGCACTGGCCGCTGTCAGGGCTGAAGTTCTGTGGCTTTGTAGTAGTACGTGGTGTTTGATTTCGTTATTTTACTGGTTTAAGAAATCATCCTTGAAAAACCCTTCTTGTTTCGTGAAAGATTGGGGTTTGGTGTTAGGGTTTTATTTGCAAAGGTTTATTTGATCGGTTGGTTCCCTCCTGTGGGAGTCTTTGAGATTTAAAAGTGTTTTGGAGAATTACTTTGCATGACCAAGTTTGGGTTTGTCTCATTGCAATTGTGAGAGTCAAGTTTCCTTATGAATTTGGGATGAGTTTTAAAACTAAAATGCTGCAGACAAAGTAAGTAGTCTTTTGACTGAAATCGTTTGTCCCTAGTAAGAATTGATGTTTAGCATGTTATGTAGTAGGTAACAATGTGGTTTATGGATTGATGTGTTGCTAAGTTAAAATTTTGAGTTGAATCAATTCAATGTGATTAATATCTCTAGCTTGAGAATAAACAGACTACTAGTGTTGTAGTTTACTCTTAGCGAGAATGATTGAATGGGTTAATGTACATGCTTAGAATCTGTTGCTTTGTTATAAAAGTGCTTATGACCCCCGATAATGTTTAAAAGTTTTAAACCCTGATGCATAGTTAAAACATTAAGAGGATGTAAACTACTATTACTATTAGAGAAACTTTGTCGGTTGTGTAAAGATGTTCTAGCTTAATGTGTTAGTAGAGAAATTTAATCATGCTGGCTTATGGCCTTAACTTGGAAGTTGAGTAGAGTTGCTATTTATGTCGTTGTTGCAAACTATTAGTATAATTTGATGTATGCAGTTGTGTTCCTACAATGCTAATATCGATGTCAACTGTGAAGACATAGGATTTGCTGTTTATGGCACTGCTAAAGCATTGGAATGGTCTAACCTATTAAATTTATTTTTAATAGTTGGAGTATGTTGTGTAGTGACAATTTGTTATGATATATGGATAGTGTAACTAAAAAAAACAATGTGGTTGTTTTTATGATTATGCCCATTTATTGATATTGATGACTTAGTAGTGGTGGTAATTGTTTAGATTACTTCTTGGAAGCCATTGTTAAAATGGAGGTTATTATTAACATGTTGTGATGGAGTGAACCATGGATAATTAACATGATGTAGAATTTAATCCTTAATGAGTGTATACCTTAAAATCATGTTTACGAATTTTTTTGTCTTGTGGAGATGATATTCACTTGTTGAAATCATAGATTAATTGATTAAGTTTCGAATGCTGAGAAATTGATGTATGCATGGTATAAAAATTAATAGGTTGATCAAGCTAAAGTAGTTGTTCAAGTAGTATGCTTTAAAATTGAGAACATGATGTTAATTGTTAAGTGTGTGTCTATGGAGATTAGGATGAGGTAGTGTTGGTTCGATGTCTTGTTGATAAGCATCATAAACTTTATTTATAAGTGTTGGGAAAGGTAATTAGAGAAAGAACCTGTTGTGTAGTTTTGGTTGAATCATGATGGGGCTCCTCAAGGAGTAATTAGTGATTATTGAAGTCTTTAATGGAAAGCGTAATGGAATACCAGAGATGGTTCTTTTTATCTTTGAGCTTGTGTTTAAAAGCTTTTAAACTGGTTTGGTTGTTTGCCATTTTTGGTTGAACGCGTTCGGTCAACATATTCCTTATGTTGTGTTTCAGAGTTTCCCTAAACTTGTAGAGATTGGTGCCAACCTTTCGATTTGGCTAACTTGTTTAGTTTGTGCTATGAGTATGGATTTACACCCAAAAGTTCTTGAGTGGATCGCGCTCCTTCGCGTTCGCACTAAATTATCTTTGGAATAAATTTTAAAGGAAACAGATGGACTTAGTGGGTTGTGTTGGAAACTCTTGAGATTTAATTTGTAACTCTTTTTGGCTAGAGTTGGAGTTGTTTTGAAAATGTGTGTGATGTTTGCGAGTGCTTCAAAAAGGTGGACTTTATGAAAGTTTTACAAAGTGATTTTGTTAGTGAGGTGTTCCCTTTTGGGAATGAGTTTCCCTCTCCTTGAGGAAGTTTGTGATGGTTGTGGGAGCAGATGCTCGACTTGAAATTTTGATGTTCTTTTCCAAAATGTTGAATTTGGATGAAATGCAATGTTGTGCAAGTTCAGTTTTCAATTGATGTGGGTTCTTTTACGACGTGGTGTTTTACTGTCGACTATGCTACCGACATAGTCTTTATGAATTTCCGCAACCTTCGATGTTAATTGTGTTTCCATCATTTGATACCGAGGAAGAAGTCATTTGGTGAATGACTATTCGGTGCCCGTTGTTACATGATGAATGAAGGGTGAAAAAGGAAAACGAAGTGTTGTTTATGCATAATTAATCATAAAGGAGTCGACGAGCCAGGTCGGTGAGAAAGTCATATAAGGATATATGACTAATCCGGAGTGCTCTTGAAAAGTGTGCATGCATGTCAAGAATCGAGATGTCCATTTCTTTCTAGTATGAAAAGAAGAATGAAGAAATTATGGTATTTTGGTTGTGGTGTAGAGGATTTATGCTTCCTTTGTGATTTGGCTTGGATGTTGCCGAATTGTTTCCAAAATGGTTGTTAACGCTTTGGGTTTGAGTTGTCGTGTGTACACTTGGGCTTGAAAGCTAAGTGTTTTTGTGTGAGGGCGAGACCCTCTTAAGAAAGGAACCAATTGTGGCTTGGTAAGGTTTTTTGAGCCTAGCTTGGGGCTAGGTGTCGAACCTTAGTGGTATAAGGGTGGTTTGTGATGGAGGTTGATGATGTATGGGTTTAACCATTATTAAGAGTAGCAATGGGTGGAAGTGAAGTTGACGGTAGTTCGGTGATATTTGCCCTGCTGTGAGCAATTGTCGTTAGTAGCTGTTCTTGGATTTGAGTCTTGTCTGGGAAAGGATGGGATAAAATGTTAGTATGATCGTGTATCGGAAGGGCAAGTGTGCCTTAATGAGTTTTCCCCTCGATGGAAATTTTCGGGAATGTAGAAAGGTCGTTAAAGGAATTGTGACTTCCTTTGATTTTGGCATGTTGAGTTTAATGGAGAATGGTAGTCAGGTTGGTTGTGATAGAAGTATGAAGTGTTTGCCGTGAGGTTTCGAGCGTTTTGGGTTGATAGAGCCCTTTGTGGTTGAAACGCGGATTCTGTTTGGGAATAGAAGTGATGGTCGACCTGTGAGAGGTTGCCCTTAGTTGAGCTAGATCATTACTTTTCTCGCCAAGTGTTGGTTTTGAGAACTCGCTTATCGTGTGTTTCGATTTGAGGTTTCGTGCGGTTGTTTTGTGCTGCAGAGAAGTCTTTTGTCCTTTGGGGATTCTGTTGTTGTTTTATTGGCGTCCTTCGGATTCGAGGTCGAATCCTGTTGAAGGGGGGAAGAATGTGACACTACGGTATGGTGTGACATTATTAAAATGTGAATTTAGAAAATAAAATCTTACGGCTTGAGGTTTACTCGCGTTTTTGGGCCTTTTGAAGAGTTGTGTCACTCAGAGTGTCGGAACCTTATATAATGTGAATGATAATGTCAAAAACAGTATGAGATGTGGAAATAAGGTTAAAACCATAGGGCTTGGAGGTTTATAGAGTTTCTGGGCCATTTCCGGGGTTTTGGGCCTTTCCGGAGGGGTTTTGGGCCTTAAGGGGGGTTGTGGGCTTTGGTGGGATGGAGTAGGAATCCATTTAGGATTAGGAAAGGGGCTTAGGGCTGGTAAAAAGGGGTCTCCCTGCCCCTTTGGGGCGTCCACCCCTGCTGCCCTTGCGCCCCACCTCTCCCCCTCCATTGCCTAGCCGCTCCACCCTTCCTCCTTTGTGCCGTGCGCCCCCCCTTGCACCTCTCTACCTCTCCACCTCCCCACCACCTCTCCTCCACCCCCTTGCTGCCCTAGGGTGTCCTCCCCACCCTTGCATCCTCGTGGATCCGTCCGAGGAGCGAGGAGATCCATTGGAGTTTTCGTGCGTCGGGCAAAGGTATGATCATGGGGTTCCCTGGGATTGATCTAGGTACTGTTCTTAGGTTGTTTATCAAGTTTTTAGATCAATTGGTGGTGCTGGATTGGAGTAATTTGGATTAGATCTAGATGTTGCCACGTTACTGTTTTGGGACAGCATGAGCAGTCGAGCTAGGGTTCGAGGTTTGGTCGATTTAGAATCCGAGTCTGTCCATACGGATGTTGAAGAAGTTGTAGATAATTTAATTATCTTTCCGTGGATATAAAGCACGTTAAATTTCGCCCAGCTGTTTGAAAGTTATGGCTGTTTTACCGAGCGTGTTAAAATCTGTGACGTAATTGGAACAGATCACGGTAATCTGTAGATTAGACGACTTTAGATTCCGAATCAGTCTTTCCATATACCTAGAGAAAGTTGGGAAATTTCCTAAGCTACGCGAGGATGTACTCGTTTAATTGATTCGGAGTCCCAGAACCCAAGTTATGCCTTTTGCAAGGCTGCTGTCCCGCCGGGACAGAACCTCTGTTTTTAGGATTTGGGAGTAGATGGCAATGTCGGGGTAGATGAGGGTTTGCGTACTGTTTTGTGGTTGTGTTTGTGAACGTGTGGTACCTATGTGCAGGTGGTGCGACCCCGGGAGTGCCCTCTACTTCCCGCCAATCCGTTGCCCGTGGTTGAGGCAAGTGTGTTGTGATGGATAGCAATTTGTAGGTTGCTTGTTGAGTATAGATTGAATTGACTACATGATATTTGATCACTTGCCATGCTTTAATGGTTTCCAATGATATGATGAGCATGTTTAGAATGTTATGATGCCATGTGTTAATATGTGAGATAAATATGATGTTGGCATAATTGCATACATGACATGTTACATGGCCCGGGCGGTGAGAAAGTCATAACTAATCCGGGAAGGCCGGTGAGAAAGATATGACTAATCCGGAAAGCCATCTAGTAAGTCCTACATCGTGATTCCATCCACGTGGTGTTTGGAAGCGAGGAGTAGGCACCCTCCATCTTCGGGATGGAAGGGGGGAAGAGGGTGCACACCGACGGGTGTGTACTCAACCATACTGGTATGAGTTTCCAAGGAGATATGAGCATCGCATCGCATTGCATACATGATGATGATGATAAAGATATGTGATTATGAATGAGATGATAAACATGTTGTGTGTTGTTGCAATGTAAGTTGTTCTTTTGTTCCATTGCAATATACTTGCTGAGTGATGAACTCACGCTTGTGTTTTATGTGGTTTTTAGGTACTTTGAGATCGGCATGCGGGAAAAAGGGGTTTAGCTACACTTCTACACGTAGCTCCACAATCATAGTCTATGATTAATCACTTGGAGACATGATATTAAGGGTTGTGCCTAAACTTAATGTATGGTTTAATTTAGCATGCTTGTGATTCCTTATTTGCTTCGTTATAGCTTATGAAGTGGTTGAGCATGGTATTATTGGCGTAATTTGAAGATAAATCCATTTATGTTGATGATTTAGATGTCGTGTGCTATGATATATCTTGCCATGATATTGACATTGTGTTAATTCATGATAAAACAAAGGAGATGCTGCCGAAATTTCGATTTGTAGCATTTGCTCCTTTGCTGTAATTTATGATAAATTGTGGTATTTAGATGTTGTTTAGCTTATGTTTGGTAGCATTCAGGCATATTAAATGCCGGGGTGTTACAAGTTGTGCTTTGACCATGTTGATCCCATTCTTTCGAAATTATGTTGTTTCAAAGTGTTGCATGCTAATTTAATTAGAATTTATGTTGATTAATTCTGGGATTAGTTAAATACCTAGTTGCTGTATGACACCTTGTCGTATATAATTGTATGCCATGAACCCCTTGTCACCCTAGTTATGGAATAATTAGTTGTACATTATTAAATTGCCAACATGGGTATTTAGACCGTTGTAGTATAATGCTTAGACCTGCCACGTATACATGACATGATTTTGACAATCACATGTTAACATGGACTTAATGACATATGGAACATGTTTTTGAGAAGTGTCATGTGTCATTGATGTTGTTATCGATGGCACGTGGTGCATGGTAATCAACTGGGGTTTCATAAATAGTTTTCGAACGGGGTATGTGGCAAGAATGATCTGGTGGGCCATGGTTGGCACCGGGGAAGTTGATTTGGTTCTTCGGGTAGTCTTGCCCTGGTCACCCTAAGGACTTAACCCACTACAACACGTCGGGCTTCTAATGGCGCCTATAAATGCCTTTAAAACCTTATAAATGCCTTAAAAAGATTTTAGATGGCGTTTACATGGCGTCAAGAAAAATGGCGTCAGGAAAAGTAATTGGCGGCGCTTAATTATTCACGACGTTTATAAGTGCCGTGAAAGACTCTAACCCGGCGTTTATAAGTGCCGTGGAAGCCTCTAACCCGACGTTTATAAGTGCCGTGGAAGCCTCTATAACCCGGCGTTTATAAGTGCCGGGGTTTCCTCTATCATGGCACTTTATAAGTGGGAAGTTTCTATAACCCGGCATTTATAAGTGCCGGGTTTCTCTATCATGGCACTTTATAAGTCTGGGGTTCTCTCTATTTATGGCGTTTACAAGCGGGATCCCTCTATTCGTGGCATTTAAAATCGAGGTGCACAATGACTTCCAGGAGGTCACCCATCTTATTACTACTCTTATCCAAGCACGCTTAACTTGAGTTTTATAAGATCTAGTACTTTAGTGGTGGTATGATCACATCGATATATAATCGTCCCTCCTCCCTTAACCCGTTAAACACCCGAACACCGATTTTCAATTATTTCAAATTAGCAAATTATTGAGGTAATTAGCAAAATCATCATACGATAAGATCTCCAATTATATTCTTTTGGGCACCAACTCTAGCTTGCAAATACGAAATCAGGCATATTTCTTAAAATAGACATAACTTTTGACTCGTACCTCCAATTGGGGCGTTCTTAGGCTAATTGGAAAGATAACGAAAAGTAGCATATGAAATTGATAAGTGTCACAAAATCAGATGTTCGAAAAAATTTGAATTTTCAAACAAAATATCAACAAAAATTGAATTTTAGGACAAAATTTGAAATTTTAGACAAAATATCATCGAAAATGAAATATTTGGACAGAAATTATTGCAAATGGAATATTAGTTTAAATTATTTCAAATATAATATTATTTAATTTCAATTCTTTCAAATTCCCCGGTGTGGTATTCACGTTTATAAACGCCGTGGTAGAGTCTACCACGGCGCTTATAAACGCCGAAATCCACTCTATCCGGCGTTTATAAGCAGTGCAAGACTCTAACCCGGCGTTTATAAACGCCGGTATAGAATGGAAATTCCCGGCGTTTATAAGCACCGTGGAAAATAACCGGCGTTTATAAGCGCGGTATAAAGTGGAATTTCCGGCGTTTATAAGCGCCGTGGAAAAGCGTAACCAGCGTTTATAAACGCCGGTATAAAGTGGAAATTCCCGGCGTTTATAAGCGCCGTGGAAGATTCTAACCCGGCATTTATAAACGCCAGGTATAGAGTGGAATTCCCTGGCATTTATAAGCGCCGTGGTAGACTCTAACCCGGCATTTATAAATCTTGGGGAATTAAATACCTCGAATGATAAGCGGCTTTAGCCTTATTAGGGGCGTTTAGATTAAACGCCGTGTAAAATAAACGCCGGGAAATCCATGTTATCTTGTAGTGACCTTACAAGCCTTTGAACTGAGTCAAACCTGCAACCACATGTCTGTAATGGGACAGACCTAGTTGATTAAGTTGCTAATAACGTACCTGTGGGACCTCGGGGTGTCAACTATACCTTTTGTGTTGTTGTACGGGGGAGCGTACTGGGGCTGTGGCCAGGTACCCATCTAATGGTTGATTGGCCTAGACTTCGCCTTTGCTAAGGGAAGGGTTAGTGTGCAATAACCGGGGAGGCTCACTTGTACAGTTAGAAGTTTTTGAAAGACTTTGTTACGGACACTCGCCTTTGTGGTGTTTGGTTGTATCTTGTGGGCAAAGTGCATAACCTCTACAGAGTGTAAAATCTATTCGAATAGCCGTGTCCGCGGCATTGGACATTGCTCGGGAATTACAGTCAAGGGTTAGACTTTCATGAAATCCACTTGGACATGGAAAGTTTGGTTGGGTTTAATGATGATGTTGATGGAAATGTGGATTAGGAAAGGGAAAGTATTACTTAACTCCTGGAAAAGTTATTGATACTACAATGCTTCTACTACTTTCGAATCTACTTACGTTACTTGCTAATTGCTGCTTTACTGCAAATGAACATGTTAACCTATCCTTTGTATTAAGCCATGCATATAGAGTATTAGTTGCATTCTGTGCTTGACTTGCTGAGTACCAAGTACACACCCTCGCCACAATACAACATCAGTTGAAGAAGAATCAATGCCAGCACTGGAGGAGGAGCTTCAGGAAGAGCCGACAAGCTAGGGGAGAGCCCAGTCAGTTGCCTGTGGCATATTGGTTGGCGCCACGCGATTTCGTTATATTCCGCTGCAGATTCTATTGAATAAGACTTTAGCCCTGCGAGGCGTACTTTTGTAACTTGACCATAAGGTTGAGCAACCTGTTATATTTCCTTTCTATAAAGTACTTAATTATTCGTTGAGTATGATTGTGATATGTACCGATGTTGAGACTATGTGCACTAGCGTGATCCTAGACTAGTGCTGAATACACAGAGGGTCCAGATTTGCAAATTCGGGTCCCAACAGAGGTGGTATCAGAGCCATACTGACAGTAGGCTCACCCGTAGTTACAATGGTCGTAGTGAGGATAAAACATATTTTCTAAAGTTAAAAGTTGTCAAGATAATGAATGAATTCTCGACTTATCCCCTTCTATCTTGTTCATACCCCCTTGCTGAGTTCTTTCTGTTTTGACATTGATTTTAAAATGTTTCGTTCTCACGCGAGTGTCTTTTGGCAGATGTTGATGAAGAACAACTACGCCGAGCATGCAGGAGGCTACACCGCTGAGTTGTGGCTTATGCTGCACGTACTTGGAGGTTTCGAGAGGCCACTTTACCAGGGGACCACCATAGTGCAGGCTGGATTGGTCACGGCATGGGACATCAAGATCACAGTGTACGCTCGAGAGAGGACGAAGTTCAGTCGCCCATGCTACTTCACAGCTAGGAGGTCTACATTTTAGTTGGGAATCCAGGAGGTGTCACGCCGGGCTATGAGGCACATTGCTCGCACCTATTCCCGAGAGCTGGAAGGCACAGTGTTTCGTCACCACCCACGCCGAGATAACAGGATCGAGTGGGAGCCGATTGAAGATGAAGATGTCACCGTCACACACATGGCGAGGTTCATCGTTGTGCAAGAGGATGCACTTGATGATACGGTGCTGGAGCTGCAGAAGGCTCGTGAGGAGGTCCAGAAAGAGAAGAAAAGTTTGCAGGAAGTTCGGGAGTATATGTCTCATCTTCTGTGAAGGATCGATGAGCTAGAAATGGCGTTGTACGGACAGAAGCCAGGGCCAGTACTGGAGCTGCACGAGCCAGATCCCGAGGAGCCACAGCCGGAGCCACAGCCGGAGCCTAAGTCTGAGGATGATGTCGTTTCTTTGACAACTGCCACTGTGGGGCATGGTGATCGCTTCGCACCTATGCCGTCGCATCCACCAAAAGGAGGTAGTGGAGGTTTTCTCGACGAGTGAGCGTAGGTTTTGCAGTTGAGACTCCTTCGTCGAGTCGCGTTATAGAATAAAGAGTCACCCTTAGAGGCGTTAGACTCCAGTGTTAGTCAATTTGGATTTCCATTGCTTGCTGAGTGTGCGATATGTGTTGCAAGGCCCCTAGGCATTGTAAGCAACC
Source organism: Rhipidocladum racemiflorum (assembly GCA_036346355.1). Lineage (NCBI taxonomy): Eukaryota > Viridiplantae > Streptophyta > Magnoliopsida > Poales > Poaceae > Rhipidocladum > Rhipidocladum racemiflorum. The sequence continues at coordinate 56,883,838 of CM070583.1, read as the reverse complement.
ATACCTAGTTATTATTGATTAGTTAATAAAGTTGAATTTTGAGTTACACCTTTTCCCCGCATTAGTTTCTCTACTACTTGTCTATGCTTGTTTCCATCTCACCTCTAAAACCTTGGAGTAATCGACAGATGGTGAACACCCGCGGAAACCTTGGAGGCAACGGGAGTGGTTCTCACCCCGCAGTGAACCCCAATGATGGAGCACCTGCACCTCAACCAACACCGCCAGTTGACATGCAGAACTTTGGAGCCTTTCTTGCTGCACAGACACAGCTGATGCATGCCATGATGCAGCAGATGCAGCACGTCACTGCTCAGGCCACCGCTAATCAAGTCAATCAAGGACAGCATCAAGGCTCAAGTTTGTCCGAATTCATGAGGACTCATCCGCCCACCTTCTTTGGAAACGCCAATCCACTAGAGGCGGATGATTGGTTAAGGTCAATTGAGAGGAAGTTGCACATTACCCAATGTGTGGGAAATGAGAGGGTGCTCTACGACTCTCACAAGTTGGAAGGAACCGCAGCAGAATGGTGAGAGAACTTCTGCGCCACGAGGGAGAACCCACAGGACATCACATGGGAGGAATTCACAACTGCGTTTCGCCAGTATCATGTGCCAGAAGGAATAATGGACTTAAAGAAGGAAGAATTCAGGGCATTGAAGCAAGGTAATCAACCGGTGGCTGAATACCTGAACAAGTTCACACAGCTTGCACGCTACGCGCTGGAAGACGTAGCGACAGATAAGGCCAGACAGTCTCGCTTCCTGAAGGGAATGAACTCTGGACTGCAGGTGGGACTGATCACCCACACCTTTCCAGATTTCCAAGAGTTGGTGAACAAGGCGCTCATCCTTGAGGACAAGCGCAAGAAACTGGATGAGAACCAGAAGCGCAGGATGCAACAGCAGCGATCGCGTCAGGGAGCGCAACCACGTTTGAGGGTTGCGCCGAATCAGTATTTTAGATTCCAACCGTAGAATGCAGCAAGGACACCGTCGCCAGCACCGAGTCCTGCTAACCAGGGTTATCAGACACCAGATCCAGCCAGAAATGCTGCTTCGGGCAGTCAACAGGGAGTAGTGAGACGATTCTACACATGCAACGAGCCAAGGCACTTCTCCAACAGTTGCCCTAAGAAGACAGCAGGAGTGACCCTAGTCCGCTTCAATCTGGGATCCACACCAGCCAGGACGCCTGCACCAAGAGCAAACTGAGGGACAGCACAACCAGGAGCCACGCCTCAGACCGTGGTGAGAGGCCGAGTCAACCATGTCACCGCAGATGCACTTTAGAATGCCACGGACGTCGTACTGGGTAAGTTACTTGTTAACTCATTACCTGCAACAGTTTTGTTTGACTCTGGAGCTTCGCATTCATTTTTTTATCAAGGTTTTGCTGCTAAGAATGATTTAGAGATTGCAAGACTTAAATGCATGCTTCTAGTTCAAACCCCTGGTTCCGAACTCCGAACTAAAGTAGGATGTTTTGGGATAAGAATATTAATAGATGGGGTAGAGTTCCTAGCGAACCTTATTATACTGGAAACCCAGACCTTAGATGTTATCTTGGGAATGGACTGGTTATCCGAGCACAAGGCCGTGCTGGATTGTGGGCGAATGATTATCTCAGTTGAGGGCTCATGTGGAAGAAAAGTGGCATTTCAAGCAACCGCCGTTTGAGATGGACAGCTGATGGTCAACAACATGAAGGCAGTCAGCATAGAAGATGTCTTAGTGGTGAATGAGTATCCTGATGTTTTTCCTGAAGATTTACCTGGTATGCCGCCAGACAGATGTAACATCCCAAAATTTGGGTTTTCAAAATTTTTTGGTTTAGTTTAGCTTCCCAAAAATTTTCGTTGATTTTCTCGCATTTATAAAGTTTGATTTGAATTTTTTAAAAGCTAAAATAGTTTAATTTGATTATTCTAAACCTCAAATAAAATAAAATTAATTTTATTTGGGTTCCTTGTGCTTCAAGAAATTTTCTTGTAATTTTTGAGATTTTTCGGAGCTCGTTTGCTATTTATTGGATTTATTCGGAATCGATTTGTATTAAGCCCTTTTATTGAAATTAATTAATTGTTTGGAAATTTTTATATAAATTGTTGCTGCAAATATTTTATTTGTGTTCAAAATGTCTCAAAATATTTTCTGGAATTTTTCTAGAATTTTTCTGGTATTTTTGTTGCCCTAAATGATTTATTTGAATTTTGAGAATTATTTTAATTCGAAAATCATTGGAAATTCTGAAAATGGCATTAGGCCAGATCCTCTCTTCTCTCTCTCCCCGCTCGGCCCACCCCGCCAGCCGCCTCCGGCCCACTCGCGCCCGCCAGCCGCTCCTCCCGGCGAGCACGCACGCCTTGACCAGCGCGTGGCCCAAGCCCGGCTGGGCGCGAGGCAGCCAGCCCGCCAGGCCACGTGTCGCGCTCCTATTGGGCCACGTCGCCCCGGGTCCGATCTGCACGCCAACTGCTCGTTTAAATGCCTACAATGCCCGTTTTTGCTCCAAATGCGTCCAAACTCGATTTTTCTTGACCTAGCCGCCACCCTAACCTGGTATACCCTTCCATGGTCTCTCCCACGCATCCACACCCCCATGGATCTTCTCCAAACCCGAGAAACCATCCAATGTCGCCCGAACGCTGGCCGAATTTGGAGCCGCGTCCCGGGAAGCTCGTCAACTCTTTTCGAGATCCGTCTTCACCATGGTGTGCTAAATGGTACCATCTGCTTGCTGTCCAAAATTCAGCCAATTTGGCCCAAGGAATCAAAAGTTATCATAGTTTCAATCTCGAATCTTGCCGAGGCCATAACTTTCTCAATTTTACGAGTTTGATGGTGAAATTTTTTGTGTAGACTCCTGGGGATGTCCTCTATGTGATGCACATCTTGTCTCACAGTTTTTCCCTCTAGATGTGGCGCAGAAAAATATTTTCCCCGATCAGACTGCAATCAGACTGCGTTTCAAACAGCGGCAAACTTCCTCGCGCGTTCCCCGCTGTTCGAGAAGGTATTTCTTCGATCCACCTACGTCACGGTGTGCCTCCTTGTCCCATCTAGCTCTCGGTCAAATTTCGTTAGGTTCCGATCATTATTCTAGAAGTTATGGCCGCCCAAAGTTTTGATCCGAAACCCGTTAAACGGCAGTTTGTGATTAATCCGGAGGGACGCCGCAAAATCCGCCTATACCGTTTAGTTCATCTCGCCGCGTTCTACGTAGTAGACATTCCCCCTTTGCCATCTCATCTTCTGGAATTTTTTTATATATATTTAGGCCACCGTTTAGCCGTCGCCGCGCGTCGCCTTTTGACGCCGGCTATTTTAGCTCGCTCCGGCCGTGTTGTCGCGTCCGGAGGATCACCATGTACTGTTTTGGTCCATCATTAAGGTTATTTTGGTCTCCGTTTGCCGAGAAGCCCGGTGCCGGCCTTAAATCGTTATCTTTCAACCTAGCCCGTGCCGCCGGTTCGCGCACCGGTTAACCGTCCTTGGTAGCGTTCTATCGCGGCCATGTCGTTGCACCGATGGTCGCTACCTTGTTTCATGAGTATCCTATCATTGTTTAACCTCTGCCGATAACGTTTGCCGTTAACAATCCACCGTTAACGTTCGCCGTTAACGATCCACCGTTAACGTTTTGCCGTTAACGTTCCTCTGTTAATGTTTCACCGTTAACGTTTCACCGTTAACGCTCTGTCGTTAACGCTCCTCCGTTAACGTTTCATCATTAACGCTTCGCCGTTAACGTTCCTCCGTTAACGTTTCGTCGTTAACGTCCCACCGTTAACGCTTTGTCGTTAACGCTCCACCGTTAACGTTCCGTCGTTAACATTTCACCGTTAATGTTTCCTAGTTAACGCTCCACCGTTAACGCTTCATCGTTAACACCTGGCTCTCATCGCTTCATTGTCATCGCATGCTTGCATTCATGCAAGAGCCCTAGTGCGATGTCCTCATCTTCTCTATCATCATGACGTGAGCCTAGTCTCATCGTCATATCGTCTTCAAAGCCGAATCAAAACCCTAACCTAAGACCGGTTCGATGGACTAAGTTCATCGTGAGCCACATTGTTATCTTTGCAATCTTTTCCGTTGTTTCAATCGTGGTAAGACACTTGTCTTGTCTTATCCCTGGAAACCTAATCTGCCATTAATCGAGAATTCCTTCATGGACTTGGTCGATGGACCATTGGCCATCTGTCATACCCCTGTGCCCAATCTATCAGTCTCTCTTTTGTTTGACTGTGTCCGTTCGGTCAACAAAAGTCAACTTCGAGAATCAGTTTAGTTCATTGCGAACTAACATATCCTTATGGACTCGATCTATAGATCGAGAGCCCATATGTCATCATTTGTCCAATCAAGACAATAACTTCAGAAGAAATATTCTTCGGAATATTGTTCTTTCATTCCCAGTTATTAATCTTTCCCTTTTCGGTGTTTTTCCGAAAGCTCGTTCTCTTTTGTCTAACCTTCGATCTAATCCAATCAAGTCCCTAATTTCATCCTAGCCATTGTGCCCAATGCTGTTCGTTCTTAATTTGGAGTTTATTTGAATTGTCTTTTGAGTTTTGTTATATTTGTGTTTCTTTATCGTTAGACGCGTCGTCCGAAAATCGTTCTACGGGCTGAAGATTAAGGAAGTGAAGATCAAAGGTCGAAGATCAAGAATCAAGGATAAAGAGTAAAGAACAGTAAAAGTTGCAAGGGCCAGGCAAGTTGTGCTTTGACCATGTTGATCCCATTTTGAAATTAGTTTGATTTAAATTATTGCATGCTAGTTCAATTATAAAATGCTTTAATTAATTTTTGGGAGATTAGTTAATTACCAAGTTGTTGTATGCCACCTTGACATAGACAATTGAATGCCATGAACACCTTGTCACCCTAGTTGAGGATTAAATAGTTGGACATTATTAAATTGCCAACATGGGGATTTAGATCGTTGTATTATATTGCTTAGACCTGCCACGTGCTCATGACATGATTTTGGACAATCAAATGTTAATATTGACTTAATGATATATTGAACCTGTTTTGGAAAGGTATCATGTGTTGTGATGTTGATGGCACGTGGTGCATGGTAATCAACTGGGGTTTTGATAAATAGATTTCGACCGGGGCATGTGGCAAGAATGATCGGGTGGACCAGTTGTGGCATCGGGAGCGTTGGTTTGGTTCTTCGGGTAGTCTTGCCCTGGTCATCATAAGGACCTAACCTTGCAAGCCTTTGAACTGAGTCAATCGTGCAACCACATGACCGGAATGGGACGGTCCTAGTTGAGTAAGTTACTAATAACTTGCATGTGATACCTCGGGTGTCAACTACACCTTTTGTGTAGCTTGAAAGGGGAGCGTACCAGGGCTGAGGCATGGTACCCGTCCAACGGTATGTCGGTCCCATACTTCGCCTTTGATAAGGGAAGGGATGGTGTAGGGCAAAAACCGGAAAGGTTCACTTGTGTAGTTAGAAGTTTCCGAAAGGCTTTGTTATGATCACTCATTTGCATACTTTTGTATGGCGATTCACGACTGACGTGGTGAGTTGATTGTATCTTGTGGGTAAAGTGTATAACCTCTTCAGAGTGTAAAACCTATTCGAATAGCCGAGTCCACGGTATTGGACAATGCTCGGGGATTACAGTCAAGGGTTAGATTTTCATAAAAGTGAACTTGGGCTTGGAGGCAGTTTGCCTGTGGGAAAAGTGATAATTGTTTAAGGATGTGGAATGGTTTACTTGTGAAACAACTGTGAAATTATTACTATTGTTATCTGTTTTACCGCTTGACAATCTATTATGAATATTTGTGAATGCTGTTTATTGCAAAATAACCCCTTTAGCCTATCATTTGGAATAAGCCATGCATATAGTTATTAGACTTGCATTCTGTGCATAACTTGCTGAGTGCTTTATGTACTCACCCCTTGCAAACAAACAATCACCAGTGAGCAAAAGTCTACATCGTCGAAGAAGAAGAAGTTTCGTGAGAAGGCGATTATCTAGGAGTCGAACCCTGTCAGTTGTCTGTGGCGTATTGATGGGATTCACCGATGTTCTTCGTTCCGCTGCTGCTTATTTGGAGTTGAAGCCGTCAAGGCTTCGCAAATGTAAGGTTGACCTTAAGGTCGTTCAATAGTTTATATTCTATATTTGCGTTATTTCTCTTTTCCACTGTGTATGATTGTGATATTCATCTATGTTGAGACTGTGTGCACAAGCGTGATCCTGGACTAGTGCTGAATACACAGAGGGTCCGGATTTGCACATTCGGGTCCCGACAACAGAAACATAGAGTTCGTGATAGACTTAGTACCTGGAACAGCCCCGATAGTAAAGAGACCCTATCAGATGTCAACCGAGGAGTTGGTAGAGATGAAGAAGCAGCTTGAAGAGTTGATGGAGAAAGGATTAATCAGACCAAGTTCGTCGCCATGGGGAGCACCAGTTTTGTTCGTCAAAAAGAAGGACGGGAGTTTCAGGATGTGCATTGACAACCGTGCACTCAATGAAGTCACCGTGAAGAACAAGTATCCGCTACCCAGGATCGATGACCTGTTTGACAAGTTGAGAGGAGCCGGAGTTTTCTCCAAGATTGATTTGAGGTCAGGATATCACCAGTTGAAGATCCGATCAGAGAATATTCCGAAGACCACATTCTCGTCAAGATATGGACATTACGAGTTTACTGTTATGTCCTTCGGTCTGACGAATGCGCCAGCTTACGTCATGAACATGATGAACAAGGTTTTTATGGAATACCTGGATAAGTTCATCGTTGTGTTCATAGATGATATCTTAGTTTACTCCCGGTCAAGAGAAGAGCATGCAGAGCATCTGAGACTAGTTTTGGAGAAGCTGAGAGAACAACAACTCTTCGCCAAGTTCAGTAAGTGTGATTTTTGGAAAGACAAGGTGGAGTTTCTTGGACACGTGATGACCGCAGAAGGAGTCGCTGTTGATCAAAGCAAAGTAGAAGCTGTGTTACATTGGGAACAGCCGAAGACGGTGACCCAGATTTAGAGTTTTCTTGGGATGGCAGGTTATTACCGCCACTTCGTTGAAGGCTTTTCAACGATTGCGAAACCCCTTACGCAATTGTTGAAGAAGGAGAAGAAGTTCACATGGACGCTAGAGTGCGAAAAAGGTTTTCAGGAGCTGAAGAAACGATTGACATCAGCACCGGTGTTAGTTCTACCAGATGTCAATCAAAGCTTCGATATTTATTGTGATGCATCGCGCCAAGGACTTGGATGTGTGTTGATGCAGAACAGAAAGGTTGTTGCATATTCGTCAAGACAGTTGAGACCACATGAGGAGAATTATCCGACGCATGACTTAGAGCTAGCAGCTGTAGTGCATGCCTTGAAGTTGTGGCGACACTACCTGATTGGAAATAGATGCGAAGTGGTTATGGACCATAAGAGTCTTAAATACATCTTCACCCAATCGGATCTGAATATGAGGCAGAGGAGATGGTTGGAATTAATCAAGGACTACAATGTTGGGATCCATTATCATCCCAGGAAGGCCAATGTGGTGGCGGATGCCTTGAGTCGGAAAAGCCATACCGTGAATATGTTGATAGCCACAAGTTAGGACGAGCTATGCAAGGAGTTTCAGAAGATGCAGATTGAGGTGGTACACGAGGGATTCTTGGCCGCATTGGAGGTAAAGCCTATTCTGGAGGATCAGATCAGAGGAGGACAGAAGGATGATGACAAGATCCGCAGGATTAAGTCCAAGATGGATGAAGGCAAGGTAAAAGACTTTACATTGGATGAGCAAGGCACATTGTGGATGAAGAACCGCATCTGTGTGCCGAACAAAAAGGAGCTGAAGCAGTTGATTCTAGACGAAGCCCATGACTCCAAGTATTCCATTCACCCAGGAAGTGCCAAGATGTACCAAGACCTGAAGGAAAGATTCTGGTAGCCAAGCATGAAGCGGGAAGTCACCGAGCATGTTGCATTGTGCGACATATGCCAGAGAGTCAAAGCAATGCATCAGAGGCCAGCAGGATTGCTGCAACCATTGAAGATACCTGAATGGAAATGGGAGGAAATCGGAATGGACTTCATTACCAGTTTGCCTAAAACTCAAGGAGGTTATGACTCCATATGGGTTATAGTGGATCGCTTGACTAAGGTCGCCCATTTCATCCCAGTAAAGACCACTTACTCGGGAGATAAATTAGCAGAGTTGTACATGACCAGGATCGTCTGCTTGCACGGAGTGCCGAAGAAGATTGTTTTGGACCGAGGTACCCAATTTACCTTGAGATTTTGGAATAAGCTGCATGAAGCCATGGGGACCCGTTTGAACTTCAGTACAGCATATCATCCACAGATGGATGGACAGACCGAAAGATTTAATCAGATTTTAGAGGACATGTTAAGGGCTTGTGCATTGGCCTATGCAACCTCTTGGGATAATAGTCTGCCGTATGCCGAGTTCAGCTACAATAGCAGTTATCAGGCCAGTCTACAGATGTCACCTTTTGAGGCATTGTATGGTCGACCATGTCGGACGCCATTGAACTGGAATGAGACAGGTGAACGTCGTGTCTTTGGGCCGGACATTCTTCAAGAAGCTGAAGAACAGATTGCCATGATCAGAGAAAGATTGAAGATAGCCCAATCGAGGCAAAAGAGCTACACCGATAATCACCATTGGGATCTGAGTTTTGAACCGAAAGATTTTGTATACCTCAGAGTTACACCTCTCAAGGGAGTTAAGAGGTTCCATGCCAAAGGGAAACTCGCACCGCGATATGTTGGGCCATTTAAGGTTTTGAGCCGCAGAGGCAAACTTGCTTACCAGTTGGAGTTGCCACAATCATTAGTCGAAGTGCATGATGTGTTCCACATGTCCCAGCTGAAGAAGTGTCTCCGAGTGCCAGACGAGCAAACACCCTTGGAATCGATCGAGCTGCAGGAAGATCTGACCTACAAGGAGCACCCCGTCAAGATTCTGGACTCCATGGATCGAGAGACGAGAAATAAATCGACATGTTTCTAAAGATTTCAGTGGAGCAACCATGCAGAGAGCGAAGCAACTTGGGAGCGCGAGGAGGATTTGAAGAAAGAGTTTCCGAACCTATTCTTTAGTAAGACCTGAATCTCGGGGACAAGATTCTTTTAGGGGGGAGGTTTGTAACACCAATTTTTTTGCTTTTCATGAATTTAAATGAAATTTTGCACTTTGGTGAATTTTTGGAATTTTCTGGAATTTATTTGGATTTATTTGGATTTAATTTGAATTTATTCCCTTTTGAAATAATTAAAGAATTAAAATTTATATATAAAATTTTGTTGGAAATATTTTATTTGAGTCCAAAATGTCTCAAAGTATTTTCCAGAATTTTTCTGGGATTTTTCTGATTATTTTGCTATTTTTCTCGAATTATTTGAATTTCTAGGAATTATTTTGAATATTTAATTGCCGAGTGGGTTTGCACTGTTCATGCGATCGAGCCGGACCCGAGTCCGACACGAGCCCGACCTGGACCACGTTCGCGCCTAACCGTGTCGTGCCCGAGCCTAGCCGCTTCACCGTTGGATCTTGATCCAACCGCCATAGTTGCGCCACGTCGCTCAATCCGAATCCAATTCGGATTCTGCCGCCGCCGCCGAGTGGGCCTCGGTTTCCGCGGTTTTCACGGACGCCTAGGGCCCTATTTAATTCGCTACCATCCCTATCGTGTAGCCCTCTTCCGTGCGCACTCGTAGCCCTAGACCTTCGCGCCTTAGCCGCCGCCGTTCGCCTGCTAGAGCTCGCCATAGTTGGATTAGGGTTCCGCTGCAGTTCTCCGTTGTTTCCGCCGCCTTCCGCCGTCATCGAGCCCAAATCCGGTTCCGCCGCGTCGAGCCGCGTCGGGGATTACCATCCACTTCGCCGGAGTGTGCCCGCAACGCCGTTCGGGTGGTCGTCGTCTTCGTCTCCGGCCAGCCAGCTTCGTCATGGACATCGCCGACCTCGCGAGCTTCGTGCACCATCTTATCAAGATCCAAAGGCCCAGATTCGTCCACGTCGCCTGTCGTTGTTTCGTGCACCGGCAATACGAATTTTTGGTCAGTGGGGGTCGCGTGTTCCCATTCCCCGAATGGTCAACTCAAGGAGCCAAGGGTATATACTGGTTCAGGCTGAATGTCCCTACTCCAGTTTGTGCGGTGGATGTATATTGCTTCTTGGAGCAAGTAGATGTGGGGTGTTACAAGCGAGAAGTGTATCTCGTATTCGTTCGACCGGCCTCTAGCTTGATCGATCGGATCTCTCTCCCTTTCGGGGTCCTGCCTTTCCTTATATAAGCGGAAATGGCAGGTTACATGGGAGTGTGGAAGGTAAAAGGAAGGGGTACTATACGCCTTGGAGTCTTGTCTTCTGTCTTATCGCCTTGGAGTCTGGCCTTCTGTCTTGTCGCTTGCCAGGCCCCCCGTTTCCTCACGATCCGGGTTGGTAGGCTCGCCTGAGGGGGTTAGTGACTCCCCCAGTCAAAGAGGTGACGCACTACTTCGTTCGTCCGTCTGGCGCTTGCGTCATCACGTTTGACTCTTGGTATTCCCTCGAGAGGGAGCGTCCCACCCTGCTGTGCGCCAGGGTGATAGGACCGGTGCTTGACTTTTTGGTGGGCCTTCTGAAGTCCTCGGGAAGGGTCTGCCTGCTCTGGAATGGACGTCAGAGGTCATCACGCCCATCGAGCAGTTGGCCAGACGCAGGCTGGGGACTCGGTGTCCCGACTGCTGGAGAAGCCGCCCCGGTTGGGTCGGATTAAGGGGCGTCCCAACCAAGCGGGGTTGGGACACGCCGAGCGCTTCGACCCGAGGGGTCGGAGCCACCTGAGTGCTCGGTCCTGAGGGGTCGGAGCGCTCGAGGCCTGGTCCAAGTCGAGGCCAGGTCGCTTTCGGGGTCGATGGGCCCTTCGTGGGAGCTGGGCTCCTAAGAGGCAGCCCGCTCATTGTTCCGAGCTGCTGGGGCTACCCATGGTACATATACTCGTTAGTAGCCCCCGAGCGCGTCGCACCAGAGGCGGTCGGGGGTTTTCTTGCCACGCCATCTGGTCGGATGGTGTCCGTCGGTTCATCCGGGTGCGCGCAAGCGCACCCGGTGGGTGTAGCCCCTGAGCCCCCAAGTGGGTCGGAGACCCGTTCGGGGGGTTACCCTGCTGATGTAGGCCCGACTGAGAGCGTGCGGGGCGTTCCCAGCTGGTCTTCTTGTCCCGGGTGCGCGCGAGCGCACCCGGTGGGTGTAGCCCCCAAGCCCTCGAGTGGGTCGGAGAGCCGGTCGGGGGGTTACCCTGCTGATGTAGTTGCGTCGAGTCTCCTCGGTTCCCGCTGCCGCGTTGCGCATTTATTTACACAGCGGTGGAGGCGAAGGGGCACGCCGCCTCGTTTAGCGAGACGGCCGTTCGGATCACGCCGTTCCGTCTTCCTACACACGTCTATAAAACGGGTGGAACGGGAATGGTTTCCCCCATTTCACTTCCGCGTGCAAACAGACCTTCGTTTCGGCCTCTTATCCTTCCCACCACCTTCTTTCTTTAGAGCAGCAATGGCGAGCGGGGGTGATGACGCGGGTGGCGACTAGAGGGCCGGGAAACGCCCGGCGTCCGGTGATTTCCGGGGCCCGAGCCCCCGGCGGCCCTGCCTTGGCGACGGGTCTTCAGCCACCACGGCGGGGGGCGGGCTTGTCCTTCCTTCGTCCTCCTTTCGCGTGCGGGATCCGCACCTAGCGTAAGTTTTCCATGAAGTTTTGTAGAGTGGACTTGAGCCTTTCTTGATGCTGATGTCAGTCTTGTTCCTCCATCTTCTTTCAGCGCCTCTAGCCAGGGCCTGCCTCCGCCGCCCCCAGCGTCCTCGGCGGCGGCCGTGGTTCGGGCCGGGGGAGCGGAAGCCCCTCGGGCGCCGCTTCCCATGCTATCCTGTCCATCCCAAGCAACCCTTCCTCGATAAGGTCGCGGGTGGCCACCCTGACGGACACGCTGTCGGGGCTTCCGGCCACCCTGGCTACCCAGGCTGAGGCGGCCGCCGCGCGGGAGGTGGAGGCAACAGCCCTGCGGGTTCGGGTTAGGATAGTTGAGGAAACGCTCGCCACGACGCACCGGGATCTCCTCTCCGTGCTTCGCCCAGCCTTCGAGAGCTTGGTGAAGTGCCTGGAGTCACTAGGGGTGTGGCTGGAGGAGCCCTCGGAGCATACTGTGGAGCAGTATGCCTTTGGTCTCGTCCGGGCATACGAGGCGCTGACCGCAATGCCCCGCGCCCTTTGCGAGCGTTCGGCCCGTGAGGGGCGGGATGTCGCGATCGTGGTCACGGAGCACATGCTGACTCGCTGCGCTAACGCGACGCCTCTTTCGACCCGATGGCGACTGTCGCTGGGTCCATAGGGGAAGCGGGCCGCGCGCGAGCGAGCGTCCGCGTGGCGGCAGAGATGGTGGCGGAGCGGCTGCGCGCGGACCCTGTAGGCGCGTCCATCGACAGCAGCGAGGACTCTGACGATGGTGCCTAGGGCTAGGATCCTTTCGAGCGCATTACTAGCGCGGCCCTTCGCTTTCCTTTGTTCCTGCATTTTAGTTTCAGTTGTAACTGTAACAGGACGAAGTGTTACTTATCTTAATGAGCAGGGTCGAGATATCGTCCCCGTTTTGGCTCCGCTCTTGTCTTTGGTGAATGCTTTGATCGTCATCCCCGGTCGCTGGGTACCTTGTGAGTTGCCCAAGCGCAAGTTGACGTTGCCGTCGTTGCCTCTCTTCCTGACGGCTACGCGTGACATCGCCGGTCACAAAATTGCTGGGTACTGGTCACGTCCGAAGGTCGGCGAGCCCGAGGTCCCGACCCAGGCTGTTCTTCGAACGAACGCCAGGTGAGTAGCGCTGCGGGATGCCCTCCGATGAAGGAGGAGATTGTATTAGAGGATTTCACTTTTAGCGAAGACGGCTTCAGCGAGTGACGCGCCAGAGTTTTGCGTGCTCCCTGCTGTGGGGAGTGAGGTATTGAACTAAGCTAGACGCTTGGGTGCGAAGGGTTCCACCGAGTTTGCGTGGGAACGGAGTGTTTGCGACTTCGACCGTGAAATCTTCCCCTTGGTCGCCCCCCTCTTCCATGAGGCATTACTCGGCAGCCGTAGCCGCTGGGGCATAGGCTGTAGCCGCTGGGGTGTAGGCCGTAGTGCTTAGGTCGAGGTGGGGCGCCGCTGTGGAGGGACTGATGGTCGACTGCGTCATCGATCCACGCACGCGTGCGAACCTATTGCCGATCTTGCGCTTGCGCAAGATAGGAATGTTCCTGACCAACCTCGAATCACCCCGCAGGGGCACTTCCTTCTTCCGCAAAGCGCTACTTCGTGACCGTAGCCGCTGGGGCGTAGACCGTAGCACTCGGGTCGAGAGGGTTACCACGAGGGGGGGTCCGACGGTTAGTCGGGTCATCGACCCGTGCAAGGGGCGTGGAAGGGCAATAGATGCTCCTTAGTACGACGAATTTATGTGATGAACCTTTTAGGAGGTCGAAAGCCGTTTTGGCCGGCCGGGCCGATCTAAGTGCCATTTTAGTTTTTTCGGCGCGATGAGCAACTGACGACCGTGGTGACCGGAACCGTGGGGGTTACCCGGGTGCGGGTTGCCATGTTCATCGCCCCCGGGGGGAACGCAAATAGAGCTTAGGCTTAAACCGCTCACCCCGCGAGAAAGGAAAGCGTTTGACCAGCGGACGGTCGCCCCACTCGATCGCACCCTTCTTTCGCAGAGTGCTACTTCGCAACCGTAGCCGCCGGGGCATAGGCTATAGCATTTTGGGTCGAAAGGACGGCCATGAGGGGGGAACCCAAAGGGCCGGTCGGACCGCTGATCCGAGCAAGCGTGTGAGCAAAGCGTTTTACCCGCGCCTACACGGGGAAGGGGCGTTTTTGACTGACCGAAAGGAGCGTTTTCGACCGATCGAGTGGTTTTGACCCGTGTAGGCGTGAGTAGCCCCCGAGTGGTGCGTGGGGACTGGGTTGCAGTCGCTACGCACCGCTTTGAACTCGGAGGCTGGGTAGCTAAGCGTAACGGAATGGAAGAGGTTTAAGGGATAGGATCGCCTTAACTCTTTCGATGCCCGTGCTCCGGTGGGAATTGGTGTAGGGTGCTTCGGCTTCTGGTCCTTATACTTGGTCGAGCCTCTTCGTTTCCCACACCTTGGGGTACAAAAGAAGGCGCCGGATGCATTAGCGATGCAGGCTCCTTCATCTTTTCTTCTCGTTATCTCGAGTAGTCTTCTTCTTCTGCCTCTTGATGGCCGATCGTCTGCCACTCGGCCTGCCACCCACCTTCGACCAGAAAGAGGCATGGCGGCAGATTGTAGCGGACGTGGAGGACGTCTTGGTTAGGCGGGATACGGAGCGGGTCGACGCGCTCATTCGGGCCATCCTTTGCCTGCGGGAGACGAGAGAGGCCTTAGTTGAGGCGGTCGTCCACAGGTGCCACGAACTGGGCGGCTCGAGGGGCGGGGGGGTGATGGCGCGGGACCCTTCGCTCCCCCCACTGTAAATACTCTTGATGAAATAAAAGCTTTCATTGAAAAGACTGCCCGCTGTACTTCTTGTTCTAGCCTTTTTCGCCCGCGAACTCTCATTCAGCGACCGTAGCCTTTTAGGGACCGCGGTGGTTAGGCGTGAGTCGGCAGGAGAGATCTAATTGTGAATTTAAGTACTGGAGGGCGTTTTACAAGGACGACAGAAAGTTTTAAGGATAAAACTTCCTTAGCTTCTCTATATTCCACGCGTTGGGTAGGACGTTGCCCTCGACATCCTTCAGGCGAAAGGTGCCAGGTCGGAGGATATCCATGACGGTGAAGGGGCCCTCCCACGGTGGTGAGAGCTTGTGTCTGTCTTTGCTGGACTGGACTTGGCACAGAACCAGATCGCCAATACTGAACGACCGGCCGCGGACTTGGCGACTGTGGTATCATCGTAGGGCCTGCTGGTACTTGGCTGATCGCAAAACGACGACGTCGCGTGCTTCGTCCAGTTGGTCGATGGCATCTTGTTGTGCTTCAAGCCACCGTGTCTCGTCATAGGCTTCATGTCTCAGGGCACCGTATTCCTGGTCGGTTGGGAGGACAGCCTCCGCTGCGAACACCATGAAGAATGGTGTGAACCCGGTCGACTGGGTCAGCGTGGTTCGTAGGCTCCAGAGGACAGAGGGCAACTCGGTCGCCCATCGCCCCGTGAATTTCTTCAGTCAGCTAAAGATCTGTGGCTTGAGTCCTTGAAGGATCATGCTGTTGGCCCGCTCCGCTTGGCCGTTGGCGCGGGGATGTGCCACCGCCGCCTAGTCGACGCGGATGTTAAAGTCATCGCAGAACTCGAGGAACTCCTTCCCCGTGAACTGCGTCACGTTGTCGGTGATGATGGAGTTCGGGACTCCGAACAAGTAGACGATGTCGCGGAAGAAGTTCGCCGCTTGTGCCGAGGTAATGGTTGTGAGCGGCTTGGCCTCTATCCACTTGGTGAACTTATCCACCGCGACGAGCAGGTGAGTGAAGCCCCCGGGCGCTTTTCTGAATGGCCCGACCAGATCGAGTCCCCATACCGCGAACGGCCACGTGATAGGGATCATCTGCAGGGCTTGTGCCGGAAGATGGGTCTGCCGGGTGAAGAACTGGCATCCCTCGTAGGTGCGGACGATCTACTCGGCGTCAGCCACGGCGGTCGGCCAGTAGAAACCTTGTCGGTAGGCTTTCCTTACTAAGGACCGGGGCGCAACATGGTGATCGCAGATCCCACCACGGACGTCGAGCAGCAGCTGCCTTCCTTGGTCGGTCAGGATGCACCTTTGGAGGATTCCGGAGGGGCTCCACTTGTACAAATCCTTCTCGACTAGGATGAAGGATTTGGCCCGCCGTGCGAGGCGTTGAGCCTCGGTCGGGTCTGCGGGGAGTGCCCCGTCGGTTAATCGATCGATGAAGGGCCGCCTCTAGTCAGAGTCGGTTGCGAGCACACTTCGGTCCGACCCAGGCTGGTCCGACCCCTACCGAGCGTCGGTCGGGGCGACCGCTTTTAGGGGGTCGGATGTGGTCTCGCTGGTTAAGTCCAACCGGATGGACAGCTTGTGCAGATCGGAAATGAAGATCCCGGGGGGACCGGGCCTTTGCTGGAGGCAAGACTGGCAAGGGAGTCGACCTCACCATTGTAGCGTCTATAGCTGTGGTGGAGCTCGAAACCTTTGAATCTCTCCTCGAGCTTGCGTACCTCCAAGCTGTAGGCCGCTATGCGAGCATCGCGAGGCTCCGTGGCCTTCATTACTTGGTCGACAACAAGCTTGGACTCTCTGTGTACGTAGAGTCGCCAGGCGCTGAGGTCAGCGGCGATCCGGAGGCCGTTGATGAGGGCCTCGTACTCGGCGACGTTGTTGGTGGCATCGAAGAGCAGTCGGATAGCGTACTGGAGCTTGTTGCCGAGCGGGGAGATGATGATGACTCCAGCACCTGCTCCGTTCTTGGTGTAGGACCCATCGAAGTACATTGTCCAGTACTCGGGGTCCTCGAGCGCTAGTGGAGTCTGAGCCTCGGTCCACTCGGCGACAAAATCGGCTAGGGCCTGCGACTTAATCGCTATCCTAGGGACGAATGATACGTTAAGGCCGTTGAGCTCGAGTGACCACTTAGCAATCCTTCCAGCGGCTTCGCGGTTGTAAACGATCTCCCCGAGTGGAGATGATGTCACCACCGACACGAGGTGACGGTCAAAGTAATGTGCGAGCTTCCTCTTTGCGATGAGCACCGCGTAGAGTAGCTTCTGCACCTACGGGTACCGAACCTTGGTTTCAGAGAGTACCTCGCTGATGAAGTAGACCGGGCGCTGTACCTTGAACACGCGGTCCTCCTCTGCTCGCTCTACAACGAGTGCCGCGCTGACGACCTGGGTTATGGTGGCAATATAGAGGAGCAGAGGCTCCCCGATCTTTAGGCGACCATTAGGGGTGAAGTCGAGAACGCCTTGATCGGTGAGGGCTTCTGCGCTTCTGCGCCCGGTGAAGCTGTCGGATTTCTTCAGCAGCTTACAGAGCGGCATCCCGCGCTCGCCCAGTCGAGACACCAAGCAACTCAGAGCTGCGAGACACCCTGTCAGCCTCTGGACTCCCTTTAGATTGCTGATCGGCCCCATCCTCATGATAGCGAAGATCTTCTCCCGATTGACTTCGATGCCGCGCTCGGAGATGATGAAGCCGAGCAGCTTCCCTTTTGGGACCCCGAAAACACATTTCTCGGGATTGAGCTTTATGCGAAACCGCCGAAGGTTCGCAAAAGTCTATAGGTCGGTGACGAGGTCGTCGGCCTTCCTAGTCTTGACGATGATGTCGTCGATGTATGCCTCGATGTTACGGCCTATTTGGTCAGAAAAACACATCTGCATACACCACTGATATGTAGCACCCGCGTTTTTCAGACCAAATAGCATCGTGACGTAGCAAAATGAACCATGGGGGGTAATGAAAGAGGTCGCGAGCTGGTCGGACTCTTTCATTGCGATCTGGTGGTAGCCTGAGTAGGCATCCAGAAACGACAGGGATTCGTACCCTGTGGTGGAGTCGACAACTTGGTCGATTCGGGGGTAATGGGAATGGGTCATTAGGACATGCCTTATTTAGGCTCGTGTAATCAATGCACATTCTCCATTGCCCACTTTTCTTTTTTACAAGAACAGGGTTTGCTAACCACTCGGGGTGGCGCACCTCTCTTACAAACCCTGCGGCCAAAAGTTTGGCAATCTCCTCCCCGATGGCCTTGCGCTTTTCTTCGTCGAAACGGCGCAGTCACTGGGCGACCGGCTTCGAGCCTGGCCAGATGGTCAAGGAGTGGTCGGCGACCTCCCTCGGGATTCCTGGCATGTCCGAGGGCTTCCATGCGAAGACGTCCCGGTTGGCTCGGAGGAAGTCGACGAGCGCGCCTTCCTATTTGGCGGGGAGCGTGGCTCCAACCCGCACAGTTTTCGCGGGATCGTCGGGATCGACCGCGAGCTCCTTCGTGTCCTCTACGGACTTGAAGGAGCTTGGCCCCTGACTTACCGGAGTCGGGGGTGGACTCGGGGACCCTCTCTCAAAGGTCGGTGAGCTCAGCGGACGCGATGACCGCTGAAGCTAACTCACAACTGCTTCGTTCGCAGTTGTAAGCGAGCTAGAAAGATGAGGCCACGGTGATCACTCCCTGCGGCCCAGGCATCTTCAGCTTCAGGTAGGTGTAATTGGGGATTTCCATGAACTTGGCGTAGCACGGCCTCCCCAAAATGGCGTGGTAGGAGCCGGGAAAGTCCACCACCTCAAACGTGAGGGTGTCGGTGCAAAAGTTCTCTGGGCTCCCGAAGGTAACGGGCAGGTCGACCTGCCTCAGTGGATGGGCCTGTTGGTCGGGGACGACGCTGTGGAAAGGGGCCTTGCTCGGTCGGAGGCCCGAGCGAGGGATTCCCAAGGCATCGAGGGTCTCAACATATAGGATGTTGACGCCGCTGCCGCCGTCCATCAGCACCTTGGTCAGGCGCTTCGTTCCTACAATGGGGTCGACGACGAGCGGGTAGCGTCCTGATGCGGGACGTGGTCGGGGTGGTCAGTCCGATCAAACATGATCGAGGACTCAGACCATCGAAGGTAGCTAGGTACGGCGGGGTCCACCGCGTGGACCTCGCGAAAGGCGAGCTTGAGCTGCCACTTGTCGGAGTAGGATGCTGGTCCTCCGAAGATCATGAGGCAACCATCGAGTTGTGGGAACTCGTTGGTTGCCTCTTTGTCCTTGCCTCCGTCGTCCGGCGCCGGATCACGCTTCTTCCCCTTGCCCCGCAACGTCGTAGGGTTCCCGGAGAGGAAGCGCCTCAGGACTTCGCAGTCCCGGTACTTGTGTTTGACGGGATAGTCATGGTTCGGGCACGGACTATCCATCAACTTCTCGAAACGGTCTGGTGCCTGTCGAGCCTGCTGCTTGGCAGGACGATCAACGGTGGCGACCATGCGGCCCTTGCGGCCGTGCTTCCCCCTCCGCTTCTGCTTGTTGGTATGGTTGGGGGCGACGCCGGCTTCGTCGCAAGGCGCTTGCTTGGCCTTCTTCTGGTCGAAGATGGCCCCCACCACCTCCTCGCCGGAGGCATGGTTGGTGGCGATGTCGAGGAGTTCCTTGGTGGTCCTGGGTTTGGCGCAACCCAGTTTGTGCACCAAGGCCTCGCAAGTTGTGCCGTAGATGAACGCCCCACGACGTCGGCGTCGCGGATGTTGGGGAGCTCATAGCACTGCTGGGAGAAGCACCGGATGTAGTCCCGGAGCGTCTCCCCTGGCTGCTGCTTGCAGCTTTTCAGATCCTAGGAGTTGCCAGGGCGCTTGTATGTGCCCTGGAAGTTGCCGACGAAGAGGTTCGTCAGGTCTGTCCAATTCCTGATGATGTCGGCGGGCAAGTACTCAACCCAGGCTCGAGCCGAGTCCGCGAGGTAGATGGGAAGGTACTGGATGATGAAAAGGTCATACGTAGCCCCTCCCGCCTAGCAGGCGAGCCGGTAGTCCTCCAGCCAGACACTGGGGTTCGTTGCCCCCATGTACTTGATTATGTTGACGGGGGCCCGGAATCGGGCCAGGAAGTCGGCGTTGCGGATAGCGCGAGCGAATGCCCGCGGTCCTGGGCCATTGGGGCTTGGTGCGCGGTTGTCGCGCCGTCCGCTGTCCGCATCATGCTACTATGCTGCCGCGTCAGCAGCTCTTCTTCGTGCCTCGAGGGTGGCGCGGAGATCACAGTTGTCCCCCAGGTGGTGGCGCACTGGGGTGTGTGACGCCTGGGGCCGCTCGAGGTGTCGCGCCGTCTTCGTCGGGCTCTGCTGGCCCCGCGAGGATGAGTGATCCGGGCGGCTCGAGGTCGCACCGAAGTGGTGGGAGCCAGAACCTTGTGCGTGATGCACGGTAGCACGTTCCATCAGCCCCCGGAGGTTTCGGTACATGACCTTGGCCTCCGGGTCCGTCAACTCAAGGAGCCCACGGAGCTGCATTGCCACCGCGGCGACGTTCTGGCTCGCATGTGGGAAGAATGGGTGACCGTCCGACCCTTCGGTGAGCTGGTGATGCACCTGGCGCGGGCGCGTGCCGGGTACAAGAGGTGGATCAAGCCAACGCTACTCCAGGTCGGCCTGGAGCCCGTCGAGGTCGATCTTGTGGGCCTCGAGCTCCTCTCGTTGCCGCTCGATCTCAGTGCGGCGAGCTTGGAGGTGCGCTGGGCTCTCGCACCGGTTCTCATCATCCTGCGCTTCGGTGCGCTGGAGGAGAGTTTCGAGGCTTGCGGGTGTGGCGGAAGGGTCCGCTACGCCTGCCATGTTGCACTCACGGGAGTGCAGCCGGCGCGGGGGGTACTCCCTGTCGGAGCTGGAGCCGCGGCTAGAGGAGTCCCCCAGCAAGTCATGGAAGGAGGCTGGCACGTAGCCGGCCATAGCCACAAACTGAGGATTCGCGGAGGGCAGGGCCACCGCCCGATGCTGTACGTGCATGGCGCCACCGGGGGCGGCACCGTCGTGGAGTAGCTCCGTCATCGAAGCCCGGGCGGGAACCTCGAGGCGAAGGTTGCTAAGGATATCGGTGACCGCGTCCAGGCTCGTGGAGGGAGCCTGGTTACGGACGGCGACGGGGATCAGCACGAGCTCTCCCGTCGCAGTGATGACGAAGTCGAGGGCGCCGAAGCGGATCCAGCCCCTCGACGCTGGTGCACCGTCACACGAGAAAGAAGCCATCGGGGAAGCAGGTGGGAATCTGGAGTCAATGGCGACGATGACGCGTGAAAGCCCCCTACCTAGCACGCCAACTGTCGGTGTTTCGTGCACCGGCAATACGAATTTTTGGTTAGTGGGGGTCGCGCATTCCCTCTCCCCGAATGGTCGACTCAAGGAGCCAAGGGTATATACTGGTTCGGGCTGAATGTCCCTACTCCAATTCGTGCGGTGGATGTATATTGCTTCTGGGAGCATGTAGATGCGGGGTGTTACAAGCGAGAAGTGTCTCTCGTATTCGTCCGACCGGTCTCTAGCTTGATCGATCGGATCTCTCTCCCTTTAGGGGTCCTGCCTTTCCTTATATAGGCAGAAAAGGCAGGTTATATAGGCGAGAAGTGTCATGTGTCATTGATGTTGTTATCGATGGCACGTGGTGCATGGTAATCAACTGGGGTTTAATAAATAGTTTTCGATCGGGATATGTGGCAAGAATGATCTGGTGGGCCATGGTTGGCACCGGGGAAGTTGATTTGGTTCTTCGGGTAGTCTTGCCCTGGTCACCCTAAGGATTTAACCTTGCAAGCCTTTGAACTGAGTCAAACCTGCAACCACATGTCTGTAATGGGACGGACCTAGTTGATTAAGTTGCTAATAACGTACCTGTGGGACCTCGGGGTGTCAACTATACCTTTTGTGTAGTTGTATGGGGGAGCGTACCAGGGCTGCGGCCAGGTACCCATCTAACTGTTGATTGGCCTAGACTTCGCCTTTGCTAAGGGAAGGGTTAGTGTGCAATAACCGAGGAGGCTCACTTGTACAGTCAGAAGTTTCCGAAAGACTTTGTTATGGACACTCGCCTTTGTGGTGTTTGGCTGTATCTTGTGGGTAAAGTACATAACCTCTGCAGAGTGTAAAATCTATTCAAATAGCCGTGTCCGCGGCATTGGACATTGATCGGGAATTACAATCAATGGTTAGACTTTCATGAAAACCATTTGGACTTGGAAAGTTTGGTTGGGTTTAATGATGACGTTGATGGAAATGTGGATTAGGAAAGGGAAAGTGTTACTTAACTCCTGGAAAAGTTATTGATACTACAATGCTTCTACTACTTTCGAATCTACTTACGTTACTTGCTAATTGCTGCTTTACTGCAAATGAACCTGTTAACCTATCCTTTGTATTAAGCCATGCATATAGAATATTAGTTGCATTCTGTCCATGACTTGCTAAGTACCAAGTACACACCCTTGCCACAATACAACATCAATTGAAGAAGAATCAATGCCAGCACTAGAGGAGGAGCTCCAGGAAGAGCCGACAAGCTAGGGGAGAGCCCAGTCAGTTGCCTGTGGCATATTGGTTGGCGCCACGCGATTTCGTTATATTCCGCTGCAGATTCTATTGAATAAGACTTTAGCCCTGCGAGGCGTACTTTTGTAACTTGACCATAAGGTTGAGCAACCCGTTATATTTTCTTTCTATAAAGTACTTAATTATTCGTTGAGTATGATTGTGATAAGTTCCGATGTTGAGACTGTGTGCACTAGCGTGATCCTGGACTAGTGCTGAATACACAGAGGGTCCGGATTTGCAAATTCGGGTCCCGACAATAGCTATCTCAAATGATCATTCTATTTCAAATGTTCTATTAGTTAGATCCTTGAATTACAATTTGCTATCCGTGTCACAACTTTGTGAGATGGGATACAATTGCTTGTTTACTAATGTGGATGTGACCGTCATTATAAGAGACGATTCCTCGATAGCGTTCAAATGATATTTGAAGGGTAAGCTCTATTTAGTTGATTTCAACTCAAATAGTGCAAAACTTCAAACGTGCTTGGTAGCTAAATCTAGCATGGGTTGGTTGTGGCATCGTCGACTAGGCCATGTTGGTATGAGGAGTCTCGACAAGCTTCTAAAGGGGGAGCACATAAATAGACTAACAAATTGTGACACTACCGAAGGTCAAAACATTATAAAATGTGAAATTGGAGATTAAAACCTTACGTTATGAGGTTTACTCGCGTTTTCAGGCCGTTTCCGGGAGTTTCTGGGCTTGGGGAAGCCTCGTGGGCTTGGGGGGACCTCTTGGGCCGGAGGTGGGAGGCCTAAAGGCCCAAGTGGGGGAGGTTCTAGGGAAGCACCCTGCTGCCCCTTGCGCCCACAGCCCCCCATGCGCCTCCTCCCCCTCCCCACCTCCTTGGACGTGCGCCCCATCTCCTCCTCCCCCTTGCACCACCACCCCCTCCACCTCCTCCCCACCCTCCTTGCTGCCCTTGGGGAGCCCCTCATCCCGCCATCCCGCTGATCTCCCCCTCGGAGAGCTCCGCGACGAGGAGATCTGGCGGTTCCGGCGCGAGGAAGGGCGATCAGGGAGCCCGGGAAGAAGGAACTCGGCGTTCGTCGTTCTTCGGGCTAAGGTATGGCATGGGTGAACCTTGGGGATGGTCTAGGTACTGCTCTAGAGGTTGAATTGATGTTTTTAGATCAAGTGGTGGTGCTGTGATTGGGTAGATTAGATGAAAACTAGAGTTTGCCATGTTCTCTGCTTCGGGCAGATTGTGCAGTCGACCTAGGGTTTGAGTTTTCGTGACTTTCGAGTCAGAATTTGGTCGGCCGCCTATTGAGAAAATTGTAGGTAACTTTAATACCTTTAATTGGACATAAAGAACGTCCAATTCCACCTAGACATTTGAAAGTTATGCTCGTTTTACCGAACGTGTTCAAAACTGTGATGGGATTGGAACAGATCACGGTATTCTGTAGATTAAACCACTTTAGAAGCCGAATCAGTTTTTCCCAATACTTAGAAAAAGTTAGGAAATTTCCTAAGATTCGCGATTATGTACTCGTTTAATCGATTCGGAGTCCTAGAACTCAAGATATGATAGTTTGAAGTCTGCTGTCCGGGAGGGACAGATTCTCTGTTTTTAGGTTTTGGAAGTAGTTTGTGAAGTCGGGGTAGACGAGCTTTTGCTTACTATTTTGGGGGCACGTTTTGAGTGTGTGGTATGTTTGTGCAGGTGGTGTGACCCCGGGAGTGCCCTCAACCTCTCGCCAATCCGTCGCCCGAGGTTAAGGCAAGTGTATTGTAATGGGTAGTGTAATGTATGTTGCTAATTGTGACTAGATGCAAATTGCTTACATGTTGTGATATCTTGCCATGATTAGTGCTTGCAAATGTTATGATGAAAATGGACTATTATGATGCTATACCATGTTTAGTTCAGGTTGATGCAAGTTGTTTACGTTTATGGCATATGTTGCATACATGGCATGAAAGCTGGCCCAGTCGGTGAGAATGTCATAACTAGTCCGGTAAGGTCGGTGAGAAAGTTATGACTAATCCGGAGCACCATGGTTGTAAGACCTACCTCGTGATTCCACCCACGTGGTGAGTGGAAGCGATGCGTAGGCACCCTCCATCTACGGGATGGAAGGGGGAAGAGGGTGCATGCCGACGGGTATGCACTCAGCAATACCGGTATATGCTTCCAGGAGACATGTGCATCGCATTGCATTACATACATGATGATGAAAATGAGTTGTGAACAATGTGCTTTGTCATGGCTATGATGTTGTGGATGAAATTATGATTTGATCATGATGTTAAAGTATGGTATGTATTGTTGTTGGCCTTGATTTATTCTTTATGACCTATTGCGATATACTTGCTGAGTGATGAACTCACGTTTGTGTTTTATGTTATTTTTAGGTACCATGAAACCGACATGCGGGAAAGGGGCTTAGTGGCACATCTTCAGAAAGGTTCACTCATTAAGATATATATACAATTTTGCCATTCGTAGTTGTGATTATAAGTTATTGCATTGAGAACTTAGAGTATGACTTATTTGTGTGCTTGGTCATATTATTTACTTTGTTTTAGATCATGGAGTGATTAAATTCGTTATGCTAGACTTAAATAGTTGCTATGTCACATGTTATTGCTGCTTTAGATGTTTCCCATTATGATATAACTTGTGATATTATTGTTGATGCTTCGTACCATGGAAAAACAAAGGAGATGCTGCCAAAATTTTTGGTTTTTTGCATGTACACCTTTGCTGTAATTTATCTTAATTTATGGTATTTAGATGTTGTTTAGCCTATGTTTGGTAGCATTCAGGCATGCTAGATGCCGAGGTGTTACAGTTGGTATCAGAGCAGGCTTTAGGTCCTTGGAACATACATTTTTAGTGTTATACCTTAGTATTAACTAAAATGTGATGTGGGATAACCTAGAAACATGGCTTAGGTTATAACTAAAATTCTGCTATAGGATAGCAACCTTAAAACTTGTGTATGTGGATTAACTAATTTAAAATTTGACACACATGGATGCACAGTAGGAAAGGGTATGGGTATCGTTGCTTTATGCTTAAATGTTATATTTAAGCCTTGATGTTGAATGTTTTATGTGATAAAGTATGCTGCTATGTGTATGAGATAATTGATTGAATTTCTCATGTTATCATGATAAAGTGGGGTTGTGGTGCCGAAGGGTTTCGATCACCTTTTTGTTTATAGTAAGGTTGTGGTTTGACGGTATGGCCGATTAAAGCCATCACCGAAGAACTATTAACCCTTGTGGGGAAAGAGTGCTTACCTTTTCTGTCGCAGTTTGGGTAGTTGTTTGGAGTCAAAAGAGGAGTTAGTGGTGGATTCCTTCGTATGTTCTTTACCGTTCTGACAGTCGGTTTTGGTTTTTTTTCTTTGCTTTGGTTGATTGAAATCAAATGAAAAGTGTTGGGTTTACGCGGATTGTTCCGTAGGCGGTTCGTGGTTTTGTTTTCCTTGGTTGAAGACGAAGAAGAAGAGTTTTGTGTTGCGCATCTTTTGGTCGTAATTTTTGCTTTGACACCCGATTTTGCTGGTCATTGTGGACTGTCTTGGGGAGGAAACTTATGTGGTTGTTGTTCTCCCTATCTAAGAAAAAGTGTTGGAGTTTCCCCTTGTGCAGGCCTTGAGTTGGTGGAGCTAAGTTTGAATCTTTTATCAGAAAAGATTTAATGAACATTTGATTTTCCCTGGTGCATCCTTCTTCCTTCTTGGAAGTATAGATCTTGAGATTTCTTGAAGAGTTTTGGGCTATCAAAGTTGGGAATTTGAGAGTTGAGCTCTCCTGCACTTCTGTTGGAGTTTTGTTTTTCTTCCTTCCCTGGAAAGGAGAATTGTCTATCGGTGTTCGTTCGGGTTCTTGAGTTGTGGTTATCTTTAAAAGTTGAGTTGCATCCTGTTTGTCAAAAGTGAAAATGGTTGTTTAGCATGTTATGTAGTATGTAACAATGTGGTTTATGGAAATGATTTACTCCTAAATTAATTGGTGAGTTGAATTAGTTGAATGTAATATTTATCTTTAGCTTAAGTTTAAATGAACTTCTAGTGTTTTAGATTACTCTATAGCGAGAATGATTAAAGGTGTTAATGTATATGCTTAGATTCTTTTGTTTACTTTAAAAGTGCTTATGACCCCCGATAATGTTTAAAGTATTAAACCCTGAAGCATAGTTAGAACATTAAGATGATGTAGACTGCTGATATTGTTAAAGAAACTTTACTGGTTGTTAAAGATGTTCTAATTTTACATGTTAATAGAGAGATTTAATCGTGTTGGTGACCTTAACTTGGAAGTTGATTAGAGTTGTTATTTATGATGTTGCGAACTGTTAGTATATTTGGAAGCTTGCATATGTGTTCCTATAATGCTAGTACCGATGTCAGTTGGGAAGACATAGGTTTAGTGGTTGTGGTAAGAGCTTTGTGATGGTCCAACTCATTCAATTTGTTTTAAATAGTTGGAGCATGTTGAGTAGTGACAATTTGCTATAGCCTTTGGATAGGGTAACTAAAAGTAATGTTGCGGTTTTTAAAATTATGCAAATAATTAATATTGACGACTTGGTAGTGTTGTTAATTGTTGGAAACCATTGATCCAATAGAGAAAAGTGAAAAACTATGGAATTATGTCGAGTAAATGTTGTGATGGGATGAACAATGGATAATAATCATGATGTAAGATTTTAACGTTAATGAATGCATATCTTAGAATCCTATTTACGAATTTTATCTTGTAGAGATAATACTTATTTGTTGAAGTCATTTTATTGATTGAACAGGTTTTAATTGTCAAGATGTTGATGTATGGATGGTATAAAATTGATACGTTGATCATGCTTAAGTATCTGTTGAAGTACTATGTTTGAAATATAGAATACGTTGTTATATGATGTGTTGGTCTGTGGGGATCATGATGAGGTAGTATAGAATGGAAGACGTTTTGTTAATCATCATAAACTGTATTTATAAATGTTGGGAAAGGTAATTAGAGAAAGAATTGGTTATGTAGCTTTTGGTTGAATTATAATGAGGCTTCTCGATGAGTAAATAGTGTATATTGAATGCTTAAATGGTAAGTATAGTGGAATACTAGTTATGGTGGGTTTCATCCTGAGCTTGTGTCTAAAACCTTTTGGACTGGTTTGGTTGGTTCCTATTTTGGTTGAATACTTTTGGTCGAAGTGTTTCTTCTGTTGTGTTTCAGAGTTTCCCTAAAACTCGTAGTGATTAATGCCAATCTTTGGATTTGGCTAACTTGTTTAGTTTGTACTATGAGTATGGAATTACACCCAAAAGTTTTTGAGTGGATCGCGCCCCTTCGCGTTCGCACTGAATTATCTTTGGAATTAAT
Source organism: Rhipidocladum racemiflorum (assembly GCA_036346355.1). Lineage (NCBI taxonomy): Eukaryota > Viridiplantae > Streptophyta > Magnoliopsida > Poales > Poaceae > Rhipidocladum > Rhipidocladum racemiflorum. The sequence continues at coordinate 56,856,431 of CM070583.1, read as the reverse complement.
TTTAAAGGAAGCAGATGGACATAGTGGGTTGTGTTGAAAACTCTTGAGATTTAATTTGTAACTCTTTTTGAATAGAGTTGGATTTATTTGCTTAATGTGTTTGATGTTTGCGAGTGCTTCAAAAAGGTGGATTATATGAATGTTTCATACGTGAATGTAACACCCCGGCATTTAATATGCCCGAATGCTACCAAACATAAGCTAAACAACAACTAAAAATCACATTTTGTGACACCACGGAGTGTTGTATCCTTAATTATTGAACATGATAAGGTTAAATACAGTATGAGATGTGGAAATAAGGTTAAAACCATAAGAATTGGAGGTTAATAGCTTTTTCGGGCCGCTTTAGGCCGCTGGTTTTGGGCCTTCCCGGGAGTTTTGGGCCTTGGTGGGCTTTGGAGGGATTGAGAGGGACTCTTATTGGACTAGGGCAGGGTGTGGGGCTGTTAAAAGGGCTCCCCTGCCCCCTTGCGCCCCTCCACCTCTCCTCCCTCTTCCCCCTAAGCCCTAGCCGCCACCCCCTCCCCAAACCGTCGCCTTCACCCCCTCTCCACCTCCACACCACCTCCTCCACCCCTTGCTGCCCTAGGGTGGCCTCCCCACCCCTGCACCTCGTGGAGTCATCCCGTGGAGCGAGGAGCGAGGAGCGAGGAGCGAGGAACGTGGAGCGAGGAGCGTTTCGCGAGGGGATTCATTGGAGTTTTGTGCATCGGCCAAAGGTATGATCTTGGGGATCCTTGGGGATGATCTAGGTACTGTTATTAGGGTGTCTATCAAGTTTTTAGATCAATTGGAGGTGCTGGATTGAAGTAATTTGGGTTAGATCTAAACTTGTCCACGTTTCTGTTTTCGGGCAGATTGAGCAGTCGAACTAGGGTTCGAGTTTCCGTCGATTTAGATTTCGAATCTGACCGTACGGACTTCTAGGAAGTTGTAGATAATTTAATTATCTTTCCGTGGACGTAAAGCACGTTAAATTCCGATCATCCGTTTGAAAGTTATGGCTGTTTTACCGAGCGCCTAAAAATCTGTGACGTAATTGGAACAGATCTCGGTAATCTGTAGATTAAACAACTTTAGAGGCCGAATCAGACTTTCCTTATACCTAGATAAAGTTGGGAAATTTCCTAGTCTACGCGAGGGTGTACTCGTTTAATTCATTCGGAGTCCCAGAACTCAAGTTATGCCTTTTGCAAGGCTGCTGTCCCGCCGGGACAGAACCTCTGTATTTAGGTTTTGCGAGTAGTTGGCAATGTCGGGTTAGATGGGGGTTTGTGTACTGTTTTGAGGTTATGATTGTGAGTGTGTGATGTCTATGTGCAGGTGGTGTGACCCCGGGAGTGCCCTCTTCTTCCCGCCAATCCGTTGCACGTGTTTGAGGCAAGTGTGTTGTGATGGATAGCGAGTTGTAGGTTGCATGTTGAGATTAGATGGAATTGTTTACATGATATATGTCCACTTGCCATGTGTTAATGATTGATATGATATGATGAGCATGTTTAACATATTATGATGCCATGTGTTAATATGTGAATTAAATATGATAATTGGCATGGTTGCATGCATGTCATGAGATAGGGCGAGGGCGGTGAGAAAGTCGTAACTAGTCCGGCAAGGTCGGTGAGAAAGTTATGACTAATCCGGAACGCCATTGAGTAAGTCCTATGTCGTGATTCCATCCACGTGGTGTTTGGAAGCGAGTAGGCACCCTCCATCTTCGGGATGGCAGGGAGGAAAGGGTGCACACCGACGGGTGTGTACTCCACCATACCGGTATGAGGTTCCAGAGGGTCAGGAGCATTGCATTACTACGCATACAAATTGATGATGATATTGATAAGTGATCATGAATGAGATGATATACATGATGGAAGATGTTATTGCCATGTTGTTATGCTTGTTGTCCATTGCAGTATGCTTGCTGAGTTTTCGAACTCACCCTTGTGTTTTCTTGTTGTTTTAGGTACCATGAGAACGGCATGCGGGAAAGGGGAATAGTCACACGCTCACACGTTGCTTCACCTTAATGTTTCCCCAAGTCAATTCATTTAGTTTGATAATAAATTGCGTGTGATGGTCTTTAAAATTAAGTCTTAGCTTGGTTAATGAGAGTTCTATTGTTTGTTTGACACTTGGAACCTTAAGAGCTTAATGTTAGTCTCTTATTGTCGTTAAGACTTTATTTATTGCTGTTTTAGATGTTTCTCTTATTGCCATATAATGCTATATTGTTGCTGTTCCTTAAATTCATGATAAAACAAAGGAGGTGCTGCCGAAATCTCGGTTTTAGCCTATGCACCTTTGCTGGAATTTTATGTTAAATGTGGTATTTAGTTGTTGTTTAGCTTGTGTTTGGTAGCATTCGGGCATATTAAATGCCGGGTGTTACGATTGGTATCGAGCGGTCAGTAGGTCCTTGGAATATGTATTTTTAGTGTCATACCTAAGTTGCAACTAAAATATGATGTGGAATAACTTAGAAACATGGCTTAGGTTCTAACTAAAACCTTGTTATAGGATAGCAACGTTAAAACTTGTAAAAGTGGTATAACTAATCTAAAATCGACACACTTGGTTGCACAGTAGGATGGGTTTTGGTTCATCATTGCATCGCGCTTGATTATGTGATAAGGAATATGCTTATGATGATGTTTGATCTATGATCTTGATTGTGTGTGCTTTCGTGTTTGGGTGGTTGTCTCTAAAGCAGCCATGCCGAGGGGTAGAGGCCGTGGACGCCGTGTGGTCGTGGAGGCCAGGGGCGAGGCTCCCAGGAGTTGAGGAGTCTGCTGTCGAGGGTAGCGCCGCTTAATGCTCGTGGGCCAGCCAGGAGGAGCTTCCACTGCACGGTCGGGAACGGGTGCCCGCCGCAAATGTAGATTTAGTTCAGGCTCTGCAGAGGGAGATTCGTGAGCTGCGCCGAGCGGGCAGCCCCTGCTGTGCCTCCCCTGCATGGCCCCCGTTGTTGCCCTGCACCGGAGCCGAGGATGAGTCTCCGGGAGTGGATGTCCCTCCGCCTTGACACTTTCGACGGAGCAGCACGCTAATCCAGATCCGCAGATTGGCTGCGGTACATGGAGAGGCGCTTGAGGTCCTAGATTTGACCTCGGTTCAGAGGACTCGCTTTGTGGCTTTTCACCGAAGGGCCAAGCGGATATCTCGGTGGGAGGGGTTCTGGCCGCTAGATCCCCCGATCCGGGTCCAAAGGACTGGGAGGACTTTGTGGCTCGCTTCGAGCCAAGTTCCATCAGAGTCTTTCCTTGAGAGGATGGAGCTTACTCGACCACTCTTTCCCAGTGGAAAGAGGTCGGTGGCAGAGTATGAGAAGGAGTTCAACGGCGTGGTGCGCTTGTGGGCACCGACGATCGGGAGAAAGCTAGGAGGTTCCGTGAGGGGCCTCAACCAGGAGTTCAGAGTTGTCATGGGGCGATCGCCCTCGTGACTTATGCTGTGGTGGAGCAAGCGAAGGGCATGGAGCTCGAGTTGGAGCTCTCCCGGGACAAGCGTAACCCGGGAGGTTCAGGGGTTCCTCGGCAAAGCGGGGCCGAAGAGGACCTTTGGTGGAGGAGGTGGGTCCTCTCGACCCACCTTCAAGAAGTTCAAGGAGGACAGGGCTCCTCCTCGGGGGCTAAGATGGGGCCGCCTTGATGCGTCTTCTTCGCGAGCGACTGTTCGTCCTGTGCCCGGGCAGGGCATGAAGTGCTTCAAGTGCGGTGGCGAGCACCATGCTTCAGAGTGTGGTTGGATCGGGAGTTGCAACCACTGTGGCAAGCCCGGCCATATGGGGCGAGTCTGCCGGATGAACCCCGGTAGCAACATCAAGTGGGAGACGGTGCCTTCTCCTCCCACTCAAGCGGCGTCTTCCAGAGGATCGGTGCACATGATGGCTGCCCCTGTTTCTCAGCCACCCTTTGCGTGGGCGCCACCCGGTGTCTTGGTGCCCGCAGCCCTCGCTCCTCCTCGATCGCCTCCTCCGCTGACCTTGTTGGGGCATCACCGAGTCGGGCTCCTTCTATCCCGGCGCCACCAGGAGTGTACGCTCTGCCGACCGCCGAGTCAGTCGGGCATCCAGAGGTGGTTTCAGGTACTCTGCTCGTGGATTCCGTTGATGCCTTTGTTCTATTTGATTCCGGAGCATCCTATTCTTTTGTGTCGTCGGAGTTTGCTAGTAGAGCTAAGTTGGGAGTTCAAATGATTTCTCGAGTCCGTGTTAGTCGGGCTTCTCTGGGGTTGATTGCTAGTTCTTTGGTTTGCCCTGGTTGCACCATTGCCATTGATGATGAGGTTTTCTTTGCCAATCTCATGGTGATCTTGGCTCCTTTTGATGTCATTTTGGGCATGGACTCGCATCGACCGCACTGCTAAGATCTGTTGTTTCGGAAGACAGCTTTCCTTGCAGGCCCGTCCGGGAAGAGTTGACCTTTCAGGGTGGTATACCCTCCAGTTCCGCCTTTGCTTTGACTAGTTTGTTTTCCGCCTGCGTTTGAGGCTATTGGGTTTCCTCATGACTTTGTCTCGAGAAACCATCTTCTTCGATTTCCATTGAGGAGATTCCTGTAGTGAAGGAATTCGTTGATGTGTTCCCCGACGAGTTGCCTGGTCTACCTCCCGTGAGGAATGTGGAATTTCGTATTGATCTTGTTCCTGGCACTCGACCTATTTCTATCTCTCCATACCGCTTGGCTCGTCCTTTTCAAGACGAGTTGAAGAAGCAGTTGGAGGATCTCATGGCCAAGGGCTTCATTCGGCGTAAGCGTTCGCCATGGGGAGCACCGTCCTCTTCGTCTCGAAGAAGGATGGAAGTTGGCGTATGTGCATTGATTATCGTGCTCTTAATCAAGTGACAAATAAGAACAAGTATCCTTTGCCTCGCATCGAGGATCTGCTTGACCAATCAAGGGAGCAAAGGTGTTCTCCAAGATTGATCTTCGGGTACAATCGATCCGTGTGAGGGAGCGGACATTGAGAAGCGCTTTCTCCACTAGGTATGGGCATTATGAATTTAAAGTTATGTCTTTTGGACTAACTAATGCCGTCTTTATGGAGGCGATGAATTATGCTACACAAGTATCTTGATGAGTTTGTGGTAGTGTTCATCGATGACATTCGATTTACTCTAAATCGTAAGAGGAGCATGAGCAACACTTGAGGCTTGTGCCTTGAGTACCCCGAGGGGGAATCAATTCTTTGCTAAGCTGAAAAGTGAGTTCTGGATTTGAAGTGGGTTTTCTTGGCCACATCATCAATCCAGAGGGCATATCCGTAGATCCTAGCAAAGTCTCAGCTTTTGGATTGGAAGAGGCCTTCCAATGTCAAAGAGGTGCGTAGTTTCCTTGGGTTGGTGGCTACTATCGGCGTTTTGTGCAGGATTTCTCTATCATTGCCAAGCCACTTTCACGGTGACTCACAAAGGGATGAAGTTCCAAAGGATCGCAGAGTGTGAGCACACTCAGCACTTTGAAGGAGAAGTTAGTGATCGCTCCTGTTCTTACCCTTCCCGAGCCGGGAAGCGCTTTCACTGCTTATTCCGATGCTTCTGCTGGGACTTGGTTGTGTGCTCATGCAAGACGGCAAGGTGATTGCTTATGCTTCGAGGCACTGAAAAAGCATGAGCAGAATTATCCCACGATGATCTTGAGCTAGCCGTGGTGTTTGCATTGAAGATATGGAGGCATTACTCAGACGGGCGAGTCTTGTGATATTTTCATCGATCACAAGAGCCTCAAGTACATCTTTACTCGTAAAGATTTGAACTTGAGGCAGAGGAGGTGGCTAGAGTTGATAAAGGATTATGACCTCACTATCCAAGGTATCATCCGGGAAAGCAAATGTGGTGGCCGACGCCACCGCAAGACAATGCCCCTGTTGTTGATTGTCTTGTTGCTGATTTTGAGCGCTTGGGAGTCTCCTATTGCTTTGCGGGGACCGTGCAGGCTGAAACTCAAATGATTCTTGAGTCGCGATTCCTGAACGCAGCGTAGAGGCACAAAGAAGATGATCGTTTGCTCCAGCAGGTGAGGAAGCGCCTTGAGGATGGCAAGTCTGGAGACTTTACTGTTGATGATGCGGGAGCCTTGAGGTTTCAGGGCTGACTGTGCGTGCCCCAAAAATCTCAAGTGAAAGAAGACATCCTGAAAGAAGCTCATCGCACCCCGTACACGGTCCATCCTGGAGAGACCAAGATGTACAGGGACTTGAAGAAGAATTTCTGGTGGAAAAGGATGAGAGTGGATATTGCCAAGTATGTGGCGTCTTGTGGGATTTGCCAGAAGATCAAAGCTGAGCATAAGCGCCCAGGCTTGTTGCAGCCTTTGGAGATTCCTGTGTGGCCATGGGATGACATCTCCATGGATTTTGTGGTTGGCTTACCTCGTACTCCACGAGGGAAGGATGTTGTTTGGGTTGTGGTGGACCGTCTCAGCAAGTCTGCGCATTTCATTCCCATCCGCACGACCAATTCAGCGAGCGAGTTGGCTCCCATCTATGTGCGGGAGATCGTGAGATTGCATGGTGTACCCAAGACCATTATCTCTGATCGGGATGCGAAGTTCGTCTCCAAGTTCTGGGAGAGTTTGCAGAGTGCTTTGGGTACGCAGCTTCGCCTTAGTACCGCTTTTCACCCTCAGACAGATGGGCAGTCTGAGCGTACCATCCAAACTTTGGAGGACATGCTCAGGGCCTGTGTGATGGCTTGGAAGGGTAGCTGGGAAGACCATTTGCCCCTTGCAGAGTTTGCTTACAATAACAGCTATCATTCCAAAGATCCTGGTGCTCCTTATGAGGTGTCAGTATGGCGGAAGTGCAGATCGCCACTTTGTTGGGATGTCAGGGCGAGAGAGCTATTCTTGGACCGGATTGGGTGCAGCAGATCGTTGATCGTGTGTCGGAGGTTCGGCAGAACCTTATCGCAAAGCACAGAGCGCATGCAAAAGCTATGCCGATGTGAGGCGGCGAGACTTGGAGTTTGAGGTGGGTGATAGCGCACTCTTGCAGTATCTCCCACCAAGGGTGTGGTGCATTTTGGCACGAAGGGAAAGCTCACCAAGGTATGTTGGGCCTTTTCCTATCCTCGCCCGAGTTGGCAGGTTGGCCTATCGCCTAGAGCTACCTAATCCATGCAAGGTGTGCATAATGTGTTCCATGTCTCGATGTTGAGGAAATACTTGCATGATCCGAGATGGTGGTTCCGTTGGAACCATTAGTGCTTCAGCGAGACCTCACCTTCGAGTCCCGTCATGGGAAATTCTAGGGACTTCAGAGCGAGTGATGAAGAACAGGACGCTTAAGTTTGTCAAGGTCCTGTGGTCACATCAGACCGAGAGAGAAGCGACTTGGGAGCTGGAATCTCGCATGCGCGAGAAGTATCCCGAACTTTTCGCCTCAGGTGTGTGATGTGAAAACCTAGCTGTCTTTGGTTTTGCTGGGTTTCATGATTGGTGCGTTTAGATTCAAGGTCGAATCCTGTTGAAGGGCGGAAGAATGTGACACCACGGAGTGTTGTATCCTTAATTATTGAACATGATAAGGTTAAATACAGTATGAGATGTGGAAATAAGGTTAAAACCATAAGAATTGGAGGTTAATAGCTTTTTCGGGTTTTTGGGCCTTCCCGGGGGAGTTTTGGGCCTTGGTGGGCTTTGGAGGGATTGAGAGGGACTCTTATTGGACTAGGGCAGGGTGTGGGGGCTGTTAAAAGGGGCTCCCCGAGCCCCCCTTGCGCCCCCACCTCAGCCCCTTGCGCCCCCTCCACCTCTCCTCCCTCTTCCCCCCCTAAGCCCTAGCCGCCACCCCCCTCCCCAAACCGTGCGCCCCCCCCACCCCTCTCCACCTCCACACCACCTCCCCTCCACCCCTTGCTGCCCTAGGGTGGCCTCCCCACCCCTGCACCTCGTGGAGTCATCCCGTGGAGCGAGGAGCGTTTCGCGAGGGGATTCATTGGAGTTTTGTGCATCGGCCAAAGGTATGATCTTGGGGATCCTTGGGGATGATCTAGGTACTGTTATTAGGGTGTCTATCACGTTTCTGTTTTCGGGCAGATTGAGCAGTCGAACTAGGGTTCGAGTTTCTGTCGATTTAGATTTCGAATCTGACCGTACGGACTTCTAGGAAGTTGTAGATAATTTAATTATCTTTCCGTGGACGTAAAGTACGTTAAATTCCGATCAGCCGTTTGAAAGTTATGACTGTTTTACCGAGCGCCTAAAAATCTGTGATGTAATTGGAACAGATCTCGCTAATCTGTAGATTAAACAACTTTAGAGGCCGAATCAGACTTTCCTTATACCTAGAGAAAGTTGGGAAATTTCCTAGGCTACGCGAGGGTGTACTCGTTTAATTCATTCGGAGTCCCAGAACTCAAGTTATGCCTTTTGCAAGGCTGCTGTCCCGCCGGGACAGAACCTCTGTATTTAGGTTTTGCGAGTAGTTGGCAATGTCGGGTTAGATGGGGGTTTGTGTACTGTTTTGAGGTTATGATTGTGAGTGTGTGATGCCTATGTGCAGGTGGTGTGACCCCGGGAGTGCCCTCTTCTTCCCGCCAATCCGTTGCACGTGTTTGAGGCAAGTGTGTTATGATGGATAGCGAGTTGTAGGTTGCATGTTGAGATTAGATGGAATTGTTTACATGATATATGTCCACTTGCCATGTGTTAATGATTGATATGATATGATGAGCATGTTTAACATATTATGATGCCATGTGTTAATATGTGAATTAAATATGATAATTGGCATGGTTGCATGCATGTCATGAGATAGGGCGAGGCGGTGAGAAAGTCGTAACTAGTCCGGCAAGGTCGGTGAGAAAGTTATGACTAATCCGGAACGCCATTGAGTAAGTCCTATGTCGTGATTCCATCCACGTGGTGTTTGGAAGCGAGTAGGCACCCTCCATCTTCGGGATGGCAGGGAGGAAAGGGTGCACACCGACGGGTGTGTACTCCACCATACCGGTATGAGGTTCCAGAGGGTCAGGAGCATTGCATTACTACGCATACAAATTGATGATGATATTGATAAGTAATCATGAATGAGATGATATACATGATGGAAGATGTTATTGCCATGTTGTTATGCTTGTTGTCCATTGCAGTATGCTTGCTGAGTTTTCGAACTCACCCTTGTATTTTCTTGTTGTTTTAGGTACCATGAGAACGGCATGCGGGAAAGGGGAATAGTCACATGCTCACACGTTGCTTCACCTTAATGTTTCCCCAAGTCAATTCATTTAGTTTGATAATAAATTGCGTGTGATGGTCTTTAAAATTAAGTCTTAGCTTGGTTAATGAGAGTTCTATTGTTTGTTTGACACTTGGAACCTTAAGAGCTTAATGTTAGTCTCTTATTGTCGTTAAGACTTTATTTATTGCTGTTTTAGATGTTTCTCTTATTGCCATATAATGCTATATTGTTGCTGTTCCTTAAATTCATGATAAAACAAAGGAGGTGCTGCCGAAATCTCGGTTTTTAGCCTATGCACCTTTGCTGGAATTTTATGTTAAATGTGGTATTTAGTTGTTGTTTAGCTTGTGTTTGGTAGCATTCGGGCATATTAAATGCCGGGGTGTTACACATTTAAACATAAATTCAAGCAAAGGTACATATGCTAAAAAACCGATATTTCGGCAGCATCTCCTTTGTTTTTTTTCATGAATTAACACAATATCAATATCATGGCAAGTTATATCATAGCACATGACATCTAAAACATCAACATAAATGGATGTATCATCAAACTATGCCAATAATACCACGCTCAACCACTTCATAAACTATAACGAAGCAAATAAGGGATCACAAGCATGCTAGATTAAACCATACATTAACTTTATGGCGCAACTCTTAAAATCATGTCTCCAAGTGATTAATCATAGACTATGATGGTGGAGCTACGTGTAGAAGTGTAGCTAAACCCCTTTTTCCCGCATGCCGATCTCAAAGTACCTAAAAACAACATAAAACACAAGCGTGAGTTCGAAAGTCAGCAAGCCTATTGTAATGGACAACAATAACAATATCATAGAAAATAACATCTCACATCATGTATATCATCTCAATCATGAACACTTTAACAAAATCATCATCATTGTGTATGCAATGCAATGCAATGCTCATATCTCCTTGGAAACTCATACCGGTATGGTTGAGTACACACCCGTCGGTGTGCACCCTCTCCCCCCTTCCATCCCGAAGATGGAGGGTGCCTACTCCTCGCTTCCACAACCCACGGTAGATGGAATCACGATGTAGGACTTACTCTATTGGCTCTCCGGATTAGTCATAACTTTCTCACCGACCTTCCCGGATTAGTTAATGACTTTCTCACCGCCGGGCCATGTAACATGTCATGTATGCAAGCATGCCAACATCATATAAAACTCATATTTTAACACATGGCGTCATAACATCTTAAACATGCTCATCATATCATAGCAATCATTAACACATGGCAAGTGGACATATATCATGTAAACAATTCCATCTAATCTCAACATGCAACCTACAACTCGCTATCCATCACAACACACTTGCCTCAACCACGTGCAACGGATTGGCGGGAAGTAGAAGGCACTCCCGGGGTCACACCTCCTGCACAGGGGTATCACACAATCACAATCATAACCACAAAACAGTACGCAAACCCCCATCTAACCCGACATTGCTCCCTACTCGCAAAACCTAAAACAGAGGTTCTGTCCCGTCGGGACAGCAGCCTTGCAAAAGGCATAACTTGAGTTCTGGGACACCGAATGAATTAAACGAGTACACCCTCGCGTAGCTTAGGAAATTTCCCAACTTTCTCTAGGTATATGGAAAGACTTATTCGGACTCTAAAGTCGTCTAATCTACAGATTACCGAGATCTGTTCCAATCGCGTCATAGATTTTAACATGCTCGGTAAAACGGCCATAACTTTCAAACGGCTGATCGGATTTTAACGTGCTTTATGTCCACGGAAAAATAATTAAATTATCTACAACTTCTTTTAAGTCCGTACAGACAGATTCGGAGTCTAAATCAACGAAAACTCGAACCCTATCCCGACTGCTCAATCTGCCCGAAAACAGAAACGTGGCAACGTCTAGATCTAACCCAAAGAACTCCAATCCAGCACCACCAATTGATCTAAAAACTTGATAATCACCCTAAGAACAGTACCTAGATCAAACCCAAGGATCCCCATGATCATACCTTTGCCCAACGAACGAATCTCCAATAGATCTCCTCGCGGATCGCTCCTCGCTCCTCGCTCCTCGCTCCAACGGATGGATCCACAAGGTGCAGAGGTGTGGAGACCACCGTAGGGCAGAAAGGGGGTGGAGGAGAGGTGGTGGAGAGGTGGGGCAATGGAGGAGAGCAAGGGGGAGGCGCAAGGCTCAATGGGAAGGGGCGGCTAGGGCTTGGCAAGTGGGGGGAGGTGAGGGGCGCAAAGGCAGCAGGGTGGACGCCCCAAAGGGGCAGGGAAACCCCTTTTACCAGCCCCACACCCAATTCTAGTCCGTTACGGAGACCTAATCCATCCCACCAAAGCCCACCAAGGCCCAAAACTCCCCCGGGAAGGCCCAAAACCCCGAAAACGGCCCGGAAACGGCCCGGAAAAGCTATTAACCTCCATATCCTATAGTTTTAACCTTAATTCCACATCTCATAATGTTATTAACCTTATCATGCACGTTAAATAAGGTTACGACACTCCGTGGCGACATAACACTTCAACCGGCCCAAAAACGCGAGAAAACCCTAAGCCGAAAGGTTTTATTCTCTAGTTTCACCTTCTATAACGTCACACCAAACCATAGTGTCACATTCTTCCCCCCTTCAACAGGATTCGACCTCGAATTCGAAGGACGCCAAAAACAGCAACAAAGTCCCCAAGGGACAAAAGGCTTCTCTGCTGACAAAACATTCGCACACAACGACTAGAACCGGAAACAAACGACAAACGAGTTCCCAAAACCAACACTTAAAGAAAAAGTGTTGATCTAGCTCAACTAAGGGCAACCGCTCACAGTTCAATTTTCAATTCAAATCCCAAACAGAATCTGCGTTTCAACCTCGAAGGGCTTCAACAACCTAAAACGCTCGAATCCTCACGACAAACACCTCACCCTTCTATCACAACTTACCTAACTACACACTGCAATAAACTCAACATGACATAATCAAAGGAAGTCACAATTCCTTTAACGACCTCTCTTCATTCCCGAAAGTTTCCATCGAGGGGAATAACTCATTAAGGCACACTAGCCCTTCCGATACACGATCATACTAACATTTTATTCCATCCTTTCCCAGGCAAGACTCAAACCCAAAAACAACTAGTGAAGACAACTGCTCACGGCGATTAATTATCACCGATCTACCGTCAACTTCACTTCCACCCATCGCTACTCTTAGTAAAGGTTAAACCCATACATCATCAACCTCCATCACAAACCACCCTTATACCACTAAGGTTCGACACTCTAGCCCAAGCTAGGATCGAAAACCTTACCAAACCACAATTGGTTCCTTTCTTAAGAGGGTCTCGCCCTCACAAAAAAACACTTAGCTATCAAGCCCAAGTGTACACAACAACTCAAACCCAAAGCATTAACAACCATTTTGGAAAGAATTCGGCAACATCCAAGCCAAAACACAAAGGAAGCATAAATCCCCTACATCACAACCAACATACCAGAAATTGTTCATTGCTTCTTTTCATACTAGAAAGCAAGGGAAATCTCGTTTCATGACATAAATGCACACTCTTCAGGAGCACTCCGGATTAGTCATATCTCCATATATGACTTTCTCACCGACCTGGCTCAATGACTCTTTTATCATTTAACATGTAAAAACGATGTCATGTTTACTTTTCACCATTCCTCATCATGTAACCACACTACCGAATAGTCATTCACATGATGACTTACGCCTCGGTATCATATGAATAAATCTCGAATAACATCGAGAGTTGCGCTAATTCATATAAACTATGACGGCAACATCGTTAATCAACAAAACACCACATCGTGTGAAAACCCATCTTCGATTTAACACTAGCTTTGCAACACCTCGCAAAATCAAACTCAACCCTTTGGAACAGAACATCGACTCCAAAATCAAACATCTGCAGACACAAGAGCCATAAATTTTTATCAAAAGAGAGGGAAACTCAATCCAAAAAGAAAACTCTTCACTAACCAAATTCACTTAAGAAACATTCATAAAAATCCAGACTTGTAAAACACCCGCACCAGACACATTTTCCAAATGACTCCAACTCTAGTCAAATAGAGTTACACATCAAGGGCTTAACTCAAAAGTTTCCAACACAACCCTTTATGACCATCTGCTTCCTTTTAAAATTAATTCCAAAGATAAATCAGTGTGAACGCGAAAGGGCGCGATCCACTCAAAAACTTTTGGATGTAAACTCAAACTCACAACACGAACTAAACAAATTCGCCAAAACCAAAGGTCGACACCAACCACTACGAGTTTTGGGAAAACTCTGAAACTCAACATAAGGAACACCTCAACCGAAAGCATTCAACCGAGATGGCAAACAACCAAACCAGCTTTCAAAGGTTTTTAGACAACAGCTCAGCATGAAAGGAACCATCTCTAGTACTCCACTACGCTTTCCATTAAAGACTTCAATAATCACTATTTACTATCTGAGGAGCCCCAACACAATTCAACCGAAAGTTTCACAACAAATTCTTCCTCTAGTTACCATTCCCATCATTTTTTTAATAAGGGTTTATGATGCTTATCAAAAAGGCACCCAACCAAGACTATAATGACATGATCCCCACGGCTCACCGAATCATAATACATCTTATTCTAAATTTGAAACATAGTACTTCCACAAATCTTTCAGCAAGATCAACCTATAAATTTCATACCACCTATATATTCACGTCTCGACAACCGAACCTTATTCAGTTAAACAACGACTTCAACATGTAAATATTATCTCTACAAGACAAAGTTCATAACTAGGATTCCAAGGCATACATTCATTAAGGATGAAATTGTACATCATGTTAATTATCCAAAGCTCACTCCATCGCAACATGTTAAAATTTTTCCTCTATTTTAACCATGGTTTTCCAACGAATAATCTAAACAGTTACCACAACTACTTAGTCATCAATAACAACAAATGGGCATAATCATCAACCAACAACATTACTTTTAGCTACCCTATACATAGGTGATAACAAAATTACCACCACACAACATACCCCCACTATTTAAAATAGACTGAATACTAGCATTAACACTACCATTAACAACATCATTAACAATAAGTCTTATGTCTTCTCCATTGATATCAATACTAGCATTGTAGCGACACAACTGCATACTTCCAAAGATACTAGTAGTTTGCAACAACATAAATAGCAACTCTAATCAACATCCAAATTAAAGTCACTAGTCAACACGATTAAATTTCTCTATTAATCCATTAGATTAGAACATCTTTAACAACCAAAGAAAGTTTCCTTTACAATAACAAAGATCTACATCATCTTAATGTTTTAACTATGCATCAAAGTTTAAACTTTTAACATTAACAAGGATCATAAGCACATTTAAAGCAAGGCAACAGATTCTAAGCATGTACATTAACACATTTAATCATTCTCGCTAAGAGTAAACTGCAACACTAGTAGTCTATTTATTCTCAAGCTAGAGATATTAATCACATTGAATTGATTCAACTCAAAATTTAACTTAGCAACACATCAATCCATAAACCACATTGTTACCTACTACATAACATGCTAAACATCAATTCTTACTAGGGACAAACGATTTGAGTCAAAAGACTACTTTGTTTACAGACATTTTAGTTTTAAAACTCATCCTAAGTTCATAAGGAAAATTTGACTCTCAAAATTGCGATGAGACAAACCCAAACTTGGTCATGCAAAGGAATTCTCCAAAACACTTTTAAATCTCAAAGACTCCTCTTGGAGGGAACCAATCGATCAAATATACCTTTGCAAATAAACCCTAACTCCAAACTTTCACAAAATAGGAAGGGTTCTTCAAAGATGATTTTCTTAAACCAAAGAAAATAATGAATCAAACACCACTTACTTCTACAAAGACACAGAACTTCAGCCCGACAGCCAGTGTCGGCATAACTCTGCAATAACTCCGTTAACCTCGGAGAAAGACAAACACAGGATAAATTTGAATGCTTCTTCCCATAAAGCCATCAACAAACTAATCATTAAAGCTGGAAAGGCGCCCAAAAGAAGCGCAACACTAGACTCCTCTTCTTCGTCTTCAACCAAGGAAGACAAAACCACACACCATATACGGAACAATCATAAAAACCCAACATTTTTCATTTGATTCAAATCAACTAAAGCCAAGAAAAGCAACGAAAATCGATCGTCGTAACGGCAAAGAACGTACGAAGGAATCCACCACCAAACTCTTCTATTTGACTCCAGTCAACTACCCGATCTACAACAGAGAGGGTAAGCACTCTTCTCCTACAGGGGTTAATAGTTCTTCGGTGATGGCGCTAACCGGCCATACCGTCAAATCTCGCCCTTACTATGAACAAAAAGAGGTGACCGAAACCCTTCGGTACCACAATTCCACTCTATCACAACAACAAGAGCAATTCAGTCATTTATCTCATAGACATAGCAACATGCTTTATCAAAGGAAGCATTCAACATCATAACTTAAATACAACATTTAAGCATAAAGAAACGATACCCATACCCTTTCCTACTGTGCATCCATTGTGTCAAATTTTAGATTAGTTATACCACTTTTGTAAGTTTTAATGTTGCTATCCTATAACAAAATTTTAGTTAAGACCTAAGCCATGTTTCTAAGTTATTCCACATCATATTTTAGTTTTTCCCTATAGCATGACACTAAAAATTCACATTCCAAGGACCTACAGCCCGCTCTGATACCAACTGTAACACCCCGGCATTTAATATGCCCGAATGCTACCAAACATAAGCTAAACAACAACTAAAAATCACATTTAAACATAAATTCCAGCAAAGGTACATATGCTAAAAAACCGATATTTCGGCAGCATCTCCTTTGTTTTTTTTCATGAATTAACACAATATCAATATCATGGCAAGTTATATCATAGCACACGACATCTAAAACATCAACATAAATGGATGTATCATCAAACTACGCCAATAATACCACGCTCAACCACTTCATAAACTATAACGAAGCAAATAAGGGATCACAAGCATGCTAGATTAAACCATACATTAACTTTATGGCGCAACTCTTAAAATCATGTCTCCAAGTGATTAGTCATAGACTATGATGGTGGAGCTACGTGTAGAAGTGTAGCTAAACCCCTTTTTCCCGCATGCCGATCTCAAAGTACCTAAAAACAACATAAAACACAAGCGTGAGTTCGAAACTCAGCAAGCCTATTGTAATGGACAACAATAACAATATCATAGAAAATAACATCTCACATCATGTATATCATCTCAATCATGAACACTTTAACAAAATCATCATCATTGTGTATGCAATGCAATGCAATGCTCATATCTCCTTGGAAACTCATACCGGTATGGTTGAGTACACACCCGTCGGTGTGCACCCTCTCCCCCCTTCCATCCCGAAGATGGAGGGTGCCTACTCCTCACTTCCACAACCCACGGTAGATGGAATCACGATGTAGGACTTACTCTATTGGCTCTCCGGATTAGTCATAACTTTCTCACCGACCTTCCCGGATTAGTTAATGACTTTCTCACCGCCCGGGCCATGTAACATGTCATGTATGCAAGCATGCCAACATCATATAAAACTCATATTTTAACACATGGCGTCATAACATCTTAAACATGCTCATCATATCATAGCAATCATTAACACATGGCAAGTGGACATATATCATGTAAACAATTCCATCTAATCTCAACATGCAACCTACAACTCGCTATCCATCACAACACACTTGCCTCAACCACGTGCAACGGATTGGCGGGAAGTAGAAGGCACTCCCGGGGTCACACCTCCTGCACAGGGGTATCACACAATCACAATCATAACCACAAAACAGTACGCAAACCCCCATCTAACCCGACATTGCTCCCTACTCGCAAAACCTAAAACAGAGGTTCTGTCCCGTCGGGACAGCAGCCTTGCAAAAGGCATAACTTGAGTTCTGGGACTCCGAATGAATTAAACGAGTACACCCTCGCGTAGCTTAGGAAATTTCGCAACTTTGTCTAGGTATATGGAAAGACTTATTCGGACTCTAAAGTCGTCTAATCTACAGATTACCGAGATCTGTTCCAATCGCGTCACAGATTTTAACATGCTCGGTAAAACGGCCATAACTTTCAAACGGCTGATCGTATTTTAACGTGCTTTATGTCCACGGAAAGATAATTAAATTATCTACAACTTATTTTAAGTCCGTACGGACAGATTCGGAGTCTAAATCGACTAAAACTCGAACCCTAGCCCGACTGCTCAATCTGCCCGAAAACAGAAACGTGGCAACGTCTAGATCTAACCCAAAGAACTCCAATCCAGCACCACCAATTGATCTAAAAACTTGATAATCACCCTAAGAACAGTACCTAGATCAAACCCAAGGATCCCCATGATCATACCTTTGCCCAACGAACGAATCTCCAATAGATCTCCTCGCGGATCGCTCCTCGCTCCTCGCTCCTCGCTCCAACGGATGGATCCACAAGGTGCAGAGGTGTGGAGACCACCCTAGGGCAGCAAGGGGTGGAGGAGAGGTGGTGGAGAGGTGGGGCAATGGAGGAGAGCAAGGGGGAGGCGCAAGGCTCAAAGGGAAGGGGCGGCTAGGGCTTGGCAAGTGGGGGGGAGGTGAGGGGGCGCACCAAGGCCTCAAGGGGCGCAAAGGCAGCAGGGTGGACGCCCCAAAGGGGCAGGGAAACCCCTTTTACCAGCCCCCACACCCAATTCTAGTCCGTTACGGAGACCTAATCCATCCCACCAAAGCCCACCAAGGCCCAAAACTCCCCCGGGAAGGCCCAAAACCCCGAAAACGGCCCGGAAAAGCTATTAACCTCCATATCCTATAGTTTTAACCTTAATTCCACATCTCATAATGTTATTAACCTTATCATGCACGTTAAATAAGGTTACGACACTCCGTGGCGACATAACACTTCAACCGGCCCAAAAACGCGAGAAAACCCTAAGCCGAAAGGTTTTATTCTCTAGTTTCACCTTCTATAACGTCACACCAAACCATAGTGTCACAGTGAATTTGGTTACTGAAGAGTTCTATTTTGGGAATGAGTTTCCCTTTCTTTTGAGAAAATTTGTGGCGGTTGTGTGTGCAGATGTTTGACTTTGGAGTCGATGTTCTTTTCCAAAATGTTGATTTTGGTTAAAGTGCGAGGTTTTGCAAGTTTAGTTTTTTTTCAATTGACGTGGGTTCTTATACGATGTGGTGCCTTACTGTTAACTATGCTGCCGTCATAGTTTATATGAATTAGCGCAATCCTCGATGTTATTCGAGTTTTATTCATGTGATATAGAGGAAGAAGTTGTCTTGTGAATGACTATTCGGTAGTGTTGTTACATGATGAATGAATGGTGAAAAGTAAACATGACATCGTTTATAGATGTTAAATGATAAAAGAGTCGTTGAGCCAGGTCGGTGAGAAAGTCATATATGGATATATGACTAATCCGGAGTGCTCTTGGAAAGCTGCATGCATGTCCTGAATCGAGATTTCAATTGCCTTCTAGTACGAGAAGTAAGAATGAATATCTTCTGGTATGTTGGTTGTGGTGTAAGAGATCTGAGCTTTCTTTGCATCTTGGCTTAGGAAAAATAAAATGAGTACTCTTTGGTTGTTGCCGAACTCTTTCCAAAGTGGCTTTTAGCGCTTTGGAGTTCGAGTTGTTGGATGTGGATCATTTTGGGTTCATGGGTCTTGGTTGAACTTACTCAATGATTGTACCCTTTGTTCCGATTCTTTGAACGGAAGAATGCGAGGGCGAAACCTTCTTAGAAAGAGGAATCTAGTGCGGGTTGTTAATGACCTAAGCTATTAGATGTTGCTTGTAGTTGATCGTAAACAGTTTAAAAGTGAAGAGTAAAGGAAGGTTGTGTATGACTCAATCCAAACCTTCTTGGAGAATTGTGTCATTGATGTGTTCCTAGGTGGGGTTGATTAAATTATTAGTGGACCACTTGGTGGTTGCTAGTAATCGTTTCTCCTTTTCAGAGTGTATTGGATCTTTTTGTCGCTGAACTATGAGTGAGTTGTGCCAACCGAAGTGGATTGTTCGGTTGTTATTGATTTTGCAGGTTTTCGGAACCCTGGCCACAAAGTAGGCTTCTCCTTTCGGTGGTAGTGGTGTGGGTGTTGGTCTTGTTGTAAAAGATCAGGATGTAACCCTGATGGTTCAAGCAGTTAGTAACCTTAGAGTGTTGTGTCTCACTCGGTCTGCGTCGTCTTGAATACGACGAACCACAGTTGAGGGGTTGAGATGTGAATCACTTTTGTGCGTGGGAGCGGAAGATGGATCTAGAAGTTGGTACCATGTCCTTCTGGAGAGTGTAACATCCCAAAATTTTGCTTTTCTTAAAATCATGTGTGATTTGGCACTTTGGTGAATTTTTGGAATTTTCTGGAATTTATTTGGATTTATTTGGAATTTATTTGAATTTATTCCATTTTGAAATAATTAAAGAATTTAATTTTGCAAATAAATCTTTGTTGGAAATATTTTATTTGAGTCCAAAATAATCCAAAATATTTTCCAGAATTTTTCTGGAATTTTTCTGAGTCATTTGCTATTTTTAATGAATTAAATGAATTACTGGGAATTATTTTAAATATTAAATCGCTGGAAAATCCAACTCGGGTCAAATCTTGTTCATCCGATCGAAGTCGGACTCGAAGTCCGACCGAGCGATTGACTCGACCGAACCCACTCCTAACCCTAATCGATCCCAACCGTTGGATCAAGATCCAACGGCCGAGATCCGCCGACCGGCCGAAAGCCGTGTTCGGACCGGACCGATCGCCGTGCAATCGTGGCGTTGATCGCGACACGTGGGCGGCCACGATTTCGTCGTCTTCAGAATCGAGCCGGACTCGCCGCCGAAAGTGCGCCTTGCGTGACCGATTAGGGCTCGCCGAGCACGCCTCCGGGGCTATTTAATGCCGGATCGTACTTCGAGGACCGCCGTGACCCGCGCACTTCTTGCCCTAACCCGCCGAGCTCTAGCCGCCGAGGTTCGCCGGAATCGCTCGCCGTAGTTGCGTGAAGCGCCACCACGGTCCTTGCCTCGCCTCGCGCCGTCCGCGATCCTCCGCCGCCATTGACCCCAGATTCGAAACCCCGGCCGGGCGACCAAGACACCCTCCATCTCGCCGAGCACGCCCCAACCGCCGTTTGGGTGGTCGCGATCCTCAGCGCACGGCAGCCGCAACTCCGCCGTGAAAGCCATCGCCGACCGAGCTCCACCAACCGTCCGATCAAGATCCAAAGGCCCAGATCGTGCCACGTCGCCGGTGAGTTTCGTTGAAAATCCTAGATCTAATCCCAACCGTTGGATCTAGATCCAACGGCCCACGATCGATCACGTCGCCCCAAGCACATGAGGCCAAACTCAATCGGTAGTCGGATTTCAAACCAGCGGCCACGATTGTGCCACGCGTCGAAGCCGAGCGAGTCGCGCCCGCGCGCGTCGCGTGGTCAGCGACCGACACGGGGCCCGCGTGTCGGCGGCGATACCGTGGCGTCACCCATGGCGTCATCGGTGGGACCCACTGTCGACCGTGGTGAGCCCGTGACGTCGGCAATGACGTCACCCGAGTGGGCCCACATGTCGATCTCACGTGGAGCGTGGGCCGAGTCCACGGTGGACCCAAGCCGAGTGTGGACCGAGCCCATGGACGTCCGACGCAGCCAATCCAGGAGCTGCCACGTGTCCATGCTGACGCCAATAATTAATTTCGAAAAGAAAATGATTTATTAATTCGAAATATTGATTCAAATTTAGATTCAAACTTCAAACGCTTATAACTTTTATGCGTTTCAACTCCGATTTGAGCGATTCAAATTTCTAAATTTGTATAAAATTGAGATCTACCTAAATATGAATTTTATTTAATTTTTGGACTAAAGTTTTTCTCTGAAATATTATTTAATTGATTATTTAAACTTTAAATAATCATAACTTTGCGTTTTAACTCCAAATTTGCGATTCCAGTTTCTAAAAATCCAGAAAATTATGTTCTCTCTGTTTATGGATTTTATTTGGAGTTTTGGGATCTTTTTGCATAGTGTTCATTTGTGTATTTGCTATTTGCACGCTTTACGAGTAGACGTTGAAGTGCCGGAAGGATTCGAGGGAGAAGTGTTGACTCAGGATCCAACTCAAGACCAAGAGCAAGTGCTTTTTGAAGGCAAGTTGTGCTTTGACCATATTGATCCCATTTCGAAATCTATTTTGATTTAAACTATTGCATGCTAGTTCAATTAGAAAGATACTTTGTTTAAACCTGGGGGTTAGATAAATACCAATTTGGTATATGACACCTTGATTACTTAAGTATGTGCCATGATCCCTTGTCACCCTAGTTGTGGATTACTAGTTGGACATTATTAGATTGCCAACATGGGTTTAGATCGTTGTAGTATACTGCTTAGACCTGCTACGTGCTCATGACATGATTTTGGACAATCAAATGCTAATATGGACTTAATGATATATTGAACCTGTTTTGGAAAAGTATCATGTGATGTTGACGGCACGTGGTGCATGGTAATCAGCGGGGTTTGATCATGATTTTATTGGGGGGCATGTGGCAAGAGTAATCAGGTGGGCGGTGTGGCAGGGGATGATGATTTGGTTTTGGGTAGTCTTGCCCTGGTCACTCTAAGGACTTAACCTTGCAAGCCTTTGAACTGGGTCATACTTGCAACCACATGGCTGGAATGGGACGGCCCTAGTTGACTAAGTCGCTAAGGACTCACTTGTGGAGCCTCGGGTGTCGATTACACCGTTTGTGTGATTATGCGGGGGGCGTATCGTGGCGTGGCCGAGATACCCATCTAACGGTGTGTTGGTCCCATACTTCGCCTTGGCTAAGGGAAGGGATGGTGTAGAGCACGAACCGGAGAGGACCACTGTGTTGTTTGAGGCTTAGAAAGACTTTGTTATGATCGCTTATTCGCATACTCTTGTATGGCGATTCACGGCTGACGTGGTGAGTGGATTGTATCTTGTGGGTAAAGTGCATAACCTCTGCAGAGTGTAGAATCTATTTAAATAGCCGAGTCCACGATCTTGGACAATGCTCGGGAATTACTGAGTCAAGGGTTAGATTTTACGAAAATAACTTGGATTTGAAAAGTTGGGTTGGTTTAACAATGATGCTGATGGAAAGAAGGTTTAGGATGGGGAAAAATGTTACTTAAACTTCTTGAAAAGTTATTTATGCTTTACTTGTTTTTACTGCTTTCGAATCTACTTATATTACTTGTCAAATCTTTGTTTACATAAATATACCTTAAGCTATTCCTTTGTACCAAGCCATGCATATAGTATATTAGCTTGCATTACATTGCATGACTTCTTGAGTACCAAGTACTCACCCTTGCCTCAACACAATACCAGTTGAAGAGGAGATTACGATTCGGAGGAGGAACTCCAAGAGGACCCGTCTACTTAGGGATGCGAGCGATCAGTTACTGTGGTATCTTGGATGGCGCCACCAATTTATTTGATTTTCCTGCTATTATTTTTCTCTACGAATAAGTTTAGCCCCTCACGAGGCATATATTTGTAACTTGGCTATAAGGTCGAGTAACAGTTTTATTACTTTAATAAAGTACTTTTATGGTATCGATTGGTATGATTGTGATATTTACCGATGTTAAAGGCTGTGTGCACTAAGCGCGTTCTGGACTAGTCTTGAATACAGAGGAGGGTCAGTTTGCAAATTCGGGTCTGGCGAGAGGTGAGTATCGAGCCATACTTGGCCGTGAGCTCAACCCTAGCTAGATAGTGCGTAGTGAGGATAAAACCTATTTTCTAAAGCTAAAAATTTGTGAAGACAAGAAATGACATCCACGACTTATCCCCTTCTCTCTTTTCTTGTCTCTTGCTTTGAAAATTTCCCTTACCTTGTCACAATTCGAAAATTCAGAGTTCTTACGTAAAGCACTCTTGTGAGATGGAGGAAGAGTTCAACTCGTTGATGCAGGAGTTGGTCACGCCCTTGAGCTTTGGCACATGCTACAAACTCTCGGAGATTTTGAGAAGCCCCAATACCAAGTAGAAGTGATCGGACAAGCGGGATTGATCAAGGCTTGTGGCGTGAGGATTGAGGTACTGTCGGAAGAGGGCCCAGGCAATGCGCCCGATACTTCTGCGCTAGAAGATCTACAATGCGAGATGGGTATCCAAGAAGTTTCACGGCGAGCAACGGCACATTACCCGATATCCACGCGGAGAGTTGGAAAGCACGGTGTTAAGATTATCATCCGCGCAGCGATAACCTTCTTGACCGAAGGCGATTCGGGATGAGAATGCCACGGTTACGATTGGCACGATTAAATCGTCGCCGCCAGGAAGATGTACTAGATAATACAAGTAAGGAGCTACAGAAGGCCCGTGAAGGAGATCACGAGAGAAGAAACGAGATGGCGGGAAGCTCAAGAGTATGTGGCACACCTTCTACGAAGGATTGGCGAGTTGGAAATGACTTTGTACGGACCAGAGCCCGTGCTCAAGATTGAGCTACACGAGCGAGATCGGAGGAGTCGGATCTCGATGAGGACACTTTGCTTCTTCGACTACCACGGATGACATAGTCGGACATGGCGATCGTTTCGGCGCTATGCCGCAATATCAGCACCCAGGCCGTGGAGGTTTTCGATGAGTGAGCTTAGGTTCTATAGTGAGACTCCTTCACGAGTCAGCGTCATAAAATAAAGAAGTCACCCTTTAGGCGTTAGATTCGAGAGTTAGTTCGATTTGGATTTGCTTTGTTTGCGAGTGTGCAAGATGTGTTGCAAGGCCCTTAGGCATTGTAGCAGCCATACCAAGTTATTAGTAATAAAGATGGACCTTAAAGTTACCCCTTTAAGCCTGCATAAAGTCCATACTACTTGTCTATTCTTGTTTCCCTCTCATCTCTAAACCTAGAGCAAATCAGCAGATGGTGAACACCGTGGTAGAACTTTGGAAGCAATGGGAGTGGATCTCGTAGAAAACCCCAATGATGGAGCACCAGCCGCCCTTGGATGTGCAGAATTTTGGAGCATTTCTTGCTGCTCAGACCAGTTGATGCATGCTATGATGCAACAAATGCAGCACGTCACCGCTCAGGCCACGCCAATCAAGTTGTCGAGGGACCACGCCGAGAATACAAGGCCAGTCGGAGTTCATGAGGACTCACCCACCCACTTTCTCTGGAAATGCCAATCCATTGGAGGCCGATGATTGGTTAAGATCAATTGAGAGGAAGCTACACATAGCCCAATGCATAGGAAATGAGAAGGTACTTTACGCTTCTCATCGGTTGGAAGAACAGCCCGAATGGTGGGAGAACCTGTGCCCCTTGAGAGAACCCTCAAGATATCACTTGGGAAGAGTTCACGTTTGCATTCGACATTATCACGTGCTGAAGGAATTATGGACCTTAAGAAGGAGGAGTTGAGAGCAAGCAAGGTAATCAACGGTGGCCGAGCTACTGAACAAGTTCACACGGCTATGCACGCTCGCTTTTTGAGGATGTAGCGACGAGATAAATCCAGGCAGTCTCGTTTATGAAGGGACTTAACTTTCGGGATTGCAAGTAGGGTTGATCACCCACACCTTTCCGAGATTTCCAAGAGTTGGTGAATAAAGGCGCTTATTCTTGAGGACAAGCGCAAGAGGCCCGGATGAGCAGAGAGCGAGGATGCAACAAAGGATCACGTCGGGGAACGCATGGTGGCTTGAGTTGCACCAAATCAATTCTTGATTCCAACCACGAGAATGCAACAAGGACACCATCCCCACACCAAGACCCGCCAATCGGAACTACCAAACCTCAGCCCCGCTAGAAACGCTACCCGAGCGTCACAGGGAACAGTGAGGCCATTGCTACAAGCGCAACGAGCGAGACACTTTGCCGCGGTTGTCGAAGAAGACAGCGAGGCGACCCGATTCGCTTCAATCTAGGAACCACCAGCTAGCGCCCGGCACATCAGGAGCCACACCCCAGTGGTGAGAGCCGGAGTCAACCATGTCACCGCGGATGCATTGCAAAAATGCTACGGACGTCATCTTGGGTAAGTTACTTGTTAACTTTCGGTACTGCGTGATTTTGTTTGACTACGAGCTTCGCATTCGTTTGTTTAGCAAGGCTTTGCTACTAGAAATGACTTAAGGATTGCAAGACTTAAGTGCATGCTTTAGTTCAAACCCTGGTTCCGAACTCAGAGCGGAGTAGGATGTTAGAAATTGAGAATACTAATAGATGGAATAGAGTTCTAGCAAACCTTATAATTTTGGAGACCAGGACCTTAGATGTTATATTGGGAATGGATTGGTTATCCAAGCACAAGGCTGTATTGGATTGTGGGCTGAAGGACTATCTCGATTGAGAGCCCGTGTGGGAAGAAAGTGGAATTTCAAGCCACGCTGCGATTAGAGATGGGCGATTGATAGTTAACAGTACCAAGGCAATCAGGCATAGAGGATGTCGAGTGAATGAGTACCCGATGTTTTTCCGAAGATCTACGGTATGCCGCGACGGGGACATAGAGTTTGTGATAGAGCTTGTACACATGCACCGATAGCAAAGAGACCTGTCGGATGTCTACTGAGGAGTTGGTAGAGATGAAGAAACTTGGTGGAAGAGTTAATGGAGAAAGGATTTATCAGACCAAGTTCGCGCCATGGGGAGCACCAGGTTTTGTTTGTCAAGAAGAAGGGCGGGAGTTTCAGGGATGTGCATTGACTACCGTGCACTCAATGAAGTCAAGTGAAGAATAAGTATCCGCTACCCAGGATTGATGATTTGTTTGATCGATTAAGAGGAGCCAGGAGTTTTCTCCAAGATTGATCGAGATCGGGATATCATCAGTTAAAGATCCACGATCGAAGATATTCCGAAGACGCATTCTCGTCAAGATATGGACATTACGAGTTCTGATTATGTCCTTTGGGGGCGAATGCGCGCCTTATTTCATGAATATGATGAATAAGGTGTTCATGGAATATTTGGACAAGTTTGTCGTGTTCATAGACGATATCCTAATCTACTCCAAGACGGAGGATGAACATGCCGAACACTTAAGGCGAGTTTTGGAAAAGGCCGAGGAGCAGGCAACTTTCGTAAGTTCAGCAAGTGTGATTTTTGGAAGGACAAGGTGGAGTTTCTTGGACATGTAATGACCGCGAGAAGGAGTGCCAGTAGATCCAAGCAAAGTAGAAGGCGTGTTACATTGGGGCGGTAGAAAGACTGTGACCAGTTGGAGTTTCCTTGGAATGGCGAGGATATTACCGCCCGTTTCATCGAAGGTTTTCGACAATTCTGCGAAACCTCTTACGCAATTGCTTTGAAGAAGGAAAAGAAGTTTGCATGGGCGCCGAGAATGTGAGGAAGGATTTGAGGTGAAGAAGCGATTGACATCGCGCCGGTGTTAGTTCTACGGGATGTTGCTCAAAGCTTGATATTTATTGACGATCGCGCCAAGGACTTGGATGTGTCTTTGATGCAGAATGGAAAGGTCGTAAGCTTATGCATCAAGGCATTTGAGCCGCATGAGAAAATTATCCGACACATGACCTAGAGTTAGCCGGCCGTAGTGCATGCTTTGAAGATATGGCGTCACTATCGATTGGAAAGCGGATGTAGTATATACGGATCATAAGAGCCTTAAGTACATATTCACCCGGTCGGATCTGAATATGAGGCGAGAGGAGATGGTTAGAGTTGATCAAGGACTATAATGTTGGAATCCATTACCATCAGGAAGGCCAACGTGATGGCCAGTGCTCTGAGTCGGAAGAGCCATACCGTGGAGTGCGTTGCTAGCCACAAGTCAGGATGAGTTATGTGAGGATTTCGGAGAAAATGAAGATTGAGGTTGTACCTAGCGGATTCTTGGCGCCTTGGAAGTAAAGCCTACTTTAGAGGACCGATCCGAGAAGGGCGGAAGGATGATGACAAGATCCGTGGGATTAAGTCCAAAATGGAGGAAGGCAAGGCAAAGGATTTCCAAGCTAGGCGAGCAAGGCACGTTATGGATGAAGGATCGCATTTGTGTGCCTAACAAAAGGAGTTAAAGCAAGCGATTCTGGAAAGAAGCCCATGACTCTAAGTACTTTCGATTCATCACAGGCGCCAAGATGTCGAGATGCGAAGAGAGATTCGGTGGCGAGTATGAAGCGTGAAGTTGCCGGGCATGTTGCATTGTGCGGCGTATGCGGAGAGTCAAGGCAATGCATCCGAGACCAGCGGGATTGCTACAACCGCTGAAAATACGAGTGGAAGTGGGAGGAAATGAATGGATTTCATGCAGGTTGCCGAAGACTCAAGGAGTTATGACTCCATATGGGTTATAGTGGATCGCTTGACTAAAGTAGCCCATTTATCCCCGTAAAGACCACTTACTCGGAGATAAATTAGCGAGTTGTACATGATCGGGATTGTTTGTTTGCACGATGAGTGCCAAAGAGGATTGTGTCAGAGAGGTACCCAATTTACCTCAAGGTTACGGAATAAGTTGCATGAAGCCATGGGAACCCGTTTAAACTTGATCTGTACAGCTTATCATCCACAGACGGATGGACAGACCAGAAAAGAGTCAACCAGATTCTAGAGGATATATTTGAGAAGCTTGTGCATTGGCTTATGCTACCTCTTGGGATAAAAAGTTTGCCGTATGCGAGTTTTAGTTACAACAATAGTTATCGAGGCTAGTTCTGAGATGTCACCTTTTGAGGCACTGTATGGTCGACCTGTCAGACACCATTGAATTGGAATGAGAGCCGTAGCCGTGTCTTTGGGCCCTGATATTCTTCAAGAGGTGAGGAAGCAGATCGCTATGATTAGGGGAAAGGTTGAAGATAGCCCAATCTCGACAGAAGAGTTATCTTGACAATAAATCGTCGCCGAGATTTGAGTTTTGAACGAGAAGACTTTGTATACCTCGAGTTCGCCTCTCGGAGGGAGTTAAGAGGTTCCATGCCAAAGAAACTCGCACCCGTTATGTTGGACCATTTAAGATTTTGAGTCATGAGGTGAAGTTGCCTACCCGGTGGTGCCACGGTCGTTGGCGGGAGTGCATGACGTGTTCCATGTGTCCCAGTTGAAGAAGTGTCTCGAGTTCACGAGAGGCAGAGGCACACTAGAGTCAATTGAGTTGCAAGAGGATTTGACTTATAAGGAGCACCCTGTGAGGATTCTAGACACAATGGATCGAGAAACTAGAAACAAGTCAACCCGATTCTGTAGAGTTCAAAGGAGCAACCATGAAGAAAGTGAAGCGACTTGGGAGTGAAGAGGACGTGAAGAAAGAATTTCAAACCTATTTCTTTAGTGAGCCTGAATCTAGGGACGAGATTCTATTAAGGGGGAGGTTTGTAACATCCCAAAATTTTGCTTTTCTTAAAATCATGTGTGATTTGGCACTTTAGTGAATTTTGGAATTTTCTCGGAATTTATTTGGATTTATTTGGAATTTATTTGAATTTATTCCATTTTGAAATAATTAAAGAATTTAATTTTGCAAATAAATCTTTGTTGGAAATATTTTATTTGAGTCCAAAATAATCCAAAATATTTTCGAAATTTTTCCGGAATTTTTAAGGTCATTTGCTATTTTTAATGAATTAAATGAATTAGGGAATTATTTTAAATATTAAATCGCTGGAAAATCCAACTCGGGTCAAATCTTGTTCATCCGGCCGGAAGTCGGACTTCGAGTCCGACCGAGCGATTGACTCGGCGAACCCACTCCTAACCTAATCGATCCCAACCGTTGGATCAAGATCCAGCGGTGAGATCCGCGCCCAAGCCGAAAGCCGTGTTCGGACCGGACCCGATCGCTGGCAGTGCAATCGTGGCCGTTGATCGCGACACGTGGGCGGCCCACGATTCGTCGTCTTCGTAATCGAAGGCGGACTCACGCCGAGTGCGCGTTGACGATTAGGCTCCGCCTAGCACGCCTCCGGGGCTATTTAATGCCGGATCGTACCGAGGACCGCCGTGACCCGCGCACTTCTTGCCCTAACCTCGCCCGAGCTCTAGCCGCCGTAGGTTCGCCGGAATCGCCGCCCGTAGTTGCGTGAAGCGCCACCAGTCCTTGCCTCGCCCTCGCCGCCGTCCGCCGATCCTCCGCCGCCATTGACCCAGTTCGAAACCCGGCCGGGCGCACCGAAGACACCCTCCATCTCGCCGGAGCACGCCCAACCGCCAGTTTGGGTGGTCGCCGTCCTCGGCCGGCAGCGCAACTCGCCGTGAAAGCCATCGCCCGACCCGAGCTCACCAACCGTCCGATCAAGATCCAAAGGCCCAGGATCGTGCCACGTCGCTCGGTGAGTTTCCTCGTTGAAAATCCTAGATCTAATCCCAACCGTTGGATCTAGATCCAACGGCCCACGATCGATCCACGTCGCCCCAAGCACATGAGGCCAAACTCAATCCCGGTAGTCCGGATTTCAAACCAACGGCCCACGGATTGTGCCACGCGTCGAGGAAGCCCGGCCGTCGCGCCAGCGGCGTCGCGTGATCAGTCGCGACACTAGCGGGGCCCGCTGGCAGCAGTCGCCGTGGCGTCACCCATAGCGTCATCGGGACCCACTGGCCGCTGGTGAGCCCAACGCGTCAGCAATGGCGTCACGAGTGGGCCCCATATGTCGATCCTCACGTGGAAGCGTGGGCCGAAAGTCCACGGTGGACCCAAGCCGAGTGTGGACCGAGAGCCCATGGGCCGACGTCCAGCAGAGCCAATCAGGAGCTGCCACGTGTCCATCTTTGACGCAATAATTAATTTAGAAAAGAAAATGATTTATTAATTCGAAATATTGATTCAAATTTAGATTCAAACTTCAAACGCTTATAACTTTTGCGTTTCAACTCCGATTGGCGATTCAAATTTCTAAATTTGTATAAAATTGAGATCTACCTAAATATGAATTTTATTTAATTTTTGGACTAAAGTTTTTCTCTGAAATATTATTTAATTGATTATTTAAACTTTAAATAATCATAACTTTTGCGTTTTAACTCCAAATTTGTGATTCAGTTTCTAAAAATCCAGAAAATTATGTTCTCTCTGTTTATGGATTTTATTTGGAGTTTTGGGATCTTTTGCATAGTGTTCATTTGTGTATTTGCTATTTGCACGCTTTGCAGAGGCGTTGAAGTCTTAGGAAGGATTCGAGGAGAAGTGTTGACTCGGGGATCAACTCAAGACCAAGAGCAAGTGCTTTTTGAAGGCAAGTTGTGCTTTGACCATATTGATCCCATTTGAAATCTATTTTGATTTAAACTATTGCATGCTAGTTCAATTAGAAAGATACTTTGTTTAAACACAGGGTTAGATAAATACCAATTTGGTATATGACACCTTGATTACTTAAGTATGTGCCATGATCCCTTGTCACCCTAGTTGTGGATTACTAGTTGGACATTATTAGATTGCCAACATGGGTTTAGATCGTTGTAGTATCTTTGCTTAGACACGCTACGTGCTCATGACATGATTTTGGACAATCAAATGCTAATATGGACTTAATGATATATTGAACCTGTTTTGGAAAAGTATCATGTGATGTTGATGGCACGTGGTGCATGGTAATCAACCTGGGTTTGATAAGCAGCGCGGGGCATGTGGCAAAATGTCAGGTGGGCAGTGTGGCTTAGGGGATGATGATTTGGTTTTAGGGTAGTCTGCCCTGGTCACTCTAAGGACTTAACCTTGCAAGCCTTTGAACTGGGTCATACTTGCAACCACATGGTTTGAATGGGGCGGCCCTAGTTGACTAAGTCGCTAAGGACTCACTTGTGGAGCCTCGAGAGTGTCGATTACACGTTTGTGTGATTATGCGGGAGGCGTATCGTGGGCGTGGCCGAGATACCCATCTAACGGTGTGTTGGTCCCATACTTCGCCTTGGCTAAGGAAGGGATGGTGTAGAGCACGACAGGAGAGGACCACTGTGTTGTTTGAGGCTTAGAAGACTTTGTTATGATCGCATTGCATACTCTTGTATGGCGATTCACGGTGACGTGGTGAGTGGATTGTATCTTGTGGGTAAAGTGCATAACCTCTGCGAGTGTAGAATCTATTTAAATAGCCAGGAGTCCGCAGTCTTTGGACAATGCTCGAATTACAGTCAAGGGTTAGATTTTACGAAAATAACTTGGATTTGAAAAGTTGGGTTGGTTTAACAATGAAGATGATGGAAATAAGGTTTAGGATGGGGAAAAATGTTACTTAAACTTCTTGAAAAGTTATTTATGCTTTACTTGTTTTCCGCTGAATCTACTTATATTACTTGTCAAATGTTTCACACTATGCAAATATACCTTAAGCTATTCCTTTGTACCAAGCCATGCATATAGTATATTAGCTTGCATTGCATTGCATGACTTCTGAGTACCAAGTACTCACCCTTGCCTCAACACAATACAGTTGAAGAGGAGATTACGCCGTTTAGGAGGAGGAACTCCAAGAGACCCGTCTGCCACTTAGGGATGCGAGCCCTCGGTTGCACATGTGTTATCTTTGGATGGCGCCCACTAAGTTTATTTGATTTTCCGCTGCTATTATTTTTCTCTGAATAAGTTTCGCCCTACGAGGCATATATTTGTAACTTGGCTATAAGGTCGAGTAACCAGTTTTATTACTTTAATAAAGTACTTTTATGGTATCGATTGGTATGATTGTGATATTTACCGATGTTAAAGACTGTGTGCACTAGCGCGTTCCTGGACTAGTGCTGAATACACAGAGGGTCCGGATTTGCAAATTCGGGGTCCCGACAGAGAGTGGCTTTGGTTAAAGGGATCGGGCACTTTAGTGCCAAGGAATGCATGGAATGAGAAGTGTGAGACCATTTTATTTCGTGGTCTGTTTGGGATTTTATCCTATCGCTTGGGTCATGCCGGGGCCTTGTATGAGTGCCTTGTGTTTCAATGTTGAGTAAGGTTCTTGCAAGTTTGGATTGTGAGTTATCGTTAGAGCCATTAGTCTTTGAGCCTCAGAACCTCACGTTTGAGTCCCGTCCTGTGAAAATTTTGGGGAATTCGAAGCGGGTGTTAAAGAACAGGACGCTCAAGTTTGTTAAAGCCCTATGGTCGCATCAAACTGAGAGGGAAGCGACTTGAGAGTTGGAGTCTCGCATGTGCAAGAAGTACCCCGAGCTTTTCACCTCATGTATGAGATGTGAAACCTAGCTATCTTTTGTGTTGCCGGGTTGCATAGTGGTGAGTCTTGGATTCGAGGTCGAATCCTGTTGAGGGGGGGGGAGAATGTGACACTACGAAAGGTCAAAACATTATAAAATGTGAAATTGGATATTAAAACCTTACGTTATGAGGTTTACTCGCGTTTTCGGGCCGTTTCCGGGAGTTTCTGGGCTTGGGGAAGCCTCGTGGGCTTAGGGGGACCTCTTGGGCCAGAGGTGGGAGGCCTAAAGACCCAAGTGGGGGAGGTTCTAGGACAGCACCCTGCTACCCCTTGCGCCCACAGCCCCCCCATGCGCCTCCTCCCCCTCCCCACCCCCTAGCCGCCGCCCCTCCCCACCTCCTTGGCCGTGCGCCCCATCTCCTCCTCCCCCTTGCACCACCACCCCCTCCACCTCCTCCCCACCCTCCTTGCTGACCTTGGGGAGCCCCTCATCTCTCCATCCCGCTGATGTCCCCCTCGGAAAGCTCCACGACGAGGAGATCCAGCGGTTCCGGCGCGAGGAAGGCGATCGGGGAGCCCGAGAGGAAGGAACTCGGCGTTCGTCGTTCTTCGGGCTGAGGTATGGCATGGGTGAACCTTGGGGATGGTCTAGGTACTGTTCTAGAGGTTGAATTGATGTTTTTAGATCAAGTGGTGGTGCTGTGATTGGGTAGATTGGATGAAAACTAGAGTTTGCCATGTTATCTTCTTCGGGCAGATTGTGCAGTCGACCTAGGGTTTGAGTTTTCGCTCTTTTTGATTCGGAATTTCTTCGGACGCCTGTCGATAAAGTTGTAGGTAACTTAAATACCTTTAATTGGACATAAAGAACGTCCAATTCCGCAGCTGTTTAAAAGTTTTTATGCTCATTTTACCGAACGTGTTCAAAACTGTGACGGGATTGGAAAAGATCACGATATTCTGTAGATTAAACCACTTTAGAGGCCGAATCAGTTTTTCCCAGTACTTAGAAAAAGTTATGAAATTTCCTAAGCTTCGCGATTATGTACTCGTTTAATTGATTCGGAGTCCTAGAACTCAAAATATGATAGTTTGAAGTTTGCTGTCCGGGAGGGACAGATTCTCTGTTTTTAGGTTTTGGAAGTAGTTTGTGAAGTCGGGGTAGACGAGCTTTGCGTCGCTTTTGGGGGGCACGTTTTGAGTGTGTGGTATGTTTGTGCAGGTGGTGTGACCCCGGGAGTGCCCTCAACCTCTCGCCAATCCATCGCCCGAGGTTAAGGCAAGTGTATTGTAATGGGTAGTGTAATGTATGTTGCTAATTGTGACTAGATGCAAATTGCTTACATGTTGTGATATCTTGCCATGATTAGTGCTTGCAAATGTTATGATGAAAATGGACTATTATGATGCTATACCATGTTTAGTTTAGTTTGATGCAAGTTGTTTACGTTTATGGCATATGTTGCATACATGGCATGAAAGCTGGCCCGGTCGGTGAGAACGTCATAACTAGTCCGGTAAGGTCGGTGAGAAAGTTATGACTAATCCGGAGCGCCATGGTTGTAAGACCTACCTCGTGATTCCACCCACGTGGTGAGTGGAAGCGATGCGTAGGCACCCTCCATATACGGGATGGAAGGGGGAAGAGGGTGCACGCCGACGGGTGTGCACTCCGCAATACCGGTATATGCTTCCAGGAGACATGTGCATCGCATTGCATTGCATACATGATGATGAAAATGAGTTATGAACATTGTGCTTTGTCATGGCTATGATGTTGTGGATGAAATTATGATTTGATCATGATGTTAAAGTATGGTATGTATTGTTGTTGGCCTTGATTTATTCTTTATGACCTATTGCGATATACTTGCTGAGTGATGAACTCACGCTTGTGTTTTATGTTGTTTTTAGGTACCATGAAACCGACATGCGGGAAAGGGGCTTAGTGGCACATCTTCAGAAAGTTTCACTCATTAAGATATATATACAATTTTGCCATTCGTAGTTGTGATTATAAGTTATTGCGTTGAGAACTTGGAGTATGACTTATTTGTGTGCTTGATCATATTATTTACTTTGTTTTAGATCATGGAGTGGTTAAATTCGTTATGATAGACTTAAATAGTTGCTATGCCACATGTTATTGCTGCTTTAGATGTTTCCCATTATGATATAACTTGTGATATTATTGTTGATGCTCCGTACCATAGAAAAACAAAGGAGATGCTGCCGAAATTTTTGGTTTTTTGCATGTACACCTTTACTGTAATTTATCTTAATTTATGGTATTTGGATGTTGTTCAGCCTATGTTTGGTAGCATTCAGGCATGCTAGATGCCGGGGTGTTACACAAATGTTGAGTTCGAGAAAAATATGATTGTAGCGCATGCCAATCCTGAAAGCAAGTTGGAATGCATCATCCCGCCAAGAATGTCATGACAACTACAAGACCATTGGAGCTTCTACATATGGATCTCTTCGGACCCATTGCTTATAAAAGCATCGGAGGTAACAAGTATGGTTTAATTATTGTTGATGATTTTTCTTGCTTCACTTGGGTTTTCTTTTTGCAAGAAAAGAGTGAAACACAGGAAATATTCAAGAAGTTTGCTAGAAGAGCCCGAAACGAGTTTGAAGTGAAGATCAAGAAAATTCAAAGCGACAACGGAAGTGAATTCAAGAACACTCAAGTTGAAGACTTTCTTGATGAAGAAGGGATAAAGCACGAGTTTTCGGCCCCCTACACGCCTCAACAAAATGGAGTGGTCGAACGGAAGAGCCGGACTTTGATAGAGATGGCAAGGACAATGCTGGACGAATACAAGACATCAAATCACTTTTGGGCGGAAGCCGTCAACACCGCTTGCCATGCCATCAATCGGTTATATCTCCACAAGATCATGAAGAAGATAGCATATGAGCTTCTAACCGGTAGCAAACCAAATGTATCTTACTTTAGAGTTTTTGGGAGTAAATGTTTCATTCTAAACAAAAAACCCAAAAGTCTAAGTTTGCTCCTAAAATTGATGAAGGCTTTATGCTTGGTTACGGATCAAATGCCTACGCCTATCGTGTTTTCAACAAAACCACCGGTTGCATTGAAATAGACAGAGACATAACATTTGATGAATCTAACAGCTCTCAAGTAAAGCAAGTTGATCTAAATGTGCTAGAAAATGAGGAAATGCCGAGCATTGCAATAAAGAAGATGGCGATCGGGGAAGTGAAGCCTAAAGCGTCGAACAATCAACAATATTCTTCAACTCAAGTAGAGCCACCAACTTCAACTCAAGACCAAGATCAAGATCAAACCCAAGTTGGTTCAAGCAAACTCATAGAGGATGACCAAGTTGAAGAAGTCGAGTCAATACAACATCAATCTCAAGCGCCACATCCAAGAGTGCATCAAAGCATCCAAAGAGATCATCCCATTGATAACATACCTTGGTGATATCCAAAAGGGGGTAACGACACGCTCTAGAGTATCTAATTTTTGTGAATTTTACTCCTTTGTATCCTCCTTGGAACCTTTGAAGGTCGATGACGCACTAAAAGATCCGGATTGGGTTATGGCCATGCAATAAGAGTTGAACAACTTTGTGAGAAACAAGGTATGGTCATTGGTGGAAAGACCAAATCAAAATGTGATTGGAACCAAATGGGTCTTTCGCAACAAACAAGATGAAAACGGAATCATGACAAGGAACAAAGTAAGGTTGTTTGCTCAAGGGTACACTCAAATTGAAGGTTTGGATTTTGGTGAGACTTATACTCCCGTTGCAATATTAGAGTTGATTCGCATATTACTTGCATTTGCTACTCACCATGATTTCAAGATTTATCAAATGGACATCAAGAGTGCCTTTTTGAATGGACCAATTTTCGAATTGGTATATGTGGAGCAACCTCCGAGCTTGGAAGATCACAAGAACCCTTCGCATGTCTACAAACTCCATAAGGCGCTCTATGGGCTTAAACAAGCACCTAGAGCATGATATGAATGCCTTAGGGACTTTCTTGTCAAAAAGGATTTTGCAATTGGTAAAGCGGACCCTACTCTCTTCACCAAAAGAATTGATAATGATTTATTCGTATGCCAAATATATGTCGATGACATTATATTTGGTTCTACTAACAAAAACTTTTGTGAAGAGTTTAGTAGGTTGATGACTAACGGTTTGAGATGTCAACGATGGGAGCGCTAATGTTCTTCCTAGGATTCCAAATTAAACAACTCAAGGAAGGAACATTCCTATGTCAAACAAAGTACATCAAGGATATGCTCAAGAAGTTTGACATGGAGAATGCCAAACCAATTCATACTCCCATGGCAACGAATGGACATCTCGGTCTAAATGAAGAAGGTAATTCCGTCGATCAAAAGGTATATCGATCTACGATAGGTTCATTACTTTACCTTTGTGTGTCGGTGTATTCTACACCAGGGTGCCCACTGCACTTTAGTAAAAGCCGCCGCTAGCGGACATGTGGCATCCAGGTCACGCCACTAGCGGTCGGAGAGGTTGCCGTCCAGCGAACAGGTGGCGGCCAGGCCACGTCGCTGGCGGCTAGCGGTGATCGCCAGCAGGCAGGTGGCGACCAGGCCACGCCTTTGGCGGTCAGCCGGGTGATCGCCAGCGGGAGGGTGGCGACCAGGCCACGCCTTTGGCGGTCAGCCGGGTGATCGCCAGCGGGAGGGTGGCGACCAGGCCACGCCTCTGGCGGTCAGCTTCGTGGTCGCCCCGCGGACAGGTGGCGGTCAGACCATGTTGATGGCGCCCAGTTCCCGAGACCATTTAATGGCCCGCGCGGCCATCCGAGAGGTCAAAGACACTTAATGCGTGTCGTGCGCATTAAATGGGGGTAATGAAGGCCACAGTATGACGGTGCGTGTCCCCAACGCATGCCATAATGACGAACGACGTCAGGGTGCAATTTCCCACCCCGGTGGGGAGCGCGAAGCCGGCAGGCGCAGCGCTCAAGGGCGGGGGAGAGGATGTCTGCGCCAGGGCATTAAATGTGTTGCAGGGGCATTTAATGCCATAGTGCAGAGTAACGAGTATAGCTTGCTGTGTAAGCCTCCCATGCGCCCCCGCCAGCCCGAGTATAAAAGGGAGCCGGGGTGCATGCGAGTAGGGGTTCGATCACTTTCTCTCAGACTAGACTCTCCGTTCTGGGCGGGCTGATCTGAGCTGCTTCGGGTGGCTGTTCATCTTCCAGCTCCCCCCAAGCATACCGAAATACAAGAACACAGGAGTAGGGCTATTACTCTCAGGAGGGCCCGAACCTGACAAAACGCCAGAGTCTCCTTGCATACTTCGCCCCCGATTCTCCCTTTCCCAAGCAGTCTCCACGAAAGCCCCGGTTAGAATTTAGTATACCCCTCGCCGGAAGGGGTCTGTTGGCTCATACGCCGACAGTGGCACGCTAGGTAGGGGGCTCAGTGTTTGGATTGTTCTCCCTTTTTCCATCTTCTTGCGAAGTTTGCAAGAAGCTCCGACGGTTACGAGCATGGTGACTTCGGGCTCCAAGCATGACGGCCTGCTCGAGGAGAGCAGCGCTCGCGGTCGGCCCCGACGCTCGCCCAGGGCGTCAGACCCTCTGGGTCCATCCGTCCAGGGAGGGACGCGTGGTGCTTCAGCGCTAGGGGCTCAGCCCGTCCGACGGCGTCTCCTGATGGGAGATGACACCCCGGCGCGGAACCTTCATGCGGCCCGGCTGCTTCTCGATCATCCCCCGGTTGCGCTAGAGGGCGAAATCCTGGCCGTTCCATGGCTGCGGGACATCGCCCGCCTGGTGGATGCAGCCCAACGGTAGGTAGAGACGGCAAATCGACCGGGGGCTTCCGATGTCGGGCGACAGGGCGTGCGTGTGGCTGACGCGTAAGCCTCTAGCCGCACAGCTACAGTTTGGTCCGGTCGTGAGGGCTGGGACAAAGGAAAGGGCGCACCGGTTGCAGCCCCCTCAAGCACAGGGGGACGTGCACGCGCTCCCACTTCTTCCTGTGGTTCCCCCAGGGCGGCGGGGGGCCATGGGGATCTGAGGGCCCGCCTAGACGAAAGGAGGTCCCAGCACGACGGTGACTTGTGCGACGTCCTTAGGGGGCGCCGTGCAGATGTGCAGCACCGTGTTGGCCACCCGATGCCTAGTGGCCAGGGGGAAACCTCTCCCCCTGGTTCCAGGGAGAGCGCAGACTCGCACTCCTCGACCCCGTCTCGGGGCCGAGGGGCGGGCGAGCGGCGCTGCTCCCCCTATAACGTTGGATGCCAGGCGTTCTCCCTCCGCCGACGCCAAGCTGCATGGCCGGAGAGATTTCGCCCCGCGTCCATCGAGAAGTACGACGGTACCACCAACCCGGAGGAGTTCCTGCAGATTTACACCACGGTGGTGCGCGCCGCGAGGGGGGGGGGTCTGAGAAGATCATGGCCAACTACCTCCCGACATCGCTGACGGGCTCCGCCCGCTCCTGGCTGCTGAACCTCCCTCGAGGCTCTGTGCACTCGTGGGAGGAATTGTGCGACAACTTCGTCGCCAACTTCCAGGGCTCCTACACTCAACCAGGCATGGAAGATGACCTTCACGCCCTGGAACAGACGAAGGGGGAGTCCCTGAGGGAGTTCATTCGGTGGTTCAGCCACTGCCGGAACACGATCCCCCGGATCTCCGAGCAGTCGGTGATTATCGCCTTTCGGAGGGGGGTCCGAGATCAAAAGATGCGGGAGAAGATGGCTACCCGCACCATTTCCACTACCTCCGAGTTGTTCTCCCTGGCGCATAAGTGCGCCCGGGCAGCGGAGGCCCGGGAGCGCACGGTAGGGCCGTCTGGTCACGACGAGGCGGGGACCTCGAAAGCTTCCGACCACAAGAAGAAGAAGAAGCGCAAGGAGGTCGGCGTTGGAGAGGTCCTCGCCACCGAACAGGAGGACAAGCCCCAGAAGCGCGACAGCCGAGGCAGGAGGGGTGATCGCCGGGGCCCGCGAGGTGATCGCGGGGATCGCCGGTCCCCCGCCAAGAAGACGACGGAGGCAGAGCTTACTGCCCCATCCACAGGACCAATGGACATGACTTGGCGGATTGTCAAGTCGTGTCCAAGCTGGTGGAGCAGCGGCTTAAGAAGCGCCGTGAAGACGACCGCGATGACGCGGACGAAGACCCCGCTTCGCTGGCCTTTCAGCAAGCGGAGCATACGGTGGCCTTCATCCATGGCGGCTCCGCCATCTACTCTTCGAACTCGCAATACAAGCGAGAGGTAAGAGAGGTATGTGCCACCGTACCAACTCCCGGGACGAGTAGGCTGCTGAAATGGTCGGGGGAGCCGATCACTTTCAGCCAGGCCGACCACCCGGAGAGCACCGCAGGCCCGGGCCATCTCCTGATCGTGGTTTCTCCCACGGTCCGGAATGCGAGACTCAGGCGGGTACTTGTCGATGGAGGGAGCTCCATCAACCTTGTGAAATCATGTGCTGAAAAATTGATTTAGAATTCAATTTGCAAAATGTGTTTGTGCATGTGTTTGATAAGTTGACAGGAAATAGTGTATCTTTTTCTTGTGCCGAACCAAATTCTCAAAAACAGAGAGTTTCCCTTTTGCGCCGAACCGATTTTGTGTTTGCGCCGGACCAAGTTTTTGGGTCTGCCATGGACGTGCTTTTGAGCTCATGAGCCGGACTCAATTTTCCAAGAAACCAGTAAGTTTTGCATGTACGTCGGACCAATTTCTTTGGTCAGTCGTGAACAGCTTTTTGAGGATTGATTTCGCATGTACGACGGACTGATTTCTTTTAGTCTGTCGTGAACGTGTTTTCGCCGGAATGATTTCTTCTTGAAACCGAGACTTTCACTTGTACACCGGACCGATTTTATTGGTCCGTCGTGAATGGTTTTTTGAGTGACTTTTTCATGTGTACGCCGGACCATATTTTTTGGTCCGTCGTGAATGCGTTTTTGCTCGATTAAGGTTTTGAGCAAAATTGGAATTGTGTTTGATTTGTTTTTTAGATTATGAAATTTGTGAGAATTTCATGATGCTTGAAGTGGACTTTATGCAATGCTCGTGTGAGTATTTGCATGGATTATTGTGAGTCAAGTCGTGGACTTGTGCTCGGAATTGTTTTGTGGTTTGTTCATGTGCAGGGATTGCTCGAAGACGAACGTGGTCGATGACGGGACCGGAACTAGGTTCATGGAGGAGCTGAGGTTCGGGACTAGGTTCAGGGAGGAACTGAGGTCTTGGTGGTCAAGGATGTCATGCGGGACGTTCGGGCTAAGAGAATGGTGCACATGAAGAATGGTTACTCACGTGAGAATGGCAGGAGGTCATTCGCGTGCAAAGTGTTAGTCACGTGAGTATGGCAGGTGGCCATACGCGTGCAAAGTGTTAGTCACGTGAGTATGGTAGGGTTGCCATACGCGTGCAAGAGTTGTACTCGGCCAGGTTGGGCCAAGAGGAGTTGTGTTGAATACATACTCCTTCTAGATTAGGAATTGTATTCAGAACTCCTTGTGTTTTGCTCCTTTAAATAGGAGGGGTGTCTCCTGTTGAAGGGCATCAATCGGAGCTGAGCGCATTGAGAGCCTCAAGCTCAGTTTTAGGGTTTGTACTCTTTTTATGAGAGTACTTTAGACAAAAGAAATAAAGATCAATTCTTCTAGATCCTTGCGTGCTACAGTAACAGCGTTGCTACAGTGTTTCATGTTTTGGTTCTTGTTTGCATGCTTGTTCTTATTCTAGATTGGTTTTTGTTCTTTGAGTTTTATCTTGATTTGATCCATCAAAACCTTTCTAGAGAATTGTTTTAGGGTTTCTCTAAGTTTAGTTGATTAAACTTTTGTCGTTTCTGTTAAACCTTCAAGTTTACGTTAGATCAATTCTCATCATCTTCTGTTACAGCAAGCTTGCGAGGTTCATAACTTTTGATCCGTAAGTCCGATCGAGCTGATTATTCTTGAGTTAGATTAGTATGGGAATCTAGTTTCTTGTGTCCAAATTTCAGATCGTTCTGACGGTTGGATCTCCGGGAATTCGCGTTTTACCAAACCTCTGTCATTCTGTTTTTGTCGAATACGAGGCAATTATTTGGTTCCGTTTTGGGGTGAACTTTTATTAGATCAAAGATTTGGTTTTAGCTTCTGCACAATCATTCACCCCCCTCTGATTGCTATATTCGTATACTTCGATCCTACAAGTGGTATCAGAGCAAGGTTTTTCTAATCTATCTTAACCGGTGATTAGATTAATGGATCGTTATTCGACAAAACCATGTGTGTTCGATGGTGTTGATTTTCAGTTTTGGAAGGCCAAGATGGAGGCGTTCATCCAAGCACAAGGCTTCACAATTTGGGAGAAGGTCTACAAGCCATATGAAGTCCCTGCAAACGACAACGTCAACGACACCAATCGCACACATGTTGAAGCAAACAGCAAGGCGCGCAACTTGATCATCCAAGGTTTGGGACGCAGCGACTTTGACCGTGTGATCCATCTCAAATCCGCAAATGAGGTATGGAAATCTCTTTGTGATTACCATGAGGGTTCTAACACTATTAAAGAGGTTCATCAAGATCTTTACAAAAAAGAATACATGCGATTTGAGATGAAACCCGGTGAGTCGCTAGATGACTTCTTTTTGCACATTTCAATAAAATTCTTAGTAATCTTCGTGCTGTTGGAGTTAGCTTTGATGATGCTGCTAATGTTAGACAATTGCTTGGTGCTTTAGACATGTCTATTTGGGAGATGAAAGTTACATCCATTAGAGAATCTACTGTCATGAGTACACTTATATTAGATGTTCTGTATTCTAAATTGAAAACTCATGAGTTGGATGTTCTTGCAAGGAAAGGTAATATTAAATCAATTGCTTTGATCTCTAACCCTAACATGTCAAATGCAAATTCTTCTTCTAGCTTTGCCCTGTCCTCCTTGTCTTCTTTAACAGATGAGCAAATTGAAGAATTTCCTGAAGAAGACTTGGCACTACTCTCTTCTTGTTTTAACAAAGCCTTGCAGAATGTGAGAATGAGAAAAAGAGGTGGTCCTCCAAGGTGTTACGAGTGTGGTGATCTCAACCACATGAGATCAAATTGTCCAAAGCTTGCAGGTAAAACATCAAAGGAGGAGAAGGACAACGACAGAAGATATGAGAAGAAAAGGTTCTCTTCAAACGACAGGAAAAAGAAGAGCTTCATCAACCGCAAAGTGGTTCATCGAGTTCTTTCCGCTCTTGAACAAGTCAATTTGAGCGATGTGGACTCGGAGAGCAGCGAGGACGATGCAACTCCAAGCAAACATGACTTGACAGGGTTGTGTCTCATGGCAAGCAGCAAGGATAGCTTCACCGAGGACGATCAAGACAGCGACTTCAATGAGGTAGATCCTTCTTATGATGAATTAGCTATTGTTGTTGCTCGTCTTGGAAAATTGCTTGACAAACGTGATAGAAAAATTAAGAAACATGATATTCTTGTGGAGTCATTGAATGCTGAAATTGCTAGACTTAAGACCTTGATTCCTGATGATGATACTTGCAAATCATGTGACTTAATTTACAATGAGCTCACCTTGCTTAGGAAAGAACATGCTCTTCTGTTACATCTAAATGAGAAAAATGAGAAACGTGTTAAAAATGCTAGCTGTTCCACTGATGAATTGCATGGTTCAACTTCTTGTTCTAAATGCTCAACTCTTGAATTGAAGTTAAAAGATGCAAATGCTAGGGTTTCTCAAATAACTGATAATCTGCTTACACATGAGGTTCTTTCATGCTCTACTTGTCGTAAACAGAAAGAGAAGGTTGATAATCTTTGCAATAATTGTTTAACTCTTGCCAAGAAAGTTGATTACTTGCAAAATTCTTTGGAACGATTCACTAATGGCAAGAAAAGATTAAACATGATTTTGGATCAATCTAAGGTTAGCTCAAACAAGAAAGGTTTAGGTTTTGATCTTCATACGTCATTTGAAACTAAACCTTGCACTGTTGTTCATGCTCCTCGCAATGACAAAATTGAGATTCTCAATGAACGTAAAAAGATTGCTTTTAAATCTGCTGGTTTTCTTTCTTCTACTATGATGAATGCAAAATGTGCTTCTACTGTTAAAGCAAAACCTCATGTTAAGTACACTTGCACTCATTGTGGTAGAGATGGACATGTAGTAGATTTTTGCTTTAGACTAGCCAAACAAGAAAAGAAAGAAAGGACTAAGGCTAGGTCTAATTTCAAACAGGCACGTTTCATTTATCATTATGTGCCTAGGGTGAAGCAAACACCTTTTGTTGCTAAAGACACGAGAAAGGGCAAATCTGATTTTATGCATAAGAATACTCATGTTGTGCCTACTTTGTTGCGTCGTGTGTCTCAGTACTGGATTCCCAAAAATCTAAGTTCTAACCCCAGTAC
Organism: Rhipidocladum racemiflorum; assembly: GCA_036346355.1. NCBI lineage: Eukaryota > Viridiplantae > Streptophyta > Magnoliopsida > Poales > Poaceae > Rhipidocladum > Rhipidocladum racemiflorum. Next base: position 56,812,651 of record CM070583.1, on the reverse strand, counting down.
TGAGACCTCGACATGTTTTGTTGCTATGTAGGCTTCTCGCGCGAGGAAGGAGAACATACGGCTAGTGGATTCCGGATGCTCACGCCACATGTCCGGTGATAAGAATTGGTTCTCCTCCCTCACTCGTGCATCTCGTGCTGAAAGTGTTACTTTTGGAGATGCTTCTTCCTCTTCTGTTGTGGCAAAAGGTACAATAAAGGTAAGTGACAAGTTTATGTTCAAAGATGTGGCTCTTGTTGAAAATTTGAAATATAACTTGCTTTCTGTCTCACAAATGCTTGATGAAGATCTTGAGATAAGCTTTAAGAAAAATGAATGCAAAGTGCTAGATGCTTCAGGTGATCTTGTGTTCAAGATTTCTCGTTTTGGAAGAGTATTTAAAGCTGATTTTGATGCATCACCTTCTTCTAAGCATAGGTGTCTAATTGCCAATGTTTCTAAAGATTTATTCTTTTGGCATCGTAGACTTGGTCATGTTGGTTTTGATCATCTTACTCGTGTTAGTGGTTTAGATCTCATACGTGGCTTGCCTAAGCTTAAGGGTGATAGCAATCTAGTATGTTCTTCTTGTAGACATGGTAAGATGATTGCAGGTTCACATCCATCTCTTACCATGGTGATGACAAACGCTCCAGGACAGCTTCTACATCTTGATACAGTTGGACCATCTCGAGTTCAATCCTTTGGAGGCAAACGGTATGTGCTTGTTATTGTTGATGATTTTTCTAGATACTCTTGGGTGTATTTTATGGCATCTAAGGATGAGGCTTTTAGTCATTTTAGAAGTCTTGTTCTTAGGCTTTCTGTTGATCATCCAGGAGCTCTCAAAGCTATTAGAACTGATAATGGAACTGAATTCAAAAATGCTTCCTTTGATCTCTTTTGTGCTGAAAAAGGAATTGATCATCAATTTTCATCTCCTAGAGTGCCTCAACAAAATGGTGTAGTTGAAAGGAAAAATAGAACGTTAGTTGAAATGGCTAGAACTATGCTAGATGAGCATCACACTCCTAGAAATTTTTGGGCTGAAGCGATTTCAACTGCTTGTTATGTTTCAAACCGTGTGTTTCTGAGATCAAAATTGGGTAAGACTCCATATGAGCTTCGGTTTGAACATAGACCTTCTGCTTCTCACTTTCGAGTTTTTGGATGCAAATGTTTTGTCTTGAAATCTGGAAATCTTGATAAATTTGAAGCTAGATCAACTGATGGCATTTTTCTTGGATATTCTGCTCATACTCGAGGCTATCGTGTGCTTGTTTAAGAGACTAACAAAATTGTGGAAACTTGTGAAGTTACTTTTGATGAGTCTAGTCCAGGCACTAGTCTAAGTGATGCAGGTCTGCACGCATATGTTTAGGGGGAGAAAATCTTTGAAGATAATGATGATGTTGAAGATGAGGTCTTGACTCTTCCTAATGCACAACAAGCTGTAGCACCTTTGGCACCTACTACTACATCAGTTACAGCTAACCATCCTCAAGCTACAACATCATCTGTACATGCTGAAAATGAAGAAGGAGAAGGAGAAGTCTCAAAAGCCAATGCTCCCTTGCACATTCAAAAAATGCATCCATCTGAACAAATGATTGGAGACCTAAATGAGAGAGTCACTCGATCCAGGTTTATTCATTCTGACACTCATGCTCATTCTGCTTTAGTTGCTTCTTTTGAACCCAAAGATATATCTCATGCATTATCTGATGAATCTTGGATCAATGCCATGCATGAAGAATTAGAGAATTTTGAACGAAATAAAGTTTAGAAACTTGTCTCACCACCTCCTGATTTTAATGTTATTGGAACTAGATGGGTTTTCAAAAATAAACAAAGTGAGGATGGTGTTCTTGTTAGAAACAAGGCTAGATTGGTTGCTCAAGGTTACACTCAAATTGAAGGCTTAGATTTTGATGAAACCTTTGCTCCTGTTGCTAGAATTGAAGCCATTAGAATCCTTTTAGCATTTGCTGCATCCAAAGGTTTCAAATTGTATCAAATGGATGTGAAAAGTGCTTTTCTTAATGGCTACATAAATGAGGAGGTTTTTGTCAAGCAACCACCTGGTTTTGAAAATCCAAAGTTTCCAAATCATGTGTTCAAACTATCAAAAGCTTTGTATGGTTTGAAACAAGCCCCTAGAGCATGGTATGATAGGCTAAAAACCTTTTTACTTGAAAGGGGGTTTTCAATGGGAAAGGTTGACAAAACTCTCTTTTTACTCAAGCAAGGCAATGATCAACTCTTCGTTCAGATTTATGTTGATGATATTATCTTTGGTGGTTCCTCTCATGTTTTAGTGTCGAGTTTTGAAAACAATGAGGAAGGAGTTTGAGATGAGTATGATGGGTGAGTTGACATACTTTTTGGGATTTCAAATCAAGCAAACAAAGGATGGTACTTTTGTGCATCAAAGCAAATACACAAAGACTTGTTGCATAGATTTGGGATGGAAAACACAAACCGATCATGACACCCATGGAGAGCGCTTGCACACTTGATCCGGATGAAGATGGTGAGCCGGTTGATCAAAAGGAATATAGAAGCATGATAGGTTCACTTTTGTACCTCACTGCATCAAGGCCGGATATACAATTTCTGTGTGCTTGTGTGCTCGTTTTCAAGCTTCCCCACGTGCTTCACATCGACAAGTCAGCGAATTTTCAGGTATCTTCATGGAACTCAAGATTTTGGCATTTGGCTTTCTGCTTCCTCATGCATTAGTTTAAGAGCCTTTTCTGATGCTGGTTTTGGAGGATGTAGAATTGATAGAAAAAGTACATCTGGTACATGTCATTTCTTGGGCAATTCTCTTATTGCATGGTCATCTAGAAAACAATCTTCTGTTACACAATCAACTGCTGAATCTAAATATGTGGCTGCTGCTAGTTGTTGTTCTCAAATTCTTTGGATAGTAGCTACACTTAAAGATTATGGGGTTAATTTGGATAGTGTTCCTCTTTTGTGTGATAACACTAGTGCAATTTGCATTGCTAAGAACCCCGTGCAACACTCTAGAACAAAACACATTGACATCAGATTTCACTTTCTTAGAGATCATGTTGAAAAAGGCAACATTGTGCTTCATCATGTGGATACTGAACATCAATTGGCAGATATTTTCACAAAACCTTTGTCTTCTTCTCGTTTTGCTTTTATTCGGGGAGAACTTGGGATTGTTCATCCAATGGGTTTGTTTTGAGGGGGAGTTTCCTTGCCAAGTTCTTTAACTTGATAAGCTCACTTTATCATATTTCTTTATATGTTATGTAATTGAGCTAATATATGATAATATAATTGTCTCACTTGAACTAAAAATGACATTGTGGAATTCCATGGACTGATTGCCTATAGCTAAATACTCTGTGATATCTCACTCTTCTAGGCTTGATATTGAATCCTCTTGACAAATTTGGGCTATGAAGCAAGTGTGGTTTCAACTTTACTCTTTCAAAAGACCTTTTAATCACTTTTGCATGTTTACAATCAAAGAAAAAGTAAAGGAAAAGGGAATCAGTTTTAAAAAAGGGGATTGTTAAAAGCAAAAAAAAAAAACTCAAGTTATGTGCTTCAGGATGCTTTCCCTAAAAGATAAGATGTATGCTTCAAGCATGCCATTCCCTCAAAAGACAAGATGTATACTTCAAGCATGCCACTCCAAGGAAATAAAAGAAGTATGCTTCAAGCATGCCATATGCAGTTTACTGTTTAAAGATTAAATTGGTCCACTAGATTGGAGTTGAAACTACTTGCTCGCCCTGATTTGTTATTTGCTTCAACTTTGAGCCTTTGTTTTTCTACTAAAGGTTTTGCTTAGTACTTGGCTATAGTTGACTGAATTGAGGTTGAGATGCATGTCATTCCCTAACTTGCTAAAATCACATCAAGATCATGTATTTTGCATGTTATGTGATATATAAGGTTATATGATCGAATGAGCTCATCTTTTCCTATCTTGGCACTCCCTTGTTTCTCCTTGTGAAATCTTTGCTACAGAAAAATTTTGAACCTGTTCTCTCTTTTGTACTCTTGATGAATCCATTGTCAAAGGGGAGAAATTTGGGAATCGTTGAAAAGTTTAAGGAAAAAGGGGGAGAAGAAAAAGGGAGAGTTGTTTTTGGAAATTTGAGAATTTTGGGAGAAGTTTGGAGAATTTTGAAATTTTTGGGCACATTGCACATTCACACACATTTTCCTTCTCGTGGGGAGATTTTGTTTTGCATTTTGGTCAAAGGGGAATTCTGTGTTTCTCTTTTGGTCCTTGATCCTTTGGATTTCAAAATCTTTTGTAAAGTGAATGCCAAATGTTCAATTCTAAGTGGTGTTGCCAATGTTTTCATCAAGGGGGAGATTGTGAAATCATGTGCTGAAAAATTGGCTTAGAATTCAATTTGCAAAATGTGTTTGTGCATGTGTTTGACAAGTTGACAAGAAATAGTGTATCTTTTTCTTGTCTTGGGACCAAATTCTCAAAAACAGAGAGTTTCCCTTTTGCGCCGAACCGATTTTGTATTTGCGCCGGACCAAGTTTTTGGGTCTACCGTGGACGTGCTTTTGAGCTCATGAGCCGGACTCAATTTTCCAAGAAACTAGTAAGTTTTGCATGTACGTCGGACCAATTTCTTTGGTCAGTCGTGAACGGCTTTTTGAGGATTGATTTCGCATGTACGACGAACTGATTTCTTTTAGTGCATCGTGAACGTGTTTTCGGAATGATTTCTTCTTGAAACCGAGACTTTCACTTGTACACCGGACCGATTTTATTGGTCCGTCGTGAATGGTTTTTTGAGTGACTTTTTCATGTGTACGCCGGACCATATTTTTTGGTCCGTCGTGAATGCGTTTTTGCTCGATTAGGGTTTTGAGCAAAATTGGAATTGTGTTTGATTTGTTTTTGAGATTATGAAATTTGTGAGAATTTCATGATGCTTGAAGTGGACTTTATGCAATGCTCGTGTGAGTATTTGCATGGATTAATGTGAGTCAAGTCGTGGACTTGTGCTCGGAATTGTTTTAGGTTTGTTCATGTGCAAGTATTGCTCGAAGACGAACGTGGTCGATGACGGACCGGAACTAGGTTCATGGAGGAGCTGAGGTTCGGGACTAGGTTCAGGGAGGAACTGAGGTCTTGGTGGTCAAGGATGTCATGCGGGACGTTCGGGCTAAGAGAATGGTGCACATGAAGAATGGTTAGTCACGTGAGAATGGCAGGAGGTCATTCACGTGCAAAGTGTTAGTCACGTGAGTATGGCAGGTGGCCATACGCGTGCAAAGTGTTAGTCACGTGAGTATGGTAGGGTTGCCATACGCGTGCAAGAGTTGTACTCGGCCAGGTTAGGCCAAGAGGAGTTGTGTTGAATACATACTCCTTCTAGATTAGGAATTGTATTCAGAACTCCTTGTGTTTTGCTCCTTTAAATAGGAGGGGTGTCTCCTGTTGAAGGGCATCAATCGGAGCTGAGCGCATTGAGAGCCTCAAGCTCAGTTTTAGGGTTTGTACTCTTTTGATGAGAGTACTCTACACTATAGGAATCCGTATTATTTTCGTCGGCCAGGAACCGACGAAAATAAGAGCAAAACCGACGAAAATATCTATTTTCGTCGGCAAACCGACGAAAATAGCCCGACGAAATTCTGCTGACGAAAATACAAGCATTTACGTCGGTTGCCGACGAAAATACATGTATTTTCGTCGGCCGCCCTTGTCGACGAAAATAATTGCCATTTCCCCATTTGTTGACGTGGCAAGTGTATTTTCGTCGGCCTAGGCCGACGAAAATAAGTGATGACGTGGCCCAATTTACTATCGTCGACCAAAATGCTACTATTATCGTCGTACCGTGGCCGATTTAAAAATATGATTTTAGATTTAAAAAATCGGAAAATCATCTCGGAGAGATAACGATACCACACGAGCAATGTAATAATCTTTGTAGTCACATATATATAACAGAACCAAACAAAGCAATGTAATAATGCATGAAAGTGAGTGGTTCATGCAGATTTCTCTCTGCTGCTTCCTGGTGCCATACTTTCTTGTCATGTAGAGTCTAATCCAATTTTGTTAACTATCAGAATGTCCACCTTCAGTGCAAATCGCAATTAAGAATTTGGTTTGATAATAGCTCAGCAGTAAAGACTACCTCCGCACTCAATGCAAGCTTATCAGCATTTGAAAGAATATAAATGTTGACAGATAGAAATATCAACACCTACACAGACTATTAATATTTCAGAAGCTTCTGTACAAACAAAGTAAAAGCAAGCACTACTGCAAACAAACATGTTAAATGCTCTACTCATAATCTATTAATATTTCAGAAGCACCAAAACGGATAAGTAGCACAAATGTAGATTATACTAATCATTGCTGATCTAATCTCATAATCATTGTCCTTGTGCCCATGTCATTGATGCCTCTTTTCTTCATGGCTTCAAATTCAATAAAAGGGGGGAAACTTTTTACAGTTGTATAGGTATATATTCTAGATTAGGATTTATTTAATATTAGCTCAGCAGTTGAAACAGTAGATACCAGAAAACCATTTTACCTTCTGCCATTCCACAAAATAGCCATTAATACGGAAACTTGGGCCTTCAGGTTGATTGATAATAAGAGGTTTCACATCGCTTCTATCAATACCACCTCGTGTTTCCCCAGGAGTGTAGTTTCTCAAATGATCTGGTCACTGGTGGGGGCAGAAGGACAAACTTCCTATCTTCAAACTCTATGACAACATTATTTTGCATATCAACAACAGCATGGATCCCTTAACAGGACGTGCATAGCCATTCTCCATAGGGCTATCAATTTCAGTTCTACAGAAGATCAGAGGTTTGCCAGTTCTTCGATTCGGAGCATCAGCATCGCTGTAATAGCCTGCACACCTGTAATTTTTAGTAGCAAAGGTCATCTAACAGTTTGAGTAGAGTTGAAAAATAATGTTTTGAAGAATGTTTAACTACACAAATTGTGTAGAACTATCTCACCATCCATCTACCATGACAAGCTCCATGTCATCGATGCCTCTTTTCTTCATGGCTTCAATAAAAGGGGGGAAACTTTTTACAGTAGCTTTACATTCGGCATATTCCATGGCATCCTGCAAAACACACAAGCACTATTAAACAAAGCCTAGCACTTGACCTAGTATAGGTATATATTGCAAAATTTTCCCCAATGCATCATTATCAAAGTAACCCTATCACCTGGACTTAAAAAGCCTCTGCAATTCAGGCAGGTATGTAAGGCAAATACCACAATTCACTAGAAATAATTAAGCAGAGGTAATCAGGTAAATACCAGAATTTAACCACATTGTTATTACACAATAAATTTGAAAGCATACATTGTCATAAGTGCTAAATGGATTGGATAAAATGATCAAAAGCAACCAAAAAAGTGCCCAACAAATCTATGGGGAGTGGAAACATACCATTGCAGGCTGAACATCTGGAACAATTTCTGATGATATAACCTTGCCTCTGTGGTGTCCGCCCCTAGTAGCAGCATGCACTTCAGAGAGTTCTACAATCCAAATACTAGTCTCATTTGTTTGTTTGTTGTAGACAACAAGCCTGGCCCTTCTTGGTGGCAGCCTGCTTGGAATGACAGGAGCACCTTTGGTTCTGGGAAGCAGCGATGGTTGGAATGGTGGGAAGTATGCATCAGCTAATGCCACAACACTCTTTTCTGGTTCCAGGAGCACAACTTCAACAAAACGCATGCTGTCTCGCACCTGTAATATTGGAAGTGGCTTGTTAATTCCTTATTTGAAGCATGTGTTAGTAATTTGCTAGAAAAGGTAGTAGACTAGTAGGTTGACAAACCTCAGGAGTTCTTCCAGCAGCTCTGACAGTTGCTACAGCCACAGCAATTTCAGCAGCAGATAATGGGTCTAAAGGGTGGCTTCTTTGGGCCCTCGTGATGATTGGGATTACTGCAATATTTTCCCAGACACAACATTACATGTCAGCAATTAAGTAGGCCTCAATTTCGATAACCTGGCTAAATTACATGGTTTAAGTTCAACAGAAATATATTAAACTTTCTGAATATGCAAGCTGCGACAGGTGGAAGGAATGACATAGGAGAATGTTTGCTAGTTGAACTTCGTGGAAGTCGATTACACAGGAAAGGAAATATGTGTCAATAATAGCTAATTACACAGATATTTCTGAATTATGCATATGCACAAGCACATGGAACGATGAAGTATGGAAGTGACAACAATGTATCGAGCCTATGGCACATTGAATAGGTTTGGAGCTGAGCATAAGTACCTTCGCATTGCAAATGGTGCAAAAGAGCGCCTCCTCGCCATAATATTCTTGTTGGTAAGCTTCATCCACACTCATCCCCAACATGCAAAGGAAAAAAATACAATTAGATATGATCGAATAAAGAGCCAGGAAAATAAGGAGCTATTGTAAAAAATATGAGTTGCCTTACACATACCTTGAGTGGTTGTTGTCCCAAGTTTGTTGGCTAATTCCACAAAAATTGTAGAAAATTATAACAACCATAGTCTCTCCATCACAAGTTCATTACAGACATTCATGTTATAAATTCACCACAATAGTGTCCAAGTTCACAAATCCACGTCACACAACCATATTTATATATATAGTCTCCATCACAAATCCACATGACACAACCATAGTTTCCATTACAAATTGACAAAATCCACATCACAACCAAACAAGTTCATCATATCATAATCGCACACACATACCACAAGTTTACCTCACAAATTCAAATTTAACGTGGTGAAGGGTGGAAGTCATGGCCGCTACCCGCATCGCCGCCTGAGGTGAAATATTCTCCCACTGATGGTGACCCTGAATTACTACCAATACCGCCTCTGGCTTCACGAGGCGGTGGTGGCCCCTATATGATGTATCCATAAGTTTGTAAAAAAAATATCACTACAAATGTAAATAACCAAACATTTGGAATGAAATATACCATATTTGTAGGTGGGAAGAAAAAGGCAGGAGGTGAAGGAGGTTGAAATGGTGGAAGTGACACAGCCGATCCCAAGTGAGCAGATAAAATATCCTGAAAAGTACAACATCAATTTTATGTGCAAATTTTAAAATCTAGTAACATTAAACAATTCTAAGTGTAAATGGCTACATCCAAACATTGCATACGTATTTATTTGTATTTACAGCTTGGTGTACTTACTTGAATATGTTGTTGTTGTGATCTCTGCCATTCAATCATGTACTGTTCACGTTGTTTCATCCTTTCTTCTGCTTGTCTCAATAGTTCTTCTTGCAGCCTTATTGCTTCCTGCTGTCGCCTCAACATCTCTTCATCCTGCCTAACATCACGAGAACTTCGTGAGCTGCTTTGAGAAGAATGAGACGACCTTGCCTCGGCTAAGGCTTCGCTGGAATCGACGATCCCGTTGAACATGGGAAATCTGCCATGTTTCTTGCCACCACCACTCGAGTACAAAGCAACCATGTCGATCTCCTCTTTCCTCCAATCATAGTCTTCCCCGTGACGTTCGACCATCAGTTCTCCGTACCGAGCCTACAATATAAGCAATTTAGCAGAAATCTTGAAAATGCATTGAGTTGGTACTTTGAAAATTGTACTGACCAAATTTTGTGAAGCTGTAGCACTACAAAGCTGATCAGGTTGTGTAGGATCAGCTCCGTAGTGGCCACGAAGATACGTCTCAATCGAGCTTGGCGCAACTCCACTTTGTGCCTCCTATAATTCAATGCTCAATTTGTGTTAGTGAGTATAATTGTAAGATATACCCTAAAGAGCTAGCAACTATGATATAGCAAACATACCATACGCTTTGCGAGACGAAGATGTCCATCGGCGCCATACCGCTGAGTTACCCTAGGGCCTGCCTGGCGATTCCCCCTCTTCATCCTAGATTGCTCCACAAAGGCAGGCGAGGCCCAGTAGGCATAAAGTGCTCGCCAAGCATCGGGACACTTCCTGAGCCAAGACAGGTCCACCTGTAGGTACTCATCTTCTCGAAGGTAAATTTTCGAAGCACCTAACTTCTTGCTCATATCCTGGTGTTTGAACATCTTGTAGTACGTACACACTGCTTGGATACGAGCATTGGACATCATGTCCTTCACCACCCTTTTGGCAGCATTCTCAAATACATACTTTGCCTTAGCTGCCAACGACTGCTCTTGCCCATCAGGCAAGCGATACCTCAACTAATTGTGGAAACACAATATTGTTAGACATCTTTATTCCGAAACTAACAATGTACAAGAAAAGTCAGAATTAAGCATATTACCCAGAAATCTGCCCACACCTGCATGGCAACAAAGGCTGCGTGGCCATCTCAGAGCCAACTTGTAGTGCTCCCACTTCACTGTCGGTTGAGAAACACCGCCCACCAAGACCAACCCTGGATAGTGGTACCGACAAAGACTTCCCAAGGTAGCATTAACGGGTCGCAACCGGTTTCTTCCTTCCCACATAAGATCAACCCATTGCCTGCAAATTACATGTTTGTTGTTACTAAATGAGTAATCACAAAATGATAAAAAAATTTACATCACTTACTCACCATTCACCATGTGGCACAATCTGTCTCCGTGCTCGAAGGTCCGTTGGAACCTCACTGATCAGGTTAGACCCTCTAAACCTAAACACAGGTGCAGCACCTTCCCCATCCCCATCATCTTCCCCATCCCCATCATCCCCCGTCTCCTGTCCAGCTCCATCCCCATCATCCCCTGTCTCCTGGCCAGCTCCATCCCCATAATCTCCTATCTCCTGTTCAGCTCCATCCCCATCATCCCCTATCTCTTGTTCAGCTCCATCCCCACCATCTCCTGTCTCCTGGCCAGCTCCGTCCCCATCATTCCTTGCCTCCTGCTCCATAGCAAAGGAATGAGATGTGACTTTATATATGAGCGTAATATTAAAAAAATATAAAATTACCTCCTCTGTTCGAGCCTCTACTGGTGGAGCAACCTCGTTTTGAGCCTCCTCAAGGCATCTCTCAAGCGCACTTCGCCGACTCTTGTAATATCCCGAGTATTTCTATACTCAAGCCACTGTACATTTGTACTCAAACGCTGTTCAATAATACACTGTGCTTGTGTATTTTCGTGTCTTGAGTGAACATACTTGCTTGGGATCAGAAAGAACCCTTCAACTTAAGTAATTTCGCTCATAAGTAAATTCGAATTAGGTTGGGCAAGTGCCTGTGACCCTATTAACTTCCAAAATACTTTGGGACAATTAGTAATCAACCCCGAAGCGTTAGCCATCAAGGCCCAAGTTCAAAAGTTCGGGATGTCCGAGAGTATCGGATCCAACCCTGAATGTCCGGACAAAGTCCGGAGTGTCCGGAGTGGGCTGGCCGAGCGGTCCAACCCGGAGTGTCCGGACCAATGTCCGGAGTGTCCGGGTTAGTGTTACCGAAGACCCCAACCCGGAGTCTCCGGGTTGAGTCCGGAGTCCGTATTGGCGTGGGGTTTTGTATAAAAGTCCCATTTCGTGGCTCCCTTCCATTCTTTCTTCTTCTACTTTGGTTTCCCACTTCCTTGGTGTTCTCTCCACCACCCCGAAGCTCCTCTCCAATGAGCCACCGGCCGGTGACCCTCCCTGACTCCTCCATCTCGGTGTGCTCCTCCCCAAGCCGTCATTCCCCATCCTCCACCCGCGTTGCTCCTCCTCCATCTTCCTTGGAGGTAAGCTTTTCTCTTAGGGTTTGATTCGCGGGATTCTTGGGTTCTAGAGTCGTTCATGGTGGGATTAGGACTTAGGTTTGGATTTGGGAGGCTAGGGTTGAACTTGGATTCTAGGGTTTTGGGTGTAGTGGTTCTAGGGTTGAAAATGGGATTTGGATTAGTGAATGTGGTATGCTAGAGTGGTAGATCGGGTAGTAGTAATGTCGATTTAAGAAGTTGTTGGTGTGAGTTAGAGGTTTGGCGGGTTAGCGACGTTTTCGTAGAATCGGCTAGTTCGAACTCCTTCCGTTCGCTAGGTGTACGAAAGTCGTAGATCGGGTCGCGGTGAAGTTGTAGGAAGTGGTAAGGTCTCCGTCTCCTCGTCGAGTTGGACCACACGCCCTAGGACCGGAGTATCCGGACGAAACGGTCCGAGTGTCCGCCTATCCGGATCGTCTGGATGCAAAACCCGGACCGTCCGGTTAGGGCCGTTTCGTCCTGGCCGTGTTGTGTTGTCCGAAAAGGCCGCTTTCTTCAGGGTTTCTTGGTTGTACTTCATTCTTGTGTATTGCATGCACTTCATGGTGCATTTAAAACTTTCTTTTGCTAAGTTGTATTTCTTTCGCTGCGTTTTGTTGCTTTGACCGATTAGAGGTTAGCGAGTCGAAGCCTCGAACAACCCGAGCATCATCCCGACATCACCGAAGTGCAACAACAAGGCAAGCACCTCCTTTGACCATCTTGAAACCTATATTTCACGATGTCTACTTTGATTTCTCAAACCATATGCATTGTTTATATTCAAGAAATTGCTAGTTTGTGGGAATGGTAGATATACCACGATTTGGTGGTTTCCCTCAATTTAATTCCTGAGATCATTGATAACCTTAGTAGGGTTAGACAATTTAATAAAATGTCACTTGGGTATAAACGATTTAGTAATTGCATACGCTTAGACACTGCAATAGAGGTGAGCAAAGTCAGTCCTTACCAAATGCTCAAAATTATGATAAATGTAATTGGTTTTGGAAAAGTTTTGGAAATGTGAATCGTAAAGGTACATTGATAAAAATGTGAAGTGTCTAGTTGGTAATTAGACTTGGCGGGAGGTATAATATGTACTAGTTAAACATGGTGGCGATTGGTTGGCGAGTTAAGTGGAGTTCCCCGCTTGAGTCACTAGGCAAAAATATAAGGACCGAACTTGTGACGGTTTTGAATTGAACACCGTGCAACGCGCAATGCTGGGATGGGGCAGCCTATTCTAGTACTTGAAGTGTGAGGGATAGCCATGCCTGTTGGTAGGTCAAGAGTGGACCTTTTCCTGTGTTGAGCGATCAAGCGCGGTGTGTGTGTCCTCACGACCCGCCGTATGCGCCTTCGTGTGCGCTTGTACTTTTGCGGCAGGGAATCGCTCCGATTCATGTTTGTTGATACAACGGTGTACGCCTTGCTATGGGGTAATGCCGCGGCCAACAATTCGCCGTCGTCACGATGAGTATTCCGTGGCCGCCTGAGTGGTGGTTGGCCTCTTATCGCCATAGTAGTGGATTTGTCGTCACCGGTGCTGGGGTGTGGCTATAACCTCAACGATGGGAAAGAATAGATCATTCTTGTATATCGGATACCTCGTGTATCGCGTGTACCCTGGATGACAGGGATGCAAGTCTGAGTTGTGTTTGGGTAAAGTGCGCAAACTCTGCAGAGTATCAAATAATTCTAATCGATTAGCCGTGCTCACGGTTATGAGCAATCTTCTCTAATCATATCAAGTATAGAGATTTGGTTTGGTTTTGAAAATGAAAATCTATTTCGGAGTCGGTATAAAGTATGTGGTGGAATGGTACTTGATGGAATTGTGGATATGTGTATATGATTCTCGATGGGATTATGAGTATGTATGGATGTCGATTCGTATCCCAGTTGCGACCATGGATGGTGGCAGCTGTGGAGCTCAGTTGTTACGTATACTGTAAATATGTTTTATTCAAACTGCTGTCTTTCAAATTAAGTATTACTTTTCGATGAACTATTTTAAATCCAGCTTTTACGCAATTAACCCGATTGTAGAAGCTTTATCCTGTTGAATCAGCCTGCATTTATTTATATTTCCATACACTAAAGTCTTGCGAGTACATACGTGTACTCACCGTTGCTGCTAACCCTTTTTCCACAGAGGAAGGTAATGATGATGTCCCGGATGATGGCGAGCCCCTTTTCTGCGAGTGTTGCGGCTTCGTAGTCCCTCCCTCCGCCAAGAGCTTTGTGGGTGGCTGCTACCGCGCTGGTTGTCTTTCTTTTGTTTCCGCTGTCGCTTTACTTCTTTTGGTTTCTGTAATACTCTTGTTCAAGGTTTACACCCAGTTATGTAAATTATCGTAGTTTATCCTTCCGTGCCTTGGTACTCGTGTTGTTGGTACGCGATACTGGGCTACTGATCCAGGGATCCAGTATCAGATGCGTACAGGCACCGGGTCCGAAGCTAAGGGTTCGATCCCGTCGATCGAATTTTTAGGTTCAGATCTTCGGTGTCGAGGCTTCCTGTTGCTATACGGTGCTATACGCTACAGTAGACGGCGTACAGTACGGTATAGGAAGAGGGGGTCCTCACAGCGTTGGTATCAGAGCCATTGACTGCAGGAGGACTTAGTTAGCCTGGACGTTAGACTTAGGGACAGATTTTTCTTCTCAAAATTTATTTTGAAGTACAAAACTCTATTTTCAAAGTGTAGAATGCTATTCTTGTCCATTCTATAGCTTTTCGCTTATCTACTCTTCAAAATGAATCTGATCTTAATCCAAATTTCAAAAATTTGTTTCCTTCTTCTATCTTGTTCAAAAGGATTAAGAGGAATGCGGTTTTAGCTAAGAATGGGTTAAGGATAGATGTTTGTGGTTGTAATTAGGGGTTATTTGTCGTTTCCCTGAGTTGGTTTTTGAATTGGTTCTTATGCTTCTTTGAATGAATGCTTGTAGTGTGTTTGTGTTTATGAGTGCATCCTTTGGGATCAATCATTACGCACTTGATTTGCCTGATTAGTTGACTCAACTGTACATTTCAGGATGCCTCCCCGAAAGAGAACGGTTCGTGCGCTTCCAAAGCACCGATGATGCCGGGAGCGTGGCAAAGGCTGATGGGAGCGGGGCCCAACGATCGCGGTCCCTACCGGTGGGTCACTGGGTTCGATCTCACTACATGCCCAGAGTGAGGAGCTCCCTCCACCTCCTCCTGCTCCCGATATGGCTGCACTCATGTTGCGGCGAACTCGGCTCATGGAGTCGATGGTCCAGCTGTCCAGGGGCAAAGAATACCGGCAAGAAGGCTAGCCTCGGTTGTCGGAGTTCCAAATGAACTTCGACCGCCGAGCTTTTCTTCAGCCTACAGATCCGATGGAGGCAGAGGATTGGCTTAGCGACATGGAGGAAGTTGGAGTTAGTCGGTTGCACCGATGCGGAGAAGGTTCAAGACACCGCCTACTACCTCCAGGGACCGGCAGCCGTGGTGGAGCAGCCAGTGGCTGTTCGCCTGCAGATCAGTCACCACATGGGCGAGTTCAAGACCGCCTTCGCTCCTTCCATGTTCCAAATGGGCTTGATCGAGATCAAGAAGCGGAGTTCTACGACCTTCGCCAGGGTCTATGGCGTTGATGGACTACCTCCACCGCTTCAACCATTTGTCACGCTATGTTGCTGATGAGGTGACCACTGATGCTAGGAGAGTGACATTGTTCAAGGAGCACCTCACCGAGGAGATCCGTTTCCAGCTCGCCGGTCATGACATTCCTAGCCTGCAGGTCTTGGTGGGCAAGGCCAAAAGCATTGAGGATGGCGCCAAGGAGCTTATGGAGAGCCGCAAGCGCAAGTGGGCAGCTGGCCGGCCATCGTGGCGGACCTTCCAGACCCGCACCTTCACTCGATCGGCTTCCAGCCTTGGCGCCGCTTGATTCGAGGTCTCAGGGCTTACCTCCTCGCCCTGCTCAGAGTTCTGTGCAGTCACCTAGCCGCCCAGTACAGCAGTTGGGGTCCCAGAATCCATTTGGCCATATCACTTGCTTCTCCTGCGGCCAGAAGGGCCACTTCGCCCGATGCTGTCCGAGAAGCGGCGGCAGCGTGACGGCTCAGAAGTGCACCGGCCCGTCCCGTGGTCGATCGGTGGGCGTGGGAGTGGGCGGTCAGACGCCCGGTTCCCGTGCAGCTTGACTCCGGGCCATGGTCGCTGAATGTAGCCACCGCAGAGGAGGCGCAGCGGCTCCAGATGTGGTGTTGGGTACGTTATCTGTTCATTCCGTACCCGCCTTAGTATTATTTGACTCTGGAGCGTCGCATTCCTTTATTTCTTCACAGTTTGTTGTTCAGCATGAGGTCTGTTCTTTGTACCTCGAGAAGTACTTGTTGATCCGTTCGCCGATCCGCTTTTGATCGCCGAGCTTGTGAGTCCAGGGGTTAGAATTGAGATCAATGGGGTAGAATTTCGGGGTGATCTTATCAACATTGAGACGTCAGGTCTTGATGTGATTCTGGGTATGGACTGGCTGTCCAAGCATCAGGGGCATATTGATTGTGCCAGGAGATCCGTTTCATTAGTCAACCACGATGGCATTCTTTGTTACCTTTTCTTCGTTTCCAAAGAAGCGGTGCCAGCCTTTGCTCGGTGCTCTTTACGTTCAGGGACCACCAGTACCGGTGGTGTGTGAGTACCCTGATGTGTTCCTCGATGAGCTGCCAGGTTTGCCACCGATCGTGATTTGGAGTTCATCATCGATCTCTTACCTGGCACTTCTCCAATTTCTAAGCGTCCCAGACAGGATGCCTCACGATGAGCTGATCGAGTTGAAGATTCAGCTCAAGGAAGCGATTAGAGAAGGGGTTCATTCGTCCCAGCTTCTTCTCCTGGGGCAGCCTTGATTCTGTTTGTGAAGAAGAAAGACGGCACTCTTCGCATGTGCGTTGATTAATGGCCGTTGAATGAGGTCATCATCAAGAACAAGTATCCTCTCCTCGGATCGATGATTTGTTTGACCAATTAGGCGAGCTCGAGTTTTCTCCAAAATAGACTTGAGATCCTGGCTATTTTCAGCTCAAGATCCGTCCCGAGGATATCGTGAAGACCGCATTCACCACTCGCTACGGCCTGCATGCGAGTACACAGCTTGTTTCGCTTTGGCCTCACCAATGCACCAGCCACCTTCATGAATCTGATGAACAAAGTCTTCATGGAGTTCCTTGATAGATTTGTGGTGGTGTTCATTGATGACATCCTCATATACTCTAAGGATGATGATGAGCACGCACTTCACTTGCATATGGTGCTTAGCAAGCTTCGCGAGCATCAGTTGTATGCCAAGTTCAAGTGCGAGTTACGGCTCAAGCAAGTGGAGTTTCTGGGGCATGTCCTGTCAGAAGGTGGGGTAGCAGTTGATCCACGCAAGGTACAAGACGTACTCAATTGGGAGCAGCCCCGCAATGTCCCTGAGATTCGGAGTTTTCTCGGTCTTGCCGGATACTATCGCCGGTTTATCGAGAATTTCTCCAAAATTTCTAAACCATTGTCAGCGCTTACTCAAGAAGGAGAAGAAATATGAGTGGTCACCTGGTTGTGAGTCCAGCCAGGAGTGAAGAATAGACTCACCATCGCACTGATGTTGGTCCTTCCCGACATTCACAAGAACTTCGATGTCTATTGTGATGCATCCCGTCTTGGACTTGGTTGTGTGTTGATGCAGGAGGGCAAAGTGGTTGCTTATGCTTCTCGACGCCTAAAGCCTCATGAAGCCAATTACCCGACGCATGATTTGGAGCTTGCACCGTTGTTCATGCTCTCAAGTTGTGGCGACATTATCTCGTAGGAAACAGATGTGAGATCTACACCGACCACAAAAGCTTAAAGTACTTCTTTTCGCAGCGAGATCTGAATTTGAGACAGCGTCGATGGCTAGAGCTGATCAAAGACTATGATTTGGGTATTCATTACCATCCTGGCAAGGCGAATGTGGTTGCAGATGCCCTCGCCGCAAGCTGCACACAAGTGAATGCCTTGGGTGTCATTGGCCGCCTCATTTGGTTGAAGAGTTTCGAAGCTCAATCTAGAAGTGGTTGAGTATGGTTACGTTTCGCTTTAGCCGTACAACCCACTCTAGAGTCTCAGATTCAGCAGCTCAACTACAAGATGATGTCGTGATTGAGATTAGACGCCGCTTGATTGAAAATGGCGCATCTCCGTGTTTTTCGTGAAGTCCAATGGGCTGATCTTGCATGGGCAGCAGGTGTATGTCCTCGATAATGTTGAGATCAAGGGGTTGATCTGTCGTAAGCTCATGATACTCCTCTCTCTGTCCATCCTGGCGGCACCAAGATGTACCAGACCTTCGCAGTACTCGGTGGCCAGGTATGAAGAAGGAGATCGCGGCTCATGTGGCGCATTGTGATGTGTGCCCGGCGTGTCAAGGCTGAACATCAAAGGCCACCGGATTACTTCAGCCATTGCAGATCCTCGAGTGGAAGTGGGAAGAGATTGGGATGGATTTCATTACCGGGTCTACCAAGGTCCTCCACCGGTCACGACTCTATTTGGGTGATCATTGACCGTCTGACCAAGGTAGCTCATTTCATTCCAGTTCATACCACCTATTCTGGAGCCAAGCTAGCGGAACTCTATTTGCGGACTATTGTTCGGCTCCATGGAGTTCCAAAAGTCATAATCTCTCGACCGTGGTTCGCAGCTTCACCTCAGATTTTGGGAGAGTTTGCAGTCCATTCTTGGCACTAAGCTATCCTTCAAGATACCTTACCATCCCCAAACCGACGGATGACGGAAAGGGCAAACCAAATCCTTGAAGACATGCTAAGGGCTTGTGTGTTTGTGCTACAAAGAAGTCGTGGGAGAAATGCTTGCCATTTGCTTGAAGTTCTCCTACAACAACAGTCATCAAGTCGGTCTTCGATGTCGCCTTCGAGGCTCTTTATGGCAAGAAGTGCGTAACACCACTGCTTTTGGTCCGAGGTTGGTGAGAGGCAATTCTTCTGCCAGCCATGATTGAAGAGGCTGAAAGGCAAGTTAGCTTGATTCGAGACCGGCTGAGAGAAGCTCAGTCTCGTCAGAAGAGCTATGCTGATCGCCGTCGCCGCGAGTTGAGTTTTGAGGTGGGTGACTTTGTTTATCTCAAGGTCTCACCACTCCGCGGTACTCGCAGATTTCAAGTCCGCGGGAAGCTAGCCCCGCGATACATCGGTCCGTTCCGGATTTTTGAGAAGGTTGGTGTTGTGGCTTATCGGCTTGAGCTACCGCCACATCTTTCGGACATTCACGATGTGTTCCACGTGTCCCAATTGAAGAAGAGTCTTCGGGTTCCATCGGAAGTTACCCAATTGGACCATCTTGATTTGCGGCTGATCTTTCAGATCGAGAGTATCCATCAGTATTCTCGAGACACCGAGCGTCACACTCGCGATCAGGTTATCAAGATGCTCAAGTTCCAGAGTAGCAACCATACCGAAGATGACGCCACGTGGTAGCGTGAAGACCATATTCAGGCAGAATACCCCGAATTTCTTCGAGAGAATTAGCAATCTCGAGGACGAGATTTTTGTAAGGGGGGTAGACTGTAATATCCCGAGTATTTCTATACTCAAGCCACTGTACATTTGTACTCAAACGCTGTTCAATAATACACTGTGCTTGTGTATTTTCGTGTCTTGAGTGAACATACTTGCTTGGGATCAAAAAGAACCCTTCAACTTAAGTAATTTCGCTCATAAGTAAATTCGAATTAGGTTGGGCAAGTGCCTGTGACCCTATTAACTTCCAAAATACTTTGGGACAATTAGTAATCAACCCTGGAAGCGTTAGCCGTCAAGGCCCAAGTTCAAAAGTTCTGGGATGTCCGGAGTATCCGGATCCAACCCGGAATGTCCGGACAAAGTCCGGAGTGTCCGGATTGGGCTGGCCGAGCGGTCCAACCCGGAGTGTCCGACCAATGTCCGGAGTGTCCGGTTAGTGTTATCAAGACCCCAACCCTGAGTCTCCGGTTGAGTCCGAGAGTCCGTATTGGCGTGGGGTTTTGTATAAAAGTCCCATTTCGTGGCTCCTTCCATTCTTTCTTCTTCTACTTTGGTTTCCCACTTCCTTGGTGTTCTCTCCACCACCCCGAGCTCCTCTCCAATGAGCCACCGGCCGGTGACCCTCCCTGACTCCTCCATCTCGGTGTGCTCCTCCCCAAGCCGTCATTCCCCATCCTCCACCCGGCGTTGCTCCTCCTCCATCTTCCTTGGAGGTAAGCTTTTCTCTTAGGGTTTGATTCGCGGGATTCTTGGGTTCTAGAGTCGTTCATGGTGGGATTAGGACTTAGGTTTGGATTTGGGAGGCTAGGGTTGAACTTGGATTCTAGGGTTTTGGGTGTAGTGGTTCTAGGGTTGAAAATGGGATTTGGATTAGTGAATGTGGTATGCTAGAGTGGTAGATCGGGTAGTAGTAATGTCGATTTAAGAAGTTGTTGGTGTGAGTTAGAGGTTTGGCGGGTTAGCGGCGTTTTCTCGTAGAATCGGCTAGTTCGAACTCCTTCCGGTTCGCTAGGTGTACGAAAGTCGTAGATCGGGTCGCGGTGAAGTTGTAGGAAGTGGTAAGGTCTCCGTCTCCTCGCCGAGTTGGACCACACGCCCTAGGACCGAGTATCCGGACGAACGGTCCGGAGTGTCCGGCCTATCCGGACCGTCCGGATGCAAAACCCGGACCGTCGGGTTAGGCTGCTCGTCCGGTCGTGTTGTGTTGTCCGAAAAGTCGCTGCTTTCTTCAGGGTTTCTTGGTTGTACTTCATTCTTGTGTATTGCATGCACTTCATGGTGCATTTAAAACTTTCTTTTGCTAAGTTGTATTTCTTTCGCTGCTTTTGTTGCTTTGACCGATTAGAGGCTAGCGAGTCTAAGCCGCCTCGAACAACCCGAGCATCATCCCGGACATCACCGAAGTGCAACAACAAGGCAAGCACCTCCTTTGACCATCTTGAAACCTATATTTCACGATGTCTACTTTGATTTCTCAAACCATATGCATTGTTTATATTCAAGAAATTGCTAGTTTGTGGGAATGGTAGATATACCCTGATTTGGTGGTTTCCCTCAATTTAATTCCCTGAGATCATTGATAACCTTAGTAGGGTTAGACAATTTAATAAAATGTCACTTGGGTATAAACGATTTAGTAATTGCATACGCTTAGACACTGCAATAGAGGTGAGCAAAGTCAGTCCTTACCAAATGCTCAAAATTATGATAAATGTAATTGGTTTTGGAAAAGTTTTGGAAATGTGAATCGTAAAGGTACATTGATAAAAATGTGAAGTGTCTAGTTGGTAATTAGACTTGGCGGGAGGTATAATATGTACTAGTTAAACATGGTGGCGATTGGTTGGCGAGTTAAGTGGAGTTCCCCGCTTGAGTCACTAGGCAAAAATATAAGGACCGAACTTGTGACGGTTTTTGAATTGAACACCGTGCAACCGCGCAATGCTGGGATGGGGCAGCCTATTCTAGTACTTGAAGTGTGAGGGGATAGCCATGCCTGTTGGTAGGTCAAGAGTGGACCTTTTCCTGTGTTGAGCGATCAAGCGCGGTGTGTGTGTCCTCACGACCGCGTATGCGCCTTCGTGTGTGCGCTTGTACTTTTGCAGCGAGGAATCGCTCCAGTTCATGTTTGTTGATACAACGGTGTACGCCTTGCTATGGGGTAATGCCGCGGCCAACAATTCGCCGTCGTCACGATGAGTATTCCGTGGCACGCCGAGTGGTGGTTGGCCTCTTATCGCCATAGTAGTGGATTTGTCGTCACCGGTCTTTGGGGTGTGGCTATAACCTCAACGATGGGAAAGAATAGATCATTCTTGTATATCGGATACCTCGTGTATCGCGTGTACCCTGGATGACAGGGATGCAAGTCCGAGTTGTGTTTGGGTAAAGTGCGCAAACTCGCAGAGTATCAAATAATTCTAATCGATTAGCCGTGCTCACGGTTATGAGCAATCTTCTCTAATCATATCAAGTATAGAGATTTGGTTTGGTTTTGAAAATGAAAATCTATTTTGAGTCGGTATAAAGTATGTGGTGGAATGGTACTTGATGGAATTGTGGATATGTGTATATGATTCTCGATGGGATTATGAGTATGTATGGATGTCGATTCGTATCGATAAGTACCATGGATGGTGGCATTGTGGAGCTTCGATTATTCGATATCTGTAAATATGTTTTATTCAAACTGCTGTCTTTCAAATTAAGTATTACTTTTCGATGAACTATTTTAAATCCAAATTTACGCAATTAACCCAAAGGTAGAAGCTTTATCCTGTTGAATCAGCCTGCATTTATTTATATTTCCATACACTAAAGTCTTGCGAGTACATACGTGTACTCACCGCTGTCTGCTAACCCTTTTTCCACAGAGGAAGGTAATGATGATGTCCTGATGATGGCGCAGCCCCTTTTCTGCGAGTGTTGCGGCCGTAGTCCCTCCCTCCGCCAAGAGCCTTGTGGGTGGTCGGGCCACCGCTACCGGGTTGTCTTTCTTTTGTTTCACTGCCGCTTTACTTCTTTTTGTTTAAGTAATAATCATTGTCAAGGTTTACACCCAGTTATGTAAATTATAGTAGTTTATACTTCACTGCCTTGGTACCGTGTTGTTGGTACGCGATATCGGGCTACCGATCCAGTGGATCCAGATCGATGCGCATGCAGCACCGGTCCGGTTAAGGGTTCGATCCCGTCGATCGAATTTTTAGGTTCAGATCTTCGGTGTCGAGGCTTCCTGTTGCTATACGGTGCTATACGCTACAGTAGACGGCGTACAGTACGGTATAGGAAGAGGGGGTCCCCACAACTCTGCTGAGAGCTACAACCTCTAAAGATAGAACCTCCTGCTGAACCTTTCGAAGATGAAGAGTCATCTTTCTTCTTTCCTTTTGAAAGGAGCTTACTGCCGATGTGAGTAAACGAACTCATACTGATTGAAAAATATATCAAGATATTATTAGCAAAAGATAATGAAATATTTTGAAATTGAAATAATAAGTGAAGTATAACACAATATGCAGGCATACTTATTAGAAGTCCTCATCCTGAGGAGGTTCAATGGAAATATTTTGTGCACTACCATGACGAGGCATGGATCTATGACAATTTTGCGAGCCATTTGAGCCACGACGAGAGCGTTTCTTGCTTCGAACATTTTCAACAATAACATCTGTTGTATCACCAACTATTTCGTCAATTCCCAACCCAGTATCAACCTGAAAGGAGCTTAGCAAACCATCTGCTTGATATGCTTCGTGAACCGTGTTGTCAACATCAGTTTAAACATAGTCGTCGCCTCTAGGAGTGGGCAAACGACCAGGGGGATTAACCTTTTGAACAACCCACCAAGATGACAAGTTTTGAAAGGTACATGGATATGACAAATAATACACCTGTTCAACTTGGTGAGCGAGCACAAATGGATCATACCCAGTGAGACGTGATTGATGATTAACTTCAACTAGACCAATTGTGTTGTTACGCTTTATCCCTACCCCTGATACTGTACTAAACCAGTCACAATAAAAGAAGACTACTCTCAGGTCTTTAGCTCCCCCGAACTTGAATTCTACTATGTTTTGAATCACACCATAGTACTCTGTTTCGCGCCCATTCACATCATAGGCTTTAGTGACAACTCCGTTATTTGTTGTCGCTAATTGAGGATGTGTTGCTTCAAATTTTGCAGAGCGAAAGCGAAATCCATTTACATCATAGCGTCCCAAAGCTCTTGTTGTAATGCTTCCATGGGATAGCTGTGCTAGGTCTTCATGAACGGTGTTTTCACTCATACACTGCAAGAGGTAGAGCGTTCGTTCAACCATATATTTAACTTAATGAATTATTTATATGTATTGAAAGAAATTTACATGTTGTCGAAACCACGTGACAAAATTAGGGCCTCCTCGTAAACCTTCACGTCGTAATTTATCTAGTTGTTTAGGGGTAGGTTGTTGGGTTGATCTCCAATATTTTTGATCAAACAACCTATCGAAAATTTATTGAAGTTAGAATATTGGTCAAGAAAGAAAGTAGTCAAACGAAATGCTAATACTTACTCGAAATACTTGTCCATTTCCTCGATGTTCGCATACATATACAACAACATGGCATTCCATTCCTCCGAAGGTAGAGCGTGATTCGAACTTCCACCAACCACCTTACCTTTCCACTGGAATATTTTCAGATTACTAGCAGGAATGTCTTGAGAGGTGTGATATCGTGGTATATGAATATTGATGTTGTGTTCATCAGCGAAATATGTGCTTGTGTAGTACGATATCTCCTTGAGATAAAATGCTTCTGCGATACATCCTTCAACTCGGGCCTTGTTACGGACGGTTGCCCGAATTTGTTTAAGATTTTGTTCTATTGGGTACATCCATCGGTATTGCACAGGACCGCCAACCTCCGCTTCATATGGCAAATGAACCAACAGATGTTGCATTGCATTCATAAAGCCCGGTGGGAATACCTTCTCCATCTTGCATACAAGCACCGTGATATCCTTCTTCAGTTTTCTCATCATTGTAGTGGATACTTCCTTAGCACATAACTGCCTATAGAAAAAACTAAGTTCTGCTAATATTATCCAAACTTCTTCTTTGAAGTAACCACGAAACATTACAGGGAGTAGCCTTTCTATCATAATATGGTAATCATGACTCTTCAGGCCATTTAACTTTCCGGGGCCATAATGCTCACCGCACGCCTCAGGTTTGATGCGTAACCATCAGGGAATTTGATATTCTTCAACCACAGAAGTACCTCTTTCTTTTCTGCTGGTTTAAGGCAATATGGAGCTCGTGGTTTCCCTCTACGTCCTTCTTTATCTTCTCTCACCTCTAGGGTTGGGCGGTCACATATCTCGGCCATATCTTTACGTGCCTTTATATTGTCTT
Source organism: Rhipidocladum racemiflorum (assembly GCA_036346355.1). Lineage (NCBI taxonomy): Eukaryota > Viridiplantae > Streptophyta > Magnoliopsida > Poales > Poaceae > Rhipidocladum > Rhipidocladum racemiflorum. Next base: position 56,788,025 of record CM070583.1, on the reverse strand, counting down.
TTGTCCTATCTTTGAAGTCAAAACAAATGCTGATGATGCTCTCCGAAACATTTCGCTCTTGGTGCATAACATCAATATTATGCAAGAGAATTAGAGACTTAGCATATGGAAGATTCCAAATGGAAGATATGTGAGTCCAATTGTGTGTTTCTTTAAATCCTTCAAACCCATCATCTCTTCGGACTAGCTGATTATGCCAAGCAACGATCTCATGGCCGGTACGACGCTTCGGTGGACCCTTCGTAATGATTGTGTCTTTACGAAATGCATTTCTCTGCGTTCTAAATGGGTGATCACGAGGCGTGAAACGCCTATGGCAATCAAAGAAGCAGAACTTGCCACCATTTTTCAAACGAAATGCATCACTATCATCCATGCATACTGGACAACATAACCGACCGTGTGTGCTCCATCCCGAGAACATGCCGTATGCAGGAAAATCATGTATGGACCAAAGATATGCGGCACGCATGGTAAAATACTCTTTTTTATTATTGTCATATTGTCGGGACCCCGAATTTGCAAATCCGGACCCTCTGTGTATTCAGCACTAGTCCAGGAACGCGCTAGTGCACACAGTCTTAACATTGGTAAATATCACAATCATACCATTCGATATTATCAAAGTACTTTATTTAAATAACCAAACTGGTTACTTGACCTTATGGTCAAGTTACAAATGTATGCCTCGCAAGGCGAAACTTATTAAAAGAGAAATAATAGCAAATGGAAAATCAAATAAACTTAGTGGCGCCATCCAAGATACCACGTGCAACCGACCGGGCTCGCTTCCTAAGTAGACGGATCCTCTTGGAGTTCCTCCTCCAAAGCCGGTGTAGTCTCCTCTTCAACTGGTATTGTGTTGAGGCAAGGGTGAGTACTTGGTACTCAAAGAAGTCATGCACGAATGCAAAGCTAATGTACTATATGCATGGCTTGGTACAAAGGAATAGCACAAGGTATTTTTGCAAGAAACAAAGATTTGAAAAGTAATATAAGTAGATTCAAAGCAAGAGAAATAAGTAAAGCATAAATAACTTTTCAAGAAGTTTAATAAACATTTTCCCCATCCTAAACCATATTTCCATCATCTTCATTATTAAGCCAAACCAACCTTTCAAATCCAAGTTATTTTCGTAAAGTCTAACCCTTGATTGTAATTCCCGAGCATTGTCCAAGATCATGGACACGGCTATTCGAATAGATTCTAAACTCTGCAGAGGTTATGCACTTTACCCACAAGATACAATCAAACACCACAAAGGCGAGTTCCTCAGAATAAAGCCTTTCTAAGCCTCAAACAACACAGGTGGTCCTCTCAGGTTCGTGCTCTACACCATCCCTTCCCTTAGCCAAGGCGAAGTATGGGACCAACACACCGTTAGATGGGTATCTGGCCACAGCCACGATACGCTCCCCGCACAATCACACAAACGGTGTAATTGACACCCCGAGGCTCCACAAGTGAGTCCTTAGCGACTTAGTCAACTAGGGCCGTCCCATTCGACCATGTGGTTGCAAGTATGACCCAGTTCAAAGGCTTGCAAGGTTAAGTCCTTAGAGTGACCAGGGCAAGACTACCCGAAGAACCAAATCAACATTCCCAATGCCACAACTGCCCACCTGACATTACTCTTGCCAAATGCCCTGGCCGAAAATCGTTTATCAAACCCCAGCTTGATTACCATGCACCACGTGCCATCAACATCACATGATACTTTTCCCAAAACAGGTTCAATATATCATTAAGTCAATATTAACATTTGATTGTCCAAAACCATGTCATGAGCAAGTAGCGTGTCTAAGCAAAGATACTACAACGGTCTAAACCCATGTTGGCAATTTAATAATGTCCAACTAGTAAACCACAACTAGGGTGACAAAGGGTCATGGCACATACTTAAGTAATCAAGGTGTCATATAGCAAATTGGTATTTATCTAACCCCCAGGTTTAAACAAAGTATTTTTCTAATTGAACTAGCATGCAATAGTTTAAATCAAAATAGATTTCGAAATAGGATCAACATGGTCAAAGCACAACTTGCCTTCAAAAAGTACTTGCTCTTGGTCTTGGGTTGGATCCTGAGTTAATACTTCTCCTTCGAATCCTTCCGGCACTTCAACGTCTACTCGTAAAGCGTGCAAATAGCAAAACATAAATAAACACTAGGCAAAAACATCCCAAAACTCCAAATAAAATCCATAAACAGAGAGAACATAATTTTCTGGATTTTTAGGAACTGGAATCGTTCAAATCGGAGTTAAAATGCAAAAGTTATGATTTATTAAAGTTTAAATAATCATTTAAATAATTTTACAGAGAAAAACTTTAGTCCAAAAATTAAATAAAATTCATATTTAGGTAGATCTCAATTTTATACAAATTTAGAAATTTGAATCACTCGAATCGGAGTTGAAACGCAAAAGTTATAAGCGTTTGAAGTTTGAATCTAAATTTGAATCAATATTTCGAATTAATAAATCATTTTCTTTTTCGGGAATTAATTATTGCGCCAAAGATGGACACGTGGCAGCCTCTCGATTGGTTGGTCGACGCCACCGGTCCATGGATTTGGTCCACGCTCGGCTCGGGTCCACTCGTGGACTCGGTCCACGACTCTACGTGTCGGCCCGACATGTGGGCCCACCGGGTAGCGTCATCGGCGTCGGCGGGGCTCGACCACAGTCTTGGCCAGTGGGTCCCACCGATGACGCGTCATGGGTGACGCCATGGTCTGTCGGCCGACACGCTGGGCCCCGCGTGTCGCTGACCACGCTGCTGCGTGGGCGCGACGGCCGGCTTCCTGGGACGCGTGGCACAATCTGTCGTGGCCGTTGGTTTGAAATCCGACTACCGGGATTGAGTTTGGCCTCATGTGCTTGGGGCGCACGTGGATCGATCGTGGGCCGTTGGATCTTGATCCAACGGTCCCAGCATCCAATCTAACCTGGTGCGATTCTTGATACGCTGGCGCAACCTAAGCCGTTGGATCTAGATCCAGCAGTTGGGATTAGATCTAGGATTTTCAACGGAAACTCACCGAGGTGACGTGGCATGATCTCGGGCCTTTGGATCTTGATCGGACGGTTGGTGGAGCTCGGGTCGGCGATGGCTTCACTGGCGGAGTTGCTACGCCGCTGGCCGAGGACGGCGACCACCCAAACGGCGGTTGGGGCGTGCTCGGCGAGATGGATGGTGTCTTGGTGCGCTGGCCCGGGGGTTTCGAATCTGGGGTCAATGGCGGCGGAGGGCGACGGACGGGCGAGGCGAGGCATGGACTGCGCGGCGCTTCACGCAACTACTGGCGAGCGATTCGGCGAACCTCACGGCGGCTAGAGCTCGGCGGGTTAGGGCAAGAAGTGCGCTGGGTCACGGCGTCCTCGGTGCGATCCGGCATTAAATAGCCGGATGCGTGCTCAGCCGGAGCCCTAGTCGATTCTGGCACAAGACTTCGGCGGCGGAATCCGGCTCGACTTGGCGGGAAGACGGCCACGAGAACCGTCCACGTGTCCAGATCAGCGGCCCCGATCGGACCGGGCGCGAACGGTTCGGCCTGACACGGCTCAACCCAGACGGGCGGATCTCACCGTTGGATCTTGATCCAACGGTTGGGATTGATTAGGTTTAGGAGTGGTTCGGCCGAGTCACGTGGCTCAAGGTCGGACTCGAACTCGAAGTCTAACTCGGGCTCGGTCGGATGAACAAGACTTGACCCGAGTTGATTTTCCAGCGATTTAATATTTAAAATAATTCCCAAGAATTCATTTAATTCATTAAAAATAGCAAATGACTTTAAAAAATTCGAAAAATTCGGAAAATATTTTGGATCATTTTGGACTCAAATAAAATATTTCCAACAAAATTTTATTTGCAAAAATTAAATTCTTTAATTATTTCAAAATGGAATAAATTCAAATAAATTCCAAATAAATCCAAATAAATTCCAGAAAATTCCAAAAATTCATCAAAGTGCCAAATCACACATGAATTCAAGGAAAGCAAAATTTTGGGGTGTTACAAACCTCCCCCCTTAATAGAATCTCGTCCCCGAGATTCAGGGCTTACTAAAGGAATAGGTTTGGAAACTCTTTCTTCAAATCCTCTTCGCGCTCCCAAGTCGCTTCGCTTTCTTCATGGTTGCTCCACTGAACTCTACAGAAACGGGTTGACTTGTTTCTAGTTTCTCGATCCATTGTGTCTAGAATCCTCACGGGATGCTCCTTATAAGTCAGGTCCTCTTGCAACTCAATTAACTCTAGCGGTGTCTGCTCTCAGAACTCTGAGACACTTCTTTAAGCTGGGACACATGGAATACGCCATGTACTCCTCGCTAACGATCGTGGCAACTCCGGTGATAAGCAACTTCACCTCTGCGGCTCAAAACCTTAAATGGTCCAACATAACGGGGTGCAAGTTTCCCTTTGGCATGGAACCTCTTAACTCCCCGAGAGGCGTAACTCGAGGTATACAAAGTCTTACGGTTCAAAACTCAAGTCTCGCGACGATTGTCAAGATAACTCTTTTGTCGTGATTGGGCTACCTTCAACCTTTCCCTAATCATGGCGACCGTTTCTTCACCTCTTGAAGAATATCAGGCCCAAAGACACGGCGCCACGGGTCTCATTCCAATTCAATGGCGTCCAGACAGAGTCGACCATACAAAGGCCTCAAAAGGTGACATCTCAGAAACTAGCTTGATAACTATTGTTGTAACTAAACTCGGCATACGGCAAACTCTTATCCCAAGAGGTAGCATAAGCTAATGCACAAGCTCTCAACATATCCTCGAATCTGGTTGACTCTTTCTGGCCTGTCCATCCGTCTGCGGGATGATAAGTCGCATCAAGTTCAAACGGGTTCCCATGGCTTCATGCAACTTATTCCAGAACCTTGAGGTAAATTGGGTACCTCTGTCCGATACAATCTTCTTTGGCACTCCGTGCAAACAGACAATCTGAACATGTACAATTCGCTTAATTTATCTCCCGAGTAAGTGGTCTTCACGGGATAAAATGGGCTACTTTAGTCAAGCGATCCACTATAACCCATATGGAGTCATAACCTCCTTGAGTCTTGACAAACCGGTAATGAAATCCATTCCGATTTCCTCCCACTTCCACTCGTATTTTCACCGTAGCAATCTCGCCGGGTCTCTCGATGCATTGCCTTGACTCTTCGGCATACGCCGCACAAGGCAACATGCTCGGCAACTTCACGCTTCATACTCGCCACCGTAATCTCTCCTTCGATCCTCGATACATCTTGGCACTCCTGGGTGAATTGAGTACTTAGAGTCATGGGCTTCTTCCGTAATCGCTTGCTTTAACTCCTTTTGTTAGGCACACAAATGCGATCCTTCATCCACAACGTGCCTTGCTCATCCAACTTGAAGTCCTCTCGCCTTTGCCTTCCTCCTTGATGGACTTAATCCCGCGAGATCTTGTCATCATCCTTCTCGTCCTTCTCGGATCCGGTCCTCTAAAGTAGGCTTTACTTCCAATGCGCCAAGAATCCGCTTAGGTACAACCTCAATCTTCATCTTTTGAAAATCCTCCCATAACTCATCCTCGACTTGTGGCTAGCAACGCACTCACGGTATGGCTTTTCCGACCAGAGCATCGGCTACTACGCTGGCCTTCCCGGGATGGTAATGGATTCCAACATTGTAGTCCTTGATCAACTCTAGCCATCTCCTCTCGCCTCATATTCAGATCCGATCGGGTGAATATGTACTTAAGGCTCTTATGATCCGTATACACTTCACATCTGCTTTCCAATCAGATAGTGACGCCATATCTTCAAAGCATGCACTACGGCCTAACTCTAAGTCATGTGTCGGATAATTTTCCTCATGCGGCCTCAATCGCCTTGATGCATAAGCGGCGACCTTTCCATTCTGCATCAAGCACACATCCAAGTCCTTGGCGCGATGCGTCACAATAAATATCGAAGCTTTGAGCAACATCCTAGAACTAACACCTTGCCGACGCCAATCGCTTCTTCAGCTCCGAAATCCTTTCTCACATTCTCAAGCGCCCATGCAAACTTCTTTTCCTTCTTCAGCTAGCCATGCGTAAGAGGTTTCGCAATTGTCGAAAAGCCTTCGATGAAGCGGCGGTAGTATCCTGCCATTCCAAGGAAACTCAACTGGGTCACGCCTTCTACGCTCCCAATGTAACACCGCTTCTACTTTGCTTGGATCTACTGGCGACTCCTTCATGCGGTCATTACATGTCCAAGAAACTCCATCTTGTCCTTCCAAAAATCACACTTGTCGAACTTGGCGAAAAGTTGCTGTTCCTCGCCTTTTCCAAAACTCGCCTTAAGTGTTCGGCATGTTCATCCTCTGCCTTGGAGTAGATTAGGATATCGCCTATGAACACGATTTACAAACTTGTCCAAATATTCCATGAACACCTTATTCATCATATTCATGAAATAAGCCGGCGCATTCGTCAGCCCAAAGGACATAATCAGAAACTCGTAATGTCCATATCTTGACGAGAATGCGATCTTGAATATCTTCCGATCGGATCTTCAATCGATGGTATCCCGATCTCAGATCAATCTTGGAGAAAACTCCGCTCCTCTTAACTGATCAAACAAATCATCAATCCTGGGTAGCGGATACTTATTCTTCACGGTGACTTCATTGAGTGCACGGTAGTCAATGCACATCCTCGAAACTCCCGCCCTTCTTCTTGACAAACAAAATCGGTGCTCCCACTACGACTAACTTGGTCTCGATAAATCCTTTCTCCATTAACTCTTCTAGCTGTTTCTTCATCTCTACCAACTCCTCGATAGACATCCGATAGGGTCTCTTTGCTATCAGTCTTTGCATCTTGCATAAGCTCTATCACAAACTCTATGTCCTCGTCTCGGCATACCAGGTAGATCTTCGAAAAACATCGGGTACTCATTCACTACTGGGACATCCTCTATGCTGATTGCCTTGGTACTGTTAACCATCAATCGCCCATCTCTAATCGCAGCGGGCTTGAAATTCCACTTTCTTCCCACACGGGCTCTCAACTGAGATAGTCCTTCGTCCACAATCCAATACGGCCTTGTGCTTGGATAACCAATCCATTCCCAATATGACGTCTAAGGTCTGGGTCTCCAAAACTATAAGGTTTGCTAGGAACTCTATTCCACCTATCAAGATTCTCACCCTAACATCCTACTTTCGCTCGGAGTTCTGAACTGTGGGTTTGAACTAAAAGCATGCACTTAAGCCTTGCAATTCTCAAATCATTTCTAGTAGCAAAGCCTTGCTAAACAAACGAATGCGAAGCTCGAGTCAAACAAAATCAAGGTGTATCGAGTTAACAAGTAACTTACCCAAGACGACGTCCGTAGCATTCTCGCAGTGCATCTGCGGTGACATGGTTGACTCGGCCTCTCACCACGGCCTGGGTGTGGCTCTCGTGCCGGGCGCCCTAGCTGGGTGGTTCCTAGGTTGAAGCGAACTGGGTCACCTCGCTGTCTTCTTGGGACAATCATGGCAAAGTGTCCTGCTCGTTGCGCTTGTAGCAGCTGCCTCACTGCTCTCGCCGATCGCCTCGAGTAGCGTTTCTAAGCGGGGCCGGGGTTTGGTAGTTTTGATTGATGTGTCTTGGTCTTTGAGGATGGTGTCCTTGTCGCACTCGTGGTTGGAATCAAGAATTGATTTGGTGCAACTCTCAGCGCCGCTGCGTTCCAAGGCGTGATCCTTGTCGTTGCATCCTCGCGCTTCCTCGTTCTCATCCAGTTCCTTGCGCTTGTCCTCAAGAATAAGCGCCTTATTCACCAACTCTTGGAAATCTGGAAAGGTGTGGGTGATCAACCCTACTTGCAATCCCGGAAGTTAAGTCCCTTCATAAAACGAGACTGCCTGGATTTATCTGTCGCTACATCCTCAAAGCGTAGCGTGCTAGCCGTGGTGAACTTGTTCAGGTAGTCGGCCATCGGCTGATTACCTTGCTTGATGCTCAACTCCTCCTTCTTAAGGTCCATGATTCCTTCAGGCACGTGATACCGCTTCTAATGCACCGTGAACTCTTCCCAAGTGATATCTTGAGGGTTCTCTTGCGTGGCACGAAGTTCTCCCACCATTCGGCCAATGTTTTCCTTCCACCGATGAGAAGCGTAGAGTACCTTCTCATTTCCTATGCATTGAGCTATGTGTAGCTTCCTCTCGATTGATCTTAACCAATCATCGGCCTCCAATGGATTGGCATTCCCAGAGAAAGTGGGTGGGTGAGTTCTCATGAACTCGGCGACCTTTGTATTCTCAAGCGTGGCCCCCGATTAACTTGATTAGCGATGGCCTCGAGCAAAGGACGTGCTGCATTTGTTGCATCATAGCATGCATCAACTGAGTCTGAGCAGCAAGAAATGCTCCAAAATTCTGTATGTCCAGTGGCGGTGCTGGTGCTCCATCACTGGGGTTTTCTGCTGGGCGAGAACCACTCCCATTGCTTCCAAAGTTTCCACGGGTGTTCACCATCTGTCGATTTGCTCTAGGTTTAGAGATGAGAGGGAAACAAGAATAGACAAGTAATATGGAACTTATGCGGGGCGAAAGGGTAACTTTAAGGTCCAACTTTATTATTAATAACTTGGTATGGCTGCTTACAATGCCTAAGGGCCTTGCAACACATACTGCACACTCATCAAACAAAGCAAATCCAAATCGAACTAACTCTGGAGTCTAACGCCTAAAGGGTGACTCTTTCTTCTATGACGCGACTCGGCGTAGGAGTCTCACTATAGAACCTATGCTCACTCATCGAGAAAACCTCCACGGCCTGGGTACGGTGTCGTGGGCATAGGCGCTAAACGATCGCCATGTCCAAAGAATCGTGTCCTCTGTGGTAGTTGAAGAAGCAGTGTCCTCATCGAGATCCGACTCCTCCGGCTCGGGCTCGTAGCTCGAGCAATCGCTCGGTCCGGGTCCGTACAAAGTCATCTCCAACTCGCCAATCCTTCGTAGAAGGTGTGCCACATACTCTTGAGCTTCCCGCCATCTCGTTCTTCTCCGCCGTGATCTCCTTGCGGGCCTTCGTAGCTCCTTGCTTGTATTATCTAGTACATCCTCCTGGCGACAATAAATCGTGCCAACTGTGTAACCGTGGCATCCTCATCCTCGAATCGCCTTCGGTCAAGAAGGTTATCGCTGCGCGGATGGTAACGAACACCGCACTCTCCAATTCTCTGGCGTAGATACGGTAATGTGCCGCATTGCGGCCGTGATACTTCTTGGATACCCATCTGCATTGTAGATCTCCTGGCAAAGGTAAAGCAGTATCGGCGATTGCCTGGGCCCTTTTTCCTAGCAGCACCTCAATCTTCACGTCACAAGCCTTGATCAATCCCGCTTGCCTGATCACTTCCACTTGGTATTGCGGCTTCTCAAAATCTCCGAGAGTCTGTAGCATATGCCAAAGTTCTGCAGCGTGACCAACTCCCAGATCAACGTAGTTGAACTCTTCCTCCATCTGTCACAAGAGTGCTTTACGTAAGAACTCGGAATTTTTTTAAATTGTGACAAGGTAAGGGAAAATTTCAGCAAGAGACAAGAAAAGAGAGAAGGGGATAAGTCGAGATGTCATTTCATATCCTGACAAACTTTTAGCTTTTAGAAAATAGGTTTTATCCTCACTACGACCGTTCTAGCTAGGGTTGAGCCTACAGTCAAGTATGGCTCTGATACCACCTCTGTCGGGACCCCGAATTTGCAAATCCGGACCCTCTGTGTATTCAAAGACTAGTCCAGAACGCGCTAGTGCACACAGTCTTAACATTGGTAAATATCACAATCATACCATTCGATATTATCAAAGTACTTTATTTAAATAACTAATCGTTACTTGACCTTATGGTCAAGTTACAAATGTATGCCTCGCAAGGCTAAACTTATTAAAAGAGAAATAATAGCAATGGAAAATCAAATAAACTTAGTGGCGCCATCCAAAGATACCACAGGCAACCGATCGGGCTCGCTTCCCTAAGTAGACGGATCCTCTTGGAGTTCCTCCTCCAAAGCCGTGTAGTCTCCTCTTCAACTGGTATTGTGTTGAGGCAAGGGTGAGTACTTGGTACTCAAAGAAGTCATGCACAGAATGCAAAGCTAATGTACTATATGCATGGCTTGGTACAAAGGAATAGCACAAGGTATTTTTGCAAAGAAATGTGACATTTGAAAAGTAATATAAGTAGATTCAAAGCGGTAGAAATAAGTAAAGCATAAATAACTTTTCAAGAAGTTTAATAAACATTTTCCCCATCCTAAACCATATTTCCATCATCTTCATTATTAAGCCAAACCAACCTTTCAAATCCAAGTTATTTTCGTAAAGTCTAACCCTTGACTGTAATTCCCGAGCATTGTCCAAGATCATGACACGGCTTATTCGAATAGATTCTAAACTCTGCAGAGGTTATGCACTTTACCCACAAGATACTGGAGTCAAACACCACAAAGGCGAAGTTCAGTAACAAAGCCTTCCGGAAGCCTCAAACAACACAGGTGGTCCTCTCAGGTTCGTGCTCTACACCATCCCTTCCCTTAGCCAAGGCGAAGTATGGGACCAACACACCGTTAGATGGGTATCGGCCACTGACCACGATACGCTCCCCGCACAATCACACAAGCGGTGTAATTGACACCCGAGGCTCCACAAGTGAGTCCTAGCGACTTAGTCAACTAGGGCCGTCCCATTCCGACCATGTGGTTGCAAGTATGACCCGATTCAAAGGCTTGCAAGGTTAAGTCCTTAGAGTGACCAGGGCAAGACTACCCGAAGAACCAAATCAACATTCCCAATGCCACAATCGGCCCACTGATTACTCTTGCCACATGCCCTGGCCGAAATCGTTTATCAAACCCCGCTTGATTACCATGCACCACGTGCCATCAACATCACATGATACTTTTCCCAAAACAGGTTCAATATATCATTAAGTCAATATTAACATTTGATTGTCCAAAACCATGTCATGAGCACGAAAGTGTGTCTAAGCAAAGATACTACAACGGTCTAAACCCATGTTGGCAATTTAATAATGTCCAACTAGTAAACCACAACTAGGGTGACAAAGGGTCATGGCACATACTTAAGTAATCAAGGTGTCATATAGCAAATTGGTATTTATCTAACCCTGTGTTTAAACAAAGTATTTTTCTAATTGAACTAGCATGCAATAGTTTAAATCAAAATAGATTTCGAAATAGGATCAACATGGTCAAAGCACAACTTGCCTTCAAAAAGTACTTGCTCTTGGTCTTGGGTTGGATCCTGAGTTAATACTTCTCCTTCGAATCCTTCCGGCACTTCAACGTCTACTCGTAAAGCGTGCAAATAGCAAAACACAAATAAACACTAGGCAAAAACATCCCAAAACTCCAAATAAAATCCATAAACAGAGAGAACATAATTTTCTGGATTTTTAGGAACTGGAATCGTTCAAATCGGAGTTAAAATGCAAAAGTTATGATTTATTAAAGTTTAAATAATCATTTAAATAATTTTACAGAGAAAAACTTTAGTCCAAAAATTAAATAAAATTCATATTTAGGTAGATCTCAATTTTATACAAATTTAGAAATTTGAATCACTCGAATCGGAGTTGAAACGCAAAAGTTATAAGCGTTTGAAGTTTGAATCTAAATTTGAATCAATATTTCGAATTAATAAATCATTTTCTTTTCTGAAATTAATTATTGCGTCGGCATGGACACGTGGCAGCCTCGATTGGTTGGTGGCGCCACCGTCCATGGACTTGGTCCACGCTCGGCTCGGGTCCGCAGTGGACTCGGTCCACGACTTCACGTGTCGGCCCGACATGTGGGCCCACTCGGTGACGTCATCGCCGACGCGTCCGGGCTCGACCACGGTCTTTGACGGTGGGTCCCACCGATGACGTCATGGGTGACGTCACGCAGTGCTATCGGCCGACACGCGGGCCCCACGTGTCGGTGACCACGCTGCTGTGGCGTGAAGCGCGGCGGCTACGGCTTCCTGGACGCGTGGCACAATCGTGGCCGTTGGTTTGAAATCCGGCGGTGGGATTGAGTTTGGCCTCATGTGCTTGGGGCGCACGTGATCGATCGTGGGCCGTTGGATCTTGATCCAGCTGGCCCGCATCCAATCTAACCTGGTGCGATTCTTGATACGCGGCGCAACCTAAGCCGTTGGATCTAGATCCAGCGGTTGGGATTAGATCTAGGATTTTCAACGGGAAACTCACCGAGGTGACGTGGCACGATCTGGGCCTTTGGATCTTGATCGGACGGTTGGTGGAGCTCGGGGTGGCGATGGCTTCACGGGCGGAGTTGCGCCGCCGGCTGGCCGAGACGGCGACCACCCAAACGGCCCGGTTGGGGCGTGCTCGGCGAGATGGATGGTGTCTTGGTGCGCGCTGGCCGGGTTTTGAATCTGGGTCAATGGCGGCGGAGGACTACGGACGGCGCATGAGGCGAGGCAAGGACCGTGGCGGCGCTTCATGCAACTACGGCGAGCGATTCCGGCGAACCCACGGCGCGGCTAGAGCTCGGCGAGTTAGGGCAAGAAGTGCGCGGGTCACGCATGTCCTCGGGTGCGATCCGGGCATTAAATAGCTCCGGATGCGTGCTCGGCCTGAGCCCTAGTCGATTACTGGCCACAAGACTGGCGGCGGAGTCCGGCTGACTCGGGCGGGGAAGATTTAAGACGAGAACCGTCCACGTGTCCAGATCAGCGGCCCCGATCGGACCGGGCGCGACCGGTTCGGCCTGGACACGGCTCAACCCAGACGGGCGGATCTCACCGTTGGATCTTGATCCAACGGTTGGGATTGATTAGGTTTAGAGTGGGTTCGGTCGAGTCACGTGGTTTCGGTCGGACTCGAACTCGAGTCCGACTCGGGCTCTGGTCGGATGAACACGATTTGACCCGAGTTGATTTTCCAGCGATTTAATATTTAAAATAATTCGAGAATTCATTTAATTCATTAAAAATAGCAAATGACTCAGAAAAATTCCAGAAAAATTCTGGAAAATATTTTGGATCATTTTGGACTCAAATAAAATATTTCCAACAAAATTTTATTTGCAAAAATTAAATTCTTTAATTATTTCAAAATGGAATAAATTCAAATAAATTCCAAATAAATCCAAACAAATTCCAGAAAATTCCAAAAATTCATCAAAGTGCCAAATCACACATGAATTCAAGGAAAGCAAAATTTTGGGGTGTTACACATATGTCCTCACCCCATTCCACAACTGCTTTAGCTCATCAACCAAAGGCTGCATGAACATATCTAAGTGCTTTCCAGGATGATCAGGCCCTGGTATGACAAGGGTTAGAAATACAAACTCATCCTTCATGCATAGCGAGGGAGGAAGATTGTATGGAATTGCAAAGACAGGCCAACAAGAGTATGAGGCAGCACTTGTGTTGAAAGGTGTGAAACCGTCAGTGGCCAACCCAATCCGCACGTTCCGAGGTTCTTTGGCGAAATCTGGGTCATACCTATCTAATGCCTTCCACGCCTCTCCATCCGATGGATGACCCATAGAACCCTTGTTGACACGTACGCCTTCCATATGCCACCTCATATGCTGAGCAGTCGACTTTGATAAGTACGACCGTTGGAGCCTTGGTGTGAGAGGCAGGTATCTTAACACCTTGATTGGTACTCTTGTTGGTAGCACAATTCCCTCTTCGTTCACTAGCTCCACATATCTAGATTTCTTGCAAGATATACAGTGATTTGCATACGCATTTTCTTTCCAGAACAACATACAATTATTGATGCACACATCAATCTTCTGGTAAGGCATTCCAAGGCCGGACATAAGTTTTTTGGAGTTGTAGAAGTCCTTGGGCATCTTGTGAGGCTTTGGTAGAATTTCAGAGATCAAATCGATCAGATCATTGTAACAACCTATAGAGAAATTGTACTTTGATCTGATAGCCATTAGTCGTGTCACGGCAGCAAGTTGCGTAACACTCGTGTACTCATGCAAAGGTTCTTCCGAAGCTGAAAGAAGGCTAAAGAATTCCTTGACCTCGGGCCCGGGTTGATCCTCAAACTGTTGAACAAAATCACCCATCATTTCATCCATCCGATCCTCTGGGTCATCGAAAGCATCGACCGGATTGGACATATGTCCTTGCGGGGCCTCACCATGCTCATACCATGTCTGATAATCCCAAGATGAAACCATATTTGCAGAGGTGATGCTCCATATCAGACTTGACATGCCGAGCATAATTCCGACACCTAGAGCATGGACATTTTGCCAAACCGCCACCTGGAGATGAGGAGTACACAAGATCCACGAAAGATTGTGTATTTACCATCCACTCTTTTGTGGGCAACCCATTACTTCTCCAACCACTGTACATCCACGCACGATCATCTCCCATTTTTATGCTGTCCAAAAACGTGGACAATTCAAGACCAACACAATTCACAATTTAAAGTATAGTATTTGAGATGATATTGTGTAGTCTTTAAAACCATACAACATGATAGCACCATCAAGTTTCAAAAAGAGAACCACTAGAGGATATTCCACATTAGTCAACAATAGTAAACTATAATCGATTGCTATGCATGAGTGGGACATCAATATTGATTGCTATTGCAGCCATCAATATATTGTCAATATTGATTGCTATTGCACCATCAAGTTTTAAATATATTGATTGCTATTGCAGCCATCAATATATTGTCAATGTTTATACAAAACAAGAACGCAAAGTGTAAATTGCTATGCATGAGTGGGACAGCCCCATGATGGGCTAGTCTTTGAGCACATTTTGAACGAGAGTGTTATAGCTACGATACTTCCAAGACCTCACTGGGAATTGGATGGTTCTCATCAGTATTTTTAACCTTGCAAATAATAACAACTAGCAGCTCCATCATAATTGATTCAGTATCTACATACGACAAAAACAAGAATATCCAATTCTAGTGAATGGCTCAGTTGATGCAGTACACAGCATAATCCCAGAACCCATTAGGTGTAAGAATATCAATAGAAAAGATAAACTACAGCATAATCTAATATCTGGAGCTGTGAAATAAATTTAAATTGCGGGATTTCTTTTTTATCACTATGCTCCTCATGGCTTGCGCATCTTGTATACATCTATTCAGAATTGTCCAAACGCTATTCTTATTCTTATACCTGACTTATGCGCTAACATGGATTTCGTTGGCAATAGGTTCTTAACTTATCTTGTATACATTGTTGTTGATTACACGTAAGGATGAAACTATCTTATTGCTTGAAGAAAATACCATTTATTCCCATTTTGAATATACATGGAGGACTAACTTATCATCTTCAACAAATTGATAGATCTGTTGAATGCACATCATCGGTGCTTGAAGCTCTAATTATGTTCAGAGAGCTTTATCCTGGGTACCGCAAAGAAGAGATAGGAAAATGTATTAAAAATGCTTCCAGATTTATTCAGAATAAACATGGTATCTAAAATCATCTTGTTTGTTGGTGCAAGTTATTTCTACTTTTATTGTTTATAGTCAATAACTACATTACTTATTATCTCACAGGTTTGGTACTTGGGGTATTTGTTTCACTTATGGGACATTCTTTGCTGTAAAAGGATTAGTTGCAGCTGGAAGAACTTATGAAAATAGTTTTTCCATTAGAAAAGCTTGCAACTTTCTTTTGTCAAAGCAGCAAAGTACAGGTGGATGGGGAGAAACTTATCTTTCTAGTGAAACTGAGGTAATTCTTAATTTTTTCTGTATCTAACCATACAATTTTCTATAGGGTTTGTACAGGTGGATGGCGGAATTTTTGTTGAATGAATCAGTTGTAGTCGTAATTGACCATATTCTAACCAAATATATGTGATAATGTGCAAGTGAAAAAAAACTCTATTAATGTGCACTCACGAATCCGATATTGTGCAACAGGTTCTACATACGCCACTCTTGCTCACGCGTGTATAATCAATGACAAATAGTGTTGTCATATGAGCAGTGAAATTAGTTTTATCCTGATGTGATGACATAGTCTTTTGGAGCGTGGTGAAATTATGGCAACCAGATAATTGTGTGCCGGTGTGTTAAGCACTCCCAATGCACCTATATTAGCAGTTAAATTTCTTAACCATGCCATGTAAGACTACTAAGCCATTTATTGTATGAGAAACAGCATATGCACACAAATGAAGGGAAGATACAACAAAAAATATGCATTAGGAAGATGAGAGTTGTACCTATGTGTTGCATAATATTCATTTAATGTTCTCTATATATTTGTGCTAAGATACAGAGGGTTGAATGGGTTGTATCTAGTAATATTTAATAATGATGTGGATGATTTTAGATATGATTAAAGAAACTTTGCATTGGGAGTGCCCTAGTCACGGCTGCTATTTTCAAGTATGATTTCTTTTCCAGGTTGATCTTCGTTAAGCCTCATCGTACAACAACCAACTTGACTCTTGATAATTCCTTTTCTGGAATTCTGCATAATAACTGGCCAATTAAAACTATGCAAGAGTTCTACGTTGGGACATATGCTACATCTTAAATTGATGAAACCTAGTCCTTGCAAACCATGTTTCCACATTCAGCTAAGAAGCTGTCTTCTTCTGCTCAGTAGTTAAGGCCACGTTTCCACACTGTTCGGTATAGGAAAATTCGGCTAATCAATGAAGATAGCAGCTGAGGGGGGAACCGAACTAGGAACCGACGCACCTGGGGGGGAAGCGAACTAGGAACCGGAGGCGGCGGAGTCAATCGAGGCAAACCCGACGGCGGCAAGGCGTGGGCTCAGTGGACGGCGCGCGCCACGGATCGGGGATGACGGGGGGCGGTCCGGATCGCGGACGGTGGGGCACGGCGGCGCACGACCTGGTGGCGGCACGGACCGCGGACCGCGGACGGTGGGGCGCGGCGGCAATATTTTCGGCGGCGCTAGGTTTTTGGGACGGGAGCTAGGTTTTTGGATGATGGTAGAAAAATGCCTCCACAGCTTGGCCTTTTTGGGTGACGGCCCCATTTTCGTCCGCCCTAGTCTTATTTTCGTCGGTCTAGGGCGACGAAACTATCTCCTCCGCATTTTCGTCGGCCTACAGAAACATACCGACGAAAATACATTTACTTTCATCGGTTTACTCGGACCGACGAAATTAATCGGCTATTTACGTCGGTCTTATTTGAGCCGACGAAAATAATATGGACCGACGAAAATAATACGGATTCCTGTAGTGTTAGACAAAAGAAATAAAGATCAATTCTTCTAGATCCTTGCGTGCTCTGATGGCAGCGTTGCTCTGATGTTTCTTTGTTTTGGTTCTTGTTTGCATGCTTGTTCTTATTCTAGATTGGTTTTTGTTCTTTGAGTTTTATCTTGATTTGATCCATCAAAACCTTTCTAGAGAATTGTTTTAGGGTTTCTCTAAGTTTAGTTGATTAAACTTTTGTTGTTTCTGTTAAACCTTCAAGTTTACGTTAGATCAATTCTCGTCATCTTCTGTTACAGCAAGCTTACAAGGTTCATAACTTTTGATCCGTAAGTCCGATCGAGCTGATTCTTATTGAGTTAGATTAGTATTGGAATCTAGTTTCTTGTGTCCAAATTTTAGATTGTTCCGACGGTTGGATCTCTGGGAATTCGCGTTTTACCGAACCTCTATCATTCTGTTTTTGTCGAATACGAGGCAATTATTTGGTTCCGTTTTGGGGTGAACTTTTATTAGATCAAAGATTTGGTTTTAGCTTCCGCACAATCATTCACCCCCCTCTGATTGCTATATTCGTATACTTCGATCCTACAAACCTCATGTCCGTAGGGGCATTCAAAGCACTCCAGATCCCATATGAGGAGCTGCGCCCAGCCCCTCTGTTCTACGGAGTCGCCCCTGGAGTGGGCTTGACACCTCTGGGTCAGGTCCGACTGCATGTCACGTTCGGAAGTGTGGAGAACTTCCGGACAGAAAAGATCAACTTCGAGATCGCGGACTTCGACCTCCCCTACAATGCGTTGCTTGGCCGGCCAGCTCTGGTCAAATTCATGGCGGCCACGCATTACGCCTACATGATGATGAAGATCCCCGGGCCTGGGGGCCCGATTACTGTGAGGGTGGACCGGCTGGAAGCCCTGCGCCTCAGTAAGCAGGTGCAGGACCTGGCCGGCACCACTTGCACGGCTCGAGATGAGGAAGACTTCCCGGAGCTGCCCCGGTCAAGGCCCGCGCCTCACCCGGCTCCTCGGGTGAGGTGAAGGCGGTCCCCGTGGGCGAGGACGGCCCTAGGAAGGTCGTGAAGATTGGTGCCAACCTCAGCACCAAATAGGAAGACACGCTCGTCACCTTCCTCCGGTCTAACCTGGATGTGTTCGCTTGAGAACCATCAGAAATGACCGGGGTCCCTAGGGAGGTGACCGAGCACCGATTGGTGACGCTCCCTGGAGTGCACCCAGTCCAGCAGAAGGTCCGGAGGCAGGCACCAGAGCGGCAAGATGCCATTTGGGTTGAGGTAGAAAAGCTGCTGCAGGCGAAGATTGTGCGGGAGGCCGCCTATCCCGAGTGGCTGGCCAACCCTGTACTCGTCAAGAAGTCGAACGGAACGTGGCGGATGTGCGTCAACTTCACCGACCTCAACAAAGCCTGCCCCAAGGATCCGTATCCCCTGCCGCGGATAGACCTTGTTGTCGATTCCACCGCAGGGTGCGAGATCTTATGCTTCCTAGACGCCTACTCCGGCTACCACTAGATCAGCATGGCGCAGGAAGACGAAGAGAAGATCGCCTTTGTGACCCCCCTAGGCGTATACTGCTATGTACGCATGCCTTTTGGATTAAAGAATGCAGGCTCCACCTACCAGCGCGCCATGCATACTTTATTGCGATCGCAGATTGGGAGAAATCTCGAAGTATATGTTGATGATCTGGTAGTGAAAACCAAAAAGTCTGCTAGGCTCGTTGAAGATTTAGAAGAGACTTTCTCCCACCTCCGGCAGTATTGTCTGAAGTTGAACCCTGAGAAATGTGTGTTTGGTGTGTCGTCCGGAAAGCTGCTCGGGTTCCTTGTTTCCCACCGTGGGATCGAGGTTAACCCAAAAAAAGTCACGGCCATCGAGCGCATGCAACCACCCACAAGGATCAAGAAAGTTCAGTGCCTGGCTGGTCGCCTGGCCTCTCTCAGCCGGTTTATCGCCAGGCTGGGAGAAAAGAGTCTCCCCTTCTTCAAGCTGCTGAAGAAGACTAACTCCTTCGAGTGGACTGCAGAGGCGCAGCAAGCATTCGAAGAACTGAAGCAATACCTCTCCTCCCCTCCGGTCTTTGGTCGCCCCGAAGCCGGACGAGCCGCTCTTCAGTATGCGTAGCGGCCAGCCCGGCTGTTGTGAGCGCGGCACTGGTGGCAGAGCGTGAAGGAGTCCAGCGGCTAGTTTACTACGTTAGCAAGGTGCTGCACGACGCTAAAATAAGATACCCGCAGGCTCAAAAGATGGTGTATGCTGTACTGGTGGCGTCCAGGAAGCTGCGGCATTATTTCCAAGGAAGAGAGATCACGGTGGTGTCCGCCTATCCCTTGCGCGAGATTCTCCACAACCGCGAAGCCGAAGGCTCCATCGCCAAGTGGTCTGTAGAGCTGGGGGAGTTCGGTCTTAAGTTTGCCCCCCGCACGGCGATCAAAAGTCAAAGGCTGGCGGAGTTCATTGTCGAGTGGACTCCTACCGAGCCTGAAGTCGAAGAAATGCACGCGCCCTCCCCTGGACACTCTACTTCAATGGCTCCTTCAGGTATGAGGGCGCGGGGGCTGGGGTCCTCCTGGTTTCCCCAACCGGGGACCTCCTCAAGTACACGGTCATCCTGGACTTCAAGGCCACCAACAACGTTGCTGAGTACAAAGGCTTGTTGGCGGGACTTCGTGCCACCGCGGCCATCGGAGTCAGGCGTCTGCAAGTCAGGGGTGACTCCTTGCTAGTCGTCAACCAGGCAAGAAAGGAGTTCTCCTGCTCTGATCCTGTCATGGCCGAGTACTTGGCGGAGGTCAAAAAAATGGAGCGACATTTCGACGGGCTAGGATATACCCATATCCCCCGGCGCGACAACTACTTGGCGGACGAGCTTGCTCAGCTCACCTCGACAAGATCTCCCGTTCCGATCGGAGTCTTTGAAGAAAGGCTTCCGCGACCGTCCATCGCAGCCCCCGTTTCCGGTAGGGATGATGGTGATGCTGCTCTAGCCCTTGCTCCAGAAGGGGAAGCGGTACCGGTGGAAATGCCCGGCCAGGCGGAGTACCTGGGCGGCCACCCCGTGGTCGCCACACTTGACTAGGAAGGCTCATGGATGGATCTGATCCTGGCCTACCTGCGGGATCAAGTGTGCCCCGACGATGATGCGTCAGCAGAGAAGATAGCACGGAAGGCCAAGTGCTATACCCTGGTGGGCGGGGACCTTTACCACCGGGGTAAAAACGGAATTCTTCTGAAGTGCATCACTCGGGAAGAGGGGAGCACTTTGCTCTCTGATATCCACGGAGGCGTGTGCGGGAGCCATGTCTCAAGTCGAACGATGGTCGGGAAAGCTTTTCACCAAGGGTTCTATTGGCCAATCGCCCTCCAGGATGCTTGCGAGCTGGTGAGGAAGTGTGAGGCGTGCCAGTTCCACGCCAAGCAAATCCACCGACAAGCCCAAGCTCTACAAACCATCCCGCTCTCATGGCCCTTCGCGGTCTGGGGGCTGGATATCCTGGGTCTGTTCCCGCGGGCCACAGGGGGCTACACCCATCTGTTTGTCGCCATCGACAAGTTTACCAAGTGGGTGGAAGCCGAAGCGGTAAGGACGATCACCGCCGCCGCTGCAATCAAGTTCATACAAGGCATCTTCGCCCGCTTTGGGGTTGCCAACCGCATCATCACCGACAACGGCGCGCAGTTCACCAGCGCTGCCTTCTTGGGCTTCTATGAAGAAATGGGCACCAAAGTTTGTTTTGCCTCGGTTGGTCACCCGAGAAGCAACGGCCAAGTTGAGCGGGCCAATGCGCTGATGCTGAAGGGCCTCAAGACCCGGGCGTTTGATCGACTCCACAAGCGTGGAGCCCGATGGACTAAAGAGCTCCCAGTGGTGCTGTGGTCGCTTCGTACACCCCAAGCCGGGCCACCGGAGAAACTCCCTTCTTCCTAGTCTACGGTGCGGAGGCGGTCCTACCGTCAGAGTTGGCCTTAGGGTCACCACGTGTGGCGGCATTCACTGAGGAAGTCTAGGAAGATCTGCGTTGGGAGGATGTCATTCTCCTGGAAGAAGTACGAGACCGCGCAGTTGTGCGCGCTGCCCGGTATCAGCAGAGTCTCAAGAGGTACCACGCCACTCGGGTTAACGAGAGGACACTAGCAGTGGGCAACCTGGTCTTGCGCAGAATCCAGACGCATGCCGGGTTGCATAAGCTGTCTCCCTAGTGGGAGGGCCCCTTTAGGGTGGTCTCAGTCTCTCGTCCCGGGGCGGTCAGGCTGGCCACTGAGGATGGGGAGGAGTAGGTGAACTCCCAGAACATAGAACTTCTGCGCAAGTTCTACCCCTAAAAAGGATGTAAGTACAGAGTTCTACACCTCGACTAGCTAAGTTGAGCCTTCCACCCCACAGGCTGGTCGGGGGGTTTCAATGTCTAGTCTCTATTCACAGCGGTTATCGCCTTTGTTCCCTTTTTTGTTTTGCGCCCCGATGGGCCGTGTCCACGCACTCGCCCTCAGTACATTAAGGCTCTCTGAGTTCTCGACGGTAAATATTGGCCCACTGGATGAGTGTGGCGTGCAGGGATGGGTGGTCGGACGGTTGGTTTGGCACGGTTTTCAATATGGTCATGACGCTCAGGGTGCCCCCGTGAAGACCGTTGACTCAAACACCATCTCCGAAGGCCTACTACCCTACCACACCTCACCAAGTGTTCGGCCCTAAGAGACCGCGAGAGCAACTAATCTCACATAGTCCTAATGCCCTGATACAGCGGCTTTCCGGCACGAGGGATTCGGGCCCTGCACTCTAACCTTTAGCGTGCGCCGTTGCCTTTCTGTTCACTCAGAGCCAGCATTGTGGAAGCACGAACAGGCATTCAAGCGTAAGGCATGCGAAGTGGAAATACACATTTTCATGAATATAGATCCTAACTTGCAGAAGTCCACTACAAGGGAAGGCAAAACAACGGCAAAAGAGAAAGAAAAGTCCCTCAGTCTTCATCCGCCACGGCCTCCGCAGCCTCCTGGTCCTCCACCGGGGCGACGTCCAGCTCGAGGGCCACGTCCTCGGCCATCGCTTCCAGCGTCGGATTGACCATCTCGAGCTGATTGGCTACCCTTTTGGCGGCGCAGCTAACCTGCACCTCGGCGCGGGCCCATTCTCCTTCCTCCCCCTGGATGGCGACCAGGGGGTCGAAGTTAGCGTCCCAGCTGGTGCAACAGGCAGGAAGGTGAGGAAGTCGACGATCCGGCCCATGCAGAAGGCATAGTGCCGGGTCGTCTGCTCAATCGGGCCCGACTGCTCCAACCCCAGTGGCGCCAGGCTGGCCACCATCCGGTCGAAGGCCGGGCGCAGCATGGAGGTGGCCTCGACTTCCGCGCGGAGCCGCTCGCCCTTCTCCTCGTTGCTCTCTCGGATGATCGCCTCGACGCGGAGGGCGCCTTGCTCCCTCTCCCGTTGCAGGTCCCGCTCCAAGCTCTCTGACCGGCCGCGCCAGTCCTGTACCTCTGCCCGGAGGCGGGCGATCTCCGCGACAGCCTCCCTCAGCCTCTCCCAGCTCGCCGCAAGGCGGCCACTCACGCTGGAGTGTAGCTCGCCTAGGGCGGCCAGCAGAGCGTCCGCGTCCGCCGAGGGGAGTGGGGCGCCGAGGTCCTCCGGAGTGGCCGGCAGGCCCAGCCCGCCACTGGGCGGTAAGACGTCCGCCCCGGCGGCGCGCACCGGGTGGTCGCCAGGGACGCCTTGGTGTTCGATCACCGTAGCTGGCGCGGCCACGACTGCAGCAGTGCCCTGGTCGACCCCTACGGAAGCCCTCGAAGAAGATGCCCTGAAGAAAAAAGAAGAAGGGGGTAAGTCTCTCAAAATTACATGAACCTGATAAGCTTGCTACGTGTCTTTGTGTGTACCCAGTAGAAGGCCTCCCGAACCGGGGCGTGCCTGGGATAAGGGTTATTCTCGCTGGCCGGTCCCGTGAGCGACCCTCGCCCGGCGGCAGGAAGGATCGAGCCGTGGCGGTGGTGGATCACCTGCGCGGTGCCGGTGGCGGGCGGATCACCTGCGCCGGCAGCCGGGCGGGCGGGTCGCTTCTGTCGAGCCGGCGGCGGGCGGATCGACCGCGCCGGGCGGGCGAGGCGGATCGCCTGCCGGTGGTGGCCGCAGGGCGGATCAGCCTGCGCCGGCAGCGACGGAGGCAGAACCGGAGTTGGCGGAGCTGTTGGCAGGGCGACACCGGTCGAGGTTGAAGCGACGGCCGCCGTAGAGCTACCTGCTCCGGTCGTGGTCGCCGCGCCCCCCAGTGCGGCGCGGACCAGCCTAGGGTTGTCGTTGGGGGCATCGGCGGCGGCAGGGCGCTTGTCCCTCCCCTGCTTGCTGGAGGAGGGCCCCGGATGGTTAGCGCCATTTGGCGAGGCGTGGTCACCGGCCCCATGGCGGGCATGGCACGGGTGATCGCCACGCGCTCCCGGGGCTCCACCTGGCAGAGCGGGAGTGCGCCCGCTGGAAAAGGCGGGATGGGGCCGAAGACGCCTAGCTGCACCTGCCACGCATCAATTTTGGCAGGGGATAAATTCCCCGCGGCTAGAAAAAATAAGAAAAGGGAGTGAAGGCGTCGTCTGTCCGGTAGCAGTTGAAAGAAAGAAGAAGAAAGCAAGGGAAGCAAAGTGGAAAGTAACCTACCTCCGGGAGTTGTCCGGGTCATGTCGTCAGGGTCCGTGTACTGCCAGGCGAGGCGAGCACAGCGGCGCAGGGGACTAATTCTTCGGGAGATGTAGTCCCTAAGAACCATGGCCCCCGTCAGGCCCGCTGCTCGCAGCTGGTCCACGCGGGCCAGCATCACCTGGAGCTCGGGCGTCTCGTCGACATGAGCTCCCCAGGTAGGGATGCCGACCGCTAGCCCAGTCGGCATCTCCAGGACCTCTAAGCCGCTGTCGTCTTCGACATAGAGCCACCCATTGCGCCAAGCCCTCCAGTTGGAACAGAGGTCCAGCGGAATGTAGTGGGAAACTGCGCCGTCGCAAAGGCGGAAGTGGCAGGAGCCGGTCACGGTGGAAAGATCCTTGGCCGCGCGCAAGGATAGAAGAAGTGGAAGAGGGGGAGATTAGGGGCCACTCCCACGAACATCTCGCAGAAGTGGGCAAAGACAGCGAGGAGAACGATTGAGTTAGGAGGAAGATGAAGGTTGTGGATGGAGTAGAAGTTGAGGATGGCAAGGTAGAAGTCGAAAATTGGCGGAAGAATGCCCGCCAACATCGCCCAGCCGAAGAAGACTAGTTCGCCCGGGCGGCTGCCGGGCGCGAGTACGGACAGTGCCGCCGGCGACATACTGGGAACACCTCTCGGCGTCGGCCTCCTCGATGGTTGAAGGAGGGAGCAGGGGTGCTGGTGGCACCATATGAACAAAGGAGCAATGTGCAGAAAACAGAGGCAGAGAGGCGGTTCGCGAGAAACAAGGTTGAAGAAGCAGTGTGCAGCAAGTAAAAAACTGAGAAGTAAACGGACCACCTCCCCCCGGAGCACCTTTATTTATACGCACGAAAGAGTGCCTCAGCGGGGAGGCATGGCAGTTGGAAAGGCGGGATACTCGAGGAGGCGCGGCGGTTCGCTGGCAGGAAACCCGAAAGAATCAGAAGAGGCGCGGCCATGCTCCCCAGACCCGCGCCGGTTACGAGGCAAAGGCGGCCGCACGATCCTCCTCGGGCCCGAAAACGGCGGCGGCATTTAAAAATCCGCAACGTTTCGTGGGCACTTTTTCTGGACCCACCCAGGAGACGGAAAAAGGTAAAAAGAGCGCTCCAAGGTGGGTCCGGGGGCTACTGTCGGTGTATTCTACACCAGGGTGCCCACTGCACTTTAGTAAAAGCCGCCGCTAGCGGACATGTAGCATCCAGGTCACGCCACTAGCGGTCGGAGAGGTCACCGTCCAGCGAACAGGTGGCGGCAAGGCCACGTCGCTGGCGGCTAGCGGTGATCGCCAGCAGGCAGGTGGCGACCAGGCCACACCTTTGGCGGTCAGCCGGGTGATCACCAGCGAGAGGGTGGCGACCAGGCCACGCCTTTGGCGGTCAGCCGGGTGATCGCCAGCGGGAGAGTGGCGACCAGGCCACGCCTTTGGCGGTCAGCCAGGTGATCGCCAGCGGGAGGGTGGCAACCAGGCCACGCCTCTGGCGGTCAGCTTCGTGGTCACCCCGCGGACAGGTGGCGGCGGTCAGGCCATGTTGATGGCGCCCAGTTCCCGAGACCATTTAATGGCCCGCGCGGCCATCCGAGAGGTCAAAGACACTTAATGCGTGTCATGCGCATTAAATGGGGGTAATGAAGGCCACAGTATGACGGCGTGTGTCCTCAACGCGCGCCATAATGACGAACGACGTCAGGGTGCAATTTCCCACCCCGGTGGAGAGCGCGAAGCCGGCAGGCGCGGCGCTCAAGGGCGGGGGAGAGGATGTCTGCGCTAGGGCATTAAATGTGTTGCAGGGGCATTTAATGCCATAGTGCAGAGTAATGAGTATAGCTTGCTGTGTAAGCCTCCCATGCGCCCCCGCCAGCCCGAGTATAAAAGGGAGCCGGGGTGCATGGGAGTAGGGGTTCGATCATTTTCTCTCAGACTAGACTCTCCGTTCTGGGCAGGCTGATCTGAGCTGCTTCGGGTGGCTATTCATCTTCCAGCTCCCCCTAAGCATACCGAAATACAAGAACACAGGAGTAGGGCTATTACTCTCAGGAGGGCCCGAACCTGACAAAACGCCAGAGTCTCCTTGCATACTTCGCCCCCGATTCTCCCTTTCCCGAGCAGTCTCCACGAAAGCCCCAGTTAGAACTTAGTATACCCCTCGCCGGAAGGGGTCTATTGGCTCATACGCCGACATTGTGCATCTAGGCCCGATGTTATGCTTAGTGTGTGCATGTGTCCAAGGTTTCAAGCCCTCTAGAAAAGTGTCACCTAGTGGCCGTTAAGAGAATCCTTAGGTATTTAGTTCACACACCAAATCTAGGGCTTTCGTATCATAAAGGATCAAAAATTGATCTAATTGGCTATTTGGATGCTGACTATGCGGGTTGTAAGGTGGATAGAAAGAGCACTTCAGGGACATGTCAATTCTTAGGTAGATCCTTAGTGCCTTGGTCCTCTACGAAATAAAATTCCGTAGCCCTATCCACCGCCGAAGCCGAGTATGTTGCCACGGGAAGTTGTTGTACTCAATTACTTTGGATGAGGCAAACTTTGAAGGATTATGGACTCAATATGAACAAGGTTCCACTCTTGTGTGACAATGAGAGTGCCATTAAGATAGCCAACAATCTCGTCCAACATTCCCGTACCAAACATATCGATATTCGACATCACTTCCTTAGAGATCACTCACTCAAAGGAGATATTGATATTACCTATGTGAGAACCGAAAAACAATTAACCGATATCTTCACCAAGCCTCTAGATGAAAGTCGCTTTTGCGAACTAAGGAGTGAGTTAAATATCCTAGACTATCGGAACTTGGCTTGATCACCTACATACATTGATTGTTTTTCATCCAGTTGACTTCGAAACAAAATATTTGAAAATACTTGTGTGTTTTCGAAAATGATTTAAGTTGGATCTTTACTCTTGAGTCGGTCCAATTGAGATCATTGTTTTGTTTGCTTCATTGCTTGCTGATCTCAAATGGAACGACGTTTAAGTGTTCACATGACCATTTGACTCAACCTCCTCCCGAAGATCCAATCTTTTCCTTCCTCTCAGCTGGAAAAATCAATGCATCGGAACATCCGATCCTTGTGGCTACTTGCGATACTTTGGAAGTTTCAATTCATCAGAATATCCGACTTGACCATCGAAACTTCCGATTTCTAGAAAATTTGCTAGTTTGGAACATCCTATTTGTACATTGGAATATCCGAAGTTTCTAGTTCTGTGCATACAACGGAACATCCGATCTCAGATTAGAATATCTGATATGTGCATAATCCTTAAGAAAGTGACCGGTTCACTTCTATTCTTTATCCTTTTTCATCCTCTCTCAACCGTACGAAGTCCACTTTTCATATCTTGCCGTTGTCAGAGACTCCGACCGTTCAGAACCTCCTATCTACTTCAAGGTTAATCAAAAAATCTCTTTTGTTTCAACTCAAGGTAACCCTAGAACCCTAGTTTTAGATCTCGAATCCATTCGCTTCCCTTCCTCATATTCTTTTGGTAGATTTGTTAATCTACATATTTAGAAACTCTACCTCCAATTTCATCAAATTCCATCGGTCAATTTAGAGGAACTTTTGATTTTTTTGCTAAGCCGTAAATATTGGAACATCCGATTCTTGCGTCGGAACTTTCGATATAATATCGGAATGTCCGATCAAAATATCATAATGTCCGATGTTGATAGTGCAGCACCAAAGTCACTTTTTCTTCTCGATTCTATCTTCTTATCAACTCGTCCACTTATCAGGATCGAGTCGATGGATCCCGGTTAGGGCGATGATCAGTCCAAGAAGGGCAATCCCGATGATGTCACTACTTTTGCCCGCAAAAGAAAAACCCCAACTAGGACCAGAACAAAGAGAGTTGCAACTAGAGGACGTCAGACTGGCGGCATTTCCATCAATGAGCCTGCTCAAGCCGCTCAGGCAGTCAACATGCCTCGTGGTGCCCCTTTGCCTTCCAGAAAAGGCAAAGAGATTGCAGGTTCTTCTCAGCCACAACAAACTCAAGAAAGGAGAATGCCAGTGCTCAAGAAGCCTGAAAGATCACATCGGCTTGTTAGGAAGCCGGTAAATTACAAGGGCAATGCAGCTCAAGTGCGAAAGGCACGTGAAGAGAATCCGAGGAGAGAACCTCAGTTCTCAACAGATTCTCGCTTTTGGACTTTCTTCCATCAAGACTTTTATAAATCTGTCATTTTTCCTAGGAAGAATCCAGTGACCCCAATGCAATGGGTTGATTGGAACTACATGGCTAAAGCTGAAGATGATACATTCAATGAAGTCATAGCAGCCTGTGAACGCACTAGGATCAAAAGGATAATGGGCTTCAAGCATGACTAGAATACTGAGATCATTGCCCAGTTCTATGCCACACTCTACATCTCTAGAGTTAGACTCCCCACGATGCAATGGATGACAGAAGGGGAATGGCATGAGGTCTCATATACTCAATTCGCCAGAATTCTTGGATTCACTGAGGTTGATGCCAGAGATAGAGATGAGATTTACAATGAGACTTCCTTTGTTTCAACAAACATCAATTTGCTTTATGAGGAAGATGCATAGTTAGAGCCTGGTGACACCAAGGGCATGAAGCCCTTCTTTGTCTGTCTTAACAGGCTTTTCAGGAAGACTCTAGAACCCAAGTAGGGATATGCATCCCACGTATTGTCTTACATGAGGAACTTGCTCAACAGGATGCAGGAGGGACAGAGACTCTTAGACGTCTTTGACTTCATTTGGAATGAAATTAGGCTTACCTGTATGGAGCCCAAGAGGAGCTATGGATACGCTCCATACATTATGCACATGATTGAGCAAGTTACGAAGAAATAGTTTGAATGTGATGTCAAGCATACATGAGTGCAGATCAAAGTCATTAAGGCATCTATCCAGAGAGCCAGTCAGCCTACTACTAGACACGATGCATCATCATCTGCTACCGCTCCTGAGACTCCAGCTCCTGGTGCACCTTCTTACTCGCCAGTACTTCGCGCCCTGAAGTCTATTTTCTGCTTATGCAAAAGCAATGCAACGGCGCAGAAGAAGAACACCAAAAGATTCAAAGAGATTCAGAGGCATCTCACCCTACCTTGCTGAGATGATGAGGAGGACGAGGATGAGATCGAGGATCCGTTTTCCCCAGCTGCTGAAGAGTCCGATTCTGAGGACTACGCCGAGGAGTCTGGATCAGAGGAGTTTGAGTAGATCCTTCATGATATTCTCCCTTCCCTTTTGTGGTGCTTGATGCCAAAGGGGGAGAGAAAAGCTTACCTTTCTATCTATCTGTGGTCCTTTGAGAGTTTCTTGGGTCTGGTGTCATGTGAACTCTTAGTTGGAACTTTGGTTGTTTGTAATGTTAAATGCTTTATGTTGCTTATTGTCTTTGCTACAATTATTCACATGTGTGCTACAATTATTTGCATGAGTTATGATTGGATTTTTTTGATTACAATGCCATGTCATGCATAATTATGTAACTCTTGTAAATTCTCCTCAAATGCAAGGATTTAGGGGGAGCTCTCGCAATTTCTCGCTAAAATGTGCATGTGACTTACACATATTTAAGGGGAGCTCACCATATCTCATTGCATTCTCTATTTATCAATATTCACATCTCTTGTAAGATTTAATCGAGTTGTCATCAATCACAAAAAAGGGAAGATTGAAAGTGCATCTAAGCCCCTAAATGAGTTTTGGATGATTAATGACAAACGATTAAAGGGACTAACACGTTCAATGAGTTAATAAACAGGTGAAAGTCCCAAAATGAGATCATCTACGAACGTTGGCTACCCTACAAAATGTGAAGGAAGAATACGGCATTATTTCGATTTAGTTTTATATTCTTAATTGAGTTAATAGGTTGCCGTACTATTAAGAGGGATGTAATGTAGATGGTCAAAGACATGATTCTATGCTCAGATGAATACTAGCTAAAATAGTTGAGAGACACAAATCACGGCACATTCACCGGATTAAAGTTCTTTTATGTCTGGGTAGGATATTCCGATGTTTTATCAGATGTTCCGATCCATCAGAAGTTCCGGTGTCTAGTTGTCCCTTACTCCGAAGCCCCTTTACTTAGATCGGATATTCCGATAAGTTGGATCGAATGTTTCGATTAGGTTAAATTCCAAAAAGGGTGCTCTCTGGACAGATCGGATGTTCCGATCTGTTGAATCGGACATTCCGATTAGTGTTATTCCAAAAAGGGCACTCTCTGGACAGATCGGATGTTCCGATCGTAACTTGGAAATTTCTTAGGAAAGCTTTTCAAAGTGAGTCTCTAGGCACATCGTACGTTCCGATCGTGAGAATCGGATGTTCTGATATGTGTAATTTCGACCGTTGAAGGGAATTATGTTCTGGAAGTTTAGACATATCGGATGTTCCAATGGTACGATCGAAAGTTTCGATATATGGCTAAGTGGAGGCATAACTGTAAAACCCCGACATTTAATATGCCTGAATGCTACCAAACATAAGCTAAACAACATCTAAATACCACAATTAAACATAAATTCCAGCAAAGGCGCACATGCTAAAAAGCGAGATTTCGGCAGCATCTCCTTTGTTTTAACATGAATTGAAGGAGCAACAACAGTAACACAAGTTATATCATAATGGAAAGCATCTAAAACAGCAATAATTAACGACTTAGCAACAATGTATGTCTAGTTCCAAACATATAATGTCTCCAAGAGTCAAACGAACAAAAAGATTCTCATTTAGCAAAGCTAAGCCTTAAAGCAATGATCATCACACGCAATTTATTATCAACACTAATTGAATGACTTGTGAAATCAAAAGAGTGAAGCTACGTGTGGAAGTGTGACTATTTCCCTTCCCCGCATGCCGGATTCATGGTACCTAAAAGAAAACAACATAAACACAAGCGTGAGTTCATCACTCAGCAAGCATATTGCAATGGACAACAAGAACAATAACATGGCAATAATATCTCACATCATGTATATCATCACATTCATGAACACTTAACATTATCATCATCATTGTGTATGCAATGCAATGCAATGCTCATGTCTCCTTGGAAACTCATACCGGTATGGTTGAGTACACACCCGTCGGTGTGCACCCTCTCCCCCCTTCCATCCCGAAGATGGAGGGTGCCTACTCCTCGCTTCCAAACACCACGTGGATGGAATCACGATGTAGGACTTACTCAATGGCTCTCCGGATTAGTCATAACTTTCTCACCGACCTTCCCCGGACTAGTTATGACTTTCTCACCGCCCGGGCCATGTAACATGCCATGTATGCAATTATGCCAACATCATATTTAACTCGTACATTAACACATGGCATCATAACATAATAAACATGCTCATCATATCATTGGCAATCATTAAAGCATGGCAAGTGATCATATATCATGTAGTCAATTCCATCTATTCTCAACAAGCAACCTACAAATCGGTATCCATTACAACACACTTGCCTCAACCACGGGCAACGGATTGGCGGGAAGTAGAAGGCACTCCCGGGGTCGCACCACCTGCACATAGGTATCACACACTCACAATCATGTCCACAAAACAGTACGCAAACCCTCATCTACCCCGACATTGCCAACTACTCGCAAAACCTAAAAACAAAGGTTCTGTCCCGTTGGGACAGCAGCCTTCCAAAAGGCATAACTCGGGTTCTAAAACTCCGAATCAATTAAACGAGTACATCCTCGCATAGCTTAGGAAATTTTCCAACTTTTCCTAGGTATAGGGAAAGACTGATTCGGAATCTAAAGTTGTTTAATCTACAAAATACCGTGATATGTTCCAATCACGTCATAGATTTTAACACGCTCGGTAAAACAGCCATAACTTTCAAACGGCTGGGCGGAATTTAACGTTCTTTATATCCACGGAAACATAAAGAAATTATCTACAACTTCTTCAACGTCCATATGACCAGATTCCGATTCTAATTTGGCGAAACACCGAACCCTAGGTCGACTGCTCATGCTGCCCGAAACAGAGAACGTGGCAACTTCTAGATCTAATCCAATCTACTCAATTCCAGTACAACCAATTGATCTAAAAACTTGATAAACACCCTTAGAACAGTACCTAGACCAACCCCAAGGATTCCCATGGCCATACATTTGCCCAATGTACGAAAACCCAATAGATCTCCTCCCGGTTCGCACGATCTCCTTCCTCGCTCCAATCCTACCGGATCTCCTCGTCGCGGAGCGCTCCAACGGATGGATCTTTGAGGTGTGGAGGTGGAGAACTCCCCTAGGGGCAGCAAGGGAGGAGGAGAGGTGGTGAAGAGGTGGTGGAGCAATGGGGAGCAATGGGGGAGGTGGAGGTGCCACAAGGAGGAGGTGAGGAGGTGTGGGGGGGCGGCTAGGACTTGTGGGGGCGCAAGGGCAGGGGGTGAACGCCTAAAGGGGCTGGGGGAGGCCCCCAACCAGGTCTCCTACTCCTATTAGGACTCAAACTCCATCCCACCAAAACCCACGACCCTTTTCTTTAGGCCCAAACTCCCCCGGAAAGGCCCAAAACCCTGGAAACGGCCCGGAAACGGCCCGGAAACGCTATTAAGCCTCCTATCATATGGTTTTAACCTCCAATACCATATTTCATAAAGTTTTTTGACCTTAACATTCACGTTAAATAATGTCACACCATTCCGTAGAGTCACATTCTCCCCCCCTTCAACAGGATTCGACCCCGAATCCGAGACACGCCACTTCGCAAACAATCAAATCAAAGGGAGTTATGGTCCACACCTCAGAACCCGCTTAGAAGCCCCTACGACTTGCACCAGCCAGCACTCAGAGGCAAGGAGCTAAGGATCAAAGACTGACAGCTCTAAAGATAACTCATAATCAAAAACTTGCGAGAACTTTACTCAACATTGAAACACAAAGCACTCAAACAAGGCCTCGGCATGACCCAAGCGATAGGATAAAATCCCAAACAGACCACGCAGGAAAACGGTCTCATACTCCTCGTTCTAAGCATTCCTTGGCACTGAAGTGCCTGATCCCTTTAACTCAGGCTACTCCCCAGAATAACACGGTACCAACCTCCCTTCTGTGGTTCCTTGTACTCAAGACGACGCGAAGCAGGAGAGACACAACGCTCTAAGATTACCACAGAATGAACAACCTACTTTAACCAGGATCCGTAAGACTCGCGTAACAGAAATGACCGAACTTTCCCCTGCGGTTTGACACAACTCGCTTCTTGCCCAACGACAAAAGCACCAATACACTTCAAAAGGAAAAAACGATCACTAGCAACCACCAAGTGGTCCACTCAAAAAGTAATCAACCCTACTGAGGAACACCTCAACGACACAATTCTTCCTCTAGTTACCATTCCTAACACTTTTAATTAGGGTTTATGATGCTTATCAAAAATGCACCCAACCAATACTATATTGATGTAACACCCCGGCATTTAATATGCCCGAATGCTACCAAACATAAGCTAAACAACAACTAAATATCACATTTAAACATAAATTCCAGCAAAGGTACATATGCTAAAAACCGATATTTCGGCAGCATCTCCTTTGTTTTTCCATGAATTAACACAATATCAATATCATGGCAAGATATATCATAGCACACGACATCTAAAACATCAACATAAATGGATGTATCATCAAACTACGCCAATAATACCACGCTCAACCACTTCATAAACTATAACGAAGCAAATAAGGGATCACAAGCATGCTAGATTAAACCATACATTAACTTTATGGCACAACTCTTAAAATAATGTCTCCAAGTGATTAATCATAGACTATGATGGTGGAGCTACGTGTAGAAGTGTAGCTAAACCCCTTTTCCCGAATTCCTATCTCAAAGTACATAAAAACAACATAAAACACACTCGTGAGTTCGAAACTCAGCAAGCATATTGTAATGGACAACAATAACAATATCATAGAAAATAACATCTCACATCATGTATTTCATCTCAATCATGAACACTTTAACAAAATCATCATCATTGTATATGCAATGCAATGCAATGCTCATATCTCCTTGGAACTCATACCGGTATGGTTGAGTACACACCGTCGGTGTGCACCCTCTCCCCCCTTCCATCCCGAAGATGGAGGGTGCCTACTCCTCGCTTCCACAACCCACGGTAGATGGAATCACGATGTAGGACTTACTCTATTGGCTCTCCGGATTAGTCATAACTTTCTCACCGACCTTCCCGGATTAGTTAATGACTTTCTCACCGCCCGGGCCATGTAACATGTCATGAATGCAAGCATGCCAACATCATATAAAACTCATATTTTAACACATGGCGTCATAACATCTTAAACGTGCTCATCATATCATAGCAATCATTAACACATGGCAAATGGACATATATCATGTAAACAATTCCATCTAATCTCAACATGCAACCTACAACTCGCTATCCATCACAACACACTTGCCTCAACCACGTGCAACGGATTGGCGGGAAGTAGAAGGCACTCCCGGGGTCACACCTCCTGCACAGGGGTATCACACAATCACAATCATAACCACAAAACAGTACGCAAACCCGCATGTAACCTGACATTGCTCCCTACTGGCAAAACCTAAAACAGAGGTTCTGTCCCGTCGGGACAGCAGCCTTGCAAAAGGCATAACTTGAGTTCTGGGACTCCGAATGAATTAAACGAGTACACCCTCGCGTAGCTTAGGAAATTTTCCAACTTTCTCTAGGTGTATGTAAAGTCTGAGTCGGCCTCTAAAGTTGTTTAATCTACAGATTACCGAGATCTGTTCCAATCGCGTCACAGATTTTAATACGCTCGGTAAAACAGTCATAACTTTCAAACGGCTGGGCGGAATTTAACGTTCTTTATATGCACGGAAAGATAATGAAATTATCTACAACTTCTTAAAAGTACGTACAGTCAGATTCGAATTCTAAATTGGCGAAAACGCGAACCCTAGCTCGACTGCTCAATCTGCCCGAAAACAGAAACGTGGCAACATCTAGATCTAACCCAAATTACTCAAATCCAGCGCCTCCAATTGATCTAAAAACTTGATAAACTCCCTAATAACAGTACCTAGCTCATCCCCGAGGAGCCCCATAATCATACCTTTGCCCGACGCACGAAAACTCCAATCGATCTCCTCGCTCCTCGCTCCTCGCACCTCGCTCCTCACTCCTCGTTCCTCGCTCCTCGCTGCTCGGATGGATCCATGAGGATGCAGGGGTGGGGAGGCCACCCTAGGGCATCAAGGGGGTGGAGGAGAGGTGGTGTGCAATAGGGAGCAATGGGGAGCAATGGGGGAGGTGGAGGCGCAAGGAAGGGAGAGGGGAAGGTGGGGGTGGCGGCTAGGGCTTGGAGGGAGAGGTGGGGGCGCCCAAGGGCAGGGGGAGCACGCCCAAAAGGCTGGTGGGGAGCCCTTTTACCAGCCCCCACACCCAATCCTAGTCCGTTACGGAGACCTACTCCATCCCACCAAAGCCCACCAAGGCCCAAACTCCCCCGAGAAGGCCCAAAACCCCGGAAACGGCCCGGAAACGCCCCGGAAAAGCTATTAACCTCCATATCCTATAGTTTTAACCTTAATTCCACATCTCATAATGTTATTAACCTTATCATGAACGTTAAATAGGGTTACGACACTCCGTGGCGACATAACACTTCAACCGGCCCAAAAACGCGAGAAAACCCTAAGCCGAAAGGTTTTATTCTCTAGTTTCACCTTCTATAACGTCACACCAAACCATAGTGTCACAATTGACATGACCCCACAGATCACTGAATCATAATACTTCTTATTCTCTATTGGAGCATAGTACTTCAACAAATCTTTTAGCAAGATCAACATATAAATTTCATACTTCCTATATATTCACGTCTCGACAACCGAACCTTATTCAGTTAAACAACGACTTCAACATGTAAATATTATCTCCACAGGGAAGAATTCGTAAGTGAGACTCTAAGTTATACTTTCATTAAGGATAAGACCATTTATCATATTAATTATCCAAAGCTCACTCCATCGCAACATGTTAACATTTTCCTCTATTTAACCATGATTTTCCAATGAGTAATCTAAACAGTTACCACCACTACTTAGTCATCAATAACAACAAATGGGCATGTTCATCAACCAACAACATTTCTTTTAGCTACTCTATTCAAAGGTGATAACAAAAACTACCACCACACAACATTCTCCAACTATTTAAAATAGATTGAATACTAACATTAACACTGCCCTTAATAACATCATTAACAAAAAGTCTTATGTCTTCTCAATTGATATCAATACTAGCATTGTAGAGACACAACTGCATACTTCCAAATATACTAGTATTTTGCAACAACGTAAATAGCAACTCTAATCAACTTCCAAATTAAAGTCACTAGGCAACACGATTAAATTTCTCTATTAATCCATTAGATTAGAGCATCTTTAAACAACCAGCAAAGTTTCTTTAATAATAACAGCAGTCTACATCATCTTAATGTTTCAACTATGCAACAGGGTTTAAAACTTTAAACATTATCAAGGGTCATAAGCACTTTTAAAGCAAAGCAACATATTCTAAGCATGTACTTTAGCACATTCAATCATTCTCGCTAAGAGTAAACTACAACACTAGTAGTCTATTTATTCTCAAGCTAGAGATAACAACCGCATTGAATTGTTTCAACTCAAAAATTAACTTAACAATGCATCATTCCATAAACCACATTGGTACATGCTACATAATATGCTAAACAGCAATTCTTACTAGGGACAAACGATTTCGGTCAAAAGATTACTTACTTTGTTTGCAACATTTTAGTTTTAAAGCTCATCCCGAGTTCATAAAGAAACTTGACTCTCAAAATTGCAATGAGACAAACCCAAACTTGGTCATGCAAAAGGAATTCTCCAAAACACTTTTCATTCTCAAAGACTCCCATAAAGGAAAATAGTTGAAAGACAATTTTCTTAACGGAAACCAAGCGACCAAGTAATCCATTTCAAATAAAACCTTAATCTCAAACCCCAAACTTTCACGAAACAAGAAGGATTTTTCAAAGATGATTTCTCAAACCAGTAAAATGACGAAATCAAACACCACTTTCTCCTACAAAGCCACAGAACTTCAGCCCTGATAGCCACGTCTGGCACAACTCCGCAAAAACTCTTTTAACCTCGGAGAAAGACAAACACAGGAATAAATTGAATGCGTCTTCCCTATAAAACAATCAACAAACTAGGCATTAAAACTGGAAAGGCACCCAAAAGAAGCGCAACACTAGACTCCTCTTCTTCGTCTTCAACCAAGGAAGACAAACCCACACACCACATACGGAACAATCCGCGAAAATCCAATACCAAACACTTTTCTTTTGGTTTCCATCAACTAAAACCAAGAAAACCAACCAAGAACGACCATAGAACGATAAAGAACATACGAAGGAATCCACCACCAAACTCTTCTATTTGACTCCAGTCAACTACCCGATCTACGACAGAAAGGGTAAGCACTCTTCTCCTACAGGGATTAATAATTCTTCGGTGATGGCGCTAACCGGCCACACCGTCAAACCTCACCCTTACTATGAACAAAAAGAGGTGACCGAAATCCTTTGGCACCACAACCCACTATATCACAAATAACAAGAACAATTCAATCATTTATCTCATAGACATAGCAACATGCTTTATCAAATGAAGCATTCAACATTATAGCTTAAATACAACATTTAAGCATAAAGGAACGATACCCATACCCTTTCCTACTGTGCATCCATTGTGTGTCAAATTTTAGATTACTTATACCACTTTTGCAAGTTTTAAAGTTGCTATCCTATGACAAAATTTTAGTTAAGACCTAAGCCATGTTTCTAAGTTATTCCACATCACATTTTAGTTGTACCCTATAGCATGACACTAAAAAATACGCATTCCAAGGACCTACAGCCCGCTCTGTTACCAACTGTAACACCCCGACATTTAATATGCCTGAATGCTACCAAACATAAGCTAAACAACATCTAAATACCACAATTAAACATAAATTCCAGCAAAGGCGCACATGCTAAAAACCAAGATTTCGGCAGCATCTCCTTTGTTTTAACATGAATTGAAGGAGCAACAACAGTAACACAAGTTATATCATAATGGAAAGCATTTAAAACAGCAATAATTAACGACTTAGCAACAATGTATATCTAGTTCCAAACATATAATGTCTCCAAGAGTCAAACGAACGAAAAGATTCTCATTTAGCAAAGCTAATCCTTAAAGCAATGATCATCACATGCAATTTATTATCAACATTAATTGAATGACTTGTGAAATCAAAAGAGTGAAGCTACGTGTGGAAGTGTGACTATTTCCCTTCCCTGCATGCCGGATTCATGGTACCTAAAAGAAAACAACATGAACACAAGCGTGAGTTCATCACTCAGCAAGCATATTGCAATGGACAACAAGAACAATAACATGGCAATAATATCTCACATCATGTATATCATCTCATTCATGAACACTTAACATTATCATCATCATTGTGTATGCAATGCAATGCTCATGTCTCCTTGGAAACTCATACCGGTATGGTTGAGTACACACCCGTCGGTGTGCACCCTCTCCCCCCTTCCATCCCGAAGATGGAGGGTGCCTACTCCTCGCTTCCAAACACCACGTGGATGGAATCACGATGTAGGACTTACTCAATGGCTCTCTGGATTAGTCATAACTTTCTCACCGACCTTCCCCGGACTAGTTATGACTTTCTCACCGCCCGGGCCATGTAACATGCCATGTATGCAATTATGCCAACATCATATTTAACTCGTACATTAACACATGGCATCATAACATAATAAACATGCTCATCATATCATTGGCAATCATTAAAGCATGGAAAGTGATCATATATCGTGCAGTCAATTCCATCTATTCTCAACAAGCAACCTACAAATCGGTATCCATTACAACACACTTGCCTCAACCACGGGCAACGGATTGGCGGGAAGTAGAAGGCACTCCCGGGGTCGCACCACCTGCACATAGGTATCACACACTCACAATCATGTCCACAAAACAGTACGCAAACCCTCATCTACCCCGACATTGCCAACTACTCGCAAAACCTAAAAACAGAGGTTATGTCCCGTCGGGACAGCAGCCTTCCAAAAGGCATAACTCGGGTTCTAAGACTCCGAATCAATTAAACGAGTACATCCTCGCATAGCTTAGGAAATTTCCCAACTTTTTCTAGGTATAGGGAAAGACTGATTCGGACTCTAAAGTTGTTTAATCTACAAAATACCGTGATCTGTTCCAATCACGTCACAGATTTTAACACGCTCGGTAAAACAGCCATAACTTTCAAACGGCTAGGCGGAATTTAACGTTCTTTATATCCACGGAAAGATAACGAAATTATCTACAACTTCTTCAATGTCTGTACGACCAGATTCCGTATCTAATTTGGCGAAAAACCGAACCCTAGGTCAACTGCTCATGCTGCCCGAAACAGA
This sequence comes from Rhipidocladum racemiflorum, assembly GCA_036346355.1. Lineage (NCBI taxonomy): Eukaryota > Viridiplantae > Streptophyta > Magnoliopsida > Poales > Poaceae > Rhipidocladum > Rhipidocladum racemiflorum. The sequence goes on along the minus strand of CM070583.1, from coordinate 56,748,632 downwards.
GAACGTGGCAACTTCTAGATCTAATCCAATCTACTCAATTCTAGTACAACCAATTGATCTAAAAACTTTATAAACACCCTTAGAATAGTACCTAGACCAACCCCAAGAATTCCCATGGCCATACCTTTGCCCAACGTACAAAAACCCAATAGATCTCCTCCCGGTTCGCACGATCTCCTTCCTCGCTCCAATCCTGCCGGATCTCCTCGTCGCGGAGCGCTCCAACGGATGGATCTTTGAGGTGTGGAGATGGAGAACTCCCCTAGGGGCAGCAAGGGAGGAGGATAGGTGGTGGAGAGGTGGTGGAGCAATGGGGAGCAATGGGGGAGGTGGAGGTGCCACAAGGAGGAGGTGGGGAGGTGTGGGGGCGGCTAGGACTTGTGGGGGCGCAAGGGCAGGGGGTGAACGCCTAAAGGGGCTGGGGGAGGCCCCCAACCAGGTCTCCTACTCCTATTAGGACTCAAACTCCATCCCACCAAAGCCCACGACCCTTTCCTTTAGGCCCAAACTCCCCCGGAAAGGCCGAAAACCCCGGAAACGACCCGAAAACGGCCCAGAAACGCTATTAAGCCTCCTATCATATGGTTTTAACCTCCAATACCATATTTCATAAAGTTTTTTGACCTTAACATTCACGTTAAATAATGTCACACCATTCCGTAGTGTCACAATAACTGCTAGTTTTTGCCCAAACCTATAAATACCCCTCCACGTCCTCTTTAGTGAGGTTACCTCTTTGGCTGAGCTTTGTGAGCATTCAATACTATTCTTGAAGTTCATCTTCTCCTCCTCTTTGATCTTAGTGATCTTTTGAAGAGTGAGGTGCGAAAGAGAGATCTAGTGCTAAGAACAAAAGCTAGAATCATTCATTTGAGCATTTAGAGTTCATATCCAAGATTATTTCACTTTACATTTATTACTCTTGGAGATTGAGGACTCCTAGACGGCTAGGTGTCACTCACGAGCCCCCAAAGGTTGTAGGTAGCCGTGAGAAGTTTGTGAAGGTCGATTTTGCCTCCAAAAGGGAAGAAATCAAAAGTGAAACCAAATCTCAAGTGTGACCGAGGTTTGGGAGGAAAGGGTTGGAAAAGACATGGCTCTTTGTGAGCTTCCTCAACAGAAACATAGGATTCCCTCAAGAATTCGAACTCCGGGAACAAATTCTTTAGTCTCCTCATTTCATTTACTTATAGCTTTTTGTGGATTTTGATTTAATCTCCTTATTTGATCTCTACTCTAGTTGCTAGTGTCATCTAGTTCATTTACTTTATCTTGCACTAGGATTGGAGTAGAGATACCTTATAGTTTGTTAGATTTCGCTACTTGTTCCTTTGGTCTCTGTATTGATCGGATATTCCGATAGTAAATCGGAAGTTTTGATTTTATATCGGAAGTTCCGATTCCCTCATCAGAAGTTTCGATCTATTTTTCGCTGCAATCTATTTCAATTAAAATTTTTAAAATGCCTATTCACCCCCCTAGGCTACTATCACATCTTTCACTTCTTGTTATAAAGATTACTTCATAGAAATACTCTAGTCGTAGGCCTAAGCAAAATTTCGTTTTACCCAAATCTTTCATCCCAAACTCCATCATAAGGTAAGATCTTGCTTCTTTTATGTCCTTTTGTGGCTCCAATGATATTCAGATCATCGACATAAATTGAGATAATACAAAATCTATTCTAGGACTTCTTTATAAATACACAAGGACAATCATCATTATTTGAGTACCTTTCTTTAGGAGAAATTCATTAAGTCAGTCATACCATATTTTCCCCTATTGTTTTAATCCATATAATGATCTCTGCACTTTAGCGCTATACATGTTGCGATTATTTTTATTATGATCCAAAAATTTTACTCCTTCAGGGACTCACACAAATATATGTATCCACTCATTGTTGAGTTCATATTAGCTACCATTGATATTAACTATCAAAACATTATTTCACTCATTATAGGAGAGTAAGTTTCATCGTAATCGATGTCAGGTCTCTGCTTGAACCATTGTGCTACAAGCCTCGCTTTATATGTCACCACCTGGTTATTTTAATTTCTCTTTCGGATGAAAACTCATTTAGATCCTATAGAAAACACAATAGGAGTTTAGGCAACATGACCGAACATTTTCTTTTTATTAAGCGAGCATAATTGGTTCTTTTCATTTGACCCAATCTAAGCGCTTCTGGCTCTATACCACGGACTTTAGTTCTGGATCTATACCAAGAGATTCAACAATCTTTGAGGCAAAATATATATTGACAATTGTAGTCTTCCTTTTATACAACTCTCCTAAATCTACATAATTAGTGAAAATTTCCTCATTAATTTCCTCTAGCTCATCGTGATTTCCCACGGTGATGGAGTCTTGGTGTTTCAACTTTCGAGCATCATATTGTGCCCACAAATATTCCATGGGGTTACCATTTTCAAGATGGCTCACTTCAAGAATTTTCACAACATCAGGTTGAGCTTCTTCCACTGTCTTAGAGAGTAGTCTCACTTGTTCGGTTTATTGTATATGCAGACATCTCCGCAGAATTGAGTCTCGTGCTCCCGGAGATCTCCCTCTCTTCTTACCATGAGCGGTGAGAGTGAATGCAATATCCTTCTAGGTTATTTCCACTCTTTTGGCTGCGTTTAATGTAGGTATTTGAGATTTTGCTACCCCTTTATGTTCAGTGAAGGCATATAGTAGGTTATTAGCTATTTGTTGAAGATTCATTATCTTTGAACTTCAAGTTCGGACTCTTTAGTGTGTCAGTGATTCTTCTCTAACCTTCAGATGACAAGATCTAATTATGATCTTCCCTTTAGCACAAGCAAGGCATAAGAAGTCTTTAGGTTTAGAAAAGTTTGTAGTTTTTATATTATGGCCAGTAGAATTATTGATTATTTTTGTCAAGTCCCACCCTTCCAGCGAATACCAAAGGGTCTACCATGTTAGTCCCATGATTAGTGGCTAGTACACACATTCACAATATTATCATCTTATCCATATAACATAACATCGACATAGATCGTATTTATATAAGGAAATATTGTTCTTACAATAAAAGGGGCCTTTGGCAAAATAAAATGAGTAGAAAGTAGTAGAGTAAAAGTCAAAGTCCAATTGTATTCCTCATCCCAAAATATCCACAGGCAATCGAATAGGATTAAGCCCTATAAAAGCTTGTTGTATTCCCCAAAACTTGTGATTTCCTTGATCTCTGAATTTCAATAAGCAAGGCTGAGTACATTCGTACTCAGCAAGACTTGTAGTGTATCACAATTAGAAGTCACTACAACAGATCTTGCTGTCACTATCGGTTCATAAACGCCATCAATACCAGTTTTTGAACCGGTACCAGCCATCCGAGACTGATGCCCAATGGGCATCAGTACCGGTTGGGGGAACCGGTATTGATATGCCCTTCAGTACCGGTTGGAACATCCAGCCGGTACTGATGGTCTATTATCAGTACCGGTTGGAACCTCCAACCGGTACTGATAATCTGTTATCAGTACCGGCTGGACGATCCAACCGGTACTAATTATCTGTTATCAGTACCAGTTGGATGCTCCAACCGGTTGCTTTAGCTGCTTCCCATGGTCTACACGTCCATCAAATGGATGTAAAGATAGCTTTCCTTCATGGAGAGTTGGAGGAAGAAATCTATATGGAGCAACCAGATGGTTATGTGATTACTGGACAGGAAAATAAAGTGTGCAAATTATTAAAATCCTTAAATGGACTAAAGCAAGCACCTAAGCAATGGCACGAAAAGTTTGATAAAACTTTGACATCTGCTGGTTTTGCTGTTAATGAGGCAGATAAGTGTGTATATTATCGTTATGGTGGGGGTCAAGGTGTGATTTTGTGTTTGTATGTTGATGACATACTTATATTTGGGACTAACACTACTGTAATTGACGAGGTCAAAACTTTCTTGTCTCGATGCTTTGATATGAAAGACTTGGGTGAGGCAGATGTTATTCTGAATATTAAATTGATCAAGAATGAGGATGGAATCATTTTGCATCAATCCCATTATGCTGAGAAAATTTTGAGCCTGTATGGCTTTGAGAATTGCAAAATTTCCCCAACACCATATGATCCGAGTGTTAAACTTCGGAAAAATCAAGGGTTAGGGAAAGATCAATTGAGATATTCACAAATTATTGGGTCTCTTATGTATCTAGCTGGTGCCACAAGACCTGATATCTCATTTGCTGTGAGCAAATTAAGCTGGTTTACATCTAACCCGGGAGATGATCATTGGGAGGCACTTGAAAGAGTGTTGCGCTACTTGAGAGGCACAACATCTTACGGAATCCACTATACTGGATATCCATCTGTATTAGAAGGATATAGTGATTCCAATTGGATCTCTGATGCGGATGAGATCAAATCTACAAGTGGTTATGTTTTTACCTTAGCTGGTGCTGTAGTTTCATGGAGGTCTTGCAAACAGCCATATTAACGAGGTCAACCATGGAAGCTGAACTTATAGCACTTGATACAGCCACTGTTGAGGCTGAATGGCTTAGAGAGCTTTTGTTGGACTTGCCATTGGTTGAGAAACCAGTACCGCCGATCCTAATGTACTGCGATAACCAAACAGTGTTGATTAAGGTTATGAGTACTAAGGATAACATGAAGTCCTCCAGACATGTGAAGCGCAGGCTTAAATCTGTCAGAAAGTTGAGAAACTCCGGAGTAATTGCTGTGAATTATATTCGCACTGAGAAAAATCTGGCAGATCCTTTTACAAAAGGACTTGCAAGGAAAACAATTTCCGTTGCGTCTAAGGACATGGGTATGAGGCCCATTTGAGTTACAACACAATGGTAACCCATACCTTCCTGATCAGAGATCCCGTGAATTAGGTAATGGGAAAAACAAGTTGACATTATAACAAGAGAGTACATATTATTAAATTGTACCTGTGTCCTAATAGACAAAGTACTCTCGACTGTATGGAAGGTTGGCTTAAAGCCTTAATGTCTTCTAGTGTCAAAATGAGAGAAAAAGGTATTGGCCTACAGGATACCTATAATGAATACACCTACTTGAGCATAACTGTGAGGTCGCAGTTCACGAGGATGGGGCATTCTCTAGAAAGCTCATGAGCAAATATGGGAGCATGACCATATAACGCTACGTGTAGGCGTGGTTTATTAGCAGCCTAGTATCAGTGGTGATTTTCAAGTGAAGTCTGATCACAAAAAGCTATGAATTCAAGGCATAGTCCATTCAACAGCTGTGAGAGGATAAATCTTGTTAATCTAGGTGCAAGTTCAACCCGTACGGGACTTACACCAAAAGACTGGTATATTAACAACACATCAGTACAATGATCTTTGTTATCTTTTTTCTGTTCGCTATGGAATTGGTGGGGGAATGTTGGAAATTGGCCCATGGGTGGCCCACTTCCTTAATTCCATAGCATGCATGATTTAGTACCATATTGCCTAGCCAAGTGGAGGAAGGGCAATTTAAAAGGTGGAGTCTTTGCTACCTCTTAATTAATGTGACACTTGGCATGAGGATGGCATAGGGTGAATACTGGCTAAACACACACACACGCACGCGCGTGCGTGTTCGCATATTTTCACGTGAAAATTCGCGTGACTTGTGACTTGCGACGAGCGACCGCGCCGCGTCATTGTGTGTCCCCTGGCACTTTGAATTCACCTTTTATTTTGCTGAATCTTGCAATTATCTCTCTGTTCATTCTGTTTAAATGCGATTTAAACATTCTAGTAACTGCTGACATTATACAGTCAGTTACTAGTAACTAATCGAACATTCTGTGATCGGATTACTAGTCACATTACTCTGTCAGTTACTGGTGTGAGTGTATATAAACACCTGGAGATGTCCAGGCTTGATACACTGAATATCTCCTCCATTTTTCCTTCTTCTCTCTGAACTCTGTACTGGTGTGTTGTGCTGTTGAACCACGCCGGCCTTCCTTCTCGGCGTGCACCGTGAAGGAAGGTGAGCGGTATCTCCGAGCCATTGCCGCAGAGTTTACCTGCACGGGGTGGCAATAAGGTTTCTGGGCAGCGCATCTACGCGACCGCTCCTGCGCTGCTTCATCAACTTCGACTTCTTCCACAACCTCTTCTGCGCATCGTTCTGTCTTCATCAAGCCTAACTGTAAGTCAGTTAGTGGACGTTCGATTTAATCATACTCTGTTTCTTGAGTTCATATGTTTGGAAGTACAATGTGTAGCCTGCTGTTAGATTTACTGTGTGCATCACTGTTTATCAATAGTATTTGCCTCAATATAAAATCTAGAATAAAAATATTGCGCATATTTCCAACAGGTATGGCCATGGGGATCCTTGGGGTTGGTCTAGGATCTGTTCTAAGGGTTAATATCATGTTTTTAGATCTATTGGTGGTGCTGTAATTCGGTAGATTAGATGGAATCTAGAGTTTGCCACGTTCTCTGTTTCGGGCAGCATGAGCAGTCGACCTAGGGTTTGGGTTTTCGCTAATTTAGAGTCGGAAATTGGTCGTCCGCCTGTTGAAGAAGTTGTAGGTAACTTCAATACCTTTTAGTGGGTATAAAGAACGTCCAATTCTGCCCAGCCATTTGAAAGTTATGCTCATTTTACCGAACGTATTAAAATCTGTGACGTGATTGGAACAGATCACGATATTCTATAGATTAGACCACTTTAGAGTCCGAATCAGTCTTTCTGTATACTTAAAAAAAGTTAGGAAATTTCCTAAGCTACGCGAGGATGTACTCGTTTAATTGATTCGGAGTGTTAGAACGCGAGTTATGCCTTTTGGAAGGCTGCTGTCCCGACGGGACAGAACCTCTGTTTTTGGGTTTTGCGAGTAGTTTGCGATGTCGGGGTAGAAGAGGGTCTGCGTACTGTTTTGTGGACATGATTGTGAGTGTGTGGTACCTATGTGCAGGTGGTGTGACCCCGGGAGTGCCCTCTACTTCTCGCCAATCCGTCGCCCATGGTTGAGACAAGTGTATTGGAATGGGTAGCGGGTTGTAGTTTGCTAGATTGGTTGAGATTGAAATTGAATATATGATATGTTCACATGCCATGCCTTAATGATTGCCAATGATATGATGAATATGCTTATTATGTTATGATGCCATGTGTTAATGTACAAGTTATTTATGATGTTGGCATGTTTGCATACATGGAATGATGTATGGCCCGGGCGGTGAGAAAGTCATAACTAGTCCGGGGAAGGTCGGTGAGAATGTTATGACTATTCCGGAGAGCCAATGAGTAAGTCCTACATCGTGATTCCATCCACCGCGGTGTATGGAAGCGAGGAGTAGGCACCCTCCATCTTCGGGATGGAAGGGGGGAGAGGGTGCACACCGACGGGTGTGTACTCAACCATACCGGTATGAGTTTTTAGGAGATATGTGCATCGCATTGCATTGCATTATATGAGGATGTTATATGATGATGTCAATGATATGCTTACGCTATGAATATGAGATGTGTATGATGTCGTATGTGAAAAGTGGTGATGAAGGTATTAGAATGTATTTTCTTGTTCCATTGCAATATACTTGCTGAGTGATGAACTCACGCTTGTGTTTATGTTGTTTTCTTAGGTACCATGAAACCGGCATGCGGGAAAGGGAGCTAGTCACACGTCATCACTTAGCATCACACATATAAACAATGACATGTTCCTTCCTTTAAATTGTGATGGTTAATTTGTGTGCTTGGTTTCCTCATTTACTTCGTTTGGCTCATGAGATGGTTGGAATCTTTATTCTAGTCTTATACTGCTGCTAGAACCTTTATTATTGATGATTTAGATGTCATTCTTTATACTATATCCTGTGATCATATTGTTGTTGCTTCAATTCATGGAAAAACAAAGGAGATGCTGCCGAAATTTTCGGTTCTAGCATTTACTCCTTTGCTGTAATTTATCTTAATTTATGGTATTTAGATGTTGTTTGGCCTTTGTTTGGTAGCATTCGGGCATATTAAATGCCGGGGTGTTACAGGGTCATATTACCAACCGGTACTGATTCCCTCCCCGCCAAAATACCCCGCCAAATGCTGTTTGCCCTAGGGGGAATTAGTACCGGGTCGTATTCCCAACCGGTACTGCTGGATACTATTAATAACGGTTGGTGTTATGACCCGGTACTGATACCCATGTGTAGTTGTTGTCCTAGGGGTCACAAGACGGGTTGGTGTTATGACCCGATCTTGTTTTACGCTATCAAGATCTTAGGTTGGTGTTATGACCCGGTACAAGTGGGATTTTTTTATAATTTCCATTACACTAATTAATTAATTTGAGGACATAAATTGATTTATGATGGGTTTTTTAAAATATACTATACCTTGAATAAAAATTTCAGATTTGTTGGCCTTGTGTTTAATTCTTAATAATTATTTTACTTCTTTTTGCGGATTTTCTTTGTTTGTAATTAAATTTTTATATCTAGTAAAAGTTATCTAGTTATGTGTCATATTTTACCATGCTAGCTAGGAATATCTTACGGCCACACTTTTGCATCGGGCGAACTTAGAAGTCTCTACTAAAGCTAGTAGTTGCTTAATACATCCATGTGGTTATGGATTCGAACTAATGTTGTGAGTAACTAATATGGCTTGTAGCATTGCTAATTATTCGATAGATTTGCAACAGTACGACTCTACGAGGACTCTGATCTTGGTAGCCTTGGACTAAAACCTCACTCTAGATGTTAATTTTGGAATGCTTTCTGTTTTCTTCGTAATTAGTAGCTTCAGATTATTGACAAACCCTATAAATTGCATTAATCCATACACGAGTTTATATCAGCTAGAGAGAGAGTGAGATTAGTGTAATAACCATATTCATAATTCATATACGGGTTTATATAACATGGTTGGACTTATTTGCTAACATACTTTGTTTTTACAAGTGATCCTTCGTCATGATCGTGTCGTACATATGGAGATTCTTCTATATCATTCGAGACACTTATGTCTATGTCCACCATAAAAGGAGGTATCCCATCAAATTGATTGTACTCTTCTTCATCTGTGACGCCCTCAACTCCGACAATCCTTCTTTTTCCTGGAAGAACCACATGGCGCCTTGGTTGTTCGCTGCTGATAGTCTCCAACTTCTACTTCTTGCTTTTAGGATGCTTGTCCTTCTGCTTTTTCAGATTGCTGTTCATGTCCATCACATAGAATACCTGTGCCACATCATTGGCGAGCACAAACGGTTCGTCCCTATAGGCCACTTGCATGAGGTCCACGGTTGTCATACCGTACTCGTCGATCTCAACAGCTGTCAATTTGACCCATTGGCCTTGAAATAGAGGGACTTTCAAAGGTCCATACTCGAGCTCCCAGATCTCCTCTATGCAACCATAGTAGGTGTCAATCTTTCCATTTTTGTCGAAGGCATCTATACGAACGCCGTTGTTTTGGTTGGTGCTCTTGCTATCCTTGGCAGTCGTGTAAAATGTGTACCCATTTATCTCATACCCATGGAATGATATGATTGTAGTGGATGGTCCCCGAGCCAAGAGTCTGAACTGTTCATTGTCTATCTGGTTGCCTATCAGCTGATTTTGTAACCAACCGCCGAAACGGTCCATTTGCTCTAGTGCAATCCACTTTTCTGACTTCTTTGGGTATTGGTCGCGCATAATCATCCCATGATCATGGATATACTGAGCCACTACAGTTGCTTGTTTCAAGACTGTGAAATGTGCTTGTTTAAATGAAAGTAGATCGTCGCTAAAGAATTCTTTTCTCCCTAGAGTCCCTTTTCCCCGTAGCCTCCCCTCATGGCGTGATACAAGGACGCCAATCGGATTCAGATCATCAATGTAATCGACACAAAATTCAATCACCTCTGTGCCAACACCCTGTGCAATGTAGCCTTCTGGATGAGACCGGTTGCGAACATACTTCTTTAGGACCCCCATGTACCTCTCAAATGGGAACATACTATGCAGGAAAATGGGTCCGAGAATTTCTATCTCTTTGACAACGTGGACCATGAGATGGACCATAATATCAAAAAAGATGGAGGGAAGATCATCTCAAGGCGGACCATACTATCGACCACATCATGCTGCAACTGAGATACATTATTCGGCTCGATGACCTTCTGCGACACCGCGTTGAAGAACGAGCACAACTTTATGATTGTCCCTCATACACAGTCCGGCAAAATACCTCTCACTGCCACTGGGAGCAGCTGTGTCATCAACATGTGACAATCATGGGATTTCAGGTGTACGATTTTATTCTCTTTCATGTTTATGAGTCTCTTTATGTTTGAGGAGTATCCAGAAGGGACCTTCACGCTGCTCAAGAACTTAATCATGTTTTTTTTCTCTTCCTTGCTCAGAGTGTAGCTCGCGGAGTGGAGGTAATGTTGTCCTTTCGCTCTCGTTTCCGGATGTTGGTCATTCCTGAGTCCCAGTAGAAGCAGGTCCTTTCATGCTTGAAGTGTATCTTTTGTTTTGCCGTACATATCTAGAAAGCCTAGCAGGTTCACGCAGACATTCTTCGTGATATGCATGAAGTCCAATGAGTGGCAGATGTCGGGACCCCGAATTTGCAAATCCGGACCCTCTGTGTATTCAGCACAAGTCCAGGAACGCGCTAGTGCACACAGTCTTAACATCGGTAAATATCACAATCATACCACTCGATACCAATAAAGTACTTTATTTAGATAGTCAAACTGGTTACTTGACCTTATGGTCAAGTTACAAATATATGCCTCGCAAGGCGAAGCTTATTCAGAGAAAAATAATAGCAGCGGAAAATCAAATAACTTCGTGGCGCCATCCAGTATACCACAGGCAACTGACTGGGCTCGCTTCCTAACTGACGGATCCTCTTGGAGTTCCTCCTCCAAAGCCGGTGTAGTCTCCTCTTCAGCGGTGTTGTGTTGAGGCAAGGGTGAGTACTTGGTACTCAAGAAGTCATGCAGTAATGCAAGCTAATATACTACATGCATGGCTTGGTACAAAGGAATAGCTCAAGGTTTATTTGCGAAACAAGATTTGAAAAGTAATGTAAGTAGATTCGAAAGCAGTAGAAATAAGTAAAGCATAAGTAAATATTCAAGAATGTTTGGTAAACATCTTTCCCATCCTAAACCACATTTCCATCAACTCCATTATTAATCTGGCCCAACCTTTCAAACCAAAGTTATTTTTGAGAAAATCTAACCCTTGACTGTAATTCCCGAGAGATGTCCAATACCGCGGACACGGCTATTCGAATAGATTCTAGACTCTGCAGAGGTTATGCACTTTACCCACAAGATACAGTCAAACACCACAAAGGCGAGTTCGTGAACAAAGTCTTTTGGAAACTTCTAACAATACAAGTGGTCCTCCCCTGCTTATTACAAGACTAACCCTTCCTTCGCTAAGGCGTAAGTTCAGGCCAATCAACTGTTAGATGGGTACTGGCCTCACTCTGCAGACGCCCCCCTGCATAACTTACACAAAGGGTGTAGTTGACCTCCGAGGTCCCACAGTAATGCGTTATTAGTAACTTAGTCAACTAGGTCCGTCCCATTACACATGTGGTTGCACGTTAGACCCAGCTTCAAAGGCTTGCAAGGTTAAGTCCTTAGGGGTGACCAGTGGCAAGACTACCCGAAGAACCAAATCAACACTCCCAATGCCACAACTAGCCCACCTGATTACTCTTGCCACATGCCCCGGCCGAAATCATATCAAACCCCGCTTGATTACCATGCACCACGTGCCATCAACATCACATGATACTTTTCCAAAACAGGTTCAATATATCATTAAGTCAATATTAACATTTGATTATCCAAAATCATGTTATGAGCACGTGAAAGGTCTAAGCATTATACTACAAATCTGCCTTCAAACCCATGTTGGCGATTTAATAATGTCCAACTAGTAATCCACAACTAGGGTGACAAGGGATCATGGCACATACTTAAATAATCAAGGTGTCATACAGCAAATTGGTATTTATCTAACCCCCATGTTTAAACAAAGTACTTTTCTAATTGAACTAGCATGCAATAGTTTAAATCAAAATAGATTTCGAAATAGGATCAACATGGTCAAAGCACAACTTGCCTTCAAAAAGTACTTGTTCTTGGTCTTGAGTTGATCCTGAGTCAATACTTCTCCTTCAATCCCTCCGTGACTTCAACGCCTACTCAAAGCGCGGCAAATAGCAAATACACGAATAAACAATAGGTAAAAAGTGTCCAAACATCCACATAAAATCCATAAACAGAGAGAACATAATTTTATGAGTTTTTAGAAACTGGAATCGTCAAATTTGGAGTTAAGACGCAAAAGTTATGATTATTTAAAGTTTAAATAATCAATTAAATAATTTTGCAGAGAAAACTTTAGTCCAAAATTAATTAAAATTCATATTTAGGTAGGTCTCAATTTTATACAAATTTAGAAATTTGAATCACTCAAATCGGAGTTGAAACGCAAAGTTATAAGTTGCCAGTTTGAAACAAAATCAAATCATTATTTCGAATTAATAAATCATTTTCTTTTTTTCGAAATTAATTATTGGCGCCAAAGATGGACACGCGGCAGCACCGATTGGTCTGGCTGACGTCACCGGCCCATGGACTTCGGCCACGCCGGCTTAGTCTACCGTGGGACCCGGCCCACGGCCACGTGTCGCCGACATGTGGACTGACTCCGGGTGACGCCATCGCCGACGCTGGGGCTCACCACTGCGGTCGACAGGGGACTTCCACCGATGACGCCATGGGTGACGCTACGCCGCAGCTTACGCTTAAGCCGACATCGCGCCCGGGCCAGCGTGTCGGGCCGACCACGCACGCTGGCGCGGCGGCTCGGCTTCCCGACATCGCAGACGATCGTGTCCGCTGATTTGAAAATCAACCGCCGCGATTAGATCCGTGGTTAACACGCTGAAAACTACTCGATGATCGTGAGCCGCTCGATCTAGACTCGGACGGTCCGTATCTAATCCTACAATAACACTACTACAAAAGACGTGGCGATCGTGGGCCGCTGGATCTTGATCCACCCGGCCCGCATCTAATCTGGTTTCTAGGGTTTGGGGGAGAACGTGGCTCACCGTGGATCGCTTCGGATCTTAATCTCCGACTACCGAGGACCTTCGCGTGATTTATGGCGCGCATGCTCACCTGGACGCTGGGACGGTGACTGCCGACGGCCACAAGTGACCTTTCCGGCGAGATGAGTCCTCCTTCGAGTGCTCTGCCGTGGGGATTCCTTGATCCGGGCCTTCTAGGCGGAAGACGACTGACGGCTAATAGGCGTTAAATCAGCCGGCGCAACAGATTCCAACTCCGGCGAGCTCAGACGGCAAACGGCGGCGACAGCGTAGATGGCTTGGGGCACGGTAAAGACGGACGAGGGCAACCCTCGGCGATGTCTCACGATTAAATACCTCGGATGCGCGCACAAACCGAACCCTAGCGTAACACGGCAAGAACGCTGGCCGGGAGTGAGTCCGCCGGACTCGGGGACGATGACGCACTCCGGCCGCCCACGTGGCACGATCAACGCCACAATCGCGTGACGCGACGGATCCGTGCCGGATTCGACCGGGCAGACGAAGATCCCGACCGTTGGATCTTGATCCAAATCGGCTGGGATCGATTAGGTTTTGGAGTTGGTTTGGTCGAGTCACGTGGTTCGGCCTGACTAACTCGAGTCCGACTCGCCTCTACGGATGAACAAGATTTGACCCGACTCTGAATTTCCACGATTTAATATTTAAAATAATTCCCGTGAATTCATTTAATTCATTAAAAATAGCAAAAGACTCTGTAAAAATTCCAAAAAATTCTGGAAAATATTTTAGGGTATTTGGGACTTAAATAAAATATTTCCAACAAAATTTTATTTGCAAAATTAAATTCTTTAATTATTTCAAAATGGAATAAATTCAAATAAATCCAAATAAATTCCAGAAAATTCCAAAATTCACCAATGTGCCAAATCACACATGAATTTAAGAAAAGCAAAATTTTGGGGTGTTACAAACCTCCTCTTAATAGAATCTCGCCCCGAGATTCAGGGCTAATCTAAGGAATAGGTTTGGAAACTCTTCCTCAATTCCTCTTCATACCCTAAGTCGCCGCTTTCTTCATGGTTGCTCCAATCGAACTCTACGTAAACGGGTTGACTTATTTCTAGTCTCGATCCATAGTGTCCAAAATCTTCACTGGATGCTCCTTGTAAGTCAAATCCTCTTGCAACTCAATTAACTCTAGCTGTCTGCTCCTTAGGAACTCTGAGACACTTCTTCAATCCTGGGACACATGGAATACATCATGCACTCGCTTAACGACCGTGGCAACTCCGGGGCTGATAAGCAACTTCACCTCTGCGGCTCAAAAATCTTAAATGGTCCAACATAACGGGTGCGAGTTTCCTTTGGCATGGAACCTCTTAACTCCCCCGAGAGGCGTAACTCGAGGTATACAAAGTCGTCTGGTTCAAAACTCAAATCCTCGCGACGATTGTCGCGATAACTCTTTTCGTCGTGATTGGGCTATCTTCAACCTTTCCCTAATCATGGCGACCGCTTCTTCCCTCCTCAAGAATATCAAGCTTCCAAAGACAGCGCCGCTACCTCATTCCATTCAATGGCGTCCGACATGGTCGCCCATACAAAGGCCTCAAAAGGTGACATCTCAGAAACTAGCCTCGATAACTATTGTTGTAATCGAACTCAGCATACTGGCAAAACTCTTATCCCAAGAGGTAGCATAAGCTAATGCACAAGCTCTCAACATATCCTCCAGACCGTTGACTCTTTCGGTCTGCTCCATCCATCTCGTGGATGATAAGTCAGACTTCAAGTTCAAACGGGTTCCCATGGCTTCATGCAACTTATTCCGTAACCTTGAGGTAAATTGGGTACCTGTCTGATACAATCCTTTTATACTCCGTGCAAACAGACAATCCTCGATCATGTACACTCGCTAATTTATCTCCCGAGTAAGTGGTCTTCACGGGATAAAATGGGCTACTTTAGTCAAGCGATCCACTATAACCCATATGGAGTCATAACCTCCTTGAGTCTTAGGCAAACCGGTAATGAAATCCATTCCGATTTCCTCCCACTTCCACTCGTATTTTCATGCTGTAGCAACTCGCTGGTCTCTCGATGCATTGCCTTGACTCTCCGGCATACGCCGCACAATGCAACATGCTCGGCGAACTTCACGCTTCATACCGGCCACCGTAATTTTCATACTGGCCACTGTAATCTCTCCTTCGGGATCCTCGATACATCTTAAGGCGCTCTGTGATGAATCGAGTACTTGGAGTCATGGGCTTCTTCTAGAATCAATCGCTCAGCTCCTTTTGTTAGGTACACAAATGCGATCCTTCATCCACAACGTGCCTTGCTCATCCAACTTGAAGTCCTTTGCCTTGCCTTCTTCCTGATGGACTTGATCCTCGCGATCTTGTCATCATCCTCCGCCCTTCTCTGACCGATCCTCAAGGTAGGCTTTACTTCTAATGCTGCCAAGAACTGCTTAGGTACAACCCCTCAATCTTCATTTTTCAAGATCCTCACATAACTCATCCTCGAATTGTGGCTAGCAACGCATCACTGTATGGCTTTTCCGACTCGTGAGCATCTGGCTACTTACGCTGGCCTTCCCGGGGTGGTAATGGATCCCAACATTATAGTCCTTGATCAACTCTAACTATCTCTCTCGCTTTCATATTCAGATCCGATCGTGAATATGTACTTAAGGCTCTTATGATCCAGATATTTCTCTACATCTGCTTCCGATCGATAGTGACGCCATATCTTCAAGGCATGCACTACAGCCTAACTCTAGGTCATGTGTCGGATAATTTTCCTCTACGGCCTCAACTGCCTTGATGGCTAAGTTTACGACCTTTCCATTCTGAGATCAGCACACATCCAAGTCCTTGGCGATACATGCGTCACAATAAATATCGGGCTTTGAGCAACATCCGGTAGAACTAACACCTGCCGATGTCCAATCGCTTCTTCACCCTCAAATCCTTTTCTCACATTCTCGCGCCCAGGCAAACTTCTTTCCTTCTTCAAAGAATTATGGCGTAAGAGGTTTCGCAATTGTCGAGAAGCCTTCGATGAAACGGGCGGTAGTATCCTGCCATTCCAAGGAAACTCGAACTGGTCACGCCTTTGGTCGTCCCAATGTAACACCTTCTACTTTGCTTGATCTACTTGGGCGACTCCTTCATGTCATTACATGTCCAAGAAACTCCACCTTGTCCTTCCAAAAATCACACTTGCTGAACTTGGCGAAAAGTTGTCGCTCTCAGCTTTTTCCAAAACTCGCTTTAAGTGTTCGGCATGTTCATCCTCCGTCCTGGAGTAGATTAGGATATCATCTATGAACACGATTTACAAACTTGTCCAAATATTCCATGAACACCTTATTCATCATATTCATGAAATAGGTCGCGATTCGATTGTCACCTCAAAGGACATAAATCGTAAACTCGTAATGTCCATATCTTGACGAGAATGCAGCTTTCTAATATCTTCTCGATCGGATCTTCAATCGATGGTATCCCGATCTAAGATCAATTTTGAGAAAACTCCGCTTCCTTCACCGATCAAACAAATCATCAATCTCGGTAAGTGATACTTATTCTTCACTTGACTTCATTGAGTGCAATGTAGTCGATGCACATCCCGAAACTTCCGCCCTTTTCTTGACAACAAAACTGGTGCTCCCCTACGACTAACTCCTGGCCTCGACAAATCCTTTCTCCATTAACTCTTCTATTTGCTTTCTTCATCTCAACCAACTCCTAAGTGGACATCCGATAGGTCTCTTTGCTATCGGTACGTACTGTACAAGCTCTATCACAAACTCTATGTCCCTCGTCATGGCATACTGTAGATCTTCAGAAAACAT
Source organism: Rhipidocladum racemiflorum (assembly GCA_036346355.1). NCBI lineage: Eukaryota > Viridiplantae > Streptophyta > Magnoliopsida > Poales > Poaceae > Rhipidocladum > Rhipidocladum racemiflorum. The sequence goes on along the minus strand of CM070583.1, from coordinate 56,731,717 downwards.
CCGGGTACTCATTCACTACCGAGACATCCTCTATGCTGATTGCCTTGCATCGTTAACCATCAATCGGCCCATCTCTAATCGCAGTGGGCTTGAAATTCCACTTTCTTCCCACACTGCTCTCAATCGAGATAGTCCTTCGTCCGCAATCCAATACAGCCTTGTGCTTGGATAACCAATCCATTCCCAAAATAACGCCTAAGGTCTCGGGTCTCCAAAATAATAAGGTTTGCTAGGAACTCTATTCCATCTATTAGTATTCTCACCCCTAACATCCTACTTTCGCTCGTGAGTTCTGAACCAGGGTTTGAACTAAAAGCATGCATCTAAGTCTTGCAATCCTCAAATCATTTCTAGTAGCAAAGCTCATAAACAAACGAATGCTAAGCTCAGAGTCAAACAAAACTGCTATGGTGTACTCGAAGTTAACAAGTAACTTACCCAAGATTTACGTCCGTGCATTCTCTACAAAGGTATCTGTGGTGACATGGTTGACTCGCCTCTCACCACGGCCTGGGTGTGGCTCCCGTGTCGGGCGCCTGGCCGGGTGGTTCCTAGATTGAAGCGAATCGGGGTCACTCGCCAGTTTTCTTTTGGACAATGCTGGCAAAGTGTCTCGGCTTCGCTGCAGCTTGTAGCAATTTCACTGCTCTTGGCCGATCGCTCGAGCAAATGGCCGCAGTGGGCTGGGTCCGTAGTTCGATTGCAAGGTGTCTTGGTGCTGATGGTGTCCTTGTTGCATCCGTGGGTTGGAATCAAGAATTGATTTGGTGCAACTCGCGCTGTTGCGCTTCTCGGCGTGATCCTCCGTTGCATCTCGCGCTCGTTTCATCCAGCCTTCTGCGCTTGTCCTCAAGAATAAGCGCCTTATTCACCAACTCTTGGAAATCTGGGAAGGTGTGGGTGATCAATCCTACTTGCAATCCCGAAAGTTAAGTCCCTTCATAAAACGAGATCGTCCGGCTTTATCCGTCGCTACATCCTCAGGTGCATAGCGTAATAGGCGTGGAACTTGTTCAGGTAGCTCGGCCATCGGTCGATTACCTGCTTGCGCTCAACTCCTCCTTCTTAAGGTCCATGATTCCTTCGGCACGTGATAACCGCTTTAATGCAAATTGTGAATTCTTCCCAAGTGATATCTTGAGGGTTCTCTTTATGCGTGGCACGGTTCTCTCACCATTCTGGCCAGTTCTTCTGCACCGATGAGAAGCGAGAGTACCTTCTCATTTCCTATGCATTGAGCTATGTGTAGCTTCCTCTCGATTGATCTTAACCAATCATCGGCCTCCAATGGATTGGCATTCCCAGAGAAAGTGGGTGGGTGAGTTCTCATGAACTCGATACCTTTGTATTCCAAGCGTGGTCCCCGATTAACTTGATTAGCAAAGTGGCTCGAGCAAAGGACGTGTTGCATTTGTTGCATCATAGCATGCATCAACCGAGTCCGGGCAAAGTGAGAAAAGCTCCACTGCACATCCAAGGCGGCCGGTGCTCCCTCATTGGGGTTTTCATCGGCGAACCGCCCATTGCCTCCAAAGTTTCCACGTGTATTCACCATCCGTCGATTTGCTCTAGGTTTAGAGATGAGAGGGAAACAAGAATAGACAAGTAATATGGAACTTATGCGGGCTTAAAGGTGTACTTTAAGGTCCAACTTATTATTAATATTAATAACTTGGTATGGTTGCTTATAATGCCTAAGGGCCTTGCAACACATAACGCACACTCAAAGAAACAATGAAAATCCAAATCGAACTAACTCGAGTCTAACGCCTAAAGGGTGACTCTTTATTCTATGTCGCGACTCTACGAAGGAGTCTCACTATAGAACCTATGCTCACCATCATCGAGAAAACCTCCACCCTGGCACGATGTCGCGGCATAAAGGCGCCGAAACGATTGCCATGTCCAAAGAATCGTGTCCTCTCGTGGGTAGTCGGTGCAAGGTCCTCATCGAGATCCGACTCGATCTCGCTCGTAGCTCGAGTAATCGCTCGGTCTGGTCCGCATAAAGTCATCTCCAACTCGCCAATCCTTCGCAGAAGGTGTGCTACATACTCTTGAGCTTCCCGCCATCCGCTTTTCTCTTCGCCGTGATCTCCCTCGCGGGCCTTCGTAGCTCCTTGCTTGTATTATCTAGTACATCCTTGGGCGACAACAAATCGTGCCAATCGTGTAACCGCGGGCATCTCTCTCATCTCACCGCCGGGTCAAGAAGGTTGTCGCTGCGCGATGATAACGGAACACCGTGTTTCCACCTTCTCGGCGAGATTTGAATGTGCGATTGCTTGCTCGTCGGATACTTCTTGGATACCCATCTCGCATTGTAGATCTCCTGGCAAAGGCAAAGGTATCTCCAAGCATTGCCTGGCCCTTCTTCCTAGCAGTACCTCAATCTTTACGTCCGCAAGCCTTGATCAATCCCGCTTGTCCGATCACTTCTACTTGGTACCTGGGCTTCTCAAAATCTCCGAATTTGTAGCATATGCCAAAGTTCCGCAAGGACTAACTCCTAGATCAACGTAGTTGAACTCTTCCTCCATCTCGTCACAAGAGTGCTTTGGCGTAAGAACTCTAATTTTTAAAGTGTGACAAGGTAAGGGAAAATTTCAGCAAGAGACAAGAAAAGAGAGAAGGGGATAAGGTCGAGATGTCATTTCTTATTTTGACAAATTTTTTAGCTTTAGAAAATAGGTTTTATCCTCACTACGACCATTCTAGCTAGGGTTGAGCTTACAAATAAGTATGGCTCGATACCACCTTCTGTCTGGGACCCGAATTTGTAAATCCGACCCTCTGTATTCAAAGACTAGTCCAGAACACGCTAGTGCAATACGCCTTAACATCGGTAAATATCACAATCATACCACTCGATACCAATAAAGTACTTTATTTAGATAGTCAATCGGTTACTTGACCTTATGGTCAAGTTACAAATATATGCACTCGCATAAGCTTATTCGGAGAAAAATAATAGCAGCGAATGAAAATCAAATAACTCTCATGGCGCCATCCAAAGATACCACAGTAACCGACCGGGCTCGCTCCCTGGCAGACGGATCCTCTGGAGTTCCTCCTCCAAAGCTGTGTAGTCTCCTCTTCAACTAGTGTTGTGTTGAGGCAAGGGTGAGTACTTGGTACTCAGCAAGTCATGCACACGGCAAGCTAATATACTACATGCATGGCTTGGTACAAAGGAATATCTCAAGGTTTATTTATGAACAAAGATTTGAAAAGTAATGTAAGTAGATTCAAAGCAGAGAAATAAGTAAAGCATAAGTAACTATTCAAGAATGTTTGCAAACATCTTTCCCATCCTAAACCACATTTCCATCAACTCCATTATTAATCCGCCCAACCTTTCAAACCAAAGTTATTTTTGAGAAAATCTAACCCTTGATCAGTAATTCCTGAAATGATGTCCAATACCGCTGACACGGCTATTCGAATAGATTCTAGACTCGCAGAGGTTATGCACTTTACCCACAAGATACAAATAAACACCACAAAGGCGAGTTCCCCAGAATAAAGTCTTTTGGAAACTTCTAACAATACAAGTGGTCCTCCTTTGGCATCAAAGACTAACTCCTTCCCTTCGCTAAGGCGAAGCTCCAGGCTAATCAACTGTTAGATGGGTACTGGCTCTCACGCAGACGCCCTGCATAACTTACACAAAGGGTGTAGTTGACCTCCCGAGGTCCCACAGTACGTTATTAGTAACTTAGTCAACTAGGTCCGTCCCATTACATGCATGTGGTTGCACGTTAGACCCGCTTCAAAGGCTTGCAAGGTTAAGTCCTTAGGGTGACCAGGGCAAGACTACAATTCCAAGAACCAAATCAACACTCCCAATGCCAACTAGCCCACTAATTGGACATTTTGCCACATGCCCTGGCCGAAATCGTATCAAACCCCGCTTGATTACCATGCACCACGTGCCATCAACATCACATGATACTTTTCCAAAACAGGTTCAATATATCATTAAGTCAATATTAACATTTGATTATCCAAAATCATGTTATGAGCACGAGTGTCTAAGCATTATACTACAACTGCCTAAACCCATGTTGGCGATTTAATAATGTCCAACTAGTAATCCACAACTAGGTGACAAGGGATCATGGCACATACTTAAATAATCAAGGTGTCATACAAAGAAATTGGTATTTATCTAACTCCCATGTTTAAACAAAGTACTTTTCTAATTGAACTAGCATGCAATAGTTTAAATCAAAATAGATTTCAAATAGGATCAACATGGTCAAAGCACAACTTGCCTTCAAAAAGTACTTGTTCTTGGTCTTGAGTTGATCCTGAGTCAATACTTCTCCTTCGAATCCCTCCAGACTTCAACGCTCACTGCAAGGCAAATAGCAAATACACTAATAAACAATAGGTAAAAAGTGTCCAAACATCCAAATAAAATCCATAAAACAGAGAGAATATAATTTTATGAGTTTTTAGAAACTGAATCGCCAAATTTGGAGTTAAGACGCAAAAGTTATGATTATTTAAAGTTTAAATAATCAATTAAATAATTTTGCGGAGAAAACTTTAGTCCAAAAATTAATTAAAATTCAGCTTTAGGTAGGTCTCAATTTTATACAAATTTAGAAAGTTGAATCACTAAATCTGAGTTGAAACGCAAAAGTTATAAGCGCTAGTTTGAAACAAAATCAAATCATTATTTCGGAATTAATAAATCATTTTCTTTTTTCTAAATTAATTATTGCGCAGCATGGACACGTGGCAGCACTGATTGGTTCGCTTGATGTCACGGTCCATGGACTCTGGCCCACGCCGGCTTGGGTCTACTGGGACCCTGGCCCACGGCCACGTGTCCGACATGTGGGGACCACCGGTGACGCTATCGCCGACGTACCGGGCTCACTTACGCTGGTTTCGACAGGTGGGATTCTATCGATGACGCCATGGGTGACGCCACTGCGCTGACGCTAAGCCGACATCGCGCCCGCTGCGGTCGTTGATCACGCGACGCCTGGCGGCGCGCCGGCTTCCCTGGACATCGCAGACGATCGTGTCCGTTGCGATTTGAAAATCAACTACGCGATTAGATCCAGTGGTTAACACGCTGAAAACTACTCGATGATCGTGAGCCGCTCGATCTAGGATCGGACGGCCCAGATCTAATCCTACAATAACACTACTACAAAGACGCGTGGCGATCGTGGGCCGCTGGATCTTGATCCAACTGGCCCGCATCTAACTGCTTTCTAGGGTCATGGGAGAACGTGGCTCACCGTGATCGCTTGATCTTGATCGGACGGGCCGAGGACCTTCGCGGTGACGATGCTGGGCGGCGCTGGCTCACTGGACGCGGATTCGTGACTAAGCCGACGGCGTCAAGGACTTTTTCCGGCGAGATGAGTCCTCCTTCGAAAAGGCCTCGTCGTGGGGATTCCTGGACCGGCTCTTCTCTACGAAGACGACTGGACGGGCGGCGTAATCATGAATCACAAGAACAGATTCCAACTCCGGCGAGCTCAGACGGGCAAACGGCGGCACAAAGTAGATGGCTTTGGGGCACGGGTGCAAGACGGACGAGGCAACCTCGCGATGTCTCACGATTAAATACCCTGGATGCGCGCGACAAACCGGAACCCTAGCGGAACACTACAAGAACGCGGCTGAGGAGTCCGCCTGACTACGGCGGGACATGACGGCCGGCCCACGTGGCACGACACGGCCACGATCGCAAGGACGCGACGGATCCGCGTTGATTCACCAAGCGGAAGATCCCGATCATGGATCTTGATCCAACCATCGATTGGGGGTTTTGGAGTTGGTTTGGTCGAGTCACGTGGTTCTGCCTGACCAACTCGAGTCCGACTCGGCTCTGCTGATGAACAAGCATTTGACCCGACTTGAATTTCCAAATGATTTAATATTTAAAATAATTCCAAGAATTCATTTAATTCATTAAAAATAGCAAAAGACTTAAAATTCCGTAAAATTCCGAAAATATTTTAGGTATTTGGGACTTAAATAAAATATTTCCAACAAAATTTTATTTGCAAAATTAAATTCTTTAATTATTTCAAAATGGAATAAATTCAAATAAATTCCAAATAAATCCAAATAAATTCCAGAAAATTCCAAAAATTCACCAATGTGCCAAATCACACATGAATTTAAGAAAAGCAAAATTTTGGGGTGTTACAGCAGACCTCTAAGTCTTTCCAGTACGGTAAGTCCTAAAATATTGATTTCTTCTTCCAAATAGGCTTCGTATGATCTTGTTCAGTAGGGACAGATTTGCTACCAGGACCCTTTCCAAATACTACTTTCAGATCCTTTACCATAGAAAATACAAGTGTCTCACTGCGATGCATGGGCTTCTTACGTTTCTCTTATGTCCCATCGAAATTCTCACCGTTCCTTCGTAACGGGTGCTTCATATGGAGGAACCTACGGTGGCCCATGTACACAACCTTTCATGAGTTTTTCAGATACTTGCTGTCCGTATCCTCTAAGCACTGGATGCAGGCTTTATTTCCTTTGATAGATAGGCCAGACAGGTTACCAAGTGCAAGCCAGTCATTGATGCTTACAAATAGCAATGCACGTAAGGTGAAATACTCTCTTTTGTACTCATCCCACACACGTACACCATCGTTCCACAATGTTAGCAGATCTTCAACCAGCGGTGCGAGGTACACGTCGATGTCATTTCCAGGTTGCTTCGGCCCTTGGATAAGCAACGGCATCATAATGTACTTCCGCTTCATACACAGCCAAGTAGGAAGGTTTTAGATACATAGAGTCACGGGCAAAGTGCTGTGACTGCTGCTCATCTCGCTGAACGGGTTCATCCCATCTGTACTCAACCCAAACCTTATGTTCCTCGCATCCTTAGCAAAGTCCAGGTACTTTCTATCGACTTTCCTCCACTGGGAGCCATCAGCGGGGTGCCTTAGCCTTCCATCGTCCTTACGATCTTCTTTGTGCCAGCACATCATCTGGGCATACGCTTTGTTCGCAAATAAATGCTTCAACCGGGCGATTATAGGGAAATACCACACCACCTTAGCCGGGGGTCTCTTCTTCTTACGCTGCCCATCTTCCTCGCATAGGTTATCACGCCTGGTCTTATACCGCGAAGCTTTGCACACCGGACAAGCTTCCAAATCCCCGTACTCATTGCGATAAAGGATACAATCATTACGGCATGCATGTATCTTCTGTACCTCCAACCCTGTCGGGACCCGAATGTGCAAATCCGGACCCTCTGTGTATTCAGCACTAGTCCAGGATCACGCTAGTGCACACGGTCTCAACATAGATGAATATCACAATCATACACAGCGAAAAAGAGAAATAACACAAATATAGAATATAAACTATTGAACGACCTTAAGGTCAACCTTACATTTGTGAGGCCTTGACGGCTTCAACTCCAAATAAGCAAAGAATGAACGAAGAACATCGGTGAATCCCATCAATACGCCACAGGCAACTGACAGGGTTCGACTCCTAGATAATCGCCTTCTCACGGAACTTCTTCTTCTTCGACGATGTAGACTTTTGCTCACTGGTGATTGTTTGTTTGGAAGGGGTGAGTACATAAAGCACTCAGCAAGTCATGCACAGAATGCAGGTCTAATAACTATATGCATGGCTTATTCCAAATGACAGGCTGAAGGGGTTATTTTGCAATAAACAGCATTCACAAATATTCATAATAGATTGTAAAGCGGTAAAACAGATAACAATAGTAATAATTTCACAGTTGTTTCATAAGTAAACCATTCCACATCCTTAAACAATTATCACTTTTCCACAGGCAAACTGCCTCCAAACCCAAGTTCATTTTCATGAAAAGCTAACCCTTGACTGTAATCCCCAAGCAATGTCCAGTACCGTGGACTCGGCTATTCGAATAGGTTTTACACTATGCAGAGGTTATACACTTTACCCATAAGATACAATCAACTCAGCACGTCAGCCGTGAATCGCCATACAAGAGTATGCGAATGAGTAATCATAACAAAGCTTTTCGGAAACTTCTAACTACACAAGTGAACCTCTCCGGTTTTTGCCATACACCATCCCTTCCCTTAACAAAGGCGAAGTATGGGACCGACATACCGTTGGATGGGTACCATGCCGCAGCCCTGGTACGCTCCCCCTTCAAGCTACACAAAAGATGTAGTTGACACCCCGAGGTACCACATGCAAGTTATTAGCAACTTACTCAACTAGGTCCGTCCCATTACAGACATGTGGTTGTACGTTTGACTCAGTTCAAAGGCTTGCAAGGTTAAGTCCTTAGAGTGACCAGGGCAAGACTTCCATCAATACTCTCAAAGAAATCCAACTCACCAACACTCATACATATATCATGTTTCAAACAATCCCAACTGCCAAGCTGGCCCACCATAATTCTTGCCACTTGCCCCAGTCTAAATCATTTTATCACCCCAGTTGATTATTGCGCAACACAATGCCAACAACAACTCAACATCCTTGAAGAAGCACGAAGGCCTCCGCATATCAACATCATCGTGTTGGCAACACGTCACACCATTTCAAAATACATTGCATATTCCTTTAATCAATATTGACATTTGTAATTCCAAAATGATGTCAAAGGTACGTTGCATGGCTAAGCAAACTACTGACGATCTAAATAACCCATGTTGGCAAAGTATTTAGCTACCAACTATTAATCAACAATCCTAGGGTGACAAATGAATCATGGCACACAATCATTATAGGCAAGGTGGCGATAACAAGTAGGTTGATTATCTAATCCCAAATTAATTGAAACCAGTTTAACTCAAACTAGCATGCAATAATTTGAAACAACATAAGTTTCGAAAATGGGATCAACATGGTCAAAGCACAACTTACCTGGCCCTTGCAACTTTTACTGTTCTTTACTCTTTATCCTTGATTCTTGATCCTCGACCTTCGATCTTCACTTCCTTGATCTTCAGCCAGTAGAACGATTTCCGGACGACGCGTCTAACGATAAAGAAACACAAATACAACAAAACTCAAAAGACAATTCAAATAAACTCCAAATTAAGAACGAACAGCATTGGGCACAACGGCTGGGATGAAATTAGGAACTTGAAAGGATTGGATCGAAGATTGGACAAGAGAGAACGGGCTTTCGGAAAAACACCGAAAAGGGAAAGATTAATAACTGCGGAAGAAAGAACAATATTCCGAAGAATATTTCTTCAGAAGTTATTATCTCACTTGGACAGATATTGACATATGGGCTCTCGATCTATAGATCGGGTCCATAAGAATACGTTAGTTCACAATGAACTAAGCTGATTCTCGAGGTTGACTTTTGTTGACCGAACGGACACAGTCAAACAAAAGAGAGACGGATAGATCGAGCACAGGGGTATGACAGATGGCCACTGGTCAATCGACCAAGTCCATGAAGGAATTCTCGATTAATGGCAGATTAGGTTTTCAGAAATAAGACAAGACAAGTGTCTTACCACGATTGAAACAACGGAAGAGATTGCAAAGATAACAACGCGGCTCACGATGAACTTAGTCCATCGAACCGGTCTTAGGTTAGGGTTTTGATACGGCTTTGAAGATGATATGACGATGAGACTAGGCTCACATCATGATGATAGAGGAGATGAGGACATCGCACTAGGGCTCTTGCATGAATGCACGCATGCGATGACAACGAAGCGAAGAGAGCCAAGCGTTAACGATGAAACGTTAACGATGGAACGTTAACGGCAAAACGTTAACGACAGAGCGTTAACGGTGAAGCGTTAACGGCGGAACGCTAACGGTGGAACGTTCGGCAAAGCGTTAACGACGGAGCGTTAACGACGGAGCGTTAACGGTGGAACGTTAACGGAGGAACGTTAACGGTGAAACGTTAACGACAGAGCGTTAACGACGGAGCGTTAACGGTGGAGCGTTAACGGCAAAGCGTTAACGGAGGAACGTTAACGACAAAACGTTAACGGCTGAGCGTTAACGACGGAGCGTTAACGGTGAAACGTTAACAGCAACAGGTAACGGAGGAACATTAATGGCGGAGCGTTAACGACGGAGGTCAAACAATGATAGGATACTCATGAAACAAGGTAGCGACCGTCGGTGCAACGACATGGCCGCGATAGAACGCTACCAAGGACGGTTAACCGATGCGCGAACCGGCGGCACGGGCTAGGTTGAAAGATAACGATTTAAGGCCGGCACCGGGCTTCTCAGCAAACGGAGACCAAAAGAACCTTAATGATGGACCAAAACAGTACATGATGATCCACCGGACGCGACAACACGGCCGGGGCGAACTAAAATAGCCGGCGTCAAAAGGCGGCACGCGGCGACGGCTAAACGGTGGCCTAAATATATAAAAAAAAATTCGGAGGATGGGATGGCAAAGGGGGAATGTCTACCACATAGAACGCGGCGAGACGAACTCAACGGTATAGGCGGATTTTGCGGCGCCCCTCCGGATTAATCACAAACTGCCGATTAACGGGTTTCGGATCTAAACTTTGGACGGCCATAACTTCTAGAATAATGATCGGAACTTAACTAAATTTGACCGAGAGCTGGATGGGACCAAGAGGCACATCGTGATGTAGGTGGCTCAAAGAAATACCTTCTGGAACAACGGGGAACGCGCGAGGAAGTTTGCCGCTGTCTGAAACGCAGTCTGATCGCAGAAAATATTTTTCTGTGCCAAATCCAGAGGGAAAAACCGTGATGCAAGATGTGAATCATGTAGAGGACATCCCCAGGAGTCTACACAAAAAATTTCACGGTCAAACTCGAAAAATTGAGGGAGTTATGGCCTCGGCAAAATTCGAGATTGAAACGGCCATAACTTTTGATCCCGTGGGCCAAATTGGTTGAACTTTGGACAGCAAGCAGATGGTACATTGTGGCACACCATGGCCAAGACAGATCTCAAAAAGATTCGACGAGCTACCCGAGACGCGGCTCCAAAGTTCGGCCGATGTTGGGCGACATCCGGAGGACATGGGATGGATTTCTCGGGTTTGGGGGAGATCCAAGGGGTGGCACATGTGTGGGAGAGGCTATGGGAGGTCTATACTCGGTTGGGGTGGCGGCTAGATCAAGAAAAATCAAGTTTGGACGCGTTTGGAGAAAAAACGGGCCTTCTAGGCATTTAAACGAGAAGTTTTCGTGCATGAAACGGATTGGGGTGACGTGGCAGCACGTGGGGGCGACACGTGGCAGCGGGTGGGGGCGGCTGGGCTGGCCTCTGGCGCGCTGGCTCATGGCTGGCCTTTGGGCCGGGGCGGGCGCGGTGGAGCGGGCCGACGCTGTGAGGCGAGGCGAGCGGCCAATGAGCCCAGCGGGAGGCGAGTGGTGGCGGGCGGGCCGGCTGGCGGGGTGGGCCGGCGGGAGGAGAGAGAGGGAATGAGACCCACTGCCAATTCCGAATTTCCAGCAATTTCCGAATAAAAATAATTCCACAAATTGGATTAAATCATTTGAGGCAATAAAAATACCAGAAAAATTCTAGGAAAATTCCAGAAAATATTTTGAGACATTTTAAACTCAAATAAAATATTTTCAACAAAACTTTATATAAAATTTTCCAAATAATTAATTAATTTCAATAAAAGGGCTTAATTCAAATCAAATTCAAATAAATCCAATAAATAGCAAACGAGCTCCGAAAAATCTCAAAAATTATAGAAGAATTTCTTGAAACACAAGGAATACAAATAAAATTAAATTTATTTTATTTGAGGTTTAGAATAATTAAATTAAATTGTTTTAGCTTTTAGAAAATTTAAATCAAGCTTTATAAACGCGAGAAAATCGACGGAAATTTTTGGGAAGCTAAACTAAACCAAAAATTTTTGAAAACCCAAATTTTGGGATGTTACAAACCCCAAAGGGCAGACAACTTGCTTGGCGTCGTGCGTAGTTTCAGGCAGCGTGCTACTATCTGGAAGCAACTTCTTTATGAGGCATAACAACTTGTTGAATCCCTTATCAGACAATCCATTGGTCGCCTTCCATTGCATCAGTTCTAGTGTGGTACACAATTTTTTGTGGCCTTGTCGGCAGTTTGGGTACAGTAGAGTTTCGTGGTCCTCTCGCAGGCGCTGGAACTTTTTGTAATGTCTTTCATCGGTGTATTCTCCCTCTCCATCAAGCAGCATCTGGTCTAGGCCATCATTTCCAAACTCCCCCAATGTATCTTTGAACTAACGGTGTTGGACAACATCTGGTATATTATTGTCCCCCTCTTCTTCTTCTTCACCATCTTCCCGTATAGTCTCTTCTTCACCGTGCTTGGTCCAACAGGTATAGTTTGGCATGAAACCTCTTGAGAGCAAATGGAAGTGAAGGTGGCTGGATTTTGGCCACTCCTTCTCATTCTTGCAGTCTATGCATGAACAACATATGTAGCCTGACTTCATGTGAGCATCGACCGCACGAAGAAAAGCTTGCAAACCTTGCAAGAACTCCGGGGAGCGCCGGTCAATGTACATCCATCGCCGGTCCATCTACATTATGTAGGACTTGGCGGTTATTTTCTATAAAGCCATTTATATTTCTGATATTATTTTAATTCGCAAATGAAATTAAATTTCTTCTTTTTCACATAACTATTGCCATTTGAATATCCCAAACTCCATGGTTTTCATGCACCATTCTTAATTTCCCCAACTACGTGCAACCAAACCCCATCCTTCATCGATCGATGAAACTAAAACGTAAATTTGAGCCAGATCCACACCTTAAATGCGAGCTATATTATAATACAAGCAAATTCTAAGCTTACACAATAAGTTTTTGTATCCTACTTGGAAAGATCGAGCTAGATCTTTACATTCATAATCTTTCATCGATTATGGGGAAAAATAATCAAAATTTCTTCATGCATGATTCAAGCAAATAAGAGGCTCCATTTAAGACCAAATGTAGTGAGGAATGATGTTACTAACCTTAGTTACCTTGGTTGCGAGTAAAATGACCAAAAATTTAAAATTTTGGCAACACCTCCCCTCCCTTGAAGCTCTTGGCCGAAGCTCCTGTTCTTCTCGCGCGATGAACTGTTCTTGCTCTGGCAGTGAGCGGGAGGACGAAGAAGTTTAAATTGGTCTGACATCAGTACCGGTTCAACGTACCAACCGTCACTGATGTTAGACCATTAGTGACGGTTGGTTACTTGAACCGGTACTGATATCCCCACAGCCCAGCAGCTGTAGCTGTAGCCGTTGTGCTACTAGATAGTACCGATTTGGCATACAAACCGGTACTGATGTGAAACTATCAGTACCGGTTGGTACCTTTAACCAGTACTGACCACCCCCGAGCCCTACGGATGATCGAGGCGTATGTTCATCCAAACGAATGCCTCTTCGAGTTGAGACAGAGTAATCATCGATCAATTGAAATAATCAGAACAACAACCATGCGTATGTTCATCAAATAGAATGAACAGCTAATATTTAATATTGTCCACCATTAAAATGCTCAACTATATAATGACATTACATAGTGGATGGATAACATTACATAATTAAAAAGTTTATTTCGCGGTTCACAGCCTAAAGTACTCGTTATCTTCACTCCATGGGGGGCTATCCGGAGGTCTGCCGCTGTCACCGCTGTCATCGTCGTCGGCGGCGGGGGGGTGAATGTCATCCTCAGAGGAGGAGGATGTGCTCCCCCAGCGGATGACGGTGACGTTCTCCTCCTCTTCCTCCTCCTTCTCCTCCTCCTCCTGCTCATCGTCCTCCACCTCCTCCTTATTGTCGTCGGTGTCGGCGTCTGTCGGGACCCCGAATTTGCAAATCCGGACCCTCTGTGTATTCAGCACTAGTCCAGGAACACGCTAGTGCACACAGTCTTAACATCGGTAAATATCACAATCATACCACTCGATACTAATAAAGTACTTTATTTAAATAGTCAAACTGGTTACTCGACCTTATGGTCAAGTTACAAATGTATGCCTCGCAGGGCGAAACTTATTAAGAGAGAAATAGTAGCAGCGGAAAATCAAATAAATTCGTGGCGCCATCCAGTATACCACAGGCAACTGACTGGGCTCGCTCCCTAAGTAGACGGATCCTCTTGGAGCTCCTCCTCCAAAGCCGGTGTAGTCTCCTCTTCAACTCGGTGTTGTATTGTGGCAAGGGTGAGTACTTGGTACTCGGCAAGTCATGCAGAATGCAGGCTAATATACTATATGCATGGCTTGGTACAAAGGAATAGCTCAAGGTATATTTGCGAAACTTGACATTTGACAAGTAACATAAGTAGATTCAAAGCAAGAGAACAAGTATAGCATAGGTAACTTTTCAAGGAGTTTAATAAACATCTTTCCCATCCTAATCCACATTTCCATCAACATCATTATTAATCCATCCCAACCTTTCATATCCAAGTTATTTTTGAGAAAATTTAACCCTTGATTGTAATTCCCGAGCGATGTCCAATACCGCGGACACGGCTATTCGAATAGATTCTACACTCTGCAGAGGTTATGCACTTTACCCACAAGATACTGATCAAACACCACAAAGGCGAGTTCAGTAACAAAGTCTTTCGGAAACTTCTAACAATACAAGTGGTCCTCCCGGTTATTGCACACTAACCCTTCCCTTAGCTAAGGCGAAGTTTAGGCCAATCAACCGTTAGATGGGTACTGGCCTCGGCCAGACGCTCCCCGCACAACTTACACAAAGGGTGTAGTTGACCTCCCGAGGTCCCACAGTGCGTTATTAGCAACTTAATCAACTAGGTCCGTCCCATTACAGACATGTGGTTGCACGTTAGACCCAGTTCAAAGGCTTGCAAGGTGAAGTCCTTAGGGTGACCAGGGCAAGACTACCGAAGAACCAAATCAACATCCCCAATGCCACAACCGGCCCACTGATCATTCTTGCCACATGCCCGGTCAAAAACTATTTATCAAACCCCGCTTGATTACCATGCACCACGTGCCATCAACATCACATGATACCTTTCCAAACAGGTTCAATATATCATTAAGTCAATATTAACATTTGATTGTCCAAAATCATGTCATGAGCACGTAGCAGGTCTAAGCAGTTTACTACAACGGTCTAAAACCCATGTTGGCAATTTAATAATGTCCAACTAGTAAACCACAACTAGGGTGACAAGGGGGTCATGGCACATATTTAAGTAGTTAAGGTGTCATACAGCAAATTGGTATTTATCTAATTCCCCAAATTTAAACAAAGTATTTTCTAATTGAACTAGCATGCAATAGGTTAAATCAAAATAGGTTTCAAAATAGGATCAACATGGTCAAAGCACAACTTGCCTTCAAAAAGTACTTGTTCTTGGTCTTGAGTTGGATCCTGAGTTAATACTTCTCCTTCAATTCCTTCCGGCACTTCAACGTCTACTCGTAAAGCGTGCAAATAGAAAATACACGAATAAACAATAGGCAAAAAGTATCCAATCATCCAAATAAAATCCATAAACAGAGATAACATAATTTTATGAATTTTTAGAAACTGGAATCGTCAAATTTGGAGTTAAAATGCAAAAGTTATGATTATTTAAAGTTTAAATAATCAATTAAATAATTTTACAGAGAAAAACTTTACTCCAAAAATTAAATAAAATTCATATTTAGGTAGGTCTAAATTTTATACAAATTTAGAAATTTGAATCACTCAAATCGGAGTTGAAACGCAAAAGTTATAAGCGTTTGAAGTTTGAAACAAAATTTGAAATCATTATTTCGAATTAATAAATCATTTTCTTTTTCAGAAATTAATTATTGGCGTCGGCTGGACATGTGGCAGCCTCGATTGGTCTGTTGACGTCGGTAGGTCCATGGACTTGGTCCACGTTCGGCTCGGGTCTACCGTGGACTCGGTCCACGGCTCCTTGTGTCATTGACATGTGGGCCCCACATGTCAGTGTCACGCACGCAATTAACCCGTGCGGTCCAACTCGCTGACATGCGGGCCCCACCGTGACGTCAGCGGTGACGTCATGGTGCGGTTCGGTTGTCCCGCTGACACGCGGGCCCCGCGTGTCAGAGACACGCGCCACGCAGCGTGGCGTGGCTTGGGTACATCGTGGCACAATCTCGCCGTTGATTTGAAAATCAACGGCCCGGATTGATCTATGCTTCACGCAGCGTTTGGGGTGAACGTGGTCAATCTCGAGCCGCTGGATCTTGATCCAACCGTTGGAAACGATCCTAACCCGTAACGTTATCCATAGTACGGGCGACGTGGCCTATCGTGGGCCGTTGGATCTTGATCCAACGGTCCAGATCTAATCTGGATTCTAGGGTTTGGGGGAGAACGTGGACTCACCGCTGCCGTTCGCTCGGGATCGGACGGTCCAGAAGCTTCGCGCGGTTGATGGCGGCGCGGCGGGGCTCAGCACGGAGACAAGGACGGCGACCTTCCGCGGCGCGTTCCGAGGCCTCCGGCGAGATGAAGCACGTGCCTGTGTTCGCCTCGTCGCGGGTTATGGATCTCGGCCACGGAGGCGGGCGTGAGCGCTACTGGTTTCTGGCGAAGAACGAAGAACACACGGCGGCTGTTCTTAACTACGGCGAGGAATTGCGGCGGCGCTAGGGTTTCCCTGCATGCGTGGGTTTGGGCAACGGGCGCGGCGTCAAACGACGATCCTCGGGAGGGGGTCCACGGCTTTTATAGCGCGGAATCCAGTCCGACGCGCGGCGGAGGGCAACGGCCGCCGAGGTCTCGGATCGGGGGCGATGACCCGACCGTCCCACATGGCGTGATCAACGGCCACGATGGCTTAAGCGCTGACCGGTCCGACCAGATCCGGCCGGATCGGGCTCGCGTGGCGTGGCGCTTAATCCGCGGCCGTTGGATCTCGATCCAACAGTCCACGTGGTTAGGGTTCGGTAGAGTGGGTTCGGCTCGACCACGTGGCTCGGGTCGGACTCGGACTCGGGTCCGGTCGGATGAACAGTACAAACCCACTCGCATTTTCCAGCGATTTAATAATTAAAATAATTCCCAGAAATTCAATTAATTCATTAAAAATATCAAAAGACTCAGAAAAATTCCAGAAAAATTCTGGAAAATATTTTAGGGTATTTGGGACTCAAATAAAATATTTCCAACAAAACTTTATTTGCAAAATTAAATTCTTTAATTATTTTAAAATGGAATAAATTCAAATAAATTCCAAATAAATCCCAGAAAATTCCAAAAATTCACCAAAGTGCCAAATCACACATAGATTTAAGAAAAAAAATTTTGGGGTGTTACAAACCTCCCCCCTTAACAGAATCTCGTCCCCGAGATTTAGGGCTTACTAAAGGAATAGGTTCGGAAACTCTTTCTTCAAATCCTCTTCGCGTTCCCAAGTCGCTTCGCTTTCTTCATGATTGCTCCACTGAACTCTACAGAAACGGGTTGACTTATTTCTGGTCTCTCGATCCATAGTGTCCAGAATCTTCACGGGATGCTCCTTGTAAGTCAAATCTTCTTGCAACTCAATTGACTCTAGCGGTGTCTGTTCCTCAGGTACTCGGAGACACTTCTTCAAGCCCAGGACACATGGAATACGTCATGTACTCCTCGCTTAACGATCGTGGCAACTCGGTGATAAGCAACTTCGCCTCTGCGGCTCAAAATCTTAAATGGTCCAACATAACGGGTGCGAGTTTCCCTTTGGCATGGAACCTCTTAACTCCCGAGAGGTGTAACTCGAGGTATACAAAGTCTTCTCGTTCAAAACTCAAGTCCTGGTGACGATTGTCAAAGATAACTCTTCTCGCCGTGATTGGGCGATCTTCAACCTTTCCCCTAATCATGGCAATCCGCTTCTTGACCTCTTGAAGAATATCAGCCCGAAGACACGGGCGCCACGGTCTCATTCCAATTCAATGGCGTCCGGCAAGGTCGACCATACAAGGCCTCAAAGGTGACATCTCAGAAACTAGCTTGGTAACTATTATTGTAATCGAACTCGGCATACGGCAAACTCTTATCCCAAGAGGTAGCATAAGCCAATGCACATGCTCTTAACATATCCTCCAGACTGGTTGACTCTTTGGTCTGTCCATCCGTCTGTGGATGATAGGTCATCTTGAAGTTTAAACGGGTTCCCATGGCTTCGTGCAACTTATTCCAGAACCTTGAGGTAAATTGGGTACCTCTGTCCGATACAATCCTCCTTGGCACTCCGTGCAAACAGACGATCCTGATCATATACAACTCTGCTAACTTATCCCCCGAGTACGTGGTCTTCACGGGGATAAAATGGGCTACTTTGATCAAACGATCCACTATAACCCATATGGAGTCATAACCTCCTTGAGTCTTAGGCAAACCGGTAATGAAATCAATTCCGATTTCCTCCCACTTCCACTCAGGTATTTTCAGCGGCTGTAGTAATCCTTCTGGTCTCTGATGCATTGCCTTGACTCTCTGGCATACGTCGCACAATGCAACATGTTCGGCAACTTCACGCTTCATGCTTGGCCACCAGAATCTTTCCTTCAAATCCTGATACATTTTGGCGCTTCCAGGATGAATTGAATACTTGGAGTCATGGGCTTCCTCCAAAATCAGTTGCTTTAATTCCTTCTTGTTGGGCACACAAATCCGATCCTTCATCCATAACGTGCCTTGCTCATCCAACTTGAAGTCCTCTGCCTTGCCTTCCTCCTTGATGGTCTTAATCCTGCGGATCTTGTCATCATCCTTCTGTCCTTCCCGGATCTGGTCCTCTAGGTTAGGCTTTACTTCCAATGCGGCCATGAATCCGCTAGGTACCACCTCAATCTTCATTCTCTGGAAATCCTCACATAGCTCATCCTGACTTGTGGCTAGCAACATGCTCACAGTATGGCTTTTCCGACTCAGAGCATCGGCTACTACGTTGGCCTTTCCAGGATGGTAATGGATTCCAACATTGTAGTCCTTGATCAACTCTAACCATCTCCTCTGCCTCATGTTCAGATCCGACTGGGTGAATATGTACTTAAGGCTCTTATGATCCGTATACACTTCACATCTGTTCCCGATCAGATAGTGACGCCATATCTTCAAGGCATGCACTACGGCAGCTAACTCTAGGTCATGTGTCGGATAATTTTCCTCATGCGGCCTCAACTGCCTTGATGCATAAGCGACGACCTTTCCATTCTGCATCAGCACACATCCAAGTCCTTGGCGCGATGCGTCACAATAAATATCAAAGCTTTGAGTAACATCCGGTAGAACTAACACCGGTGCTGATGTCAATCGCTTCTTCAGCTCTTGAAATCCTTTCTCACATTCTGACGTCCATGCAAACTTCTTCTCCTTCTTCAGCAATTGCGTAAGAGGTTTCGCAATTGTCGAAAAGCCTTCAATGAAACGGCGGTAGTATCCTGCCATTCCAAGGAAACTCCGGATCTGGGTCACAGTCTTCGGCTGCTCCCAATGTAACACAGCTTCTACCTTGCTTGGATCAACGGCGACTCCTTTTGCGGTCATTACATGTCCAAGAAACTCCACCTTGTCCTTCCAAAAATCACACTTACTGAACTTGACGAAGAGTTGCTGTTCCCTCAGCTTTTCCAAAACTAGCCTCAAGTGTTCGGCATGTTCATCCTCTGTCTTGGAGTAGATTAGGATATCATCTATGAACACGATGACAAACTTGTCCAAATATTCCATGAACACCTTATTCATCATATTCATGAAATATCTTTGGCGCATTAAATCGAGTCCAAAGGACATAATCAGAACTTCGTAATGTCCATATCTTGGCGAGAATGCAGTTTTGGAATATCTTACGATCGGATCTTCACCGATGGTATCCCGATCTCGAGATCAATCTTGGAGAAAACTCCGGTTCCTCTCGGCTGATCAAACAAATCATCAATCCTGGAGTAACGGGTACTTATTCTTCACGGTGACTTCATTGAGTGCACGATAGTCAATGCACATCCTGAAACTCCCGTCCTTCTTCTTGACAAACAAAGCGGTGCTCCCACGGCGACGAACTCGATGCGATAAATCCTTTCTCCATTAACTCTTCCACTGTTTCTTCATCTCTACCAACTCCTCGGTGGACATCCGATAGGGTCTCTTTGCTATCGGTCTTGTACAGTACAAGCTCTATCACAAACTCTATGTCCCTGTCTGGCGGCATACCAGGTAGATCTTCGGGAAAAACATCTGGATACTCATTCACTACTGAGACATCCTCTATGCTGATTGCCTTGGTACTGTTAACCATCAACTGTCCTTCACTAACGGCAGTAGCTTGAAATTCCACTTTCTTTCCACACGGGCTCTCAACTGAGACAGTCCTTCGTCCACATTCCAATACGGCCTTGTGCTTGGATAACCAGTCCATTCCCAAAATAACGTCTAAGGTCTGGGTCTCCAAAATTATAAGGTTCGCTAGGAACTCTATTCCATCTATTAGTATTCTCACCCCGGAACATCCTACTTTCGTTCGGAGTTCGGAACCAGGGGTTTGAACTAAAAGCATGCACTTAAGTCTTGCAATCCCCAAATCGTTTCTAGCAGCAAAGCCTTGCGAAACAAATGAATGCGAAGCTCGAGTCAAACAAAGCAGGTGTAATCGAGTTAACAAGTAACTTACCCAGTACGACGTCCGTAGCATTCTGCAGTGCATCTGCGGTGACATGGTTGACTCGGCCTCTCACCACGGTCTGGGATGTGGTTCCTGGTGCTGGCGTGCTAGCTGGGGTGGTTCCCAAGTTAAAGCGAACTGGGGTCACTCCTGCTGTCTTCTTTGGACAATCATGGCAAAATGTCACGGCTCGTTGCGATTGTAGCGGCGTCTCAACGCTCCTTCTTTATTTGCCTGGAAGCGAGCGTTTCTAGCGAAGCTGGGGTGCAGTAGTTACGATTGACGGGTCTTGGTGCTGGTACGGTGTCCTTGTAGCATTCTCGGCTGGAATCTGAAAAACTTATTTGGTGCAACTCTCAATCGTTGCTGCGCTCCCTGACGCGATCCCTGCTGTTGCATTCTGCGCTTCCTGTTCTCATCCAGTTCCTTGCGCTTGTCCTCAAGAATAAGCGCCTTATTTACCAACTCTTGGAAATCTGGAAAGGTGTGGGTGATCAGTCCCACCTGTAGTCCTGAGTTAAGTCCCTTCATGAAACGATCTGCCTGCGGCTTTATCTCGTCGCTACATCCTCAAAGCGTAGCGTGCAAGCTGTGTGTGAACTGTTCGGTAGTCGGCCTTTGGCTGATTACCTTGCTTGATGCTCTGAACTCCTCCTTCTTAAGGTCCATGATTCCTTACGGCACGTGATCTTCGACTAAACGCACCGTGAACTCTTCCCAAGTGATATCTTGAGGGTTCTCTTGCGTGTACGTAAGTTCTCCCACCATTCAATGTTGTTCCTTCCAAGCGATGAGAAGCGAGAGTACCTTCTCATTTCCTATGCATTGAGCTATGTGTAGCTTCCTCTCAATTGACCTTAACCAATCATCGGCCTCCAATGGATTGGCATTCCGGGAGAGAAAGTGGGTGGGTGAGTCCTCATGAACTCGGCGAGTCTTGTATTCTCGGGCGTTGTCCCGATTAACTTGATTAGCAAAGTGGCCTGAGCAAAGGACGTGTTGCATCTGTTGCATCATAGCATGCATCAATCGAGTCTCGAGCAGCAAGAAATGCTCCAAAATTCTGCATGTCTAGTGGCGGTGCGGTGCTCCATCATTGGGGTTTTCTGTGGCGAGAACCACTTCCATTGCTTCCAAAGTTTCATGGTGTTCACCATCCGCCGATTTGTTCTAGGTTTTAGAGATGAGGAAACAAGAATAGACAAGTAATATGGAACTTATGCGGGCGAAAGGTGTAACTTTAAGGTCCAACTTTATTATTGATATCAATAACTTGGTATGGCTGCTTACAATGCTTAAGGGCCTTGCAACACATACTGCACACTCAGCAAACAATGAAAATCCAAATCGAACTAACACTGGAGTCTAACACCTAAAGGGTGACTCTTTATTCTAAGACGTGACTCGGAGAAGGAGTCTCACTATAAAACAAACTCTCACTCATCGAAAAACCTCCACGGCCTGGTACGGATGTCGCGGCATAGGCGCCGAAACGATTGCCATGTCCCAACGGTGTCATATCGTGGTAGTCGAAGAAGCGATGTCCTCATCGAGACGACTCCTCCGGATCTGGCTCGTGTAGCTCAAATGCAGCTGCAGTTACGGTCCATACAAAGCCATCTCCAACTCGTCAATTCTTCGCAGAAGGTGTGACACATACTCTTGAGCTTCCCGCCATCTGTTCTTCTCCGTTGTGATCTCCTTGCGGGCCTTCTGTAGCTCCTTGCTTGTATCATCAAGTACATCCTCCTGGGCGACAACAAGTCGTGCCAACTGTGTAACCATGGCATCCTCATCCTGAATCGCCTTCGGGTCAAGAAGGTTATTGCTGCGCGGGTGATAACGGAACACCGTGCTCTCCAACTCTCTGGTGTAGATACGGGTAATGTGCCGCTGTAACACCCCAACATGACAACTAAGGTCTATGACAAAAATTCGACATGACCTTTGCTAATAATAAAGAATGACACAAACAAAACATGGACCACAACATAGCGGAAGCATAAATAGTAATACGAACATGCAAAATAAGTACCACAATATACCGAAACTCACAAGGCAACAAGATACTACCGACCCCAATTTAAAGTTTGGAACCATGAGCCATAAGTTACACGGTTTAACATGATTAAATAACCAACATAATTATTTTATTCTAAGTGAGCATGTGTAGAAAGTGCTGCTACGCCCCACCCTTCATGCTATGCTCCAATGAACGGCCTGAAAGAAATGAAAGAAGCGGTGAGATTGGATAATCTCAGCAAGTGAAATACAATGCACGAATTAACAATCAAGCATTGTAAATTCGTACATTCTTCCTTTCTTTCTTTCTTAAAGAAGTAAACAGAACATACAATCATACTTTCCTCTCTTTTCTTTCCACCACATATAAGCATTCACATAAGTTAGGTAATGCATATGCTCATGACATGTTACTTCTCACCGTGCCCTTTCTCAGGAACACACGGTTACCATGCCCTTTCTCAGGAACACACGGTATTGTACCGGTACGGTCGCGGCGATCTCGCGGCAACATTCTTCCAATGCATGAATGCAAATGACATGATTCATGCATAAATAACTTCACATACATCTGAGCTATAATACATTCCATACTGATCAATAAGTAAAGAGGACAACAACAGTCTATGGAAAATCAGACATAAACAATTCAAACATGAACAAACAGAGCTATTCCACTTGCCTTTACCGATGAAGACAAAGATATTAATTGCGCCCCAAGGTCGCACCACCTACACAAGCATTTTACCTCAGTACTTAAACATTTTTCAACTTGAATTGAACACAATTAAGCGTTCCCTACTCCCACGGCCCCCGAAACACAATATTCTACCAAGCTGTCCAGAAAAAAACAGATTGCGCAGGCCGGCTTGTTTATTTTGAAGCTATTTCTGTGATATGTATAAAATTCTACAAAAATTACAGAAGTTAGATATTGACATCTTCTACAACTTTCAAAGAGACCACAAATTTTAATTATTTAGTTAACTATGCCTAATCGACAGGTCTTTAGCAGGGTACAAGGATTAGCTACAAAATTCAGAAGCGACGCTCTTTCAACAGCTACGAGCAGACGGCAGCATCAAAAATTCCAAAAAAATTACAGAAGATAGATCTCGGCCATACCTACAACTTTTATGTAGTGCAAATATTTTGATTCCCACTTTAAATTTTCCTAAAACGTGGCTTAACACAGTAGACAGATTTAAGTTTCCCATCATAACAGCGGACTTACTACAGTCATAACTTCAAATCCATAACTCCAAAAATTATGAGAAAATTACAGAATACAGATATGTATGTGATCTACAACTTTCATATAGACCAAGAATTTTAATTCCTGACCCAAGTATTTTTAATCTACAGCCCTAATCTGAATACGCAATCTGTCCCCTCTCATCCTACAGCAGTTTTCCCATCGCGATTACTCCCAAACCACAACTCATAAAAATCTGAAAAAATTACAGGAGCTAGGTTTCGATGTTATCTACAACTTTTTAGTTATGCACTTTTTCAGTAAAAATCATTTTGGTTACGAAAACGCCCACGGAAGCAGTTCTGCACAGATTAGCCGAACAGAAACGAAAATCCCTCTCTAGTTTTTGATCTACTCATCCAAACTTGAACTTCCAAACATGCAACCACTCCCTAATACCCTCTAACACGAGCTTAGCCATCAATCACAGCGGAGATCATAAAAGAAAAATACCTACACCCCGAAGAAATCGATGACAACCCCAAATGCGGCGCCGCGGCTCGAATCCTCGCGATCCTACTCCTCCTCCGGATCTTCCCCTTGCGCAAATCCCCTCTCGGAATCAACAAGGGCACTAGATCTGATTTTGGAGGGGAGGAGGAGGCATGAGAGGGAGGGGGTGGCGGCTACCAAAGGGGGAAGGGTTTGGGGGGGGTGCGGCTGCCAAAGGGGAGGTGGGGAGGTGGGGTGTGTGCGGCTTGGGAGGTGGTGGGGCGCATGGGCTGGCCCAAAAGCCGGCCTAGGCCCAAGTGGTACAAGCCCTCGCCCAAAAAAAACAATAATTCACACTTTAATGATGCTAAAAAAATATATTTTAACTTCTTTTCCGCATCCCTGAACTCCGCAAATGTTCCCGCTAAATAAAAAAAAACAACGCTCCCCGAAGGAATAAAAGAAATGGCTAGGGAAACGAATTCCGGGTATTACAGCCGCATTGCTCGTCGTGATACTTCTTGGATACCCATCTGCATTGTAGACCTCCTGGCAGTGCAGTTGTAACACCCTACAAATCTAAACTGTCGTACAAGAAAATTTCGACAGCATCTCTCCTAAAATTAGGACAAAACGGAAGCGACAACAAGATTCATAATAACCATTATAAACAGGAATAACATAAAAGCATCAATACTAGAGATAACAAGTCTAAATCAACCAGAAAACAAACATAAACGTAAAACAACTCCAAAGAGGACATCAACAGGTCTATGATTAATCAAATTTCAGCAAGCTAATGAATTATTAAATGCACTAGTCCATGTGATTCGTGATGACCCCGGAGGGTTGAATGTGCTACTAAGCCCACCCTTCAAGCTTACGACTCGCGAGAACTACCTGAAAACAACAAAATAACAAGGGGTGAGATTGGGTAATCTCAGCAAGCGGAACAACTTCTAACAAATAACACAGCCACAGTAAAACTAGCATACCAAATTCCTCATATACAATACCACATCAAAGAGTCCACATTCCTCATATACAATACCACAACAAAGAGTCCACATTCCTCATATCCAATACCACATTACGGAGTCCACACAACCTCAGTAAAATGCATATGATTGTGCACATGCTTATGCCATGATCCTCCTCACTGCGTTCTTTCTCAGGAACACACGGTGTTGTACTGACGTCTGATCAAGACGCTAGCGTCGACAAACTTCCAATGCATGATTGTGCAGTTAATGCTTCATGCATGAATTCATTCATAATTTTCCACATTGAGTCCACATATTTGCATGCCATCATATAACATGGATAGAAAACAAATAACATTGAGATGAACTATTTAGACAATTCAACCAATAGGCAACATCATTCTTCTCTTTACTCATGGTTCAAAGCCAAAGCACATTATCACATTGCTAATCTAATTATTGCAATCTTCCCAGCAAATGATCAAACCATGTATGATTAATGTCATCGGGAAATATAACGAAGGCAATGCAAACAACGATGTATAGCTCAACCATAACACTACTTCCACTTGCCTTTACCGACGTAGACGACGGATCTAGTTGCGTCCAGAAGGGGCACCACCTGTACAAGCATATTTTCAGTATGCAATAACACCACAATTGATCACACAACTCAAACACGCAATTCCTACAACCCGTTCCCTTTTTCCAACACCGAAACCCCGATCTGTTCGGATCGAACAGCAGCAACCCCCATTCTCTTTTTCGTATATTTTTTTCCACAGAACATAAAAATATGAAAAAATTACAGGAGCTAGATATTGACGAGATCTACAACTTTCCAGAAGATCATAAATTCTAATTCCTCTGTTAAATATGCCTAAACAGTCGTCCAACACAGTGGATGAAATCTGTTCCCAGATTCTGTTCGTCGGTTTGCAACATCGATAACTCTCAGAAAACTTCCCCAAAAATTCTGAAAAAATTACAGAAGCTATATCTCGACGTTATCTACAACTTTCTAGTTATAGGTTTTTGCAGGAAAAATCTTCTATGCCACGTAAAACGCGAAACAATCCGCGCTGCACAATCTCCCCTTCCAAAAACAGCACCACGTGAACATCTACCCTTCTCCCCCATCAAGATCCATCCAAACCACTCACCACCAGATCTAATACACTCCTAATCCCTAGGTAGAACCGGGTAAAAGATTGGGAATTTTACCTTGAGTTCTCCCTTGAGATCCCACGAAGAACACGCGACGATCCCCGAAACGGAAATCTGATCGAACTCCTCGCCTCCACGGCTCCCCTTCTCGCTCTCCCTCCTTCGGCGTTTTTCGTGGTGGATCTTGAGCCACCATGCAAGGGAGGAAGAACAGGGGGTGGCGGCTGCTAGGGGAATGGGGAGGCGCCCGCGGGTTGGGGGGTGGCCAGCCACATGGTGGGGCGCACCCAAGTGGGCCGGCCCACTCGGGGGGGGAGGTGGAGGTGGGAAAAGAATTCCCGGCCCAGGCCCAAGTTTTCCTCGGCCCACTGTTTCTAGCCCGAATACTCCAAATTTAATATTAATACGCCGCATAAACTTCAATTATTTAATTCCCCAAAAAATTTCCCTCATTCCTCCCGAAACAAAACCAGGAAAAAGGAACCCTAGAATCGCTCTGACGCTCTAAGGCATCACATTCTCCCCTCCTTAAAAGGATTCGTCCCCGAATCTACTCCTCTTTGCTACGGAACCTTAAAAAAAAAGGAAGGCAAATGGTAATCAACACTTTACCTTCAGCATCCTCAAAAAGTGTAGGATACTTCTTCCGCATCTGGTCCTCAAGTTCCCAAGTTGCATCCCGCTCAGACTAATTGGTCCACAAATCTTTCATTGGACACTAACACGAACTATTCCCCTATTAAAAAGGACACCTATTAGGTGAATCTGCATCGATCTGGAATCTCAACTCCCACTTCTCTCTTCAACCCGATCACGAAACTCCGCATTCCAATCTCAACTCCTCTACCATAGTTCGTCGCATTCTGGACGACGCGAACCATGTGAGACACAACGCTCTAGGTAAGTCTCTAAATCAACCCAAACACAAACTCCTATCTCCTACAAGTGATTGATCTTTTACAAAAAGAACCAATATCCACCCTTACCAACGACAGAGATAGCCTACTTTACAACCAGTGGTCCGTAGAAATCCATGAGAAACAATAACAACCGAACACAATCACTACGGTTGACACAAACTCGCTCGAACCCAAAGTGACAAAAGTTCCAAAAATTAATGTCATTACCTGCAACTTCCAAGTTGTCCACTACGAAAATAAGCAACCCCACCGAGGAACACATCAATGAAAACAATTCTCCAAAAAAGGTTTGAATTGAGTCATACACAACCTTCCTTTACTCTTCACTTTTAAACTACTTACGATCAGCGACCCACACTAGTTTTCCTTGTAAGAAGGTTTCGCCTTCACATTCTTCCACCCAAGGACCAGGGCAAGGAGTACAATCCTTGAATATACTCAACCATAACATAAACATTCATTTTCTTACCCTCAAGCTTGAACGTAAAAGAAATCTTAATTCTCACTAACACAATCGAACGACAATCACCACCTTTAAACCAAAGGGCTGAAATTCACATACACGGAACTCAACTTGGAAGAGGAACTCCATAGAACCAAAACCACCAAAAAAATTTTCTTCGGGAGAAGCTCTATTCAAAAGAGAAACACCGCGAAAAGTCTTCTGCAAATGCATTTCACTTTTACCAAAACAAATCATCTCACTTTTATCCAAGGCCAAGCCATTCAGAAAAAAAAGAAACCAATCAAGGAATTAAATGCTTCCACACAACCACCATCTCTTTTTCCTTAAAAAGGAACCAAACTCACTTCCCAACGTAAAAATTGTTTCAACCACGAATATCATTCATGTCACAACTAGAAGAATCGTCTCTTAAACAAAAACTGCCAAACACCTCACACCACAACACAACTCTAGCCCAAAATAGAAATACAAATATTTCCAGATCATGAAGTTCCAAATCTTACATTGGATTAGCTACTTCTTTTGATCAACAATGCAACCGATAACTCGACCTTGAAAACTACGGACACAGTCAAAGCATACATCCTTGAGCATAAATGTCGCATTCATAACTTAAGCTAGTTTTCTTATCAAAGATGAATGAATGACGATATTTAATAGAATAACATTCCAAAATCTCCACAAATTACTTCAAGGTTAATCATTCTTTTATCCTTGTTTTAAGCCTCAAATTAACCCACATTTGGCATAATCATTCTAAGTTTAGGAAACTCAAACACAAAGACAAAGAATACTTTGACCGAAAGTATTCAACCCAAATATCAAACAAACAAACCAATCCATATGAATTTTTAAACATAAGTTCAGCATAACTCCCGCCATCTATAGCATTCCACTACCCTTACCATTTAGATTTCAATATTCCCTATTTACTCATTGAGAAGGCCCATCAGGATTTAACAACAACTACACAACAAATTCTTACTCTTATTACCTTTTCCACAATTATAAATAAAGTTCACAAAGTGCTTATCAAAAACACATCCAACCAACACTACCTCATCAAGATCCCCACGGAGCAGCCCTAACCTATATCATCATATTCTAAATTTGAAAGGCGTGCTTCAACAAGTCTTTCAAAGATGATGAACCTATAAATTCCATACCACATACGCGTCCAACATCTCGACAATGGAAATTTATTCACCTAAAAGATGACTCAACAAGTAAATATTATCTCAACAAGGCACCAATCGTAAATAGAAGTTTAAAACATACATTTATTAAGGACAAAATCACGCGTCATGCTAACTATCCCTGGTTCACTCCATCACAACATGTTACAATTTCCACCATTTTAACAAAGGTTTTCAACAATTAATCTAATCAGTTACCACCACTACTAAGTCATCAATATCAATAATTGGCATAATTGTAAAACAACAACATTGCTTTTAGTTACCCTATCCATAGGCTATGACAAACTGTCACTACACAACATACTCCAACTATGTAAAATAGATTGAATAATTTAAGCCATCCAAAGCTCTTATAACAACAACGCTAAATTAAATTTAAATTTTTTTTTTTAGCTACCCTATACACGGGTTATAGAAAAATTGCCACTCCAAGACATACTCCAGTCTTTTTTTTTAAAGTGAACTGAATAGGTGAAATCATCACAAAGCTCTTACGGCAATGGCAAAAACTTATGTCTTCCCAATTGATATCGATACTAGCATTATTGGAACGTAACTGCATACTTCCGAATCTACTAATAGTTTGCAACGTCATAAATATCAACTCTAATCAATTTCCAAGTTAAAGTCACTAGCCAACACGATTAAATTAGAACATCTTTAAACAACCAGCATGGTTTCTTTAACAATATCGGTAGTCCACAATTACAATTAAATTGTTCTACCGACCTTATATTAAAATGTCTCTAAATAACCCACTAATTTTCTATTACCTTCACAAAGAGTTTACATCATCGTAATGTTCTAACTACGCATCAAGATTTAAAGCTTTAAACATTGTCCATGGTCAAGGGCACATTAAAATAATGCAATAAATCCTAAGCATGCACATTAACACATTCAATCATTATCGCTATAGAGCAATCTACAATACTAGAAGTTTATTTAATCTCAAGCTAAAGATAACAATTACATTTTAATTGATTCAACTCACAAATTAACTTAGAAGTACATCATTCCATAAACCACATTGTTACATACTACGTAACACAGGACATAAAATTTCTAAACACCGTCATGGGTCACCTACCCTTGACAAACAGGAGAGCAATCCCAAACAATAAAAACAAACACAGTTCTAGATCAAGAACAAACACCGATAAAAATTTCTTCTTTTTCGTGCAAGGGAGAAAAGCAAAATCCAAACATAAATGCAAGAGAGCTCGACCCTCAAATGTCCAATCATAGTAGCCAAAACTCTTCAAGAAATCCAAAACCTACACTTTCCACAAAGGAAGACGGATGCAAAAGGGAAGACCAAATGTCCAACTAAAATTTTCCGATAAAGATTCAAACTTAGCTCCATCCAAATTGATCTCGCAACAGAGAAACTCCAACCCCCTTCTTTTAAAAAAAAAAATCGGGGAAACAACAACCACAGAAATTTCCTCCCAACGACAGTCCATCACAATAAATCAAGTACCAAAGCAAAATTGTGACAAAAAGACGCGCAACGTAGAACTCTTCTTCTGTGTCTTCACTCAAAGGAGACAAAACCACAAACCGCCAAAAGGACAAATCAGCGAGTGCTCAAAACTAAGCATTTTCCTCGGTTTCGAACCAACCACATACCTTAAAAACCAACCAAAACCGACCACAAAGACGGTAAAGAACATCCGAAGGAATCCATCACCAACCTCTTCTATTTGACTCCAGTCACTACCCGATCTACGACAGACACGGATAAGTACTCTTTCCCTACAGGGGTATAATAGTTCTTCGGTGGTGACTCTACCCGGCCACACCGTCAAACCACAGCCTCACTACAAACAAAAGGTGACCGAAACCCTTCGGCACCACAACCACACTTTATCACAAATGAAGCAACTCAATCAAATCTATCATAAATATAGCATTATACATCATCAAAAGTAGCATTCAACAACAAAGCTTAAATTCAACCTTTAAGCATAAGGCAACGATACCCATACCCTTTCCTACTGTGCATCCATGTGTGTCAAATTTTAAATTAGTGATTCCACTTACACAAGTTTTAATGTTGCTATCCTATGACAAAATTTTAGTTAAAACCTAGGCCATGTTTCTAAGTTATTCCACATCACATTTTAGTTGTATCCTATAGTATGACACTAAAAATAGACATTCCAAGGACCTACACCGCCTCGATACCAAGCGTAACACCCTACAAATCTAAACTGTGCAGTACAAGAAAATTTCGACAAGATCTCTCCTAAAATTAGGACAAAACGGAAGCGACAACAAGATTCATAATAACCATTATAAACAGGAATAACATAAAAGCATCAATACTAGAGATAACAAGTCTAAATCAACCAGAAAACAAACATAAACGTAAAACAACTCCAAAGAGGACATCAACAGGTCTATGATTAATAAAATTTCAGCAAGCTAATGAATTATTAAATGCACTAGTCCATGTGATTCGTGATGACCCCGGAGGGTTGAATGTGCTACTAAGCCCACCCTTCAAGCTTACGACTCGCGAGAACTACCTGAAAACAACAAAATAACAAGGGGTGAGATTGGGTAATCTCAGCAAGCGGAACAACTTCTAACAAATAACACAGCCACAAGAAAACTAGCATACCAAATTCCTCATATACAATACCACATCAAAGAGTCCACATTCCTCTTATACAATGCCACAACAAAGAGTCCACATTCCTCATATCCAATACCACATTACGGAGTTCACACACCCTCATTAAACTGCATATGATTGTGCACATGATTTTGCCATTATCTTCCTCACCGTGCCCTTTCTCAGAACACACGGTGTTGTACCCATCTTGATCGCGCCGGCTAGGCGTCGACAAACTTCCAATGCATGATTGTGCAGTTAATGCTTCATGCATGAATTCATTCATAATTTTCCACATTGAGTCCACATATTTGCATGCCATCATATAACATGGATAGAAAACAAATAACATTGAGATGAACTATTTAGACAATTCAACCAATAGGCAACATCATTCTTCTCTTTACTCATGGTTCAAAGCCAAAGCACATTATCACATTGCTAATCTAATTATTGCAATCTTCCCAGCAAATGATCAAACCATGTATGATTAATGTCATCGGGAAATATAACGAAGGCAATGCAAACAACGATGTATAGCTCAACCATAACACTACTTCCACTTGCCTTTACCGACGTGACGACGGATCTAGTTGCGTCCAGAAGGGGCACCACCTGTACAAGCATATTTTCAGTATGCAATAACACCACAATTGATCACACAACTCAAACACGCAATTCCTACAACCCGTTCCCCTTTTCCAACACCGAAACCCCGATCTGTTCGGATCGAACAGCAGCAACCCCCATTCTCTTTTTCGTATCTTTTTTTCCACAGAACATAAAAATATGAAAAAATTACAGGAGCTATATATTGACGAGATCTACAACTTTCCAGAAGATCATAAATTCTAATTCCTCTGTTAAATATGCCTAAACAGTCGTCCAACACAGTGGATGAAATCTGTTCCCAGATTCTGTTCGTCGGTTTGCAACATCGATAACTCTCAGAAAACTTCCCCAAAAATTCTGAAAAAATTACAGAAGCTATATCTCGACGTTATCTACAACTTTCTAGTTATAGGTTTTTGCAGGAAAAATCTTCTATGCCACGTAAAACGCGAAACAATCCGCGCTGCACAATCTCCTCTTCCAAAAACAGCACCACGTGAACATCTACCCTTCTCCCCCATCAAGATCCATCCAAACCACTCACCACCAGATCTAATACACTCCTAATCCCTAGGTAGAACAGGGGTAAAAGATTGGGAATTTTACCTTGAGTTCTCCCTTGAGATCCCACGAAGAACACGCGACGATCCCCGAAACGGAAATCTGATCGAACTCCTCGCCTCCACGGATCCCCTTCGCTCTCTCTCCTTCGGCGTTTCGTGGTGGATCTTGAGCCACCATGCAAGGGAGGAAGAACAGGGGTGGCGGCTGCTAGGGGAATGGGGAGGCGCCTAGGGTTGGGGGTGGCCGGCCACATGGTGGGGCGCACCCAAGTGGGCCGGCCCACTAGGGGGTGGGGAGGTGGAGGTGGGAAAAGAATTCTACCAGGCCCAAGTTTTCCTCGGCCCACTGTTTCTAGCCCGAATACTCCAAATTTAATATTAATACGCCGCATAAACTTCAATTATTTAATTCCCCAAAAATTTCCCTCATTCCTCCCGAAACAAAACCAGGAAAAAGGAACCCTAGAATCGCTCTGACGCTCTAAGGCATCACAGCAGTGTATCGGGCGATTGCCTGGGCCCTTCTTCCTAGCAGGTACCTCAATCTTCACGTCACAAGCCTTGATCAATCCTGCTTGTCTGATCACTTCCACTTGGTATTGGGGCTTCTCAAAATCCCCGAGAGTCTGTAGCATATGCCAAAGTTCTGCGGCGTGACCAACCTCCAGATCGACGTAGTTGAACTCTCCCTCCATCTGTCACAAGAGCGCTTACGTAAGAACTCGAAATTTTTAAATCGTGACAAGGTAAGGAAAAATTCAGCAAGAGACAAGAAAAGAAAGAATGGGATGAGTCGAGATGTCATTTCTTATCTTGACAAATTTTATTCTTTTAGAAAATAGGTTTTATCCTCACTACGACCTTTCTAGCTAAGGTTGAGCCTACGGTCAAGATATGGCTCGATACCACCTCTGCCGGGACCCCGAATTTGCAAATCCGGACCCTCTGGTATTCAGCACTAGTCCAGGAACGCGCTAGTGCACACAGTCTTAACATCGGTAAATATCACAATCATACCACTCGATACTAATAAAGTACTTTAATTAAATAGTCAACTGGTTACTCGACCTTATGGTCAAGTTACAAATGTATGCCTCGCAGGCTAAAAACTTATTAAGAGAGAAATAGTAGCAGCGAAAATCAAATAAATTCGTGGCGCCATCCAAGATACCACTGTGCAAATGGTGGGCTCGCTCCCTAAGTAGACGGATCCTCTTGGAGCTCCTCCTCCAAAGCTGGTGTAGTCTCCTCTTCAACTGGTGTTGTATTGTGGCAAGGGTGAGTACTTGGTACTCAGCAAGTCATGCACAGAATGCAGGCTAATATACTATATGCATGGCTTGGTACAAAGGAATAGCTCAAGGTATATTTGCAGTAAACAGCATTTGACAAGTAACATAAGTAGATTCGAAAGCAGTAGAACAAGTATAGCATAGGTAACTTTTCAAGGAGTTTAATAAACATCTTTCCCATCCTAATCCACATTTCCATCAACATCATTATTAATCCATCCCAACCTTTCATATCCAAGTTATTTTTGAGAAAATCTAACCCTTGACTGTAATTCCCGAGCGATGTCCAATACCGCGGACACGGCTATTCGAATAGATTCTACACTCTGCAGAGGTTATGCACTTTACCCACAAGATACAGTCAAACACCACAAAGGCGAGTTCCCGTAACAAAGTCTTTCGGAAACTTCTAACAATACAAGTGGTCCTCCCCGGTTATTGCACACTAACCCTTCCCTTAGCTAAGGCGAAGTTTAGGCCAATCAACTGTTAGATGGGTACCTGGCTTCAGCCCCGGTACGCTCCCCCGTACAACTTACACAAAGGGTGTAGTTGACCTCCTGAGGTCCCACAGGTACGTTATTAGCAACTTAATCAACTAGGTCCGTCCCATTCTGAGACATGTGGTTGCACGTTAGACCCAGTTCAAAGGCTTGCAAGGTGAAGTCCTTAGGGTGACCAGGGCAAGACTACCCGAAGAACCAAATCAACATCCCCAATGCCACAACTGGCCCACCTGATCATTCTTGCCACATGCCCCGGTCAAAAACTATTTATCAAACCCCAGTTGATTACCATGCACCACGTGCCATCAACATCACATGATACCTTTCCAAACAGGTTCAATATATCATTAAGTCAATATTAACATTTGATTGTCCAAAATCATGTCATGAGCACGTAGCAGGTCTAAGCAGTTTACTACAACGGTCTAAAACCCATGTTGGCAATTTAATAATGTCCAACTAGTAAACCACAACTAGGGTGACAAGGGGGTCATGGCACATATTTAAGTAGTCAAGGTGTCATACTGACAAATTGGTATTTATCTAATTCCCAAATTTAAACAAAGTATTTTCTAATTGAACTATCATTCAATAGGTTAAATCAAAATAGGTTTCAAAATATGATCAACATGGTCAAAGCACAACTTGCCTTCAAAAAGTACTTGCTCTTGGTCTTGATTTGGATCCTGAGTTAATACTTCTCCTTCAAATCCTTCCGGCACTTCAACGTCTACTCGTAAAGCGTGCAAATAGCAAATACACGAATAAACAATAGGCAAAAAGTATCCAATCATCCAAATAAAATCCATAAACAGAGAGAACATAATTTTATGAATTTTTAGAAACTGGAATCGTCAAATTTGGAGTTAAAATGCAAAAGTTATGATTATTTAAAGTTTAAATAATCAATTAAATAATTTTATAGAGAAAAACTTTACTCCAAAAATTAAATAAAATTCATATTTAGGTAGGTCTAAATTTTATACAAATTTAGAAATTTGAATCACTCAAATCGGAGTTGAAACGCAAAAGTTATAAGCGTTTGAAGTTTGAAACAAAATTTGAAATCATTATTTCGAATTAATAAATCATTTTCTTTTTCGGAAATTAATTATTGTCGGCTGGACACGTGGCAGCCTCTGATTGGTCTGCTGACGTCAGCCGGTCCATGGACTTGGTCCACGTTCGGCTCGGGTCTACCGTGGACTTGGTCCACGGCTCCTTGTGTCACTGACATGTGGGCCCCACATGTCAGTGTCACGCACGCAATTAACCCGTGCGGTCCAACTCGCTGACATGCGGGCCCCACCGTGACAGCAGCGGTGACGTCATGGTGCGGTTCGGTTGTTCCGCTGACACGCGAGCCCCGCGTGTCAGAGACACGCGCTCACGCGCGCGTGGCGTGGCTTGGGTACACGTGGCACAATCTCGGCCGTTGATTTGAAAATCAACGGCCCAGATTGGATCTATGCTTCACGCGTTTGGGGTGAACGCGGTCAATCTGAGCCGTTGGATCTTGATCCAACGGTTGGAAACGATCCTAACCCGTAACGCGTTATCCACGCGATGCGAGGCGGCGTAATCGTGGGCCGTTGGATCTTGATCCAACGGTCCAGATCTA
Source organism: Rhipidocladum racemiflorum (assembly GCA_036346355.1). Taxonomy (NCBI): domain Eukaryota; kingdom Viridiplantae; phylum Streptophyta; class Magnoliopsida; order Poales; family Poaceae; genus Rhipidocladum; species Rhipidocladum racemiflorum. The sequence continues at coordinate 56,695,482 of CM070583.1, read as the reverse complement.
ATCTGGATTCTAGGGTTTGGGGGAGAACGTGGGCTCACCGCTGCCGTTCGATCGGGATCGGACGGTCCAGAAGCTTCGCGCGGTTGATGGCGGCGCGGCGGGGCTCAGGCTACCGGAGACAAGGACGGTGTCGGGACCCCGAATTTGCAAATCCGGACCCTCTGTGTATTCAGCACTAGTCCAGGAACGCGCTAGTGCACACAGTCTTAACATCGGTAAATATCACAATCATACCATTCGATATTATCAAAGTACTTTATTTAAATAACCAAACTGGTTACTTGACCTTATGGTCAAGTTACAAATGTATGCCTCGCAAGGCGAAACTTATTAAAAGAGAAATAATAGCAAATGAAAATCAAATAAACTCGTGGCGCCATCCAAGATATACCACGTGCAATCGACCGGGCTCGCTTCCCTAAGTAGACGGATCTTCTTGGAGTTCCTCCTCCAAAGTGGCGTAATCTCCTCTTCAAGCGATATTGTGTTGAGGCAAGGGTGAGTACTTGGTACTCAGCAAGTCATGCACAGAATGCAGGCTAATATACTATATGCATGTCTTGGTACAAAGGAATAGCACAAGGTATTTTTGCAGTAAACAGCATTTGAAAAGTAATATAAGTAGATTCGAAAGCAGTAGAAATAGGTAAAGCATAAATAACTTTTCAAGAAGTTTAATAAACATTTTCCCCCATCCTAAACCATATTTCCATCATCTTCATTAGTAAACCAAACCAACCTTTCAAATCCAAGTTATTTTCAGAAAGTCTAACCCTTGACTGTAATTCCCGAGCATTGTCCAAGCATCGGACACGGCTATTCGAATAGATTCTAAACTCTGCAGAGGTTATGCACTTTACCCACAAGATACAGTCAAACACCACAAAGGCGAAGTTCAGTAACAAAGCCTTTCGGAAGCCTCAAACAACACAGTGGTCCTCTCAGGTTCGTGCTCTACACCATCCCTTCCCTTAGCCAAGGCGAAGTATGGGACCAACACACCGTTAGATGGGTATCTGGCCACGACCACGATACGCTCCCCGCACAATCACACAAGCGGTGTAATTGACACCTGAGGCTCCACAAGTGAGTCCTTAGCGACTTAGTCAACTAGGGCCGTCCCATTCCAGCCCATGTGGTTGCAAGTATGACCCAGTTCAAAGGCTTGCAAGGTTAAGTCCTTAGAGTGACCAGGGCAAGACTACCAGAAGAACCAAATCAACATCCCGATTGCCACACCGGCCCACTGATTACTCTTGCCACATGCCCCTGGTCGAAAGCTGTTTATCAAACCCCAGTTGATTACCTGCACCACGTGCCATCAACATCACATGATACTTTTCCCAAAACAGGTTCAATATATCATTAAGTCAATATTAACATTTGATTGTCCAAAACCATGTCATGAGCACGAAAGGTGTCTAAGCAGTATACTACAACGGTCTAAAACCCATGTTGGCAATTTAATAATGTCCAACTAGTAAACCACAACTAGGGTGACAAAGGGTCATGGCACATACTTAAGTAATCAAGGTGTCATATAGCAAATTGGTATTTATCTAACCCTGTGTTTAAACAAAGTATTTTGCTAATTGAACTAGCATGCAATCGTTTAAATCAAAATAGATTTCGAAATAGGATCAACATGGTCAAAGCACAACTTGCCTTCAAAAAGTACTTGCTCTTGGTCTTGAGTTGGATCCTGAGTTAATACTTCTCCTTCGAATCCTTCCGGCACTTCAACGTCTACTCGTAAAGCGTGCAAATAGCAAATACACAAATAAACACTAGGCAAAAACATCCCAAAACTCCAAATAAAATCCATAAACAGAGAGAACATAATTTTCTGGATTTTTAGGAACTGGAATCGTTCAAATCGGAGTTAAAATGCAAAAGTTATGATTTATTAAAGTTTAAATAATCATTTAAATAATTTTACAGAGAAAAACTTTAGTCCAAAAATTAAATAAAATTCATATTTAGGTAGATCTCAATTTTATACAAATTTAGAAATTTGAATCACTCGAATCGGAGTTGAAACGCAAAAGTTATAAGCGTTTGAAGTTTGAATCTAAATTTGAATCAATATTTCGAATTAATAAATCATTTTCTTTTTCGGAAATTAATTATTGCGTCAGCATGGACACGTGGCAGCCTCTGATTGGTTGGCTGACGTCAGCCGGTCCATGGACTTGGTCCACGCTCGGCTCGGGTCCACCGTGGACTCGGTCCACGACTCTACGTGTCGCTGACATGTGGGCCCACTCGGGTGACGTCATCGGCCGACGTCGGCGGACTCGGCCACGGTGGCGACAGGTGGGTCCCACCGATGACGTCATGGGTGACGTCCACGATGCATCGGCCGACACGCGGGCCGCGTGTCGGTGATACCTGCTGCCAACGCGTGAAGCGCGGCGACTCGGCTTCGGACGCTGGCACAATCGTGGCCGTTGGTTTGAAATCCGGCCTGGGATTGAGTTTGGCCTCATGTGCTTGGGCGCACGTGGTGATCGTGGGCCGTTGGATCTTGATCCAACGGCCCAGATCCAATCTAACACAGTGCGATTCTTGATACGCGGCGCAACCTGCCGTTGGATCTAGATCCAACGGTTGGGATTAGATCTAGGATTTTCAACGGAAACTCACCGAGGTGACGTGGCACGATGCGGGCCTTTGGATCTTGATCGGACGGTTGGTGGAGCTCGGGTCGGCGATGGCTTCACGGCGGAGTTGCGGCCGCCGGCCGAGGATCGCGACCACCCAAACGGGCGGTTGGGGCGTGCTCCGGCGAGATGGATGGTGTCTTCGGGTGCGCCTGGCTTCGGGGGTGTCGAATCGGGGGTCAATGGCGGCGGAGGGCGGCGGACGGCGGCGAGGCAAGGCAAGGACCGTGGCGGCGCTTCCCGCAACTACAGCGGCGATTCCAGCGAACCTACGGCGGCTAGAGCTCGGCGGGTTAGGGCAAGAAGTGCGGCGGGTCACGGCGGTCCTCGGTGCGATCCGGGCATTAAATAGCCGGGATGCGTGCTCGTGGTGAGCCCTAGTCGATTCTGGCACAAGACTTCGGCTCGGGCGTGAGTCCGGCTCGGACTCGGCGGGAAGACGGCACGAGAACCGCCCACGTGTCCAGATCAGCGGCCCCGTCGGACCGGGCGCGAACGGTTCGGCCTGGACACGGCTCAACCGTGCAGGCGGATCTCACCGTTGGATCTTGATCCAACGGTTGGGATTGATTAGGTTTAGGAGTGGTTCGGTCGAGTCACGTGGCTCGGGTCGGACTTCGAACTTCGAAGTCGACTCGGGCTCGATCGGATGAAACGATACTTGACCCGATTTTATTTTCCAGAGATTTAATATTTAAAATAATTCCCAGTAATTCATTTAATTCATTAAAAATAGCAAATGACTCAGAAAAATTCCAGAAAAATTCTGGAAAATATTTTGGATCATTTTGGACTCAAATAAAATATTTCCAACAAAATTTTATTTGCAAAATTAAATTCTTTAATTATTTCAAAATGGAATAAATTCAAATAAATTCCAAATAAATCCAAATAAATTCCAGAAAATTCCAAAAATTCATCAAAGTGCCAAATCACACATGAATTCAAGGAAAGCAAAATTTTGGGGTGTTACAAACCTCCCCCCCTTAATAGAATCTCGTCCCCGAGATTCAGGGCTTACTAAAGGAATAGGTTTGGAAACTCTTTCTTCAAATCCTCTTCGCGCTCCCAAGTCGCTTCGCTTTCTTCATGGTTGCTCCACTGAACTCTACAGAAACGGGTTGACTTGTTTCTAGTTTCTCGATCCATTGTGTCTAGAATCCTCACGGGATGCTCCTTATAAGTCAGGTCCTCTTGCAACTCAATTAACTCTAGCGGTGTCTGTTCCTCAGGAACTCAGAGACACTTCTTTAACTGGGACACATGGAATACGTCATGCACTCCTGCTAACGACTGTGGCAACTCCAGTTGATAAGCAACTTCACCTCTGCGGCTCAAAACCTTAAATGGTCCAACATAACGGGGTGCAAGTTTCCCTTTGGCATGGAACCTCTTAACTCCCCTGAGAGGCGTAACTCTGAGGTATACAAAGTCTTCTGGTTCAAAACTCAAGTCTCGGCGACGATTGTCAGCATAACTCTTTTGTCGTGATTGGGCTACCTTCAACCTTTCCCTAATCATGGCGATCTGTTCTTCAGCCTCTTGAAGAATATCAGGCCCAAAGACACGGCGCTCGCCGGTCTCATTCCAATTCAATGGCGTCCGACAGGGTCGACCATACAGTGCCTCAAAAGGTGACATCTGTAAACTAGTTTGATAACTATTGTTGTAACTAAACTCGGCATACGGCAAACTCTTATCCCAAGAGGTAGCATAAGCCAATGCACAAGCTCTCAACATATCCTCCAGAATCTGATTGACTCTTTCTGGCCTGTCCCATCCGTCTGTGGATGATAAGTCAGATCTTGAAGTTCAAACGGGTTCCCATGGCTTCATGCCACTTATTCCAGAACCTTGAGGTAAATTGGGTACCTCTGTCCGATACAATCTTCTTTGGCCCTCCGTGCAAACAGACAATCTCGATCATGTACAATTACTGCGCTAATTTATCTCCCGAGTAAGTGGTCTTCACGGGATAAAATGGGCTACTTTAGTCAATCGATCCACTATAACCCATATGGAGTCATAACCTCCTTGAGTCTTGACAAACCGGTAATGAAATCCATTCCGATTTCCTCCCACTTCCACTCGGGTATTTTCAGTTTGTAGCAATCCTGCTGGTCTCTGATGCATTGCCTTGACTCTCTGGCATACGTCGCACAAGGCAACATGCTCGGCAACTTCATGTTTCATACTCGGCCACCAGAATCTCTCCTTCAGATCCTGATACATCTTGGCACTCCCTGGGTGAATTGAGTACTTAGAGTCATGGGCTTCTTCCAGAATCAGTTGCTTTAACTCCTCCTTGTTAGGCACACAAATGCGATCCTTCATCCACAACGTGCCTTGCTCATCCAACTTGAAGTCCTCTGCCTTGCCTTCCTCCTTGATGGACTTAATCCTGCGGATCTTGTCATCATCCTTCTGTCCTTCTCGGATCTGATCCTCTAGGGTAGGCTTTACTTCTAATGCGGCCAAGAATCCGCTAGGTACAACCTCAATCTTCATTTTCTGAAATTCCAGGCATAACTCATCCTGACTTGTGGCTAGCAACGTACTCACGGTATGGCTTTTCCGACTCAGAGCATCGGCTACTACGTTGGCCTTCCCGGGATGGTAATGGATTCCAACATTGTAGTCCTTGATCAACTCTAGCCATCTCCTCTGCCTCATATTCAGATCCGATCGGGTGAATATGTACTTAAGGCTCTTATGATCCGTATACACTTCACATCTGCTTCCAATCGAGATAGTGACGCCATATCTTCAAAGCATGCACTACGGCCTAACTCTAGGTCATGTGTCGGATAATTTTCCTCATGCGGCCTCTCGCCTTGATGCATAAGCGGCGACCTTTCCATTCTGCATCGACAAGACACATCCAAGTCCTTAGCGCGATCGTCACAATAAATATCGAAGCTTTGAGCAACATCGGTAGAACTAACACCGGTCTTGGCCGACGTCAATCGCTTCTTCAGCTCCTGAAATCCTTTCTCACATTCTGGCGTCCATGCAAACTTCTTTTCCTTCTTGATTGCGTAAGAGGTTTCGCAATTGTCGAAAAGCCTTCGATGAAACGGCGTGAGTATCCTGCCATTCCAAGGAAACTCAGGATCTGGGTCACGAGTCTTCTACCGCTCCCAATGTAACACCGCTTCTACTTTGCTTGGATCTACTGGCGACTCCTTCTGCGGTCATTACATGTCCAAGAAACTCCACCTTGTCCTTCCAAAAATCACACTTCTTTGAACTTGGCGAAAAGTTGTTCCCTCGGCTTTTCCAAAACTCGCCTTAAGTGTTCGGCATGTTCATCCTCTGTCTTGGAGTAGATTAGGATATCGTCTATGAACACGACGACAAACTTGTCCAAATATTCCATGAACACCTTATTCATCATATTCATGAAATAAAATTTGGCGCATTCGTCAGCCCAAAGGACATAATCGTAAACTCGTAATGTCCATATCTTGACGAGAATGCAGTCTTGAATATCTTACGATCGGATCTTCAGCGATGGTATCCCGATCTCGAGATCAATCTTGGAGAAAACCCGGCTCCTCTTAATCGATCAAACAAATCATCAATCCTGGGTAGCGGATACTTATTCTTCACGGTGACTTCATTGAGTGCACGGTAGTCAATGCACATCCTGAAACTCCGTCCTTTTCTTGACAAACAAAGCGGTGCTCCCCACGGCGACTAACTTGGTCCGATAAATCCTTTCTCCATTAACTCTTCTAGTTGTTTCTTCATTTCTACCAACTCCTCGGTGGACATCCGATAGGGTCTCTTTGCTATCGGTCTTGTGCAGTACAAGCTCTATCACAAACTCTATGTCACTGTCTGGCGGCATGCCGTAGATCTTCGGGAAAAACATCGGGTACTCATTCACTCTTGGGACATCCTCTATGCTGATTGCCTTGGTAATGTTAACCATCAACTGTCCATCTCTAGCTGCAGTGGCTTGAAATTCCACTTTCTTCCCACACGGGCTCTCAATCGAGATAGTCCTTCGTCCACAATCCAATACGGCCTTGTGCTTGGATAACCAATCCATTCCCAATATGACGTCTAAGGTCCGGGTCTCCAAAACTATAAGGTTTGCTAGGAACTCTATTCCACCTATCAAGATTCTCACCCGGAACATCCTACTTTCGTTCGGAGTTCGGAACCAGGGTTTGAACTAAAAGCATGCACTTAAGCCTTGCAATCCTCAAATCATTTCTAGTAGCAAAGCCTTGCGAAACAAACGAATCTAAGCTCCAGAGTCAAACAAAGCAGGTGCAGTCTTGAGTTAACAAGTAACTTACCCAAGATCACGACGTCCGTAGCATTCGCGGTGCATCTGCGGTGACATGGTTGACTCGGCCTCTCACCACGATGCAGGGTGTGGCTCTGTGTCTTTGGCGTCCTAGCTGGGGTGGTTCCTAGGTTGAAGCGAATCGGGTCACTCTGCTGTCTTCTTGGGACAAGCTGTTGGCAAAGTGTCTGGCTCGTTGCGCTTGTAGCGGCGTCTCACTGTTCCTATTTGTTGCACGGAGTAGCGTTTCTAGCGGGGCTGGGGTTTGGTAGTTTTGATTGACAGGTCTTGGTGCCGGGATGGTGTCCTTGTTGCATTACGTGGTTGGACTACGAAGAATTGATTTGGTGCAACTCTCGGCGCTATGCGTTCCAAGGCGTGATCCTTGCTTTGTTGCATCCTGCGCTTCTGTTCTCATCCGGTTCCTTGCGCTTGTCCTCAAGAATAAGCGCCTTATTCACCAACTCTTGGAAATCTGGAAAGGTGTGGGTGATCAACCCTACTTGCAATCCCGAGTTAAGTCCCTTCATAAAACGACTGCCTGGATTTATCAGTCGCTACATCCTCGGTGCGTAGCGTGCTAGGCTGTGTGAACTTGTTCGGTAGTCGACCACTGGGTGATTACCTTGCTTGATGCTCTGAACTCCTCCTTCTTAAGGTCCATGATTCCTTCAGGCACGTGATAATCTTTGTCGAATGCAATTGTGAACTCTTCCCAAGTGATATCTTGAGGGTTCTCTTGCGTGGCACGAAGTTCTCCCACCATTCGGCCAATTTGTTCCTTCCACCGATGAGAAGCGTAGAGTACCTTCTCATTTCCTATGCATTGAGCTATGTGTAGCTTCCTCTCGATTGATCTTAACCAATCATCGGCCTCCAATGGATTGGCATTCCCAGAGAAAGTGGGTGGGTGAGTCCTCATGAACTCTCGGCTGACCTTGTATTCTAGCGTGGCCTGATTAACTTGATTAGCGTGGCCTCGAGCAAAGGACGTGCTGCATTTGTTGCATCATAGCATGCATCAATCGAGTCCGAGCAGCAAGAAATGCTCCAAAATTCTGTATGTCGATGGCGGTCTTGGTGCTCCATCACGGGGTTTTCATTTGGGCGAGAACCACTCCCATTGCTTCCAAAGTTTCCACGGGTGTTCACCATCTGTCGATTTGCTCTAGGTTTAGAGATGAGAGGGAAACAAGAATAGACAAGTAATATGGAACCTATGCGGGGCGAAAGGGTAACTTTAAGGTCCAACTTTATTATTAATAACTTGGTATGGCTGCTTACAATGCCTCAGGGCCTTGCAACACATCTTGCACACTCGACAAACAAAGCGAATCCAAATCGAACTAACTCGAGTCTAACGCCTAAAGGGTGACTCTTTATTCTATGACGCGACTCGGCGTAGGAGTCTCACTATAGAACCTATGCTCACTCATCGAGAAAACCTCCACGGCACGGTACGGTCTTTGTGGCATAGGCGCCGAAACGATCGCCATGTCCAAATGATCGTGTCCTCTGTGGTGGTCGAAGAAGCGATGTCCTCATCGAGATCGACTCCTCCGGATCGGCTCGTGTAGCTCAATCTTGGCTGCGGGTGCAGTCCGGTACAAAGTCATCTCCAACTCGTCAATCCTTCGTAGAAGGTGTGCCACATACTCTTGAGCTTCCCGCCATCTGTTCTTCTCTGTCGTGATCTCCTTGCGGGCCTTGGTAGCTCCTTGCTTGTATTATCTAGTACATCCTCCTGGCGACAATAAATCGTGCCAAGCTGTGTAACCGTGGCATCCTCATCCTGAATCGCCTTGGTCAAGAAGGTTATCGCTGCGCGGATGGTAACGAACACCGTATTCTCCAATTCTCTGGCGTAGATACGGGTAATGTGCCGCATTGCTCGTCGTGATACTTCTTGGATACCCATCCGCATTGTAGATCTCCTGGCAAAGGTCAGGTGTATCGAGCGATTGCCTGGGCCCTTTTCCTAGCAGCACCTCAATCCTCACGTCACAAGCCTTGATCAATCCCGCTTGTCTGATCACTTCCACTTGGTATTGCGGCTTCTCAAAATCTCCGAGAGTCTGTAGCATATGCCAAAGTTCAGCGGCGTGACCAACTCCCAGATCCACGTAGTTGAACTCTTCCTCCATTTGTCACAAGAGTGCTTTACGTAAGAACTCGGAATTTTTAAATTGTGACAAGGTAAGGGGAAATTTCAGCAAGAGACAAGAAAAGAGAGAAGGGGATAAGTCGAGATGTCATTTCATATCTTGACAAACTTTTAGCTTTTAGAAAATAGGTTTTATCCTCACTACGACCGTTCTAGCTAGGGTTGAGCCTACAGTCAAGTATGGCTCGATACCACCTCTGTCCGGGACCCGAATTTGCAAATCCGGACCCTCTGTGTATTCAGCACTAGTCCAGGAACGCGCTAGTGCACACAGTCTTAACATCGGTAAATATCACAATCATACCATTCGATATTATCAAAGTACTTTATTTAAATAACCAACTGGTTACTTGACCTTATGGTCAAGTTACAAATGTATGCCTGCAAGGCGAAACTTATTAAAAGAGAAATAATAGCAGCAGAAAATCAAATAAACTGTGGCGCCATCCAAAGATACCACAGGCAACCAGTGGGCTCGCTTCCCTAAGTAGACGGATCTTCTTGGAGTTCCTCCTCCAAAGTCGGGCGTAATCTCCTCTTCAAGCGATATTGTGTTGAGGCAAGGGTGAGTACTTGGTACTCGGCAAGTCATGCGAGAATGCAGGCTAATATACTATATGCATGGCTTGGTACAAAGGAATAGCACAAGGTATTTTTGGCAAAGAAATGACATTTGAAAAGTAATATAAGTAGATTCGAAAGCAGTAGAAATAGGTAAAGCATAAATAACTTTTCAAGAAGTTTAATAAACATTTTCCCCCATCCTAAACCATATTTCCATCATCTTCATTAGTAAACCAAACCAACCTTTCAAATCCAAGTTATTTTCAGAAAGTCTAACCCTTGACTGTAATTCCCGAGCATTGTCCAGTACCGCGGACACGGCTATTCGAATAGATTCTAAACTCTGCAGAGGTTATGCACTTTACCCACAAGATACAGTCAAACACCACAAAGGCGTAGTTCCTCGTGAATAAAGCCTTTCGGAAGCCTCAAACAACACAGGTGGTCCTCTCCGGTTCGTGCTCTACACCATCCCTTCCCTTAGCCAAGGCGAAGTATGGGACCAACACACCGTTAGATGGGTATCTGGCCACAGCCACGATACGCTCCCCTGCACAATCACACAAACGGTGTAATTGACACCCTGAGGCTCCACAAGTGAGTCCTTAGCGACTTAGTCAACTAGGGCCGTCCCATTCCAGCCATGTGGTTGCAAGTATGACCCAGTTCAAAGGCTTGCAAGGTTAAGTCCTTAGAGTGACCAGGGCAAGACTACCCGAAGAACCAAATCAACATCCCGATTGCCACACTGGCCCACTGATTACTCTTGCCACATGCCCCTGGCCGAAAGCGTTTATCAAACCCCGCTTGATTACTCCGCACCACGTGCCATCAACATCACATGATACTTTTCCCAAAACAGGTTCAATATATCATTAAGTCAATATTAACATTTGATTGTCCAAAACCATGTCATGAGCACGAAAGGTGTCTAAGCAAAGATACTACAACGGTCTAAAACCCATGTTGGCAATTTAATAATGTCCAACTAGTAAACCACAACTAGGGTGACAAAGGGTCATGGCACATACTTAAGTAATCAAGGTGTCATATAGCAAATTGGTATTTATCTAACCCTGTGTTTAAACAAAGTATTTTTCTAATTGAACTAGCATGCAATAGTTTAAATCAAAATAGATTTCGAAATAGGATCAACATGGTCAAAGCACAACTTGCCTTCAAAAAGTACTTGCTCTTGGTCTTGAGTTGGATCCTGAGTTAATACTTCTCCTTCGAATCCTTCCGGCACTTCAACGTCTACTCGTAAAGCGTGCAAATAGCAAATACACAAATAAACACTAGGCAAAAACATCCCAAATCTCCAAATAAAATCCATAAACAAAGAGAACATAATTTTCTGGATTTTTAGGAACTGGAATCGTTCAAATCGGAGTTAAAATGCAAAAGTTATGATTTATTAAAGTTTAAATAATCATTTAAATAATTTTACAGAGAAAAACTTTAGTCCAAAAATTAAATAAAATTCATATTTAGGTAGATCTCAATTTTATACAAATTTAGAAATTTGAATCACTCGAATCGGAGTTGAAACGCAAAAGTTATAAGCGTTTGAAGTTTGAATCTAAATTTGAATCAATATTTCGAATTAATAAATCATTTTCTTTTAGGAAATTAATTATTGCGTCGGCATGGACACGTGGCAGCCTTCGATTGGTTGGTCGACGCCACCGGTCCATGGACTTGGTCCACGCCGGCTCGGGTCCACCGTGGACTCGGTCCACGACTCTCATGTCGGCCCGACATGTGGGCCCACTCGGTGACGTCATCGCCGACGTCGGCGGGGACTTCGGCCACGGTGCCGACAGGTGGGTCCCACCGATGACGTCATGGGTGACGTCCGCGATCGTCGCCGACACGCGGGCCCCGCGTGTCGCTGATCACGCGACGCGTGGGCGCGACGGCCGGCTTCCTGGACGCGTGGCACAATCGTGGGCCGTTGGTTTGAAATCCGACTACCGGGATTGAGTTTGGCCTCATGTGCTTGGGGCCGCGTGATCGATCGTGGGCCGTTGGATCTTGATCCAACGGTCGGATCCAATCTAACCTGGTGCGATTCTTGATACGCGGCGCAACCTAAGCCGTTGGATCTAGATCCAACGGTTGGGATTAGATCTAGGATTTTCAACGGGAAACTCACCGAGGTGGCGGGCACGATCTGGGCCTTTGGATCTTGATCGGACGGTTGGTGGAGCTCGGGTCGGCGATGGCTTCACGGGCGAGTTGCGGCCGCCGGCGCCGAGGCAGCGACCACCCAAACGGCGGTTGGGCGTGCTCGGCGAGATGGATGGTGTCTTCGGGTGCGCTGGCCGGGGTTTCAATCTGGGGTCAATGGCGGCGGAGGGCCGCGGACGGCGAGGCGAGAGCAAGGACCGTGGCGGCGCTTCACGCAACTACAGCGGCGATTCCAGCGAACCTACTGGCGGCTAGAGCTCGGCGGGTTAGGGCAAGAAGTGCGCGGGTCACGGCGGTCCTCGAGTGCGATCCGGGCATTAAATAGCCGGGATGCGTGCTCGTGGCCGAGCCCTAGTCGATTCTGGCGGCGCAGACTCGGCGGCGAGTCCGGCTCGGACTCGGCGGGAAGACGGCACGAACCGTCCACGTGTCCAGATCAGCGGCCCCGATCGGACCGGCGCGAACGGGTTCGGGTCGGACACGGCTCAACCGGTACGGGCGGATCTCAGCCGTTGGATCTTGATCCAACGGTTGGGATTGATTAGATTTAGGAGTGGGTTCGGTCGAGTCACGTGGCTCGGGTCGGACTCGAACTCGAGTCTGACTCGGGCTCGGTCGGATGAACAGTACTTGACCCGAGTTGATTTTCCAGCGATTTAATATTTAAAATAATTCCCAGTAATTCATTTAATTCATTAAAAATAGCAAATGACTCAGAAAAATTCCAGAAAAATTCTGGAAAATATTTTGGATCATTTTGGACTCAAATAAAATATTTCCAACAAAATTTTATTTGCAAAATTAAATTATTTAATTATTTCAAAATGGAATAAATTCAAATAAATTCCAAATAAATCCAAATAAATTCCAGAAAATTCCAAAAATTCATCAAAGTGCCAAATCACACATGAATTCAAGGAAAGCAAAATTTTGGGGTGTTACAGACGGCGACCTTCCGCGCGGCGTTTCCGAGGGCCTCCGGCGAGATGAAGTACGCGCCCAGGTTCGCCTCGTCGCGGGGGTTGCGGATCTGGCCACGGAGGCGGCGGAGCGCGGCTGGTTTGCGGCGAAGAACGAAGAACACACGGCGGTTGTTCTTAACTACGGCGAGGAATTGCGGCGGCGCTAGGGTTTCCCTGCAGGCGTGGGTTTGGGCAACGGGCGCGGCGTCAAACGACGATCCTCGGGAGGGGGTCCACGGCTTTTATAGCGCGGAATCCGAGTCCGACGCGGCGGCGGAGGGCAACGCGGCAGCCGAGGTCTCGGATCGGGGGCGATGACCAGGCCGTCCACATGGCGTAATCAACGGCCACGATGGCTTGGCGCGAACTGGTCCGACCCGGATCCGGTCGGATCGGGCTCGCGTGACGTGGCGCCGTCACGGCCGTTGGATCTCGATCCAACGGTCACGTGGCTAGGGTTCAGCCGAGTGGGTTCGGCTCGACCACGTGGCTCGGGTCGGACTCGGACTCGGGTCCGGTCGGATGAACAGTACAAACCCACTCGCATTTTCCAGTGATTTAATAATTAAAATAATTCCCAGAAATTCAATTAATTCATTAAAAATATCAAAAGACTCAGAAAAATTCCAGAAAAATTCTGGAAAATATTTTAGGGTATTTGGGACTCAAATAAAATATTTCCAACAAAACTTTATTTGCAACATTAAATTCTTTAATTATTTTAAAATGGAATAAATTCAAATAAATTCCAAATAAATCCCAGAAAATTCCAAAAATTCACCAAAGTGCCAAATCACACATAGATTTAAGAAAACAAAATTTTGGGGTGTTACAGCGTCGGCGCGCTTTCTTTTGTTGGTGGCGGCGGGAGGCGCCTGGGGTTGAAGCGGCACCGGGGACAATGGTTCAGAGTCGGAGGAGTCGGCAGATCTGCTGGCGGGAGACACAGGCTCTACCATGAAGGATTGAGATTGCGAAGACAGTCTCACCGGTGTCTGTCAATGCAGTTTCTCCATCTCACCCTGTCTCTTTTTATAGATCGCCAGGATCGGAACACGAAGAGAACAGGATGAACACGAAAAGCCGTCGCGCGGGATCAAGGCAACGCGCGGGAGATCGTGGTCGCTTGAATACCAATCGGCGGTTGACAAGACAGTTGGTTACACCAACAGTGTCGATGTGAGATCATCAGACCGGTTGGTTACACCAACCGTACTAAGCAGCCCGAGGCGAAGCAGCCGCTTAGTACCGGTTCATGTAACCAACCAAGATGCGGAAGATCGATAATTAGTACGGTTGGTTACATGAACGGCGTACTGCAACCGCTTTGCCCGGCCGCTTAGTACGGGTTGGTGTAACCAACCGTCATCGATGATCTCACATCAGATCGTTGGTATTTCAAACCGCATCTTGATGACCCCGGACTGTAGGCCGTTGAACCAGGACTGATGTAAATGTCAGTCCCAGTTCATACATGATCGGTGCTGATGTGCCGGTATGGAAGGTCAGATCTGTAGTAGTGAGTATATGCTTAGCTATGTGAAAGGAACTGGCTATCCTACCTTGTTCTTTTGCATAAATCGAAATTTAGTCAACATTAATGGGTAGTAGATTACCATCAAAATTTGTAGTTGACCAGTATATAAATATCATAAAATATGAACAAGTCACAATCCTCCATGATTGTGATCGATGATCCATTCCTGCCATACCTGGCACAATATTTGTAACATGGCTACCCACCATTTTCCAATTCAAACCTTTGTATAAAAACCCAAAAACTAGCTAGTATCAAAGTGCCAAGTCTCTTATGACCACGAGAATGGTTTTCTAAAAAGATTTACACTCTACAGAAGCGTACAACTTTATCCACAAGACACGACCAACTCTTGTTACTGCTATTTTCACACTTCATTTGGTGTGTGGTAGAGAGATCATGATAACAACCGTTACATCACCTTGACCTAACTCTACGCCACTTTGATGATGTTTGACCCTCGCTATTGAGGTGAAAAATATTTGTACACACAATATCAATAATAGTTTATGCTTATCGTGACCATTTTCTCCCATAACAAGGCATGCACCATTGTATCGGCAAGTGTTATTCCTAACACCTCGATGAGGGCACCCCTTTGAGCAAACCTATCCAAAATGCCTATACTACTATGCCCTTCCAATGTGCAAAGCTAGTCCCAGACAACTTAATAGGTCAAGGTCACCCCATAATAGCACTTGTGGTTGCACGGAATGACTTCGATTATCGCAACACTACTTTCGGACCTTAATCAACCTGGGAAAGAACCCCCCATCCACTACGTGCAAGTCCATGCACTTCACAGATTACATAAACGCATCAAAACCTAGTTTTTATTTTTGATTTTATACAAAAATAATATACACAACTTTCTCAACATGTCAAAATTTTATTCCCAAACAAATGTTGTATCCGACCATTTGTCCTCCCCAATACTAGAGCATGGCTAATCATAAACATGTAACATCCCATTTTTTTGTTTTTCTTGCATTTACTGTGCCTTTTAATTTTTGAGAATTTTCTAGAATTTATTGGAATTATTTGAATTTATTTGAATTAAGCCTTATGTTAAATTTAATTAAATATTTGAAAATTTCAAATAAAGTTTTGTTGGGGATATTTTATTGATTTTAAAATGTCAAAATATTTTCCAGAATTTTCTCTAGAATTTTTTGATATTTTTACTATTTATTTTAAATTAATCTATTTTCTCGGATTAGTTTAATTAAGAAAAGGCTAAAAATCCTTAGAGCAGTATCGGGTTGAAACCCGAGCTGAGCCCAACCCAATCTGTACCCACAGCAAGCCGTGCCAGCCCGTTTAGCCCATTAACTCGCAAACCCTAACCGCATAGCATCGTAAGCTGTAGGATTATGATCCAATGATCGGGATCTTGCCACGGAATCTTACATTGTCAGTTGTTCGCTCGAGGCTGCATAGATCGACGGGATTTTGCACATCATCATTGTCTCTGATTAGAATTTGGATCAAGGGAGCCGTGGCCGCCATGGACTCGAAGCTCATTTCGTGCGAAGCGCGGAGTCCAAGGTCTTTATAATGTGTGCCCCGGGTGCACGATCTCCCAAACCATCAAAACCTAGATCAATTCACCGAGAACCGCTGGCATTTATCCGTAATTTGAGGGTTTTGCCAAGCACCTCCGCAAGCTTCAAAGCATCGATTTTGAGATATTTTCTTAAATTAATCTGAGACCAACTCTTTCTTAAATATTTTGTCTCTAGTTAATTTTGCTATCACTATAGCATGCCACTTCTAGTTCTATGGCTGAAACTATGGTTACCTTTGGTTGTGGTGCTGAATTAATAAACTGGTTGTTCAATCAGTGGTGACTGCCTAGTTTTTCTTTACAACTTAGTGAGGCTCTGAACCTTCTAGCTCCATATGCTTGATGGCCTCCTGTCTTGGTGTTGCTCCTAGTGTATTTGTAGGACCGAGTAGGCAACTAGAGGGGGGGTGAATAAATGCCAAATAAAATTCAACTATTTCTTTCGGAAAATTAAAGACCCCTAAATAGCGGAAGAATATCTAATATCGTAGAGATCAAAACCCTAGACTAATTAGCAAAATAAGAACAAGAACTAGTTCTAAAAAAGAGCAAAACTTCTAATCAAGAATCGAAAGGAATATTGCATAAACTTCTCTTTATTCCAAAGCCATCTTCCACAGGATGACACCAAAAATCTTCTAATCTCAAAAGATTAGAAAAACTCTAAACCAACTAGATAGAGCACACAAGCTCTTCTTTGTTGTAGGCACCTTTTGCTTCTTGCCCTATTTCATTGGATTGATTGCTTGAATTTCTAAGCCCTTACAACCTCTATTTAAAGAACTCCACAGCCACCGATTCCATCTTGTATTCGGATCAAACAAGCCGTCTCCATGCCAAACTGCAACCACGCCGGCCGACTCGGACACCTTTCGGACAGCAACTCACGGCAGCCAGCCTCCACTCGGACACGGAATCGGACAGCAATCTGCCGAGCCGAAACCCTCTCGAACTCCTCTCAGGGCACTCACGCACACATGCATTTAATGCATTCACACATGCATGCAGACACACACACAACACCACGCGCACGCACATGCAACACTGTGTTGCACTCACGCACGCATGCACACACTCTTGCATGCACACACACACACACTTGTATGCATGCACACACTCTTGCATGCACACACGCACACACGTATACGGTCCACCTGCCGCTACGTAGCAACGATCTCAACCTCACGTGCACTATCCTCTAGTCCAAACATCTCGCATGACATCCTCGACCTTCACGACCTCAGTTTCTCCCTGAACCTAGTCTCGGTCCCGTCATCGACCATGTTCGACCTCAAGCAACACCTGCACATGAACAAAAACACAAAACAATTCCGAGCACAAGTCCACGACTTGACTCACATCAATCCATGCAAATACTCACACGAATATTGCATAAAGTCCACTTCAAAACAAGTAACATGAAATTCTCACCAATTTTATTATCTCAAAATCAAATTAAACACAACTCCAATTTTGCTCAAAAACATGTGTATGACGGACCAAATAATTTGGTCTGTCATACATGGGAAAAACGAAGTCACCAAAAAGCATGTGTATGACAGACCAAACTTTTTGGTTCGTCATACATGGGAAAAAACGAAATCGCCAAAAACCATGTGTATGACAGACCAAACTTTTTGGTCCGTCATACATGGGAAAAACGAAGTCGCCGAAAACTAAGTGTATGACAGACCAAAACATTTGGTCCGTCATACATGGAGAACTCACTGTTTTCTTGGAAAAATATCGAACACAAGCACAAGCACATTTTGCAAATTCAATTCTAAACCAATTTTTTCAGCACATGATTTCACAATCTCCCCCTTGATGAAAACATTGGCAACACCACTTAGAATTGAACATTTGACATTCACTTTACAAAAGATTTTGAAATCCAAGGGATCAAAGACCAAAGTAAGTGTGTTGGAAACAACTCCCCCTTTTTCTTCTCCCTCTTTTTCAATAACAACTCCCCCTTTTTCTTTTCCCTCTTTTTCAATAATCTTTTCAACAATTCCCAATTTTCTCCCCCTTTGACAATGTAGACATCAAGAACTCAAAACTCCCCCTTAATGAATGCAGTATCTCAAGCTTTGAAGTATATTCAAGGTATATAATCAAAGTAAGGCATTTGGAGAATTTTTACGAGAGTTTTCACATTTTTTTTTATCAATTTATCCAATGAGAAACCAAATTGTGAGAATATGGAGGCTCTAAAACATAGAAAAGTAGTTGCATAAGCAAATTAGAGCAAACAAGTAAAATATCATAAACTGATTTTGCCAAAGCTAAAAAGAAATCTATCATGAGCAAAGAGAGACTTTCAAATTCACTAATGTTTGTCTCAAGCCTTTTCAAAAATTTGAATTTCCTTTTTCTCTTTTAGCAAGTTTGACAATTTTTCTTTGTGATCAACAGGGATGACAAGTAACTGCACACTAGCCCATACTTGTGTATGAGTAGGTAGTTCTTTCTTGTATCTTTCTCAGTTTAAATTGGCAAGTGGCTTCACATTGTTCTGAACTTTTGTTTAGACAAGTAGCCTTTTCTTGCATCTTTTGCATTTAAATCCCTGGCAAGGAAGCTGCACATTGTACTAAACTTGTGTTTAGCCAAGTAGCTTTTGCTTGCATCTTTTTCAACTTGCTTTTATCATTTAAAACACTGATTTTGCTTGAGACTCATAATGATTATTTGAAGTCCAACAAAAAGCTCACACATAGTTTCTAATCAGCTCTAGCCTTTCAACAGATGACAAGAAACTTTTAAGCCTATTTCACAAATGCAATACTATAATGAACAAGAGCCAAAATATTCTTGAAAAGCATCTCAAATTGAATTATTTTAGTCTTTTAGTCTTTTAGTGAGAAGTGAAACGATGTAGCATTAATTTGACTATATACACAAGAATAGTCAACAAAGCTTTGTACTACATGATGCAATGAAAACAGGGGTTTTTACTTGAGGTGTAAAGTCAAAATACCACTTATAAAAAAATCACTTCTAGGAACCAAAGTCAAGTAACCCAAAAAGAGATAAACTCAAGACTCCCCCTCAAATCAACCCATGGGGATGAATGATCCCAAGTTCACCGCGTAAGAAAGAAAAACGAGAAAAATCAAGCGGTTTAGTGAAAATATCGCAAAGTCGAGCACCGAATCAACAAATTTCAGTTCAATAGTTCTTTTTCAACATGATCTCTAAGAAAATGAAATCTGATGTCAATGTGTCCAAGAAAGAGAATTACTCAAGAAGTGGCATGAACCGGATGTACTTTTCTATCAATTCCACATCCTCCAAATTCAGCATCGAGAAAGGTCTTAAACTAATGCGTGAAGAAGCAGAAAGCCAAATGCCAAAATCTTGAGTACCACGGAGATACCTTAAAATCCTCTTGATAGCTTGTCGATGTGAAGCACGCGGGAAGCTTGAAAGCGAGCACACAAGCACACAAAGAAACTCCAATTATCTCATCCTCAACAAAGATCATCATCATCTTCATCAACAAAGATACTCTCCCCTGAACATATGCACTGTACTGCACTATTTGGACTAGTGCCTTTTAAGTAAAACAGAGGTGGAGGAAGCATCTTGAAAAATAACACTTTTAGCACGAGATGCACAAGTGAAGGAGGAGAACCAATTCTTATCATCGGACATGTGGCGTGAGCATCGGAATCCACTAGCCATATGTTCTCCTTCCTCGCGTGAGAAGCCTACATAGAAGCGAGAAAGTGTCGATGTCTCCGATCTTGGGGTTAGAAATAAGATGTTTAGGAATCGATCTTGAGACACACGACGCACAACGATTGGCACAACACGAGCATTCTTATGCATAAAAGAAGATTTGTCTTTTCTCGTGTTCTTAGCAACAAGAGGTATTTGCATCACCCTAGGCACATAATGAGAAATGAAACGTGCTGTCGAAATTAGACCTAGCATTAAACCTTTCTCTCTTTTGTTGTTTAGCTAGTCTAAAGCAAAAGTCTACTAGATGTCCATCTCTACCACAATGAGTGCAAGTGTACTTAACATGATGTTTTGCTTTAACAAGAGAAACACATTTTGCATTCATCATAGTAGAAGATAAAAGACCACCAGATTTAAAGACATTTTTCTTAGGCTCATTGACAATTTCAAATTTTCCACTTCCAAGTGTTTTGACAACAGTGGGAGCATGTGATTTAAGATGAGCATAAGAATCAAAACCTAAACCTTTGTTCCAGTGCTGACTTTTGATTGATCCAAAATCATGTTTAGGTTTTTCTTGCCATCGATGAAGCGTTCCAAAGAATTTTGCAAGTAATCAACTTTCTTAGCAAGAGTTAAACAATTATCACAAGGAGTGTCAATTTTAGCTTTCTGTTTCTGGCAATTTGAACACGAGTTAATTTCATGAGTGAACATGTCATTTGTTAATTGTGTAACTCTACAATTTGCATCTTTTAATTTCAACTCAGGAATTGAACATTTAGAGCAAGCAATTTGATCATGTAAACTATCAGTAGAGCAACCAATATTTTTCACAAGTTTTTCATTTTTCAATTGTTCGGCATAAACTTGTTCTAGTTTAATGACATGTTCCTCTTTTAGAGACTTAATTTCAAATTTGAGATCTAAGCAAGTATCACAAATATTTTCAGAATTTGAATTTCTAAGATCAAAGTTTTCAGATTTTAGCATAGATAGATCTTTTTCTAAGTTTTTATTTTTGAGTGAAGATTTTCTTAAAAATTCTCTCAATATGACTAAAACTTCACAAACTCATCATACGAAGGCATTACCTCATCACCATCCTTTGGAAGTCTTGTCGTTGTCACTAGAATCACTAGTGTTCCCTTTTGCCATGAAGCACGATCCGGTGAAATCCTTCTCTTTCAACCGTTTTCTTCGCTTCCGTATCATCTTCAGTTGAGTCATCAATGTCGCTTAAGTCTAAGCGACCAATTGCCTCGAAGACTTTGTTGAGCATCTTCTTCGTCCGTTGCTTATTTTTATCCTTGCTCTCTCTTGGCCGGAAGGACTTGGAGGAGTTGCTTTGCTCCTTCTCCTCTCTATCTTTGTTCTTGAAACAGTTAGCACGGATGTGCCCTCGCCTTGCCGCTTGATTGTAGCGATGGATGGATGATCCTTTTCTTTCCCTTGATCTCATGTAAGCTGCATTGACACGCTTGGAAAGAAGAGCAAGTGTATCTTCTGGTATTTGATCTAGTTGTTCATCACTAAGAGCACTCAAAGCAGTAATGGAATATGATGATGAAGAACTAGTAGCATTATCATATGAAGAGGAATTAGCATTAAGAGCCATAGAGTTATCATTGGATGTTCTTGAAACAATGTCTATCTCAAAAGTCTTGAGACTAGAATATAGTTTATCCAAAGTCATTTCACTCATCTTGTGAGCTTCCCTAAAAGCGATCACTTTCATTTGCCGATTTTAAGATCAAGAGATGATAGGAAATGTCTAGCATTTTCAGAGTCGGTGTACTTTACATCTACAGACTCTAAGATTGTTTAAGATTACGTTAAGCGAGCAAAACAATCATCTAGAGATTCTCCAGAGTTCATTTCAAATCTAGTGTATTCCTTTTTAAATTGATCTTGCCTAGCTTCTTTTACAGAGTCAGTGCCCTCATGATAATCTTGAAGAGATTTCCAAATTTCATGAGCAGTGAGTAAATGACAGACTCTATCGAATTCTTTTCTAGCAAGTCCTTGAAGCAATATGTTTCTAGCTCTATTATTGTTTTCAACATCTTTTTCAAACTCGGTTTTATCAATATCATCATTTGAAGGAAGCTCGTATGGAATCTTTACCTTACGCCAAATAGCATTACCTTGAGCTTGAAGGTATGCAATCATCCGAATCCGCCAGTGGGGAAAGTCTGTGCCATTGAAGATTGGCGGCTTGTTCGAGTATATCTCTGTTGCCATAACTTACCGTTTACTAATCACCTGTTAAGATGGATTAGTAGAGCCAAGCTCTGATACCACTTGTAGGACCGAGTAGGCAACTAGAGGGGGGGTGAATAGATGCCAAATAAAATTCAACTATTTCTTTCGGAAAATTAAAGACCCCTAAATAGCAGAAGAATATCTAATATCGTAGAGATCAAAACCCTAGACTAATTAGCAAAATAAGAACAAGAACTAGTTCTAAAAAAGAGCAAAACTTCTAATCAAGAATCGAAAGGAATATTGCATAAACTTCTCTTTATTCCAAAGCCATCTTCCACAGGATGACACCAAAAATCTTCTAATCTCAAAAGATTAGAAATACTCTAAACCAACTAGATAGAGCACACAAGCTCTTCTTTGTTGTAGGCACCTTTTGCTTCTTGCCCTATTTCATTGGATTGATTGCTTGAATTTCTAAGCCCTTACAACCTCTATTTAAAGAACTCCACAGCCACCGATTCCATCTTGTATTCGGATCAAACAAGCCGTTTCCATGCCAAACCGCAACCACGCCGGCCGACTCGGACACCTTTCGGACAGCAACTCACGGCAGCCAGCCTCCACTCGGACACGGAATCGGACAGCAATCTGCCGAGCCGAAACCCTCTCGAACTCCTCTTAGGGCACTCACGCACACATGCATTTAATGCATTCACACATGCATGCAGACACACACACAACACCACGCGCACGCACATGCAACACGGTGTTGCACTCACGCACGCATGCACACACTCTTGCATGCACACACACACACTTGTATGCATGCACACACTCTTGCATGCACACACGCACACACGTATACGGTCCACCTGCCGCTACGTAGCAACGATCTCAACCTCACGTGCACTGTCCTCTAGTCCAAACATCTCGCATGACATCCTCGACCTTCACGACCTCAGTTTCTCCCTGAACCTAGTCTCGGTCCCGTCATCGACCATGTTTGACCTCAAGCAACACCTGCACATGAACAAAAACACAAAACAATTCCGAGCACAAGTCCACGACTTGAATCACATCAATCCATGCAAATACTCACACGAGTATTGCATAAAGTCCACTTCAAAACAAGTAACATGAAATTCTCACCAATTTTATTATCTCAAAATCAAATTAAACACAATTCCAATTTTGCTCAAAAACATGTGTATGACGGACCAAATAATTTGGTCTGTCATACATGGGAAAAACGAAGTCACCAAAAAGCATGTGTATGACAGACCAAACTTTTTGGTCCGTCATACATGGGAAAAACGAAGTCGCCGAAAACCAAGTGTATGACAGACCAAAACATTTGGTCCGTCATACATGGAGAACTCACTGTTTTCTTGGAAAAATGTCAAACACAAGCACAAGCACATTTTGCAAATTCAATTCTAAACCAATTTTTTCAGCACATGATTTCACAGTATTGCTCTTGCTCTGAAATTGGCTTTCGATGGGGCTATGCTCCAGGGCTATGTACTTCTAGGAGCTCTACCTGGGAGACTTGGCTCTTGTCAATAGTTTGCTTTGTGTCTCCTTAGATAAGACTTAGCTAGTTTATATAGCCATGGCAAAGGAGGATCAATAGGGTTTGAATGGAGGCTTAGTCTTTGCGGCTGGAATGATTGCACACATTAATTAGCTTTGCTAGTGCTTTGCTCTTGGTCTTGTGGCTTTCTCATGTAGCTTGGTGACTTGCTTTGGTCTCAAGGTTCTGGAGGTTTCGGCTGGGACATCTTCACAGTGCCTTCAAACTTATCTTTTACTAATTTGAAAGATTCTACCTTTTTACCATGGAGATTTACTTTTCTACCACGCGATATTTTTAACATACGCGTGTCTACGGTTAAATTCACAGGTTTTGTATATTGCCAAATGATGAAACCCAAAATCGTGAGAGGTGCTGATTCAGCCCGGATGAATCTGGTATATCAGTGCACGATAATCTTTAATATGGGTCTGATGGCAATTCTTCTTTTCATTATTTTGTTTAATCTAATGCATTTATTTCATTCTTATTCTTATATGTGTGCAATTGAATATGCAGGTCCATAAATAAAGATCAGGCTAGCATTGTAGTTTGTAACTTACAATCTTGTAATTTCTTTTTAGAATGTACTTTGTGATTAGACTTGTAATGGAATAGTCGTATGTGTTGTAATTCATATAATTGTTGTATGCCATTATAAAGATTCGTGTATTTCCTTTTTGTTGTAATTGTAAACTGTAATGTACCAATACACTTAGTGTGTTGTAGTTTAATCTCATGTGATGAATACCTTTTGATCAGGAAGAGTGTTTGGTTTATTTTATTTGTTAATAAACTATGCACAGTCAAATTGCCATAATTAAACTTCTTGTCCGCGATTAATATTTTCACACTACTTTTGACAGCTTTAATTAATATGTTCTCACTGCATTAAAGCGGTTCTAGAAAATTCTATCAATTTTAATATTGTCTTACCACTATTCATAGTCAAACAATTACTAGTCAAATTTCTTTTCATTAATGAAGTCATGATTACTATTCATAATTGCATTCTAGAATTTTCTCACTTATTTAACATTATCTTCTCATATTGATATTTGTGCCTTCTACCTTTTACTTTTAACTTTTTACTAATTCAATTTAATTGATTTTTCAATCAATAAAAGATTTAGAAATTTAGAAAGGATAATAATCCAAAATACGATCATGTTAAATTTTATTTTCTTAGTTTGCTCAATTTAAAAGACTTCAATTATGGTGATTGCTCTTTACTATAATCCAAGATGTGAAGAAAAGATAATATTTTAAATTAAATATTTTGATTCCAATTAATATTTTTATTCAATTCTATTTTTAGATTTCAAATTTTATTATTTTCTATTTTTGAAAATTTTGGGTTGTTACAATCTCGAGCTCGCGAGCTTCATCGAGTCAAGCTCGAATAGCTCGCGAGCCTACTCGAGCTTGAATCGAGCTTTCTTGAACCGAGCTTACTTGAGCTTATTATGGAGCTTACTCGAGCTTGTTATCGAGCTTACCAGGTTTACTGAGCTTACTCGAGCCTACCGAGCTTATTCGATCTTATCATACTTACTGAGCTTACTTGAGCCGAGCTTTAGCCTACTCGAGCTTGGACCGAGCTGAGCTCGAGCCTGGATCAAGGCTCGGACCCCAATTTGAGCTCGGCTCGAGCCTTATCGAGCTCGAGCATGAGAGCCTCAAGCCCGCTCGAGCTCAACCCGTTTACAACCCTACCGGTATGTCCTATCACATTAAAAAAATAAAAAATGCTATAAGATCATATTTTTAGTAGATCAAATTTGTTGATTGAATTGATTTCGATTTTGATGGTTTGGGATTTTGAAGACCTTATAACTATTTGTATTGTACTTTTAGTAAAATTCAAATGTATATGTTAGATTTATGATGTTATGAAATCATTGTACAAGCCATAGGGTTGTATGTGTAAAGTGTACACATTCATAAAAATATTTCTAGTTTGATCTCTATGAGAAAATTTTCTAGTTTGGCCGCTGCCAAATTGGCTCTATCGTGGACAAGGAAGTTCTTACCGACACAAGCGAGATTCCCTCGCAAAGCTGCTCTACCAAACCACTAGTCTTGCCTAGGGTTTGAAAATTTATTTTAGGGTTTCATCTCGACACCCTTTGAAATTTGAAATTTCGATAAAATCTCGTTATTTCGGACAAAATCCTAATGAAATACAAAAAGAAAAAATTTAATTGGGTAATTTCTAAACCAAAATTTCTGAGATTTCAGTTCAAAATACCTAAATTTTGTTCAAAAACAGCGAGATCTCGGTCAAAGTCAAACGAAGTAAAAATGGTTCAAATGACATCAAAAAGTTTTGAAATTTTTTTGGATGGTCCTGACACATCAATAATATTCCCATAAAAATTTCAAATTATGATCAATCCTAAGGAATTTTTAAAAATTTGGAAAGTGGTACTGTCATGATAAAAGCGTTACCGACAAATTTGAACCGAATGAAAAATAGTTGAAACCACGTTATAAAATTTTGAAAAAAAATTTGGATTGTCCTGATACATCATTAATGTTTTTATAAAAATTTTAGATGATGATATATCCTGACAAATTTTTAAAAATTCAGAAAGTGGTACTGTCTTGATGAAAGCGTTACCGATAAATTTGAACCGAATGAAAAATGATTAAAACCAGGTTAGAAAATTTTGGAAGTTTTTTTGGATGGTCCTAATGTATTTATAATATTCCCATAAAAATTTTAGATGATGATCAATCTTCGTGAATTTTAAAAAATTCGGACAATGCTACTGAAGGCTAACCGGCAAATTTCAACTAAATGAAAAATGGTTCAAAACATGGTAGAACAATTTGAAAATTTCTGCGGATGGTCCTAATACATCACTAATATTACTATAAAATTTTCATATGCTGATCAAGCTAGTTTCAAAAATTTTGCATGATAACAGGATGCTGGGCTCTGTATTATGGAACAACTTAAAACGATATGTTAAACTTAAAAGTCAAATTTCCCTCTCTCAAAATCAGCCATGACTCTCTCAAAGCACCACCAATACACCCAAGTTGCAGTCTTAACATACTGATGCTTGAATGCAGTCTTTTCCGATTAAAAAAATCATATAACAAATGTTGGAGTAACCACTACTCAATAAATTGCTGATGAAAACTATAAAATTGTGGTAATTTATTGGAAGTGTCCATTCAAATATTATTATATTGAAAACTTGAACTTGGATAGGCGAAGTGGATGATCTAGCAGTTGCAATGAAGACAACCGAGATCCTTATTTTATGACCGTGAGAATTAATGTGTATAGGCTAACTGGATAATCTACCTACTGCCCCACCTGAAAAATGACGTGAAAAATCCAATCCGATCAAAATACAAGCAAATTTCAGTCAAATTTACCGAGATTTCATCAAGATTTTTAGGTTATTGTAGCACTTTGAATTTTTTTTTAAAAAAAATTAATTTCGTCAAGATTATGAAACTCAGGGGGTCTAAAATCCAAAATTTCACCGAGATTTTGATCTTAATCTTGCCTGAGGTGAGGCTAGGAGAAGCACAATATACAAACAAACCCAACTCTACTCTACTAGCAAGGAGGTAGTGCAAAGTATCAAACATATCTCATTACTCAACCGCAGCGACAGATTTTACCACTTTAACACGAATGGCGGCGTTCTTTGTATGCGTCATTCGATCGAGACACAAGCGCATGTGACTAGTTTTTCATCTGCCGCAAACAGATGCTAGCTTACCTAATAACTAGCCCAATAAGCACGGCGCAAGTGTGAATGAAAAATGATTTCACGTTTTTTTTTCTCGAGGAAAAATAGACATAGATGTACTTTTAAATTTTTTGGAGGCCTGAGAAATATTAGAGATCGAGCTAAAAAAGAAGTACACATATTTCTGTTGATGAAAATATTTTTTTCGGGGAGAAGAAAGGACCCAGATGTAAAAAAATGGGGACCTGTTTGTTATATTTTTAGACCTTGTCGCTATCCCGAGAAAGTAGAAAAGAGCTCGTTCGCGATTCGTATTTAACGGTAGCTTTTTTCTGTAAAGTAACAAGCGAGGGACTCAAACGCGATTCGAAAAAGTTTTTTTTGCCCTCACAAAAAATCGTGAAGGGTCTTTTCATAATTTTGCAAAAACCTATCTGTAATTTAAATGAATGAAGGGACTTTTTCGTAAAAATCGCGGAATGATACGTGGATTCATTGAGGCATGAAACCTCCGGAATGTGACGGAGGGAGTACTTACCCGAACTGATGAACCACCGCAGTGGCATCTCCTAAAATGCGAACCATGACATAGGAAGAGAACGCAGCAGGCAAACACGGCCGGCTTGGCAAATAGCAGCTGCGCTCAAGATCTGCAGGGTTGTAAACTCTTTAAGCCAACACTCGCAACCAAAGGTAAAAATACCCAGAATGACAACAATACTTCATGTACGGCTTTGCAATGACAGATCTACACTGCTACATGAGAATTAAATTATCAGTCACACAAAGGAAGTGTTGACAGGAATTGTGTTAACACACACGGCACAGGGATCTAAGTTGGCGAGTCATCACCGCGGGTGTTATTTACCACCAAACCGACGGCCCAGCATAGAACAGTATGCCACACCCACTAAACTGGGTGAAACCGTTCCCCAGCAGCACAACATAATGTTTGACAAGAGACAACGAAGCCTGAGTTCTGCAAACATTTGCTCTACTGCACTGTACACCTCAACCTTCGCAACAGCCAGGAAAGGGCCGATTCGCCACAGAAGCAGCGCATCTCCTTGCCAACAGATGTTTGTAGTCAGACTTGTTACCTCCTCTGCCTTTTTGACTCAACCTACAATTCACAAGCCAAAAGAGGACACATTAGATAAAAGGTGATAGGAGACCAAGTATATAAGCAGTTGAATTACTATTGAAATGAGAAAAGGGGTAAGACACCGTGTCCAGTGCCTGACTGCCTATGAAAATCCTACCAAATTAGATAGGTATTTGGAGAGCAAAGGCTGATAGCTTAGGGCATCAGCATGTTATGGATTTACTGACTTCATTTTTTTCATATACTTTGTTTCTTAGAGCTTAACATGTGCAGATTACATCTAAAAAGAAGCATTAACAAACATGTAAAGTTCAAGGCTTAATTCTGCCAGAGTGCCAGTCAATGATCAACTACACCTATGACAACTATTCCCCCAAAAAATGAACTATGTACGAAAAATTAGGTGGTGCTTATGAATTTAAGTTCAATAATGTCTGGCAGATACATATTTGTGAGGCACATGCAAAAGATTCCAGTCCAATCATCTACTTGCAAATTGCATAAAGAGATACAGGAAGTAAGATGTTTGGGTGTTCAATAATTTACTAGGAAGGCTTTGAATGAGCAAAAGATAGCATTTGTATCTGCAATATCTGAGAAAACAGAAGCCCCACCAAAGAACCGTGAGCTACTTTCGAACAAAGAGTAAAACTAGTAAGCTTAAGATATCAATCGAGGCAGCACAATCTTGGATCCACTCCAAACAAGAACAAACTCAAAGAACATGTTTTAGGGACTTTATTGAAATAAATAAATAAGAAATGCCTTCTGAGCATTTGCTCAGCTACTGAACAATGAACGTGATATATTGGCAAACAATGCCAAGAGCTGCAAGACAATTCCACATATGTAATTCCTAAGAAAATAGATCAATAATCTAATAGGGCAAATAATGAACTACCTGCAACAGCAAATATAAATAATCACCTCCTCCAGTATGAACAAAATATTAGCTTACCTTAGGCTCAGACTTTGGTGAAGTTGCATATGCATTTGAAGGTCTCTTTGCACCATTTTCCTTAACACAGTCCGAGCACACAAAGTGTTCTAGTTTTTTCGCTTGCTCAATGGTCATACTCATGCAAGTTGGATGAAACCTGTGTGTGGTAGGATCTGAATAAGGCAGGAGCACAATAACATACAAATACAGAAGAACAATCGAAGAATACAAAGAACAGGTAAAATTGTAAAATGCTTACATTCACAATTTTATATAGTTATATTTATCTGCACAGCTCCTGAGTCCTGACACCACAAACATCTAGCGGACGGAAAGCTAAATATATTTCAGATTTTATTTTGAGAAGTGCAAGTGACATGACAAGCAACGCAAGTGCATACTGTCTCAGAAGCACACAGTACATTTTTGCATTCCTATGAACATAGGACCAATGGACTATGGTTCCTACAAGAGATCAATAAGTTTTCCATACCCGTAAATGGCACTTAGAATTCTAAAGCACTAGAGAAAATGAACATTGTACTTGGTGAATAAAGATTGGCTAACAAAGTATGGCATGAATTTCATGAACATAGGAACAGACTGACAAATACAGATGAAGTATCTATTCAGCAAAAAAACATAGCAAGAGACTATAACAGTTCGCTTGATACAGCTACAAAATCCTAACATTTCAGCGTGCAACCCTGAATCCTCTGGCATCACTTTGTACATGAAATGATGAATTTTACAAAAATGACCGCAGTGCATGTTCCAATAGGCAGTGCAAGATGCAGAACAAATACACATGTATAATGAGATCATATAACTTATCTTAAAAAGATTGTTCTAGAGATCCAGGGATAATGAGATCACAAATGTTTTATGATCATTATCTATTTTAACTTTATAACTAGACAGTAACAGCATGAGTTCCCCAAAAAACCTGGTGCGTTTTTCAAATGCCTTTTATGATAGTTCCTGTAGGAACCATACTTTTTCCTGCAGAGTTCCTGTGAAATTACTGCAGACCAAACAGGCCCCAACTAGTAAGGCATGAGATAGACAGAACACTAGAGCTTTTAGGAAAGGCAGATCAAGTTAAGTACATCAATGGAGGTTTGATATCATCTCGCAAGTCCTGTAACAACTAACAAGTGATCATCGCTATTGAAGTTATCAAAATCCCAGGAATGACTGCCACTTTCCATTATCTTTACTATTTCAAATGTACATCTAGTTTCTCTATTTCCATGCAGCATATACAGACATACAGCACAAAAAAGAGCATTATAAAAGAAAGACGAAATTTCTTAACAGTTTTACCAGTCCTTGCAAGCGTCGCACTGCACCATGAGATCATCCGGGTTGTACGGCATCTCACACTTGCAGTAGCTTCACAAAAGATAGACAAACACAAACCATAAGATAAACATTGCATTGGGGGGGAAAAATGAACAATCAGCATTCAACACCAAGGAAATGGGTAAAGATCTACATACACGGCCACACGGTCGGGGTGGAACGCGCCAGTAGCGGCCTTGTAATCGAACCGGCAGAAGAAGTCTTCCGGCCCGACGTTGTCAAGCTTGGTGTAGTTCTTGAAGGGGTGGACCACGCACTTTCCCTCGATGGTGTGGGCGCTCTGCATGTCGAGGTGGTCGGAAAGGAAGAGCTCCTTGGCGCCGTGGAACTGTCGCCTACCCCCCTTGGACTCCTCGGGGCGGTAGTACCACCGCACCCGCACCCGCACGCTGCCGCGCCCGTCCGCCTCCATCTTCACCACCCGCGCCACGTACGGCGGATTGTCCGAGTCCGACGGCCGCATCAGCACGCAGTCGCCCACTTCCCAACAAGGACATTGCATCAGATTTCTCGTCGGAGGCGGCAACACGAACAGAAGCGGTGGGTGGGGGTGTGTGGGACGTACCTCGAACGACCTTGTTAGTGCCGCGGATGGTGTAGGAGTCCACGTCCCTCTTGCCCTGTTTGGTCTTGGCCATGGCGGGGGCGAGGTTTTGGGATGGGAGAAACCCTAGGCGAGGAGGAATGGGAGGGGAGCGGACGGGAGACGGGGAGACGATGTGAAGAAGAAGACTGGAAGAACGGGTTCCGACTGGGAGGGGAAAATGGCTACTATTGTTGGTGGGGGATACATCGGTCCAGGGAAATAGAAGCCTGGTGACCTGGTCTGGTTTTCCAACCGTTGGATTAAGCTACCAACGGTTCAGATTATAGTTGCACAAACTAAATCAGCGGCCATCGCGAGACCGCCACCGAAAATCGACCATAATTGCAGAAGTCGACCTGTATCAAGGCGGATGTACAATAAAATATGGTTGAAATATGCTAGCTCATATCTCTACTATTATAAAGCAGCAGTTGGTGGCAGTGGTGAGTTCTACCCACATCATTAATTGCCCTGCTTAATTGCCCTACGCAAAAAACGAAGCGTTGCTTTAATTAGCTAGCTTTCGCAAGAAACGAAGCGTTAAAGATAGATGCTTGATCTTGTGAAATATTTTTTTAATTTTTTAATCTTTATTTTTCGTTATCAATTTTGTTTTTCGTAGCAACGCACGGGCATGTAACTAGTATAAACCAAATCAGCGATGGATATGGAACAAACCATGACTAAAATCCACCGGCACATATTTGTGTAGAGAAAACCAAAGATGAATATGTAACAAAACCATAGTTAGAATGTGCTAGCACATAATTATATGCAATATACCATAGTGATAAACCATAATTAAAATCTACTAGCTCATAGTTGGACATACCAAATTAAGAACATACAAGAAATCGCTATTGAAGATCCCATTACATAGTTTCAAACTAAACTATAAGTGAAAGGGAAAAAACCACATATCTGCCGACACATATTTGCGTAAATCAAACTAGAGGCAGATGCCTACCCTCCATATGGCCCAATAAAGTACGGTTTGTTTTGACTTTTTCATCGGCTTAAAAGCCAAAAAGCCTAAGCCGATACAAACGACTGGCTTTTTAGCTTAGTTTTAAAAAAGCCTAAAGCCCCTGTATAACTACAAACCAAAAGTAAGGCAAGAGAAACTTTTTTTAGGCTTTTTTAGATGAAATAACCCTTTTCCACTAAAAGTCTCTAAAATTACTCACCAAATGGCATCATATATAAACCGAGAATCCCCCATCTCATTTAGGGTATTTTAGATTTTTCCATCAATAAACTACACCATCCAATCATTAATAAATCAGGATATCAACACAATATGTCTTGGCTTAAAAACAGATGGCTTAAAAGCTCATTAAACCAAAAGGCTAATTTTTTAAGCAAAAAACAAAAGGAATAATCTGATATATGCCACTCCTCAATCTGAAAATTCGATGGCATGTGTAAAAAATGCCACTCAGTGGCATGATTTTCAACATGCCATCGAATTTCCAAATCCTAGAGTGGCAAATATCCAAATGCCCCAAAACAAAAAGCCTAAGTCGAAACAATCAGGACCTAAGCAAGGTCCCTTCTTAGACTTTTATACCATAAATAGATTTTTGGTTAAATACATGTTCAACATGGCTCCTCCGTTCACCTTCTTGTACATGTGTCTACCAATATGCCCAACAATTTTAATTTCTCTGACTATGCTTGACATTGCTAACTAAAAGAAAATATGTATTCGATCGACTCTTTTGATTATAGTAACTAAAAACACGAAGTTAGTACATCATTTTCTCTTTGCATTTTATCATAAAAAGAGATTGGGCTTCGACATGATGGCATGCCCAATCTAGGCAGGGCCGGTCCTGGGCCTAGCTAGCAGAGGAAACTGCCTTGGGACAATGAAAAATAGGGGCTCCAGCCTATGTATGTATACATGTATGTATAATATACTATTTATGTACTAAACATAATTAATTAGTTGGGTCAGCTGAACTGTCGAATTATACAAGGAATGAATGTATATATTTGAGAAACTTAAAGTATTCAAAAGTATATTTGAATTTTTACTTAGCTCAGAAAACATGAAGTCATTGGATAATGTCAAACTAAGAAAGTGTTTCACTAAATTTACATATACTTTTTCTCAAAATGATCCATTTGATGTTGAGTTAGGTGAACCTTTTTTAAAATTAAGAATGCTGCAAAATGACTTTGCCAGATGTGCCAATGTTTACTATTAAGATTTTTGAGTTTTTTAGAGATATATAATACTATTCAAATATTTTAATTACTTATCAAATATTGTTTACTGTTCCTATGACAGTAACATCAGCTGAAGAAGCTTTTCAAAGTCAAAATTATTGAAAACTATTTAAGGTCACTAATGTCGTAGGAAAGGCTAGATGGTCTAGCCACTTTATGCATTAAAAAGGATATATTGGATTAGATTAATGTTGACACTATTATCAATGACTTTGTATATAAAAATGTTAGAAGAAATTGCTTTCTATATAGAAATGTTAGAAGAAATTGCTTTATATGATTATTGTATTCATAGGTAATAGATGATAACTCATAGGTCACTCTTAGTGTGCTTTGGTAATGTAATATTCTCCTAAATTGTTTTGTTATTAGTAGTATGTTATAGTTTTTAAGATTTATTCATAATATTAATGTGCTAATAGATTGTTGTCAATGAATACTTTGTATTTTTGTGATACTAGTTACATGCCCGTGCATTGCTTGGAAAAACAAAATTGATAACAAAAATAAAGATTAAAAAATAAAAAATTTATTTCACAAGATCAAACATCTATCTTTAACGCTTCGTTTCTTGCGAAAGCTGGCTAATTAAAGCAAGTTTTTCGTAGGGCAATTAAGCAGGGCAATTAAGTAGGGCAGTTAAGCAGGGCAATTAATGACATGGGTAGAACTCACCACTGCCACCAACTGTTGCTTTATAATAGTAGAGATACTAAGTCTAATAGCAATTAAAATAGAAAAAATATTGCTATACGTTTATGGTAGAATGAAGGGTCTTCATTTTTGTCACGTCCAAGGGTCTCTAAAATACCAGAAACGGCCCTGAATGTAGGGCCAAAAATTTTACATAATTTTTGTGGAACTTTTTAGTCGACATGATATCGAGAAGAGGTTATCGTGGTAGCAACCAGTGATTGGAATACC
Organism: Rhipidocladum racemiflorum; assembly: GCA_036346355.1. Classification (NCBI taxonomy): domain Eukaryota; kingdom Viridiplantae; phylum Streptophyta; class Magnoliopsida; order Poales; family Poaceae; genus Rhipidocladum; species Rhipidocladum racemiflorum. The sequence goes on along the minus strand of CM070583.1, from coordinate 56,661,190 downwards.
TTTACAAGTTTCCATCTATCTCATGTTTAGCAAATAAACCTAGCTATTTACCAGCTGCTAGTTCTGTATGTAGGTAAAAGACGTGCATGGTTAGTTAAATGCCAGTGTACCTTTTTAAGCGCCAAAAAATTCCCGTTATATTTGGTCAGGCTTCAAGCTAGCACACCATTTTGGGCCCTGTTTGGAAGAGCAGTTTCGGCTTATTTCTGCGGGATGTCGAAAGCCCCAGTCAGGGTTAACAAAACCGAACGAAATTCTCGATTTTCGTTCGGTTTTCGAGATTTCGAGCCCCACCGAAATATAAAACCGACCGGTAAACCGATCCAGTTCAAAAAAAAAATAAAAAAAATTAAAAAAAATTTATGCTATGTAAACCGAGCGGTTTTTCGAGAAAACCGACAAAAACCGCTCAAGAAACCGATCGTCCAAAAGGTTCAACTCGCCGAGCGGTTTTTCGAGAAAATCGAGCGGTTTTTCGAGAAAACCGAATGGTTTTCATTTTTTTTTTAAATTTGTTTTGAATGTTTTTTGTTCAAATGCTCGGTTTTGAAACTCTTCGGTTTCTAACGATTTTTCAGCGATTTTTAGCTCGATATTTTCGAATTTCCAATTTCGGTTTTCCATCGGTTATTTCGGTTTCGGTTTTGTTAACCTTGGCCCCAGTGTATGCTTATACTAACTCGGGCCGTAGAACTGTTTGGATACGCCAGGTTTCAGATCCAAGTGAAGCAGACCCAAATACCCAATCCCGGGGGAAGTTCCCGGAAGAACTGAGATGCCACGCGCACGGTCTGAACGCTGCTGGGCCCGGCCGCCTCCCTCCTCGTGAGTCGTAACCTCACGTCTCCGTCCGCCATTGCCGTGGCCTTCCTCGTCTTGTCTACCGATCTGCAGCACCGCCGCGGGCCTCACAAGCTCCGCCGTCACGCGTTGTTGTTGTTGTTACTGCCTCCGCCGTACGTGCCGGAGCAGCCGGAGTTGCTAACATCGTCGCCACGGCGGCCATGTCGCGCGTGGTGATTCCTCCACCTTACACCGCCGACGGCATAGGCCTCTTCTTCAGGTTCGATTGAGATCCATGCCGGAGAGCTCCAGTGCACGAGAGCTTTGAAGACGTTCGCGAGCCTTGCAACGTTGGTCAGTTAAGCAGCTGTTTGCACCAAAATTCGGTATGTATTGAAATCGGTCTAAAAATGAAAAAGAAGTATTCATATAAAAAGGAATCGGTAAACAACTCGGAAAAGGAATCCGTTTCTAAAAAGGAAAAGAAATCGGACCGGAGGCCGATACGGGTAAACGCACCGTATCCATATACAACTCGGATCGGCCAGGTGTGTTATAAAAGAGGGTAAACGTCAAGCGAAACCGGCATCAATCAATCCAACCACACATCTACTTTTTACGAGCTTTTCTTTTGCATTGTTTTAGCTTCATAGATCCCTCTGCAAGTCGACGGAATCAACATAGTTGCACATCGCTGATTGTTGGTTTTTGCCGATTTCACCCAGGTTTGATATGCTTCGTTTTGTTGCGCATCGCCTTCCCGAAGCCGATTTTTACCTTGTATCCGGATCAATCGTAACCGGTTGATCTAGTTATCTCCTAATCGGTTCTAGCCGACTAGCGAAAAGCCGATAGATCCTTATTTATCGGCTTTGATCAAATTACAAACTCTACCTTGTCAATTTCAGGTCAAATTGACTGGCACGCTCTGCAAACCCGGCGTTTGTCTTGTGTGTTCGAAGCCGAAAACCCTCCTTCACGTTTTTAGCGCGAACATATTTTGGCACGCCCGGTGGGACCACAAGGGAAATCAAACATGTCGTCAACTGACAAGCCTGCGGTTACCGCCGATATCAACACTGATGCTATAATCGCGCCTCAAATGGCCGATTTAACCCCTGAACAGCGAAAAGAAATCGAGGACCGAAAGGCAGCTTTAGAAGAAATGATGCTGCGGTGCTTCCAGAAAACACGCCGTGGCGTTACTCAAAAGACTGCACTCCCAAGCCTCAATCCTATCGGAGATTCGTCATCCGAATCGGTAAGCCGATACGCACCCGCTCAAGCCGATTTATCAAGTATGATCGAGCAATCTGTTCATCACGCATTAATTAACCAGTCATCGGCTCTAGTATCCACATTGAAGCCGATGATAGAAAATAGTGTGAAAACAATTGCTCAAGAATTAGCTGTGTCTGGAAGCCTGCTAGATCCACCACAAACCATCCCTGCGTACCCAGTATATTCCATAACACCTAACACCAACACAGTAAGCGTGTCGGCTCAAACACCTATTACGATGCCAACTCAACCTACTGTTTTGAAACCAAGCATACAGAGAGATGGATTTACGCACTACCATGGGCACACGGATGGGGCTAAGATAAACGCATCAAATCCGTCAAACGGGCCATCCAATAGCGTCGGTCTATCGGCTTATCAGCCGATCGAAACGGATCAGGCTCCGCAATCACGGGGAGCCACAACCGTAAAACAAGCGCCGTACAGGGTGGTGCCGTACGTCGAACCTTTCGCGCCCATACCCGATGCATTGGGTTTTAATCATGATTATGACCAAGTACCAAGACCCCCTGCGGTGCGATTTGGACAAAGACCCGAGTTTGCACTCGGGGGGCAGGGCGTGAACCACGAAAATTGGCAATGTCCGGTTGCACCACAAGCCGACAATGTCAATTGGGCGGAGCAAATTGCTAACGTTTTAAGATAACAGTTCGGTTTACAGCCCAGAGGAAGAGTGATCGGCTATAGGAAGCCGTACCCCGATTACATAGATCGAATGCCATACCCACACAACTTTCGAATACCAGACTTCGCCAAATTCTCAGGTGATGATTCCGTCACCACAATTGAGCATATCGGACGGTTTATGGCTCAGTGCGGAGAGGCTGCACAGTCCGATGGACTAAAAATTAGATCAAGCTTTCCTTTATCATTGTGCAGTGCTGCATTCACTTGGTTCACTAATCTACCCCCAAATTCAGTTCACGTGTGGAACGATTTAGAAAGCCGATTCCATGAATACTTTTTTTCGGGAACTATGGAGCTTAGGATTTCTGATCTTAGTTCAGTCCATGTATACGGCGAATCGGTTTCCGAGTATATCAGAAGGTTTAGAGGCGTACGGAATAGATGCTTTAGTGTAACATTACCCGATGATCAATTGGCCGATTTAGCATTCCAAGGGCTAATCTCGCCATTAAAAGAGAAGCTATCGGGCCAAGAGTTTCCAGATTTAGGCCACTTACTTCCACCGCCAGACGGCGCATGAAAGCCGATATGCAGAGAGCAAAGGGTTTAAAGATAGATTTAAGCCAAACAGTAGTGAAAAGGCCAAAGTAAACATGGTAGATTACAATTCGAGCGACACCTCCGAGGACGAAGCAGAAATAAACATAGCCGAGTGGACCAAGAGTTCTAAAAAGCCACTCGTATGCTCTCTGCTCAAACCAATAAAAAATAGGGCGGAGATCAAGTATTCATATGACGTGTCTAAGTGTGACAAGATATTTGATTTATTACTGCAAGAAAAACTCATAAAGTTGCCGGAGGGACACGTCATACCATCGACCGAGGAAATTAAAAAGCGAAGGTATTGCAAATGGCACCATTCGTTTTCACATAATACTAACGACTGCAATATTTTTCGACAACAGATTCAATCGGCCATCACTGATGGCAGGCTAAAATTTGCGGAAGAGTCGGCTATGCAGATAGATATGAGCCCTTTTCAAGTCAACATGGTTCAATGTTCACAAAAAGGAAAGAGGCCTGCAGAAGAAGATAAGCCGACTAAAGGAATTGTATCACGAGACGAGACAGTGCAGATTACTATCGGTTCTATACAGATAGAAGCCGATAGGAATGGACAAAACTCAAGAACGGTAAAACCAAGAGGGGACTTGGAGGTCGGTAAATGGTATCGGGCTGAGAGGGCTCCAAGAAAAGTCGATTTCAAACCAAAGCCGACCTTCTCACAGCTCCTGGGGAAGTATGAAAGGATAAGTCGGAGATGTAACACTCAACAACACCAGAGTTTTCATCGACTAGGGCAAAAGAGGGACGAACGTTGGCGGCCAGATACGTCATGTCGGCCAACTACTGAAGAAGAGAAACATCGGCAATGTCCCTTTTGGCAGTTTTGCTGGGAGAGAGGGATTACCTTACCAACAGTTGTGTCTTGTCCTATGCAACACTCGCCTGTATATCGGCCAAACCGGTCTGTAAAAGATAGGTTGTCTAGACCGATATACAATCATCCAGATGTGAGAAGCAGGAGGCCGATCCATGAAAGGTTGTCAACATCAGAGCAAGGCGAGTCCTCCCGAAATCAGGAACTATCGGCTAACACAAGTAGAATGGAATCTGACAGCGAGATGAGCAATTTAGCTGGAAAAATAAGAAAGCCGATAGAACCTAAACCTAGGTGGTGCCCCTCAGGTCTCAGCAAATCACAACGCAGGAGGCTTCAGCGATTAAAAACACAAGAAGAGAGGGAAGCCGAAAAGGAGAGCGAGAGGGATCGGATGTTTAATAAGTTAAGACCTGCACCGGTTTTGAAAAAGGAATGGAGAAAGAAGGAACAGATCGATAGTGACTCAGATCAATCGGTCGAATCCGGTTCTCCGATGATCCGTGATGATACACCACCAATGGATATAAACATGGTATTCACCTTACCAGCCGAGTTCAAAACCGAAGAATCAGCTGAAGAAGTGTTCGCCCAATTGTGCCTAGGAGCACCAGATGCTGTATTCAAAAAGCCACAAGACGTGCATCGGCATCTGAAACCATTATATCTAAAAGGGTATATTAATGGCCGATCGATATCTCGTATGTTGGTCGATGGCGGGGCGACAGTCAATCTGATGCCGTTAAGTACTTTCAGAAAATTGGGTAAAGCCGATGAAGACTTGATCAAAACCAATATGGTGCTAAATGACTTCACGGGAGACCCAACTGAGGCTAAAGGCGTAATGGTGTCGAATCGACGATCGGTAATAAAACTTTGCCGATCGCATTTTTTGTGATTGAAGCCAAAGGCAATTACAGCGTGCTCCTTGGGCGGGGTGGATCCATGCCAATTGCTGTATACCATCAACTATGCACCAAAAATTGGTGCGGTGGAACGATGATACAAGAGAAGTCGCCGGGCCGATACATCGGCTCATATCGCCATGGCTAGCCACGACACCAACCGCCACACGAAGAAGCCGAATGTATATCGTGAAAAGCCTTGGACAATTGCGATTTTATCTGCGTTGAGAAGTCGAGGATTCAAGCCGATCAGCGTTAAACCCAACACGCTTGATCGGACCAGACGAAGTAGTAAGAAGATGGAGTACAAGACACTAGCAAAGCTGCAGGAAAAGGCCAGGAGCTATCGGCAAAAGAATATGAAGAAGTCGTTGAGGATTTTGAAGAAGAAAGAAAAGGGTTAGGATTTACTTCGCCGATTTACTCAAGAAATCGATATTGGGGAAGGTGATGGCAAAAGACCAACGTTTGTAAGTGCTAAATTAGAACCAGTTATAAAGCAAAGTTGGTCGAAATACTCAAAAATATAGAGATTGCTTCGTGGGAGTATTACGAGATGCCAGGCTTAAGCCGACTGACTAGTTGAGCATCGGCTACCAATAAAACCTGGTATCGACCATTCAAACAATACCCTAGGCGATTTAATCCTACGTTATATGACGCTATAAAGGAAGAAGTAGGACGATTGCTAGAGGCAAAGTTTATCCGCCCGCCGATATGCTGAATGGGTCTCAAACATCGTCCCTCAGAAGAAGAAAAATGGCAAACTTAGGGTATGTGTCGATTTTAGAGATTTAAACAAAGCTACACCAAAGACGAGTACCGATGCCTATAGCCGATATGCTTATCGATGCTGCATCCGGGAATAAAATCATAAGTTTTTTGACGGAACGCCGGATACAATCAGATATTCATGGCCGGGCCGATATACCCAAAGCGGCTTTGGATGTCCGGGGCTTTAGGGCTGTATGAGTGGAAAGTTATGACCTTCGGTTTAAAAAATGCCGGTGCTACTTATCAGCGTGCTATGAACCATATTTTCCATGATATGATCGGCAATACCGTGGAGATATACATTGACGACGTAGTGGTAAAATCCAAAGAAGACTGGCAACATTTAGCCGACCTGGAAAAGATGTTCGAAAGCACAAGGTTACATGGGTTAAAAATGAACCCTCTCAAATGTGCTTTCGGAGTATCGGCTGGACAATTTCTTGAGTTTACGGTGCATGAAAGAGGAATTGAAGTAAACCAAGCCAAAGTAAAAGCCATAGCCGATACTAAACCGCCGACGAGCAAAAAGGAGTTGCAGGTATTGATTGGGAAAATCAACTACTTGCGACGTTTTATCTCAAACTTGTCAGGGCGTATTCGGGCCTTCACACCGCTGCTGAAAATTAAAGACAACCAAGAGTTCAAATGGGAAGCCGATCAACAAAAAGCCTTCGACGATATAAAGGGTTATCTGATGAGTCCACCAGTATTGACCGCACCAAAACATGGTATACCTTTTAGACTATATATATCGGCTGAAGGTGATTCGATTGGGGCAGTTTTAACACAAGAAGCCGATAGGAAGGAACGAGCAATATTTTACTTAAGCCGACGTCTTTTAGATGCAGAAACCAGGTATCCCCTAGTAGAAAAATTATGCTTATCATTGTATTTTGCCTGCACCAAATTGAGACATTATATGCTGGCTTCCAAATGCGTTATAATATGCAAAACCGATGTGGTCAAATACATATTATCAGCGCCAATTCTGCGGGGTCGGCTTGGTAAATGGGCATACGCCTTAACAGAGTTCGAGTTAACCTATGAGTCGGCTAAATCTGTGAAAGGACAAGCTGTGGCCGATTTTATCACAGGAAGTGAAACATTAGCAGGAACAGCTGATGTAACTCCTTGGCAGCTGTATTTTGATGGATCCGTTTGCCAGGAAGGCGAAGGCATCGGCGTGATATTGATTTCACCTAGAAAACAGGAGTATGACTTCATGTATCGGCTAAATAGCCGATGTTCAAATAATCAAGCAGAATACGAAGCATTGCTAAGAGGTCTACAATTGCTAGATAGCATCGGGGTGAAAGACGTCGAAGCTTTTGGAGACTCGATGTTAATTGTACAGCAAGTCAAAGGAGAATACCGATGCAACGACGGTGCGCTAACTCAGTACTTACATCAATGCCTCCAGATCATCGAGATGCTCACTACATTTTCTATAAAACATATCCCCAGAGAAGCTAATGATAAAGCAAACCGATTAGCACAATGTGCATCAGGGTACAAGATTGAAAGCCGACAGGGACCAATCGGGCTAAACGTTTGGCCGATTTTATGTGTTCACCCTATCGACTGGAGAACAGAGATAAGGGATTATTTGTCAGATCCAGCCAAGCCGACTGAGCAGAAGGTCAGGCGCAAAGCACTCAAATATGTTCTACTAGAAGATGTATTATACTTTCGGACTATGGAAGGGTTGTTGTTAAGATGCCTGGGAACCGAGGAAGCCAAAGTAGCGATGGGTGAAGTCCATGAAGGCATCTGTGGATCACATCAATCAGCCCATAAGATGAAGTGGATACTAAGACGAACAGGATATTTTTGGCCGACAATGTTGGAAGACTGCTTCAAATATTATAAAGGATGCCAAACGTGCCAAAAGTTTGGTAACATCTGATCGGCACCATCATCGGCTTTGCATCCGATCATCAAGCCATGGCCATTTAGAGGATGGGGTATAGACATAATCGGCCAAATATTTCCGTCATCCAGCAAAGGACATAAATTCATCCTTGTAGCCACAGATTATTTCTCAAAATGGGTTGAGGCTGTACCACTCAAGAAGGTTACTAGCAAAGAGCTGATCGACTTTGTAAATGAACACATAATCCATCGGTTTGGAATTCCTGAGACAATTACTAATGATCAAGGGACGTGTTCATGTCCAACGAGTTCAAAGGTTTTGCGGAAAGTCTTGGGATAAAATTACTCAACTCTTCCCTTACTACGCTCAGGCCAATGGGCCGGTAAAGTCGTCAAACAAGACATTGATAAAACTGATAAAAAGAAAAATTGAGGAAGAGCCGAGGAAATGGTATTCAACGCTATCGGAGGCTTTATGGGCTTATCGGCTATCTCAGCACGGATCAACTAAATTGTCACCTTTTCAGTTGGTATACGGACAAGAAGCCGTCTTGCCCGTGGAAATCAACATCGGCTCAGTAAGGATATATGAGCAAGATAAGGTATCAGCCGATGAATACAAACAGGCGATGCTTGACAATCTGGATGATTTGGCTGAACTAAGGCTGATCACGCTAGATCGGCTTAGAAAGAACAAAGAGAGGGTTGCCAGGACGTATAATAGGAAAGTGATTTTAAAATCGTTCGGTCAAGCCGATTTGGTATGGAAAACCGTGTTGCCAATCAAGTCTAAGGATAATCGATTTGGCAAATGGTCACCAACATGGGAAGGGCCTTATAAGATCAATCGGCCGATTGACAGGAATTCGTATATACTGGAGTCCTTAGGCGGGTTCGTCCTACCTAAAGCGATCAATGGAAAATATCTAAAAGCGTATCACCCAAGCATATGGGTTGGGTCCTAACTACAGGAAGGAAAACATCAGGATCAATTACAAAAGCACATGCATATAAAATCGATCATGCAGCCGACCGAGTCAGTTAAACACCCATCCACAGATTAAAACAGTTTACAAAGATCGGTTACATAGCCGATCAAGCAAAGTGTTCAAAGGACGTCATCCCAAGGTTAAAGCAATATTACAAAAAGACTGGCCACACAACTGATACCAATAGATCAAAGTCTAGTGTAGTCCTGATCCGGGCAAATGGGCTCCCAAAGCCAATAGTGCCGCTGCCGCTTTGCCAATAGTAGCTTGGACACCATCTATAAGTTGTTGGTCGGCCACTGCATCACCTGGAACTGGAACTATTTTGGCCGATTGAGTCTTGACTTGCGCAAAAACCTCGCCAATCTCCCGCCTCTGGACGGCCAGTGAGGATGTAGAGTCTGTGATGCCAATCCGGCAGTCTGCAAGTTCTTTTATGACCAAGGCCAACTGTTCTTCAAGTTTAATCTTGGTCGACTCCAGCTCTTGAGCTCTGCTTTTAGCCGATTTGAGTGTAGCAGTACCTTGATCAAATACGCTCTTCCGATGTTTGGCATCTGCTATAAGCTTGTCCAAGAGCTGTTGATCGGCTTGCTGGGCCTTCCTCTGATCAACCCTTATTTTGGCCGACTCCACGTCCAGCCGGCGTGCGTCCAAATGACATACCTCTAGCAATGCGTTCATAGCCGCGGGAGGAAGATCGGCCTGCATGGCCGCCATTGCATTTCTCAGAGGTTGAGTGTTGGCCAGAAGAGCTGCTTCCGGTTGCATTACTTCGTCTAGGAGGCGATTGAGTCGCTCCTGCATGCGGCCAGCGATCGGCGGCCGGCAATGACGCGAGCGGAGGCCGCTATTATACGTTGAATATCGGCCGGGTAATCATCGGTAGCCATAACCTCCGGGTCGTCAAGCTCGTCCAGAGTAAAGCCTAGCAAATCGGCCAGATCAGCTGATGGTGCTTTGGGGTCATGATCGGAAATATCAATCGTCGGGGGCGGTACGGCCGGCGGTGTTGGAGAGAGTGATGAAGGGATAGCCGATGTAGCACCTTGGGGATCGGCTATAACTCTCGCTATTTGTACCGATGGGGATTGCTAGAAAAACAAACAAGTCAGCTAGAAAAACAAACAAGTCAGCAACAAGACAAACGTGAAGCAATGACTAGACTCACATCGGTGTTTGAATGTTCCGGGAACCATCGGGTTGATGCCTCACGGTGCAGGCGGCGCTGGTGACTTCTTCTTCCTCTGCGGTAACCGGGTTAGCGATTATCAAAGCAAGGGATATAATGGCTAATGTAAGAATAACTTACTTGGGGCGCGCTGACGGGCTAAGTCCGATAAGGATGGACCTTGAATATCTAAGTTGCCTGAAGTATACCCGTGGTGTGCCAGATTGACCTGGACGTCGCTGTCGGCCACTACTCGCAGAAGCGTGGGGATCGGCTGTTCGCCCACCAGCATCCGTGCCGCCCTAGAAAGGTCAAAGACGATTTAAATAAAAAAATGTCGATAATCAGCGTAAAGAACAGAAGGATATAAAACGGTACCTCTACAGCTACTGAGGAGTCGCTATAACCCGAGCTCGTGCTGGAACCAGAAACTACCGTCGGCTCATGAAAGTCGGGAAGAAATAAGTGAATTATGGCCGACGGAGTCCTGTCCATAAGTACGGCTTCCGATATTCTGGTCCACCACTGCGAGAATGCAGCTGACCGACGGGAATTAAGAACAAAATGCGGCATTGAAAGAATTTGCAACCCGTCGGCTACTTCAAGAATAACCTCCGCGGCGACGCTGTTGGTCACTCGAGATCGGGGCTCGACACAGGATAGTAGGGGGAAGGATGGAATGGTTTGCCCAAAACCTAGCTGACGGGCGTAAACCGAGGGGTGGTAGAACTCGTAAGATGGCTGAAATGTCCGATTGCGGGTATTCAAGCCGACATGAAAGATGCAAGGGGTGAGGATGATTTTGTACAAATCTAAAGTAGATTGGGGCATCAAGGAACTATCAGCATCTAGGTGAAGAAATGTTGGGTAGGGGCAATCGGCTACATCAGTATATCGGAAAAAGTCTTGTTGGCCGAAGGAAGTCCTATCTAGGGTAAGGAAGAAGCTGAGGTATTTGTGCAAGCCGACTGGGTCCATTTTTAGCTCTCCAGCTGAAGACATGATGAATCTCTCACCATAAGATCGGCTAACTCTATACTGGGGGACTACGTGTTCTAGATAATCTTCCCGAGGGAAAGTTGAACTCCCCGAAGGATCAGATAAGATGGATCGACTAAACATGCAATGGAGCCACGTCTGGATAAACCACAAAGGGCCTCCTATGTTGCCGACGACATGTTTTGCGAAGCCAGAAAAAAGCCGACTACGAATCACATACATCATTTGATATACAGCCCCGAGGAACATCTTGCCGAGAGAAAGCCGACGCCCCTCTACCAAACGTTCCGCCACTAACTGAAAGGTTTGGGTGGGACCAAGGGAAGCACCACAGAAAAGATATCGGTCTAACCAAAGATTGAGAAAAGCGACATGCTCTTCGGCCGATACCGGACCAGTAACCCTATTGTTATTCTGGATATATTTGTGCCAGCCCTCGCCTTTCTTGCGGATTAATTTGAAAGAAGGTTTTCCGCTAAAAGCCGATAGTTGGTCACCATCTGGCCTAAGGCAACACAATTGGGCCACGTCAAGCAAAGTAGGGCCGATTGGGCCGGACGGGAATAGAAAGGCATTCAAAGAATCCGACCAAAAATAACATGCTGCAGCTACCAAGGGTTCGTTGGCTTCAGGATCGGCTAGGCTCAAAGATAGAGACTCGGCTATACCCATCCTCTCCCATTCTACCCACTTCTGAGCCGATACTCTAATAAACCAAGATCTCCATCCCTTCAGGCTGGTGGGCCAGGCCCTAAAGCTTTTTCCCCACTCAGAGATATTATACCCAGCAGCCGACAAGGGGAGTCTAGGGACCTCGGTATTGATAACGGTGTCTGCCGACATGCTACCTATCGGTCCTAAGTAAAATTGATCTGAACTTTGAGGAATCGGGATGAATACCTGCGAAGGGTCCATTTCAGCCGATTTTGAAAGAGCAAGAGAAAGATGACGAGAGCCGATGATGCGTGATCCGAGAGCTTGAAAGCGTGAAAATGACCGTGGGGGGACCCCCATATTTATACCGCGATGAAAGAAGGCGAGCAGGCGGGAGCAGTTGAGCATTTAAAACGCACCGAGATTTTCTGGTAGCGGTTAATGGGGTGGTTCCCAAAAAAGGATTCTTCTGTAAAAGCCGATACGAATGAAAAAGCCGATATATTCTTTTTGGAAAATAACAAGTTATCTTCCAAAAACAGGGGGCATATGTTTGCACCAAAATTCGGCATGTATTGAAATCGGTCTAAAAATGGAAAAGAAGTATTCATATAAAAAGGAATCGGTAAACAACTCGGAAAAGGAATCCGTTTCTAAAAAGGAAAAGAAATCGGACCGGAGGCCGATACGGGTAAACGCACCGTATCCATATACAACTCGGATCGGCCAGGTGTGTTATAAAAGAGGGTAAACGCTGTTTAAACCGCGGCATCAATCAATCCAACCACACATCTACTTTTTACGAGCTTTTCTTTTGCATTGTTTTAGCTTCATAGATCCCTCTGCAAGTCGACGGAATCAACATAGTTGTGCATCGCTGATTGTTGGTTTTTGCCGATTTCACCCAGGTTTGATCTGCTTCGTTTTGTTGCGCATCGCCTTCCCGAAGCCGATTTTTACCTTGTATCCGATCAATCGTAACCGGTTGATCTAGTTATCTCCTAATCGGTTCTAGCCGACTAGCGAAAAGCCGATAGATCCTTATTTATCGGCTTTGATCAAATTACAAACTCTACCTTGTCAATTTCAGGTCAAATTGACTGGCACGCTCTGCAAACCCGGCGTTTGTCTTGTGTGTTCGAAGCCGAAAACCCTCCTTCACGTTTTTAGCGCGAACAGCAGCTTAAGCTAAGCTTATGTGCAGATTTGGCCAATGCGCTGTTCAACGTCAAACTAATTGAGTAATTGTGCTAGTCCAGCGCGCAGCTGCAATTAATGCAGTTTAGTTTTAGCTGGAAAATGACGTACGGGTTGCTTGTAATGAGGTTGTTGACAAGCCCATGCATGCTACTGACTGTTCTTGCACTAGCTTTACATAATTCATGCATCCATTAATTGCGCTTAATTTTCTTTTTCATGGGTTCAGTCTAGCTAACATTACACTGGGTACATGAGTTCTGACGTGCATATAATTATGTTCTGGAGGGAGAACATGTTGTTGTTCACAAATAATCAAGTTGTGTAACCCCTAGATTAAGCTTATAAACCTCAAAAAACCTAAATTTAAGGTAAGCCAGACTAGAGCATGTGTCCAGCCAATGTTTGTCATCGAAGAGCCACAGAGGCAAGGATAAAAACAAACGCTGGGCCAGGTTTCAGGATCGATCACAGCTAGAACCGGCTTCTTTCTGCCGGTTACTGGAGTTCCCGGTGGGAATCGGGACAGCTGTTTTGTGCAATTTTGACATAGCATAGGTACTCGTGACGATTCGAATTGAGATGACCATAGTACAAGTGTTAATGTTTTTGTGCAGTTCACACCATGATTCAAAATCCCGTCGAACTCGGATTCGGCCCTCCAAGATTCAAAATCATGGCCAAATAAATATTGAAAAAATTTAAATTACTTTAGTAATTTTGGATGTTTTGACCGGATTTCAACTTTTTCGGACTAGATTTGAGTCAATACATCTTAAAAATGTCATCTTCCATGAAAATTTGTTCAAAAACTAAAATTGTGAGATGTTTTATAAAAATAATAGAAATACTGATAGATTTTTATAAAAATATACAAGCTTGATCATGCTCTGAAAAATTTATGGTACCATCTTTAGCAGTTTAGGATCATACAAATTTTTTTTTGAAAAGAATTGAATTTCATTTGTTATCTTTAAAAAATCAAAAATAGAAGGAACATAAATGAGAAAGTAACATTGTCAGAATTTTATAAATTCACTCGAGTGTGATTATGATCCAAAATTTTTATGAGAGCTTAAGAATTTCCTAATAACCCTTCTCTAAAATTTTCAAAAATTCTAAACCTTTTTGGTTGCTCAATCAAATCTTGATCCAAAATTATACATGGAAGCTTTTATCTAGACAGTAGCACTATCAAAACTTTTAAAAATTCCTCAGGTTTGATTATCATCTAAACATTTATGGGAATATTAGCAATGCATTAGATGTAACACCCCTGCATTTAATATGCCTGAATGCTACCAAACATAAGCTAAACAACATCTAAATATCAAGAATTAAGGTAAATTACAGCAAATGAGTAAATGCTAAAACCCGAGATTTCGGCAGCATCTCCTTTGTTTTAACATGATTTAAAGGAGCAACAACAGCATAGCAATATACGTCAATATGAGAGACCATTAAAACAGCAATAAATAACGACTTAACAACTATGTAAGTCTAGTTTCAAGCATTTAATGTCTCCAAGAGTCAAACGAACAATAAGACTCTCATATAGCAAAACTAAACCTTTAAGCAATAATCATCATACGCAATTTATTATCAAAAACTAGTTGAATGACTTGTGGAATCAAATGAGTGAAGCTACGTGCGGAAGTGTGACTATTTCCCTTCCCCGCATGCCGGTCTCATGGTACCTAAAACAACAGGAAAACACAAGCGTGAGTTCGAAACTCAGCAAGCATATTGCAATGGTACAACAAGAGCAATTATATGGCAATAATATCTCACATCATGTAAACCATCTCATTCATGATCACATATCATTATCATCATCATTATGTATGCAATGCAATAATATGCTCATGTCTCCTTGGAAACTCATACCGGTATGGTTGAGTACACACCCGTCGGTGTGCACCCTCTCCCCCCTTCCATCCCGAAGATGGAGGGTGCCTACTCCTCGCTTCCGTTCACCGTGGTGAATGGAATCACGATGTAGGACTTACTCATTGGTTCTCCGGAATAGTCATAACTTTCTCACCGACCTTCCCCGGACTAGTTATGACTTTCTCACCGCCCGGGCCATGTAACATGCCATGTATGTAATTATGCCAACATCATATTTAATTTGTACATTAACACATGGCATCATAACATAATAAACATGCTCATCATATCATTGGCAATCATTAAAGCATGGCAAGTGATCATATAATATAGTCAATTTCATCTATTCTCAACAAGCAACCTACAAATCGCTATCCATTACAATACACTTGCCTCAACCACGGGTAACGGATTTGCGGGAAGTAGAAGGCACTCCCGGGGTCACACCACCTGCACATAAGTACCACACACTCACAATCATGTCCACAAAACAGTATGCAAACCCTCATCTACCCTGACATTGCCAACTACTCGCAATACCCAAAAACAGAGGTTCTGTCCCGCTGGGACAGCAGCCTTCCAAAAGGCATAACTCGAGTACTAAGACTCCGAATCAATTAAACGAGTACATCCTCGCGTAGCTTAGGAAATTTCCTAACTTTTTCTAAGTATAAGGAAAGACTGATTCGGACTCTAAAGTTGTTTAATCTACAAAATACCGAGATCTATTCCAATCACGTCACAGATTTTAACACACTCGGTAAAACAGCCATAACTTTCAAACGGCTGAGCGGAATTTAAAGTTCTTTATACCCACTGAAAGGTATTGAAATTACCTACAACTTCTTCAAAATCCATACGACCAAATTACAACTCTAAATTGGTGAAAAACCAAACCCTAGGTCGACTGCTCATGCTGCCCGAAACAGAGAACGTGACTAACTCAAGAATCCATCTAATCTAATCAAATCTAGCACCACTAATTGATCTAAAAACTTGATAATCATCCTTAGAACAGTACCTAGCCCAACCCCAAGGAGTCCCATTGACGAGTACCCATACCATGGGTACCCCCATCAGCCCGGGGCCACGAACGGGCTGACCTACCTCTCCGGGAGCCTGGCACTGGCGAAAGGTGTGTGGGCTGCAGAGATTGGGCCAGGCCCCGGTCCGAGCCAGCCCCAAACGGTCGGTCGACCCCAACCTTCAAGGTCGGGGCGCACGGTTGGTCGGCTCCACTAGCACCCGAAGGGGCGGGTCCCGTGCCTGTGGAGCCAGCTGCCCCGCGCACGCAACATCCACTGACACCCGTACGGGGGTAGACGGCTCCTTCCCGAGGTTGTCAGAAGGACCGCCGAAGAAGTCAAGCCCCCGTCCCGTCACCTGACACGCCGCGGAGGGAGGCGCCCTCTCCCGAGGCCAAGCTAAAGTCAAGCACCATTAAAACCACCGAAGCTGACATTAACACAGAGCAGTGTGTCATCCTGATAGCCCAGCAGAAGACCGCACAACGCGGGACTACCAACCCTGCGTTGGGTGGGCAGAGGTCGGTCGGACAAGATAGAAACCGGATTCCAAGACGTACAGTACCCCCTCCTTTTCTCCTCCAAACTCCCGTGTAACCTGCTACCTCCGTCTATATAAGGAAAGGCAGGGCCCGAGGGAGCGGGAGGACGAGCGATTTCTAGACAACAAAAGACGAGCGGAAAACAAGCAGCCGAGCACGAGGGAATCGGTCGGCCGAACCCTTGCCCCGCTTGTAATCATTTGTTCATCCCGTAAGATCAATACACCCCCACCTAGCGAACTGGAGTAGGGACGTTCAGCCTGAACCAGTATAAACTTCTGGCTTTTTGAGTCAACCATTCGGGGAGAGGGAGCGCGCGACCCCCACTAACAAAAAATTCGTATTGCCGGTGCACGAAACACCGACAGTTGGCGCACCAGGTAGGGGTCTTTTGCGCGTCATCATCTTCGACTTCGGATTCCCATCTTCCTCCTCGATGGCTTCTTTTTCTCGCGACGACTCGCCGGCGTCGAGGGGCTGGATTCGCTTCGGCGCCCTCGACTTCGTCGTCACCACGGCAGGGGAGCTCGTTCTCGTCCCCGCCGCCCTCCGAGACTGGGCGCCCTCCACGAGCTTGGACGCGGTCGCCGATGTTCTCGGCAACCTCCGCCTCGAGACCCCGGCGTGGGCCTCACCGGCGGACCCATCGCGCGCCAGCGTCGCCTCCGACAACGCTACGCGCGATCCACGATGGGTGATAATCTCGCCCTCCGCGAGCTCTCGGCTCGTGGCCATGACTGGCTACGCGCCTACCTCTCTCCATGACCTGCTGGGGGACTCCTCCAGCCACAGCTCCAGCTCCGACAGGGAGCACCCCCCGCGCAGGATGTACTCTCGAGAGTGCAACATGGCGGGTGCGGCGGAGCCATCCTCCACCCCTGCAACCCTCGGGACCCTCCTCCCGCGCGGCGAGGCGCGGCAGGAAGAGTCCCGGCGGGAAGACGGCGCGCACCATCAGCGTTGCCTCGCCGACCTCCAGCAGCAGCACGAAGAGCTGGAGGCCCGGAAGGCCGAGCTCGACAAGCTCCAGGCCGACCTGGAGCAACGTCAGCCCCAACCGACGGTTACCTACGGTGGCGCCAAGGCCAGTACACCAAGAAATGGCTGAGGGAACGAGCGATCTTCCGTTCTTCCCCCACGCCAACCAGAACATCGCCGCGGCAGCTATGTTGCTCCGCGGGTTACCTGAGCCGATGGACCCGAAAGCCAGGGCTACCTACCAGAACCTCCGGGGGCTGGTTGAGCGTGCTGCCATGCAACACGCCCAGGGTTCCGACTCCCGACAGTCGTGTGTGACATCAGGTCGTCTCGGCCACTCCCCCTCGCGGGGTCATCAGAGCTTAGCCAAGACGGCCCCACTCCAGGAGCTCCCCCAGGCATCGCGCACCCCGGTGCGCCACCGACTGGGGGACAACCGTGACCTTCGCGCCACCCTCGACGCGCGGAGGAGAGTCGCCGACGTGGCGGCATCATCTCAGGTTGCGTATAACGGGCGACGCAACCACCCCGACCCGGGCCTCGACGGCCGGGCGCTGCGTTCACGGCGCCCGTCCGCAACGCCAACTTCCCGGCCAGGTTCCGGGCTCCGACCAACATAGCCAAGTACATAGGGGCGACAAACCCCAGTGTGGCTAGAAGACTACCGGCTCGCCTGCCGGGCTGGGGGAGCGACTGACGACTCCTTCGTCATCCAGTATCTCCCCATTTATCTTGCGGACTCCGCTCGAGCCTGGCTCGAATACTTTCCCACAAACACCATCGGCAGCTGGGCCGACCTGACGAATCTTTTCGTCGGGAACTTCCAGGGAACGTACAAGCGCCCTGGCAACTTCTGGGACCTGAAGAGCTGCAAGCAGCAGCCGGGGGAGACCCTCCGAGACTACATCCGTCGCTTCTCCTAGCAATGCAACGAGCTCCCCGACATCCGTGACGCCGACGTCGTCGGGGCATTCATCTATGGCACCACTTGCGAGGCTCTGGTCCACAAGTTGGGCTGCGCGAAGCCCCGGATCACCAAGGAGCTTCTCGTCATCGCCACCAACCATGCCTCCGGCGAGGAAGCCGTGGGGGCCATCTTCGAGAGGAAGGTGGCCCACAAGACATCCGGATCCGAGGCTGGCGCCCCTTTCGACCGCTCCAACAAAAAGAAACAGAAGGGGAAGCAAGGCCGCGAAGGCCATATGGTCACCGCCGCCGATCGCCCTGCCAAGCAGCAAGCGCGGCAGACGCCCGACCGATTCGAAAGGTTGATGGATAGTCCATGCCCAAACCACGACTACCCCGTCAAGCACAAGTATCGGGACTGCGAAGTCCTGAAATGATTTCTCTCCGGGAACCCCACGACGTCGCGGGGAAAGGGGAAGAAGCGCGACCCGGCGCCTGACGCCAGGGCGAAGGGTGATGAGGCGACCGACGAGTTTCCATAGCTCGACGGTTGCCTCATGATCTTCGGAGGGGCAGAGTGCTACTCCGACAAGCGTCGGTTGAAGCTCGCTCACCGTGAGGTCCACACGGCGACTCCCGCTGTGCCTAGCTACTTGAGGTGGTCGGAGTGCCCGATCGCCTTCGATCGGACCGACCACCCCGACCACGTCCCGCACCTAGGACGCTACCCGCTCGTCATCGACCCCATCGTGGGGACGAAGCGCCTGACCAAGGTGCTCATGGACGGCGGCAGCAGTCTCAACATCATGTATGTCGAGACCCTGGACGCCCTGGGAGTCCCCCGCACCGCCCTTCGGCCAAGCAAGGCGCCTTTCCACGGCGTTGTTCCGGGCCAGCAGGCCCATCCGCTCGGGCAGGTTGACCTGCCCGTTACCTTCGGGAGCCCGGACAACTTCCGCACCGAGAGCCTCATCTTTGAGGTCGTGGATTTTCCCGGCTCTTACCACGCCATCTTGGGGAGGCCGTGCTATGCGAAGTTCATGGCTGTCCCTAATTACACCTACCTCAAGCTGAAGATGCCAGGGCTACAGGGTGTCATCACCGTGGCCGCGTCTTTCCAGCTCGCTTACAACTGCGAATGAAGCAGTTGTGAGCTTGCCTCGGCGGTCGTCGCTTCCGCCGAGCTTGCCCGACTCCAGGAGAGGGCCCCCGAGTCCGCCCCCGACTCCAGCAAGTCGGGACCTAGTTCCTTCAAATCCACGGAGGATGCGAAGGAGGTCGCTGTCGACCTCGAAGATGCTGCCAAGACCGTGCGAATCGGGGTCGCCCTCCCTGCCAAATAGGAAGGCGCGCTCGTCGACTTCCTCCGAGCAAACCGAGATGTCTTCGCCTGGAGACCCTCGGACATGCCGGGAGTTCCCATGGAAGCCGCCGAGCACTCTCTCAATATCCGACCGGGTTCCAGACGGTCGCCCAACGCCTGCGCCGTTTCGATGAAGAGAAGCGCCGGGCTATTGGGGAGGAGATCGCCAAACTTTTGGCCGCTGGCTTTGTAAGGGAGGTGCGCCACCCCGAGTGGATCGCCAACCCCGTTCTTGTAAAGAAAAAGTCGGGGCAATGGAGAATGTGCGTTGACTATACGAGCCTCAACAAGGCCTGTCCGAAAGACCCGTTCCCGTTGCCTCGCATCGACCAAGTCGTGGATTCCACTGCCGGGTGTGAGTCCCTTTCTTTTATGGATGCCTACTCAGGCTACCACCAGATTGCCATGAAGGAGTCCGACCAGCTCGCGACCTCCTTCATCACTCCGTACGGCTCGTACTATTACGTCACGATGCCCTTTGGTCTGAAAAATGCGGGCGCAACATACCAGCGATGTATGCAGACGTGTTTTTCAGACCAAATAGGCCGTAACATCGAGGCCTACGTCGACGACATCGTTGTCAAGACCAGGAAGGCCGAGGACCTTGTCACCAACCTGGAGGAGACTTTTGCGAACCTTCGACGGTTTCGTATAAAGCTCAACCCCGAGAAGTGCGTCTTTGGGGTTCCGAAAGGGAAGCTGCTCGGCTTCATCGTCTCCGAGCGCGGCATCGAAGCCAACCGTGACAAAATTTCCGCCATCATGAGGATGGGGCCAATCAATGATCTGAAGGGGGTCCAGAGGCTGATGGGGTGTCTCGCGGCCTTGAGCCGCTTCGTGTCCCGCCTCGGCGAACGGGGGATGCCACTCTACAAGCTGATGAAGAAGTCCGACCGCTTCTGCTGGACCAAAGAAGCTCAGGAAGCCCTCAGTCGACTGAAGGCATTTCTGACTTCGCCTCCGGTGTTGGTCGCCCCGGAACCACAAGAGCCGCTCCTCCTCTACATCGCCGCCACGACCCAGGTCGTCAGCGCGGCGCTCGTCGTAGAGCGAGCGGAAGAAGGACATGTCTTCAAGGTGCAAAGGCCGGTCTACTTCGTCAGCGAAGTGCTCTCCGAAACAAAGGTTCGGTACCCCTAGGTACAGAAGTTGTTGTATTCGGTGCTCATCTCCAAGAGGAAGCTGGTCCACTACTTCGACCAGCATCCCGTCTCCGTGGTGACCTCGTCACCCCTCGGAGAGATCGTCCATAACCGCGACGCCACCGGAAGGATCGCCAAGTGGGCCCTTGAGCTCAACGGCCTCGACATATCGTACGTCCCTCGGACGGCGATCAAGTCACAGGCCTTGGCTGACTTCATCGCCGAGTGGACTGAAGCGCAAGTCCTGCCGATGGTCGAGGACCCCGAGTACTGGACAATGTACTTCGACGGGTCCTACACCAAGAACGGAGCCGGCGCGGGGGTCGTCATCGTCTCCCCACTCGGCAACAAGCTCCTGTACGCCATCCGACTGCTTTTCGACGCCACCAACAATGTTGTCGAGTACGAAGCCCTCGTCAACGGTCTTCAGATTGCTGCCGACCTCGGCGCTCGACGGCTCTACGTCCACGGCGACTCCAAGTTGGTCGTCGACCAAGTGATGAAAGCCACCGAGCCTCACGACGCTCGGATGGCCGCCTATTGCTTGGAGGTCCGCAAGCTCGAGGAAAGGTTCAAAGGGTTTGAGCTTCATCGCAGTTACCGACGCTACAATAGTGAAGCCGATTCCCTCGCCAACCTTGCCTCCAGCAAAGGGCCGGTTCCCCCCGGAGTCTTCGTCTCCGACCTCCATAAACCATCCATCTGGTTGGATCCGAGCGCTGAGGGCCCAGCCGACCCCCTAAAAGCGGATGCTCCGGCCGATCTTCGGACGGACTCGCACCCGCCTGGGTCGGATCTTGGTGTCCTGAACGTCGAGACCGACTGGAGGCAACCCTTCATCGACCGGTTGACGGATGGGTCACTCCCCACTGATACCACCTAGGCTCGGCGCCTCGCTCAGCGGGCCAAGTCTTTTGTCCTGGTCGACAATACCCTCTACAAGAGGAGCCCATCGGGAATCTTTCAGAAGTGCATCCCGGCCGACCAAGGGAAGCACCTTCTGCTTGACATCCACGGCGGGATCTGCGGGCACCATGCCGCGCCACGGTCCCTGGTAGGAAAAGCCTTCCGGCAAGGCTTCTACTGGCCGACCGCTGTGGCGGACGCCACGTAGATTGTCTGCACGTGCGAAGGGTGTCAATTCTTCACCAGGCAGACACACCTGCCCGCACAGGCCCTGCAGACGATCCCCATCACGTGGCCCTTCGCGGTTTGGGGACTCGATCTGGTCGGGCCCTTCAGAAAGGCGCCCGGGGGCTTTACTCATCTGCTCGTCGCCGTAGACAAATTCTCGAAGTGGATTGAAGCTAAGCCGCTGGCGACCATCACTTCCGCACAGGCGGCTAGCTTCTTCCGCGACATTGTCTACCGCTTCGGAGTCCAGAACTCCATCATCACCGACAACGGAACGCAATTCACAGGGAAGGAGTTCCTTGAGTTTTGCGACGGCTTCAACATCCGAGTCGACTGGGCAGTGGTTGCGCACCCTCGCGCCAACGGCCAGGCCGAGCGAGCCAATGGCATGATCCTCCAAGGACTCAAGCTGCGAATCTTCAGTCGACTGAAGAAGTTCGCAGGATGGTGGGCCGCTGAGCTGCTTCCCGTTCTTTGGAGCCTGCGAACCTCGCCAACACGATCGACCAGGTTCACGCCTTTCTTCTTGGTGTTCGGAGCGGAGGCTGTCCTCCCGACCGACCTCGAGTACGGCGCGCCAAGAGTGCAAAACTACGACAGTGCGCGAGGGACGAAAGCGCAGCAGGACGACCTCGACCAACTCGATGAAGCAAGAGACGTTGCAGTCTTGCGATCGGCCAAGTATCGGCCACGCTTCTGGCAGGTATCACGATCGGCCCGATTCGCGGCCGGTCGTTCGAAGTCGGCGACTTAGTGCTACGCCAAGTCCAGTCCGCGAAGGACAGGCACAAGCTCTCTCCGCCTTGGGAGGGCCCTTTTACCGTCTCAGAAGTCCTCCGACCCGGCACTTTTTGTCTCAAAGACGCCGAAGGAAACCTCATTACAAACGCTTGGAACATAGAGAAGCTAAGAAGGTTCTATCCTTAGCCATCCTCTCTCCTCGTACCGCTCAAGAAGTACTTGAACAAAAAAAACCGCGGCGGTCGGACGCCTGACCGAGTGGTCACTCCCTCCTTTTTCGTCCCTCTCGTTTTGTCGACCCCAAGCACTACGACCTCCGCCCCGGAAGCGGAGGTCCTGAAGTAGTGCTCCGCGGATCACGCAGTCTACAAATTCGAAGGCAACTGACCAGCAGTTGGTCAAAGCAGCCCATTCTCTCAAAGCGAAATCGCGCTGGCGCCACCTCGAACCTACGCCTGACCCGTTGCGATCCCTAAAAGGCTATGGTTGTCGAAAAAACGCAAGGGAAAAAAGAAAAAAACTCTTGAAGAAGAAGAAGAACGAAGACAACAGAGAGAGAAACAAAAGCACAGTCGCTTTATTCATTTAAACAAGAGGAGCATCAGCCCCACCGGCAAAGAACCACCCGCCGAGGTCCCATCACTCGGCAAATGCACGGTACTCCTCCTGGTGCGTGCCCAGCCGGCCAAACGACGCATGACGTCGCTCAGTCAGCGCCTGGACCAGTGGCGCCCTCACCTCCCACAGGCGAGGAATGCCCGCGACGAGGACGCCAACTCGCTGCGCATCCCCGGCCACGGCTTCGGCCTCAACCTCCGCCACCACCTGCAGCCAGGCTCGCTCATCACCTACCTCCCCGCAGAGCTGAGTGTAATGATCCGCCATGGCACGCAAAGGAAGCCTGGGCTAGTGAGAGTCCTGGTGAAGCCCACGAGAACGCTGAACACCTCCTTTTCTAGCCCCTGGCGCAGAAGGCGAAGCGCGCGACGAATGATGGCGCGGAGCAGAAAACAAGACGTTCGACACCGGTTCCAACCCTGGCGCGGCCCTCCAGGCGAGTTAATCCAGCCTTATCCCAAAAGCCCCTCTTCTTTCGTATCTTCGCGCGCCTACCCCAGGCTCAAGTGGTGCGTGGCGACTGCACCCCCGGTCCTCGCGCACCACTCAGGGGCCGCTTACGACCCTAGGGGTCGGTGACCCAGGTCAATAACCCGACCGACCAAGCTATCTTCCTCATAGTGACCTCCTCAACCCAAATGCTGCAGCCTACGCCCCCGCGGCTACGGCTTCGAAGTAGCACTTTGCGGGAGAGGGGGGCTACCCGAGTAAGGAGCCAAGGCCGATCGGGACTTTTCGATTTGGGTCAGCAGCCCGACCGTGCGAACGATCTACTTTAACCCAGGTCAACCCCCCGACCGACCAAACAATCTTCCTCGCAGTGATTTCCTCAACCCGAATGCTGCAGCCTACGCCTCCATGGCATCGGCTCCAAAGTAGCATTTCGCGGAGAAAGGGAGTTACCCGAGTAGGAGAAACCGAGGTCGGTCGGGGCAGTCCGACCTAGGGCACTACTAAAAAGCATACGAGTCACTGACCTAGGCCGTAACTCGACCGACCAAGCTATCTTCCTCGCGGCGATTTCCTCGACCCAAATGCTACGACCTATGCCTCCGTGGCTACGGCTTCAAAGTGGCACTTTGCGGGGAAAAGAAGTCCTCCGAGCAAGAGAAACTAGTGTTGGTTTAGAACGCTCCGACTTAGGCCAGCATTCCAACCGACCAAACGGGCACTTCGCGGAGGAGGCAGTCTGAACCAGGCAATTCGATGCCATTCCAAAGCGCCTTTCCTCTGCGAAGCAAGCGCTCTAAGTCGCTTGTCTCATCCCGTGTTCTCTTCAGATGTAGTTAGCACAACACCTACGCTCTCAGGGCACCCCCGCAGGTCCTGTGGCTACGGTCGTAAGATTGTCCATCGCACAGAAGAAACACGAGATAGGCAGACTAAAAATCAAAGCAACCCGACAGGTCGGATTCATTTGCGATAATTATGTTCATTACATATACTGCAAAAATAAAAAAAACAAAGAAAACTAATCGTCTCCTTCCCCCCGGTGGAGGATGTCCCGCAGCGAGATCCGGTTGGCGATCTCCTGGGCACACGGGTCGACTTGGGCCATGAACACGTCAACTTCTTCATCGCTCCGATCCGTGGCGACGCCGCTCCCGACCGCCTCAAGGTCGACACCATCATAGTAAGAGACGGTGTTAACCAGGGCCGAGGAAGCGCCAAGCACCGCCGCCTCCCGCATCGATGCCTCGACATGCTCCGGGACCCTCCCCAGTATGGCGGAGATGGCACTTGGGCCCGGAGTGAGCCCAAGCAGCCGGTCGCAGACGGCCTGGCTGGCCACCCGGAGGGCCGTCAGCTCGACCGTCGTGTCGGCCACATCCCTCTCCGCCACCCACTTGTCCAAAAGGGCCGAGTCTCGCGACTCGACCGTCACGTCCCGCTGCTCCACCGCCGCCCTTCGCGACTCCAGCATATCGCTAAGGTCCTTTCGCAGCTCTGCAAGGACAAAACACCGTCACAAGACGCCCGCTACAACAACTACCGAAAGGTTCGATTACTCACCGGCCACGGAGGCCTCCTTGGCGCGAAGCTCCTCCTCGGCCTTGGCACGTGCTTCCTGGTTGGACGCGGCGCGGTCGACGAGCTCCCTCGCCGACGCAAGCTCCCCCCCGAGCAAGGTCTCGCTCGCCACGCAGCTGGTCGGCCTCCCTCCGAGCCAACTCGCATTCCTCTCGGAGGAGGGCGGCCTCCGCCCGAGCGGACTCCTCTGCGCGGACCGCAGAAGTCTTGGCCCTTTCGGCCTCCGCCAGGGCCGACCTGGCCCTCTCCCCCTCGTCGGTCAACAACTCCGCAAGTCGCTGAGCCTCTCGCAAGGCTTCAGTGACTTCCCCCAGCCGCTGATCGGTCGTGGCGACCTTCCCTTGCTCGGCAACGAGCGCCCTTTGGGCGTCGCGCAGCTCTCCCTCTACAGCACTCCCCCAGCTATGCAAACACCGGAGGAAGCTTGACTTATCCACCGCCCAGGACATCAGACGCTGCAAATAAATTGCCCGCCCGGTCAGTCTCATTTTCGTTTGAAAATCTACAAAGGACGAACCCCCTTCAGCCTTACCGATCCGACTGGGCGGGACTCCTGAACGCTGGACCTCATCGCCCTGGAGAAGCGTCAACGGCGTGGAGAAGGTCGGTGTGGATCCTCCCCATCTCCTTCTCCACTTCCCTCTCGCTCCGCTCCAGAGTGTTCCAGTCCCCGCGTTCCGCCTCATCGTCCAAGACAAATGCCAGCTCTCCGGACGGGTCGCTGCCGGGCCAGGTCAGCACGGCAATCGGCGGCCGCGCTGCCCTGGCGTCCCGCCCTACTGGAGCGTCCACGGCGGCCGGTGGCGGGTCCTCCTGCGGCGCTCGAACCGCCCCAGCAGGCGGTCGCCCCTCCGGCTGGGGCGGTAGGACTTCACCAACTTCCCCGGCCGGCGTCGCCGGGGGGGGGCAGACCTAGTAGGACCTCTCTCGCGGTGTTGCGGCGGCGGCGACACTGGTGCCCCGACCAGCGGCATCACTTCTCCAAAGAGGCTCGGTAGTGGAAGCGCACCCGCGGGACCCTCGCTCCCGACGATCGTCGCCACGGACCCCGCCGGCGGGGGCGGAAGTGTGCGACTCCTCGCTCCCGAGGTGGGGCTCAGCGCCCTCCCTACGCTGGAGTGTCCCCTGCACACGACGGCCAGTCAGGAACCGCGCAAAAGAAACCCAGGCAAAGGACCGGTCGGGGGACGCACAAGGCACTTATCGTGAAGAGCGGGTGAGTAGCGCCTGACGCGCCCTTTTCGCCGGGCCCCTACGAGGGGGCGTGCGGGATCTCTGTCTCCTCAAAACGAACCCCATGCTCGCGGCGTCGTCCTCAGAATCGCGAGCACCGACCCTGTGGTCGGAACCCGCGTCGGAGCTGCCCATGTCGCCCCCGGCGCTCGGGCTCCCCTCGCTCGACGCCGACTACTCGTCGTCGTCGCTCAGGGTCTCATCGGAGACCTCTTCACCTCGCGCGGCCCGGTCCGCGCGCTCCTTCCTCTTCCGCGCCTTCGTGGCCTCCTTCTCCGCCCTCCGCGCTTGGTGGGTGGCGTCGTGCTGGTCCGCGATGAGGCGCGCCGCGGCTCTCATCTCTTTTTCTCCCGGCAAAAGAGCCCGGGAGATCATGCCGTCGAGCCCCTGCAAAAAACCGCTCGGGTAAGCAGGGAGAAGAGCAAGGGAAACAAGGGAGTCAGAAGATCCGAAACCTCCTACCAGGTTCGGCGGATTCTGTGCCGAAAATGGTGCAGGGACCTTGCCCACTGCTTCGGTGTCGCCCACGCGGACGACCGCGGCCACGCGAGCAAAAAGATCCGACCCAGGGAGCTCTACTGCGCACGACCTTGTGGGGTCGGACGCCCCGGTGTACCCGAACATGGGGTGCACCCGATCCTTGAAGGGCTGTATGCGCCTCTCCATGAACGCGCGGACGACCACCTCGCCCGTCAGTCCCCGCCTCTTCAGACCCTTGAGCCGCTCGAGGATCACCTCCACCTTATTTTTCTCCTTCGACTTGGGACCCCAAATCCGGTGGGCACCCCCCACCGGCGGGCTGCCACTGAAGGCCAGGGCGCTGTTGCTAAGGTTCTGGACATAGAACCACTCGCTGTGCCACCCCCGGTTCGACGTCGGCAGCTTCACGTCGATATAGTACTGCCTGCGGCCGCCACGAAGTTGGATCGCCAGGTCACCAAGGAGACCAGCAGCGTCCGACGGCGACCGCGCGAAGAAGAAGTGCCGCCAGAGCCCCCAGTGGGGTTCGATCCCCAAGAAAGCCTCGCACAGCATGATGAAGATCGCGATGTGGAGGACCCCGTTCGGGTTCAAGTGGTGCACTTCCCCTCGGTAGAAGAACAGCAGCCCGCGGACGAACGGGTGAAGGGGGAGGCCGAATCCGCGCTCGTAGAAGGAGGCGAGTGTGACGATCTCCCCGTCGCCCAGCGCAGGGGTCGCGGTCCCCGCCGGCGGCACCCGCCACCCAGATTCATCTCGCGGAGGGAGGAATTCCTTCCTCTCCAGGCCAATGAAACGACCAGCCGCAGACGAGTGGGGAACCCACGACATCTCTGACACAAGCGAGGAAACGAGGCGAAGCGCGAGGAAGCGGGGAGCTCTTTTCCTCTTCTTGTGGCTTTTTTCCCTTTTTGCAGAAAGCACAAGCAGCTGTCTCCCTCCTCGCGCCACCCTCGCCTTCCTTTATAGGCAATGGGCGGAACGGACGCCCCTTCATGCCAACCGATGCCTCTGCACACGAACCGGCAGAACCGCCGACCGCTCGCCTGCCACCTCGGTCACCACCCCGGTAACGTGTCAAAATCTATTCAATTCCCACCGAGCATTAACTACCCTGACAGGACAGCCGCCTCGCACCGCACGTCGTGCAGTTCCGCGAACCCCAGCGGGCATACCGGACCAAAATGCTCCAAAAAAGGTATGAACGGCCCACTAGGCCGCTCGGCCTCGGGACGGCGGATCGCCTTTGGGCTCGCACCCGAGGCCCAGCACCGTATTGGGGTTACGAAGGCCAAGTCCAGTCGACTGGAACCGAAGCCGCCCCAGCACGAAAAACAGAGCGAGGGGCGGGCTAGGGTGAGCTCCCAGGGAGTCTCCAGTTGGGTCGGCGGATGACCCAATCGCCCTAACCCGCATCCGAGACCATACCTCACACTCTCCCGCGGAGCTCATCGATGAGTAGCGGCCAGCCGCGTTCCGGGTTGGCGGACGACCCGGTAGCCCGATACGGGATCGAGTAAGGAAAGGTTCTCATGGGACGCCCCACAGTGGGTCGGACGCCCACGCCGGGACCCACGTCCGCTTGGGAACGATCCCCCCAAGGGAGATCACCAAGGTTCCACTCGGATTTCCCGTTAGAAGCTTGCACGGGCACGACGTTCAGACCGACGAAGGTAAACGCGTGTTCGCTCGCCCGACTCTTGTACCCAAAACCGTGGCCAAACCAGAGTCCGACGGGTAAACCCCCGACCGGCTCTCCGATCCCCTCGGGGGCTCGGGGGCTACACCCACCGGGTGCGCTCGCGCGCACCCGGGCAACCTCGCAGACGCAGCCAGCAGACGGGCTGTGCCGACTAAACCACCGCCGACCTCCAGGTCGGCGGACCGCCTCGACCGGGTAAACCCCCGACCGGCTCTCCGACCCGCTCGGGGCTCGGGCTACACTCCACTCGCGCCACACCGGGCCATTCGGTAAACAGTGGCCGACTAAGCCCCGCAGACCTCCGGGTCGGCGGACCGCCTCGACCGAGTAAACCCCCGACCGGCTCTCCGACCCCATCCCTTCAGAGGAAGCAATTCCCGACTAGCCGCTCCGACTGGATTATGCCCATCGACCCCGGCGCTACGTCGACCTTGTCAAAACCCCCCGACCGGCTCTCCAACCCGGATGGGGGCTTGGGGGCTACTGACGAGTACCCATACCATGGGTACCCCCATCAGCCCGGGGCCACGAACGGGCTGACCTACCTCTCCGGGAGCCCGGCACTGGCGAAAGGTGTGTGGGCTGCAGAGAGTGGGCCAGGCCCCGGTCCGAGCCAGCCCCAGACGGTCGGTCGACCCCAACTTTCAAGGTCGGGGCGCACGGTTGGTCGGCTCCACTGGCACCCGAAGGGGCGGGTCCCGTGCCTGTGGAGCCAGCTGCCCCGCGCATGCAACATCCACTGACACCCGTACGGGGGTAGATGGCTCCTTCCCGAGGTTGTCAGAAGGACCGCCGAAGAAGTCAAGCCCCCGTCCCGTCGCCTAACACGCCGCAGAGGGAGGCGCCCTCTCCCGAGGCCAAGCTAAAGTCAAGCACCATTAAAACCACCGAAGCTGACATTAGCACAGAGCAGTGTGTCATCCTGACAGCCCAGCAGAAGACCGCACACCGCGGGACTACCAACCCTGCGTTGGGCGGGCAGAGGTCGGTCGAACAAGACAGAAACCGGATTCCAAGACGTACAGTACCCCCTCCTTTTCTCCTCCAAACTCCCGTGTAACCTGCTACCTCCGTCTATATAAGGAAAGGCAGGGCCCGAGGGAGCGGGAGGATGAGCGATTTCTAGACAACAAAAGACGAGCAGAAAACAAGTAGCCGAGCATGAGGGAATCGGTCGGCCGAACCCTTGCCCCGCTTGTAATCATTTGTTCATCCCGTAAGATCAATACACCCCCACCGAGCGAACTGGAGTAGGGACGTTCAGCCCGAACCAGTATAAACTTCTGGCTTTTTGAGTCAACCATTCGGGGAGAGGGAGCGCGCGACCCCCACTAACCAAAAATTCGTATTGCCGGTGCACGAAACACCGACACCCATTGCCATACCTTCGCACGACGCATGAAAACCCAATAGATCTCCTCGCTCCTTGCTCCTCGCTCCTCGCTCCAACAGATGGATCTTCAAGGTGCAGGGGTGGGGAGGCTACCCTAGGGCAGCAAGGGGTGGAGGAGAGGTGGTGGAGAGGTGGGGAGGCAAGGGGGCAAAGGGGGCGCAAGGGAGATGGGGAGGTGGGGGTGGCGGCTAGGGCATGGAGGGGGAGGTGGGGGCGCACAAGTGGGGAGGGGCGCAAGGAGGGCAGGGGGAGGCCCTATTTACCAGCCCTCACATGACTCCTAGTCCTAAATGGACTCAAACCCCATCCCACTAAAGCCCACGACCCTTTCCCCTAGGCCCAAAACTCCCCGGAAAGGCCCAAACTTCCGGAAACGGCCCGAAAACGGCTCGGAAACGGCCCGGAAACGCTATTAACCTCCATACCCTATGGTTTTAACCTTAATTCCACATTTCATAAAGTTTTTGACCTCCACATTCATATTTTGTAAAGCCACAATCTCTAATTTCACATTTTATAAAGTATCGGCATTCTGTAGTGTCACATTAGAACTATTCACAAAAAATTTAAAATTTTCTAATGTGATTTGAACTATTTTTTCATTCGGTTGAAATTTGCTGATATAGGAATGAGTAGGATTAGATATATTTCATTAGTGATCCTAAACACTAACCCTTGCTTGTTCATGGCGAACTTCAACAGAGAAGCATACACAGAATTGCAGATCTCCATCCTTAATGCAAATTAAGGTAATCATCAACTTGTCAAACCAGAACCCTTGTGCAAAAAATGAGACAAAACAACATGACCATCCATGATCCGTCATCCATGTTTTAGCATCAAATGATATGAACTTTGTCACTGTTAGATTGTCCCTTATTCATTAATCGGTAAAAATTATTCTAAATTGATATATAAGTTTAGTAGTAGTTCTCATTTCACTGATCACTAAAACATACTTTCGAATTTGACTTGTTGATCACTGAATAACCCTAAACCTAACCTAGTCCTTAACCTAACCACCTAAACCCTAACCTAACCTTGAACTACTCATTTGGCTTGTTAATCACTGGATGCCCTTGCTAGCGCGCGCACACACACACAAAAACTCACAGTCAATCCTCTCTTCCTCATCCTTATCCTCTAGCTAAGCTAGCTCTTGCTCGCCGATGCCTTGTCCAAATATAGCCATCCCCAAGCTGCTCCAGTCATGAAGAAGGGGTATCTCGGTGTAGTTAACCGAGATTTTGCCTGTTATAGCCAAGTTTTCTCCAAGATTTGGCTTCATGAAGGTATCAGTTTTGTCCGAGATTTTGCTAGTTTGGTTCGAAATGATGCTTGTAGGTGGTGGATGATGGTGGTTCATGGCCGGATCTAGTCAGAATTTGTGTGCTCTAGCTCTCTAGTTAATGGCTGGTTGCTGTAGTAGCTCAATGGGTAGTTCATGGCCAAATTCAATGTGTAGTAGTTCTCTGTTTCATGGTCGAACTTGTGTAACATTGTAATGTTGGTTCATTGTGCAACATTCTTGTCCTCATGGACAAAATCTGGAACTATTTAGTTTATTGCGTAACATTATGTGAAATTCTATGCCATGGTATTATGTGTAAACTTTTTGTAGCCTCGGGAGACCATGGTATAAGGACAATAGTACTGTCAGAATTTAAAAATTTCTTAGGCTTTTTCATCATCTAAAAAATTTATGGGAATATTAGTGATGCATCAAGACCATCCATAGAAATTTTTAAAATTTTCTAACGTGATTTGAACCATTTTTCATTCGATTGAAATTTGACGGTAAGGCTTTTATTAGGATAGTAGAATTATTAGAATTTTTAAAAATTTCTTAGGCTTTTATCATCATCTAAAAATTTTATGAGAATATTAGTAATGCGTCATGACTATCCACAAAAATTTTGAAATCTAGGATTGATTGAGGAGTAACCAAATGGAATGGGTATATGATAATGGTAGATTATATTCTTGTAGTTAATTAGAGTCTAAGTTTACTCAATTTGGTTAAGCAAAGCAAAAGTTATTCTTTGTTGAAGTTGCTATCCTGAAACTAGAGTTGCCGAAAATTCAGATTTGTAGCTAATTGTTTGGATCATGATTTGAGGGCCTTTAAGATAGCTCCTTGTAACATCACTAAACTCTATTTCAAGTATTGGAATTTCCTCTTCTGGGTTTTTGGTGGACCAATTAGTTAATCTGCAGGGTTATCTATAGGATCTTCTGGGAGAGGAATTACTCTTTTA
Source organism: Rhipidocladum racemiflorum (assembly GCA_036346355.1). Lineage (NCBI taxonomy): Eukaryota > Viridiplantae > Streptophyta > Magnoliopsida > Poales > Poaceae > Rhipidocladum > Rhipidocladum racemiflorum. Next base: position 56,629,040 of record CM070583.1, on the reverse strand, counting down.
TTCACAATTCTCCCACCTAACCTCCCCCACCATTTCTCTCTCTCTCTCCCCTTTTCCATTTTCGGCTGCACCCAGCCCCAAACCGATCAGCTCTGGTTCTTCTCCTCCTTTGCGTGTGTGGAGCAGCTCCCCATGGTGGTTCTCCTCCCCAGCTGCAGCAAGAAGGCCTCCTCCTCCTCAAGCATGGCCGGCGCCCCTTCCTTCTTCTTCCTCTAAGCTGTAGCCGAGCCACTTCCCCTCCTCCCTGCGCAGCAGCAACAACCGGTTTCCCCTTCTCCTTCCCTAAGTAAGTGGAACCAACCCATGATGTGGCTTCCTCCTCACGCCACCCCACGCCACGCGGTTGAGGCAAGTGTATCAACAAAAAGGATAAATGAATGTTGAATTGTTTGTTTGTGAATATGCATATGACATGTTGTGCTACCATGCTATATTCTTGAATTTGATTAGACTAGTATGGATGGTAACTTTGGAATGTGAGAATTGGTAATGTTTATGCATTTGGTTATGGCTATGCAATAATGTTAGAAATGAAGATAGTATGCAATTTAATTGGGTTAATTACATTTTCTGCATTCATAATGGAAGAGGCGACCCATTTTGATGCGGGCCTCTGTGTTCACACGTAGTAAACATGAAATGATGCACCTTGCTGAGTCCTCGACTCACGCTTGCTTTATTTCATGTTTTAGGTACTCAAAAGAGCGACCTGCCCGGTTTGGGGCTTAGCTGCACCTCCACTAACGCTCACGACATGATAAGGGAACTTAATTGTAAATTGGTTCACCTTAGTAACAATTTGAGTTCATGTAATAACTTTGTTGTAGTTGTAAGATCTCTTTGATGTTAAGAAGTAATAGTTGTTGGAAGACCATGACCCTTTGTATGTGCTTAGCAGGTCATGATGGTTTGTTGATACTTGTTATTTCAAATTGATAATTGTGATCTCTTTGCCTGCTGAGTGGATGTCCTTTTAGCAGGAGAGGTCTTGGAAAAAAAATTTGGTGAAAAGTTAGATAGGTTTTGGTAGCACTTCGAGCACGTGAGGTGCCGGGGTGTTACAGTTGGTATCAGAGCGGGCTTTAGATCCGTGGAATGTGAATGTAGCAAATTACTCTAGAGTAAACTAAAATATTGACTTGGAAAAGTAGAAACATGGCATAAGTCTACTTGTTAAAACTTAACCTTAGGGCAATAACCTTAAAATCTGAAATAGAATGGTTAACTGATTTAAAACTTGACACACTCTGATGCACAGTAGGGAAAGGTATGGGTACCATTGCTATATGTGTAACACCCCGGCATTTAATATGCCTGAATGCTACCAAACATAAGCTAAACAACATCTAAATACCACAATTAAACATAAATTCCAGCAAAGGCGCACATGCTAAAAACCGAGAATTCGGCAGCATCTCCTTTGTTTTAACTTGAATTGAAGGAGCAACAATAGTATCACAAATTATATCATAATGGAAAGCATCTAAAACAGCAATAACATGTGACATAGCCACAATATAAGTCCAGGTTAAAGCATTCAACCACTTCATGAGCTAAACGAATCAAATAATAAGACCGAGCACACATTTAAGCAATACTCCAAGTTTCATGGCAATACTTTCATTATCATGACTCCAAATGATAACACTGTCTAATTTGTGTGGAGCTACGTGTAGATGTGTAGCTAAACCCTTTTCCCCGCATGCCGGTTTCATGGTACCTAAGGAAAACAACATAAACACAAGCGTGAGTTCATCACTCAGCAAGTATAATGTAATGGGACAAGAAAAATACATTCCAATACCTTTATCACCACTTTTCACATACAACATCATACACATCTCATATTCATAGTGTAAGCATATCATTGACATCATCATAAATCATCCTCATTTAACATTCTCATAAAATGCAATGCAATGTAATGTAATGCAATGCGATGCACATATCTCCTGGAAACTCATACCAGTATGGTTGAGTACACACCCGTCGGTGTGCACCCTCTCCCCCCTTCCATCCCGAAGATGGAGGGTGCCTACTCCTCGCTTCCGTTCACCGCGGTGAATGGAATCACGATGTAGGACTTACTCATTGGCTCTCCGGATTAGTCATAACTTTCTCACCGACCTTCCCGGACTAGTTATGACTTTCTCACCGCCCGGGCCATGTAATCATGCCATGTATGCAATTATGCCAACATCATAATTAACTCGTACATTAACACATGGCATCATAACATGATAAACATGCTCATCATATCATTGGAAATCATTAAAGCATGGCAAGTGATCATCTCATATAATCAATCTCATATAGTCTCAACTAGCAACCTACAAACAGCTATCCATTACAATACACTTGCTTCAACCACGGGCGACGGATTGGCGAGAAGTAGAAGGTACTTCCAAAAGGCATAACTCAGGTTCTAAGACTCCAAATCAATTAAACGAGTACATCCTCGCGTAGCTTAGGAAATTTCCCAACTTTTTCTAGGTATATGGAAAGACTGATTCGGACTCTAAAGTTGTTTAATCTACAAAATACCGTGATCTGTTCCAATCACGTCACAGATTTTAACACGCTCGGTAAAACAGTCATAACTTTCAAACGGCTGATCGGATTTGGACGTTCTTTATATCCACGGAAATATAATGAAATTATCTACAACTTCTTCAATGTCCGTACGACCAGATTCCGACTCTAAATTGGCGAAAAACCGAACCCTAGGTCGACTGCTCATGCTGTCCGAAACAGAGAACGTGACCAACTCAAGAATCCATCTAATCTAATCAAATCCAGCACCACCAATTGATCTAAAAACTTGATAATCATCCTTAGAACAGTACCTAGATCAACCCCAAGGTTTCCCATGGCCATACCTTTGCCGGACGCACGAAATCTGAAAGGATCTCCTCCCGGTTCGCTCCACGCTCCACGCTCCTCGCTCCTCGCTCCTCTCTCCAATGGATGGATACTCGAGGTGCAGGAGGTGGGGAGGCCACCATAGGGCAGCAAGGGGGTGGAGGAGAGGTGGTGGAGAGGTGGGGAGCAAAGGGGGACAAAGGGGGAGGTGGGGGCGCAATGCAAGGGAGAGGGGGAGGTGGGGGTGGCGGCTAGGGCCAAGAGGGAGAGGAGGAGGCGCCCAAACAGCAGGGGGGAGGCGCAATAAAGGGCAGGGGAAGGCCCCCAACCAGGTCTCCTACTCCTAATTGGACACAAACTCTATCCCACCAAAGCCCACGATCCCTTCCTTTAGGCCCAAACTCCTCCGGAAAGGCCCAAAACCTCGGAAACGGCCCGGAAGCGCTATTAAACCTCTTATCATATGGTTTTAACCTCCAATACCATATTTCATAAAGTTTTTGACGTTACATTCACATTAAATAAGGTTACGACACTCCGTGGTGTCACAATATGCTTATATGTTGTATTTAAGCTTTGATGTTGAATGCTAAATCGTTTATGCATGATGCTATGTTTATGAAAGAAATGAATTAAATTTTTTATGTTCTTGAGCTTAAGTGGTGCCGAAGTGTTTCGGTTGCTGTGGTGTGGTCGTGGTAGAGGCCGTGGTGGTGGTTGTGGCTGGGTAGAGCCACAGCCGGAAGTTTAGAGCCTCTCGTAGGTGAGAGTCGTCGTCCTTCGCGACAAGGTTTAAAAAGTGGGTAAAGAATGTTGATTTTTTTTGGCTTTGTTGGTTGGAGTCAAATAGAAGAGTTTAGTGGTGAATCCTTTGGATTCCAATTGTTTTACCATTTTGATGGCCGGTTTGGTTGGTTCTTTGGCCCTTGTTGGTTGGAGGCAAAGGAAAGGTGTTTTGTAATGAGTCTTTACCGATTTTTTTTCTTCTGACGATTTTTGGTAACTGACTCTGTTGGTTATCGTGGGTTGACTTGTGGAGAGAACTATTGGGTTGTGTTTGCAGTTGATATTCTCTCCATTTAAGAAGAGCATTGAAGTTTTCTTGGTGCAAAACTCAAGTTGTGTGGAGTTAAGTTTGGGTCTTTGTCGGAAAGGATTTGGTTGATCGTTTGGTTCTCCCTCTTGCATCCATCTTCCTTCGTGGAAGTCGTAAATCTTGAGATTGGTTGAGGAGTTCTTGCGTGTCAGAGTTTGGGAATTTGAGAGTTGAGTTCTCTTGTAATTCTGTTTGGGTTTTCTGGAAAGAAAAAATTGTTTATCTGTGTTCATCCTTGTTCAAGAGCTGTGGTTATATTTGAAGATTTGGGGTCGCATCCTGTTTATCACGTGACCCACGAGGATGTTCAAAACGTTGAGTCTGTGATGGGTAGTTGGATTATTGAGGTGAAGTAAATTTCCGAATCAATTAAAGTGAATTTGTTGGTTGTGTGAAGACAACCTAAATGATTGTGTTGATAAGGGAAAAATTGATCGAGGTGATAATTGATCTAAAGTGAAGGTTGATTAGTGTTGTATGCAAAGCCTTGTGAGTCATGGAACTAATTGGAAGTTCGAGATTTGTTAGTATTGATTCCGTTTGAGAAAATCTAGAATCTTTTGCTTTGTGAATTTATGGTAGCGAGGTGATGGTATAAGGTACTAGAATATGATGGTGTAAAGACATGAGGATTATTGGTTTTGTTGCTTAGGGGTCGATTAAATCGTGAATCGACAAAATGACTTAATTGAGGTGTAATCAAAGAATGGGAATATATGGAGTGATTGTATGAAGGGTTGAAATTGTCCTTGACAATTGTTTGTCGGGGATCCGTAATTGAAAGATGACTAATGGAGTTCGTATCGAATAATTAGAAGTGTTTATTGATGGAACGAACTGGGGATACTGAATACATGACTTAGGGATTATACGAAAGGTAATTGTGTAGGATGTCGAAGTAAGTGTTGAAAAGATATGTTTAAGATTAGAATAGGCAATTGTATGGATGATGGCTCATATTTTGTTGAGTAAATAGATAAGTTATTTGTGTTGAAAAAAGTGAGAATGTGGTTCTCTTTGTTGATTGTCATAGGTTAGACCTGATTTTTGGTATGATGATAATCTGATTAGTGATGGTTATATGAATAAGAGGAGAGGATTAAAAGATGATTGGGGTTTCAAAATCTCAGTTCAAACCTGTTGGACTTTCCAGGATTTGGTGGATATAAAATACTGAATGGCTAAGAGTATTGGAATATGAGAAATGGTGAGGTTTGAATTGAACCTTCTTTTAAAAGGTTTGCGGATTCAATTGATCGTATGGTCTTTTGGGAATACATGCCCCTTGATTCAGACCTTCCAATTTGGGTGCAATAGAAGTTCTCTAGATTGGTTGGTATTTTGATAAGTTGCGTAGTTGGCTTTAATGATTGAAAAGGAAATGTTTCTGAGTCAAATCAGATTATTTCGCTATAGTAGCATGATATGATGGAAATGAGGATGAAAGAGTAGTCTTGGGAGGTAATCAATGGATGGAGCCCGGAATAGTGAATTTCATTAGATTGTGCCAATTCTTGGTTTTGGCTAAGCTGGTTAGCTTATGTTATGAATATTGGAGTGGCACTCGAGAATATATGAGTGCATTGCGCTTTTTGGCGTGCCAATTGGAGTATCTTGGGAATCGGTGTTTGGAAGGAAACAAACAGCCATTATGGAAGATGTAGGAGGCTCTTGAGTTAAAAATATGTGTAACTCTTGTTCGACTAGAGTTGGATTTAATTGAAAAGGTGTGTGGTAATTGCGAGTGTTTCAAATGTGAGACTTGTGACCGCTTCATAAGTGATCCGTGGTTGTCTAAGAGATGTTTTGCTTTGGTAAAAGCTTGATGTTTGCTTTTGTGAAAATGAGTTGCCTCATTAAAGTTTCGTGCAGTGTTTCTCTTCTATGGAGTTTTTCCCGAGGTAAAGCTTGGTGCTTTGGTTCTAGTATGTGGTTATGAATCAAGTGGGTAAAAGGGAATCGAGATTTCCTTTGATTTCTAGCATGAAAAGAAAGAATGGATAATTTCTGGCATTTGGACATGCTTTGTAAGAGATGTGAGTTTCCCTTTTTCTTTGAGAGATATTATGGTGGTTGTGGATTCTTGTGTTTGATTTGAGAATTGGTTTCTCTTCCAAAATGTTGATTTTGGTTAAACTGAGAAGGTTCGGCTTTGGTGAAGCGAGTTGAGTTGTCTTTGGTTGTTGAGAGCTTCTATCAAAGTTTTGTGTGTAGTCTCTCTTCTATTTGAGTGCTCCCCGATGCAAATTGTATCACTTTGATTGAGATTTGTTTCCTTTGCAACTTGACTTAGGAAAAGAGGAAGAGTGATCTTTGTATTTGGTCGAATTCTTTTCAAAGTGAATTGTAGCGCATGGGTTCAAGTAGATGAATGTGGAGTTGCTATTTGTTGGCATCCTCGTTTGAGATAAGAATAGGAATGTTTATGAAATTATTGAGTATAATAGAGGAGTATACTCATGAGCTTGGTTATATTTGAGTGAAAGAATGTGAGGGCGAGACCCTCTTAGAAAAAGGGATTGAGTGTGATGTGGTAATGATCTATGGTCCTAGCATAGGCTAGATGTAGAACTTTGGTTGTGGTTTAAAATGTAATTATGATGGAGATTGTTGATGTCGTGGTTCAAATTTTGTTGAGAGTACCATTTGGTGGTAATGAAGGTTATAGAAATTGTGATGTAAAATGTTCTGTCGTGAACATTTGTCCTAGCTAGTTGTCTTCAGGTATGAGACATGCTCAGGAGACGAGGGAATAAAAATATAACGTAGTTTGTGGTTGGAAGGAAAATATTGCCTATGTGGGCTATGTACTTAGATGACATTGGTGGGTGATGGTCCTTTTGTTGAAAAAGGGCAAATAATTGGAAAAGGTAGGGTTATGTGAATTGAGTCCTTGGGATTCAAGTTTGGAACCCTAGTTGTTCAATTAGATACCATTAATGATTCGGTTAGATGCTTGTTGAAGAGGAGCCTCGCTTTGATCGCGTCACCTTGAGTTTGAAGAAATGTGGTAGAGTCTAAGAAAAGATATTAGAGTTTTGTGAATGGAGTTGCAGAGGGAAATTTAGAGTTTAGTCCGAATATTGGTATTATGTTCTTCAGAAAAAAATTATTGATTGTCCTGCAGTGCCAAAGGGAAATTGTTTTGGGTTCATCAGGCCAATGCGAGGGTGGTATGATATGGAAATTTGGCATATAGATTGAGACTGTGTAAGAAATTGCATGATGTTCTTCTGTTGAAAGTTGAGGAAGTTATTGTGGAATTCCTTCTGCAGGAAGTTCTTTCGGATCTAAATTGTGAGGGAGTGTGTTAGGCTTTGGCCTTGAGCAAGACGATGCCCTCGGGTTTGGTTCCTTGCGGTTTTTGTAGAAATTAAAGTGAATGTGGATTTATGACAGGTTGCACTTAGTGAAGGGAATATGCCCTAGATCAATCATGGTGATGATTGTAATACGTCTTTGTTCATGTAATAATGATAACTTTGTTTATCGGTTCCCTGAATATATGTTACGACTTTGTTCATTGGATACGATCTGATTGTGAAACACATTGTCAAGTGACATTATTCTAAACGGGTCACGATCCATATCATTCACGAGGAGCGGTGATAATTTGATCAGCACATGTATTGGTTGATGGTAATGTTTCGCATACCATAGATATGGAGATATCAAACCAATAATGTGGACACATGTTAGAGAACATGGGTAGTCGGACAAGACCCACTCTCGACGCCGTGAGTTGTTATCTCTTATAGTGCCATCAGCGTATAGTCTCGAGTGAGTACGCCTATATGATCCTTAGACCTGAGATTGTCATGGATGCCTAGCATGTAGACTTGTATGCTTTGGTATCATCAAGCTACTGCCACCGTAGCAGGGTAGTCATAAAGATGAAATCTGGGTATGCCACGATACATTGCCAAGGGTGTGATGATCAAGATGGGATTTGCCCCTCCTAGATAACGGGAGAGATACCTGCGGGCCCCTCGAGTGGATGGATAAGGAAAAGCATGCAGTGCTAATATGACTAAAGAGTTGGTCATGGTTTGTATCCATCACCTTTGTCGAGTGAAGTGGTCGAGCTATCAACAAGGGTGGCAGCATCTCGCCTTGAGCTTGAGTGCAGTGTGGCGAAGGGATCGGTATGTGAGTGTATCAAGGTTCAGAATATTGATTCTGTGCATCCGGGGGTCAATACGTCTTGCTAGGTGCATTTGTTGATCAATGAATGGAAGCGGGTTAGAATTCATAACCGACTTGCAGAACCTAACGGGTCACACACTTTAACGAGTTGGAATAGTTTCGGGTTTGTGCATGGATAGGATCCGCATTGGAGATGGAAACCTAGCGGGCTGGCCCCACTAGCGTGTCTATAAAGGGAGGCCAGGAGCGATTGCATAGCGCAGTTAGAACCCTCACCACGTTAAATGCCCGCAGTGCATCCCTCTGCTCCCGAAACCCAAGTGCGGCGAGTGCTAGCACACCGCACGGCGTTCTCGATGCGTGTGAATCTTGTGCGGCCATCCGTGGAGCGCTTTCCGTTGGATCTCGAAGCGACTTTCATCGGCGACCACGCAGCGGGCGAGGTGGCGACACGCTGAGCGAGGTCGGCGACCAGCGACGAGATCGGCGACCACTCGACGAGGTCGGCGACCACTCGGGCGAATCGACCACTCGGACGAGGCGGCAACAACTTCGGTGGAGATCGGTGCCGATCGGGAGGTGATCAACTTCGCTTCCTCAGCGTGAATCGCAGCTGCATCTGTGCGACAAGGGTAACGATCTGTGATCCTTTACTTCCATGTGATCTTGGGTGTTCGTGGTAGAAATTTTGATTTTATGCTCGTAGCCTACCCATAACCCAACGATGGTATCGAGCCGATCATGTGTAGTTTTGGATGCCGGATCACGCGCACATGTCGATGTCTTTGTTATGTTTATCACGGGTTGATTGGATCAATCGGTATTGGGGAAGTATGAGGTATGAGTTGGTGGCTCTACACGATCAAAAAGATTAGTTAGGTGCTCGTTTCAGATTCGTGCCATGCATTACCCCTAATTTGGTAACACCATCCGGGGTAGTAGCAAAGTCCGAACATATCGAACCAACGGATCGAGATCGAGTGTGGTCGCCACCCTCTCAAGGACCTCGCGCGATGGATCGATGAAGATCGATCCTATGGAAGCCCAGAACGATTCGATGGCTGGAATCGGCTTGATGAGATCAATCAGATTGAATTTCATAAGCGTTTTCATAGATGCGATCTCGTACCCCAGAAAAAAAAAAAAAAAAAAAAATTCTAGCGCGTATTGCCGCATGGGCGCCGCCTTGAACCTCGCTGCAGGCTAAGCGGGACCGCCGTGATAATCGGCATAGTGTCCATAAATTAAAAACTTGTTCACTTCGCGCTATAATCGATCGGCGCCTAACTTGTTTTGCGGGGTATGTTGTGAGCGATGGACCCTTGTGTATTTGATGCATGATTGTAAAATTAAGCGGCTGCGTCTTGACATGTGATGCCTTGAATCCTCATGTAATTTTGCTACTAGCTGCTAGATGTAGTAGTTTAGTACATGTTCTTGGAGCTTCAATTCGATGGTAGGGTGTGCAAGGAAGGTCGTGGAAGATGGAGATCGCCACGCCATAGGCCATACTAGTTCTGATCTATTTGCTTTGCCTGTGATGATTTACCTTGCATTGCTATTCTTTCACGTCATATGTGGTGAATATGTTAATCGATTGAATAGTTTCCCTCGAAAATTAAGAGTAAGATGCCCTTTTTTTCAATAGGCCGGCGTCTCTGTCCTTGTGCGATGGTGGATAAGGTCTTGACAAGTCGAGACGCCACCCTCTTGCTTGTACAATAGAGTGAGTGTAGCCTAACCCGTGCACTCACGAGCATAGTATTGGTTTGCTTAACGGAGTCATCCAAATAGGATTTGGGACTTGAGGCATCCAGTGTTGGGCGCGGGGCATATGATGCCACCCCAACAAGCAAGAGTCACATATGATGTGATTGGCGAGTGTTGCCTACCTATGTCACGGGTTCAAGTGGTATTGACAAGTCATTACCCGAACCGTAGTGACCATGGATCTTGTTCCATGGAGATCGCGAGAGAAAGTGATCTTAATGGAAGCATCTTTTATTAAAATTATTTAATAAGAGATTAACATGAACATAGTCTTGAAACTTTGCTTATTTATGTTGTAGATGGCACAAACGCTTATTTGTCAATGCAAACTACGGTTTTAACTTGCGATCGATTCTAGAGAGGAAAAACTCTATGGGGCCGAATTTTATGGATTAGTATCGAAGCTTGAGAATTGTTCTCAAGGCTGAAAAGAAGGAATATGTTCTAGGCGGTCCATATCTGATGAATTGCCTGAAAATGCATCCATTGGCCGATAAGCGTGCTTATGAGAAGCACACTAACGCAGCGCCCTAGATGTCACCGGTATCTCATGCTTGCCACAATGAACTACACGAGCTTCAAAAGCAATATGAGCACGCCGATGCCTACACTATGATTGTAGGCCTTAAAGGCATGTTTGAGAACCAAGCAAGAGTGAAAGATATTCGATATCTAAAGCATTGTTTATGCAAAGCTGGGTGAGTGCTTATTAGCCCTCATGTAATCAAGTTGATTGGTTACATTGAGAGCTTGAGAAGCTCGGTTTTCCCTTGCAAAATGAGTTGTACCAGATGTGATTCTCCGATCGCTCCTGCGAGCTATGAGCGAATTCATTGAACTTTCATATGAAACGACTGAAGAATCGACCGACTGCATGGAATGCTGAAAGCTGAAGAGAGCATAAAGAAAGGCACAAATCATGTGATGATGATTCAAAGGATAAGAAAAGGAAAGCGCAAGGCTATAAGTTGTGGTGAGGATAAGATCAAGACCCAAAACCAAAGCCTAAAGAAAGGCCAAAGTTTGGCCCTAATGCTTGATAAATGTCACTCTTTGCAAGGGTTGTGGGCATTGGAAGAAGCTATCTAAAGTACGGAAGGCAGAAAGAAAGGAAAGGTTCCTTCTACTTGGTATTAATGTTATAGAAGTTAATCTTGCAACTTGTCCTACCGAGTCTTGGGTATTTGATACGGATCAATGATTCATACTTGCAAATCGTTGCCAGGGGTTAAGAAGGACTAGAGATTGCAAGATTGGCGAGTTGGAAATTCGGCGTCGGCAATGGAGCAATGTTCTGCGAAGGCCGTTGGTGTCTATCCCTGTCATTACCTTGGTTTAGTCATGGAATTGAATAATTGTTATTACATTCACTGCCTTGAGTAAGAACATTATCTCTTCTTCTTGTTTAGAGGAAGATGGATATGATTTTGTAATAAAGAACGAGGGAATTGTTCTATTTATTTCAAAGGCTTGCTCTATGGTAGCTATCCATTGGTGAATGGGTTGTATGTTCTAGATCTTGGTAATGCTTCTATAAACAATGTTAATACTAAAAGACTCAAAACAAATGATGCTAATTCCACTTATTTATGGCATTATCGCTTGGCCATATAAATAAAAAAGGCGCATGGAGAAACTCCATAAAGATGGTCTTCGTGGTCCATTAGAGTTGGAATCTTTTGAAACATGCGAGTCTTGTTTACTTGGCAAGATGACAAAGGCACCTTTCAGCTGCACAAGTGAGAGAATGCGCGAGTTGTTGGCTCTCATACATCTTGCCCGATGTATGTGGACCAATGAGCTCAATTGCGGAAGGTGGTTATCGATGCTTCATTACTTTCACCGATGACTTTAGTAGATATGGCTATATCTATCTAATGAGGCATAAGTCTGAATCTTTGAAAAATTCAAAGAGTTTGAGAATGAAGTAGAAAATCATTTGGGCAAGAAAATTAAATTTCTGATCCGACCGTGGAGGTGAATATTTGAGCCAAGAGTTTAGTGATCATCTAAAGAGTTGTGGAATTGTTCCACAATTGACTCGCCGGACACCTCAATGGAATGGGTATCGAGCGGAGGAACCGAACTTTGTTGGACATGGTACGGTCTATGATGAGTCAAGTCGATCTTCCATTGTCATTGCAGGGACACGCTCTAGAAGCAATTTGCGTTCATCTTTGAATAGGGTTCCATCTAAATCCGTTGATAAGACACCATATGAGTTATGGAAGGAAACATCGACTTGTCTTTTCTTAAAATTTGGGTGCTGAGGCTTATGTAAACGATGACGTCGATAAGCTTTACTCCAAGTCGGATAAATGCTTCTTTGTGGGGTACCCAAGGGAAACCAAAGGGTATTATTTTTATAGCAGGAAGAAGGCAAAGTGTTTGTCGCTTGGGGTGTCTTTTGGAGAATGAGTTTTTCAAAAGAGCTAGTGGGAGCATGGTGCAACTCGAAGAAGTTCGAAAATACACGAAAATGCTTCAGGCTCCGGCTAGTCCTCGTGAGGATGAGCAACGTGTTGTTGAACTTTGTTGATGAGGTGCCAGCCCCACGGAGGTCCTCACGGGCAAGCCAGCGCTCCTGAGAGGTTCATGTTCCTCATGACGGAGCAACGCGATGTGTTATTATTGGAAAATAGCGAGCCCAAGGATTATGAGGAAGCTATGGTGGGCCCGGACTACGAGAAATGGTCGGAGGCCATGAGATCCGAGTTAAAGTCCATGTATGATAATCAAGTTTGGAGCTTGGTTGATCTGCGATGGTGTAAAAACTTCTCCCGAGTGCAAATGGGTCTTTAAGAAGAAGATAGCGCCGATGGAAATGTTCACATTTTTAAGAGCACGATTGGTGGCAAAAAGGGTATAAGCAGATTCATGGTGTGGACTATGATGAAACTTATTATTCGCCATGGTAAAAATCTATCCGGATCATGCTAGCAATTGCCGCATATCATGATTATGAGATTCGGCAAATGGATGTCAAAACGGCTTTCCTAAATGGAAACCTGCGAGGATGTGTACATGGTACGGCCCGAGGGTTTTGTCGATCCTACTAATCTTTGGCAAAGTATGCAAGCTTAGGAAGTCCATTTATGAATGAAGCAAGCATCTCGGAGTTGGAACATTCGTTTTGATGAAGTGATCAACAGTTTGGCTTCATCAAAAATGAGGAAGAGCCTTGTATTTACAAGAAGGCTAGTGGGAGCGCACTTGTATTTCTGGTCTTGTATGTGGATGACATACTATTGATCGGAAATGATATTCGATGTTGATGCTGCACAATCTTATCGAGAAAGAGTTTCTCGATGAAAGACTTGGGAGATCGACATATATTTTGGGCATAAAGATCTATAGAGATAGATCAAAAAAGGCTAATTGGATTGAGCCAAAATGCATTACATTGACAAGATACTAAAGCGGTTCAACATGCATGATTCCAAGAAAGGTTTCTTGCCAATGTCACATGGTGTAAGTCTTAGCAAGACTCGGTGTGCTTCGACACTTTGATGAGCAAGAGAGAATGAGTCGGATCCCATGCGCCGGCTATTGGATCCATCATGTATGCCATGTTGTGTATGCAGCGCCCGGATGTGTCATATGCTCACGAGTGTCACGGCGGTACCAATCGAATCCTGGTAATAGTCAGCTGGGTGGCTGTAAAGAACATCCTCAAATACTTACGAAGGACTAAGGAGATGTTCTTGGTCTTTGGAGGAGAGGAGGAGCTCGTCGTAAAGGTTACGCCGATGCTAGCTTCCAAACCGAGGAGATGATTCGCGATCGCAATCCGGGTTTGTATTCTGTCTCAGCGGTGAGGCGGTGAATTTGGAAAAGTTCCAAGCAAGAGGCGATGCTGATTCCACAACAGGAGTAAGTACACATTGCCACGAAGCAAAGACAAAGGAAGCGGTTGGATCAGGAAATTTATTTCTGAATTGGGAGTGGTCACTAGTGCATCCTTTCAGTGGACCTCTATTGTGACAATAGTGGTGCCATTGCACAAGCAAAGAGCCTAGATCTCACCAAAATCCAAACATATACTCGAGCGATACCACTGATCCGAGAGATCATTGAGAGAGGTGATATGAAGATAAGCAAAGTGCACACGGATCTAAATGTGGCTGATCCGTTGACAAAGCCCCTTCCACAACCAAAGCATGAGGCGCACACAAGAGCAATGGGTATTCGGTACCTATATGATTGACTCTAGTGCAAGTGGGAGATTGAAGGGAATATGCCTAGATCAATCATGGTGATGATTGTAATGCGTCTTTGTTCATGTAATAATGATAACTTTGTTTATCGGTTCCCTGAATATATGTTACGACTTTGTTCATTGGATCTGATCGATTGTGAAACACATTGTCAAGTGACATTATTCTAAACGGGTCCTGATCCATATCATTACGAGGAGCCGGTGATAATTTGATCAGCACATGTATTAGTTGATGGTAATGTTTCGCATACCATAGATATGGAGATATCAAACCAATAATGTGGACACATGTTAGAGAACATGGGTAGTGGACAAGACCCACTCGAGGCCATTTGTGAGTTGTTATCTCTTATAGTGCCATGGCGTATAGTCTCGAGTGAGTACGCCTATATGGTCCTTAGACCTGAGATTGTCATGGATGCCTAGCATGTAGACTTGTATGCTTTGGTATCATCAAGCGCTACACCGTAACGCAGGTAGTCATAAAGATGAAATCTGGGTATGCCACGATACATTGCCAAGGGTGTGATGATCAAGATGGGATTGCCCTCTAGATAACAGGAGAGATACCTCTGGGCCCCTCGAGTGGATGGATAAGGAAAGCATACGGCCGTGCTAATATGACTAAAGAGTTGGTCATGGTTTGTATCCATCCTGCCGAGTGAAGTGGTCGAGCTATCAACAAGGGTGCACGATCTCGCCTTGAGCTTGGTGATGCAGGTATTGGCGAAGGATCGGTATGTGAGTGTATCAAGGTTCAGCCGAATATTGATTACGTGCATCCGGGTCAATACGTCTGCTAGGTGCATTGTTGATCAATGAATTGGAAGCAGGTTCAATTCATAACCGACTTGAACCTAACGGGTCACACATTAACGAGTTGGAATAGTTTACGGGTTTGTGCATGGATAGGATCCGCATTGGAGATGGAAACCTAGCGGGGTCGGCCCACTAGCGTGTCTATAAAGGAGGCCAGAGGCGATTGCATGGCGCACGGATTAGAACCCTCACCACGCGTTCGGCCCTGCGTGCATCCTCCTGCTCCCCGAAACCCAATGTCGCGGCGAGGTGCTAGCACACCCCGCCCGGCGTTCTGCTCGATGCGTGTGGATCTTGAGGCCAGCGCCATCCGTGGGCCAGCACCGGTTGGATCTCAAGCGACTTTCATCGGCGACCACGCGGTCGGCGACCACGCGACGAGATCGGCGACCACTTTCGGGCCAGTCGGCGACCACTCGGACGAGATCGGCGACCACTTTCGGACGAGGACGGCAACTTCGGTGGAGATCGGTGCCGATCAGGAGGTGATCAACTACTTCCTCAACGCGTGAATGCTTCATTGCAGATCTGCGACAAAATAACGATTTGTGATCCTTTACTTCCATGTGATCTTGGGTGTTCGTGGTAGAAATTTTGATTTTATGCTCGCGTAGCCTACCCATAACCCAACACTTAGTTGAGCTAAGTCAAGTCACTTTCGCCATTGGTTGGTTTTGAAAATTTGGTTATCGTTTGGATCCGTTTGAATCTTTGTGTGATGTTTTGAGTCGGAAAGATTTGAGTCCCTTGTGGACTTTGTGTTGGAGTTGGCGTTCTTCGAATTCGGGGTCGAATTCCTTTAAGTGGGGGAGAATGTAACATCACTAAACTCTATTTCAAGTATTGGAATTTCCTCGTCTGGGTTTTTGGTGGACCAATCAGTTAATCCGCAGGGTTATCTATAGGATCTTCTGGGAGAGGAATTACTCTTTTATTCACAATTCCCCCACCATTTCTCTCTCTCCCCCTTTTCCATTTTCGGCTGCACCCAGCCCCAAACCGATCAGCTCTCGTTCTTCTCCTCCTTTGTGTGTGTGGAGTAGCTCCCCATCGTGTTTCTCCTCCCCAGCTACAGCAAGAAGGCCTCCTCCTCCTCAAGCATGGCTGGTGCCCCTTCCTTCTTCCTCCCCTAAGCTACAGCCGAGCCACTTCCCCTCCTCCCTATGCAGCAGCAGCAGCAGCCGGTTCCCCGTTCTCCTTCCCTAGGTAAGTGGAACCAATCCATGTTTTTTTTTCTTGCGAGCTCAGATCTGGAGTCCCTAGGCTAGTTAGTGGTGGTTCTAGGGTTCTAGAGTTGAAATTTTTTTGGGGGGAAGCTAGCTATTTTGGAGGGAAACTGCAATCTGTTTTTCGAGCAAATTTTAGGTCTGCATTGCGGCTCGGTTTGGGGCACCTAAGTTGGTCCAATGGGTTTTTGGCTGTAGAGTTTGTTGTATATATACCTTTCCCCTTTAATTGAAGCACAAGAACGCAAAAATCTGTTAAACCATTTAACAGTTATGCCGTTTTTAGTGTCTGCTGTCCCGAGTGGCTGATTCTGTGGGCTGAAATCTTCAACTGCGATTTAGGCTTAGCTAGAGGCCGATTGAGCTCTTCTATTTGCCTATAGAAGTGTAGGAAATTTTCTGTAGTTTAAGAAAATGTACTTTTTTTTCTTGATTTGGAGTTCGGAAACAAAAGTTACGTTGGTTCAAAGTGGCTGTCCAGAAATTGGAATTTTTTTCTGTGCAGTCGGAGTTGATCTAATGATTAGAGAACATTTTGGGGACTTTAACCTTAGCTCCTGTTTGAGGGGCTACGGGGTAACTTTAGATTAGTCTCTTGTGGTTAATTAGAATCAAAGAACATGAACTTTCACTAAACCATTTACAAATTACGCCATTTTTGTGCTTGCTGTCCAGAAATGATATTTATGCGTGTAGGTTGTGTTCGTTTCTAATATGGGATTGCTTGATACAATTCCAACCTTAATGGCTTTGTGATCATCCTAGGTTATCCTCTTGCAGTCATTTAGAGTATAAGAACGTGAATTTTGGTTAAGCCATTTAGAAGTTATGCGTTTTTGAATGCTTGCTGTCCCAGGTTGCAAATTAGGGGTGAGGTGGGCTGTTTCGAGTTTGAGCGTGAATGCACATTTCAATGTTGTAACATGTATAGTTTTTGAGTGTGTATATGCGAATGTTGTCATTTTCAGGTGGAGCAGCTTCGGGTGTGGCTTCCTCCTCACGCCACCCCACGCCACGCGGTTGAGGCAAGTGTATCAACAAAAAGGATAGATGAATGTTGAATTGTTTGTTTGTGAATATGCATATGACATATTGTGCTACCATGCTATATTCTTGAGTTTGATTAGACTAGTATGGATGGTAACTTTGGAATGTGAGAATTGGTTATGTTTATGCATTTGGTTATGGCTCTGCAATAATGTTAGAAATGAAGATAGTATGCAATTTAATTGGGTTAATTGCATTTTCTGCATTCATAATAGAAGAGGTGACCCATTCTGATGCGGGCCTCTGTGTTCACACGAAAGTCCTACCTCGTAGTCCCGTTCATCGAGGTGAATGGGATCGAGACAGTAAGAGTAGGCACCTTCCACGGGATGGAAGGGACGTGGGGGTGCACACCGACGGGTTTGCACTCGGTAGTATCGGTACGTGCATCGAAAAGAGCATTCATGTCGCATTGCATTATAATGATGATTTTGAGTTAAATGGAAATGTGTAGAGTTGGGGTCGAGTCGTGAACTCACCCAAAAGATTTAAAGAGGTAAATGCTAAGAATAGATGCATTCATGTTGCATTGCATTGCTAATGTTTATTTGTGCTATTGGAAGTGTGAGGTGTTGGGATCGAATCGTGGACTCCTCCCAACAGTTGAATGAGGTATGTGTGTGAAGTAAGAAATGAGGTAAAGGAGGTAAAAGGTATTGATAGTATTGTTTTATGTATTTGTTGACTTGGATAAGAATTGTGCTCATATTGTTGATTTACTTGTGTAATATGGCTTTATGATGCACCTTGCTGAGTCCTTGACTCACGCTTGCTTTATTTCATGTTTTAGGTACTCAAAAGAGCGACCTGCCGGTTTTGGGGCTTAGCTGCACCTCCGCTGACGCTCACAACATGATAAGGGAACTTAAATGTAAATTGGTTCACCTTAGTAACAATTTGAGTTCATGTAATAACTTTGTTGTAGTTGTATGATCTCTTTGATGTTAAGAAGTAATAGTTGTTGGAAGACCATGACCCTTTGTATGTGCTTAGAGGGTCATGATGGTTAGTTGATACTTGTTATTTCAAATTGATAATTGTGATCTCTTTGCCTGCTGAGTGGATGTCCTTTTAGCAGGGGAGGTCTTGGAAAATTTTTTTGGTGAAAAGTTAGATAGGTTTTGGTAGCACTTCGGGCACGTGAGGTGCCAGGGCATTACACTCCTACTTGGATGGCTTTGTGATAAATGAAGTTTATTCTCTTGTGGTTGTTTGGAGTACAAGAACTCGAATTTTGGTTCTGCCATTTGGAAGTTATGCGAGTTTGCGCGATTGCTGTTCGGGAATGGAAGTTTTGAGGTGATGTGGCTGTTTTGGGGAATTGAGCAGAAAAGTTGATATGTAATGTTATGGGCATTTTATTGTCGATGGGTGTATGAAATTGAGTTGGGTTGCGTAAGAAAAGTTAATGGGTCTAGTTGAGGAAGTTTAAAGCGGGATTCATGTAGAGCGAAAGAGTTTTGTTGGTTGCCGCTTGAAATAATTTGCATTGTTTGAGATGAATGCATTTATGTTTATTGTAGGAATTCTGATCTCGGGAGTTTCAAGTGTAAGGAAACCATTGACAAGATCTTGAACAACCAGCGGTGCTCCTACAATAAGTAAGGCCTTGGGTTTATACCCAAGAATGGTAAGAAAACGAGCAACAAAGCTCTAAGGTTTGTGAGGTCTAATGGGAAGCTTTGTTATAAGTGTCATGATGTGGGACATATAGCAAATGATTGCCCATTAGGGAAAGCTCCTAAGAATAGTATTTATGATTCATGCTATGTTCTTAGGAAAACTAGCAATGGTAAAGTAGTTGCTAAATTTGTTGATACTCCTATACTTGGTCGCAAGAAGAATGCCATTTGGGTGCCCAAAGCCTTGATTACTAACCTCCAAGGACCAGACAAATTTGGGTACCTAAAAGGTTTGATTTTATTTTGTAGGTGAACTACAACTGATGGACGATATTTGGTGTTGGATAATGGGTGCACTCAACACATGACCGGGGATCGAAAGATATTGGCAATCTAATAACATCCAACTAACATTAAATCAATTTAAGGTGACAAATGAACATGATATACAAATGACAAGGTTGATATGCAGCAATTAGGTTGATTAAATAATCCTAAATTAATTTAAATCATTTTTAATTTGAATTAGCATGCAATAGTTTGAAATAAGGTAATTTTTAAAACATGGGATCAACATGGTCAAAGCACAACTTGCCTTGAAAAAACTCTTGGTCTTGCTCTGGACCTTGTTCTTAAGTACCAACTCTCCTTCAAAACCCTCGAACACTTCAACGTCTACACGTAACGAACAAATAAATAATAAATACAAAAGATAGAGATCAAATATGACTCCAAAAATTAAATAAAAATTATAATTAAATAGAGAATGATTTTACAAATTTTTAGGCTTTAGAATCACCCCAATCAGAGCTCGTATGAGTAAGAATGAGCTATCTAAAATTTGAAAATAAAATAAAAAACCAAATTAATTGAATTATTTTTATACTGGAAAATAGCATTTATGACATTAGCAGCTATTTTGATTTTTGGCCAAAATATTTTTCTACAGAAAAAGTTTTTATGATGTCATGCTGACATCACTAGAGACATGGACCAATCAAAGCATGACACGTGTCACAGGCATACAGACCTAGTCCACAGAATTGCTTTGGTTCACCGTGAACCCGGCGCATGGCACCTCGGCTGTTGTGTGTGACACGTGGCAGCGCGTGATTGGCTGCGGTGCTGCTCGCACTGTGGCTCTCGATGGCTAACACGTGGCTCAATCGTGCCTGCACGATCTAGATCTACGACTATGGGTTGCGTGCGGGGTAAGCGAAATGACGAACCACGTGGCAAGATCTAAGGCGTTGAATCTAGATCTAACGGTGAAGATCACAAAGACAGCAGTGGCGACATAGTTAGTCCCGGTGGATGACACACGACTAGATCTGGACCACTCATCTAAGATCTATTAGTGCACGATGACCCTGGTGGATGGCGGTGACCGGACACGCTGCGAACGCGGGTGATTGCTATGTGGCACAATATAGGATGGGCTTTGTAGATCTGATGGTGGACATTGATCACAAAGTTTTAAGGCGAGCTCAATGACACAGCTTACCAGAGAAGAAGAAGATGGCAATGATTGCGGCACTGCGGTGACGTTCCAACGGCAAGGAGGTGGGGATATGATGTGGTGCAATGCATGGTTCTCTGTTCTGGCTTTGCACATGGCAGAGGACGACCAAAGGGGATGGAACAAATGAATAACTACGGCAACCCCTCCCTGACTCCGGTGAGCAATTGCGTGAGAACAGCGGAGGCTTGGACGCTAATTCCTGGGGCAACACATGTAGAATGAGGCGAGCTACACGTTGCACGAGGTGGTGCATTAAATATGTCGGTTTACTAACCAACAGGCACCCTAAGACTGGGTGCTTGAGAGATTCGGACTGGGGGCTTTTGTGGCAACCGCTCCAAAGACAGGAAGAACGGGATGTTGGGAGCAAGCAAGAAGACAATGAGTTTACCGGAGTTCGGGCCCTCCAAAGGAGTAATAACCTAGTCTGCTTGGTGGTTTCTTACGAGTTCAAAGTTCTTTCAAGGAGGAAAGACCCTCTCGAGGTTCTACGCTTAACCGAGAATCAACAACCCCTTCTCCCATGCACCCTAGCTCCCTTTATACTGGCCGGGCTGAGGCGCATGGGAGCTTGCTGACTGCGTAAAGCAAGCGTCCGATCGCTACTCTGGCATTTAATGCACTCACACACTCTCTTACATCACATTTAATGCCTGTCTCTAGCCGACTTAGACTTCGCCTTGGGTCCCTTGTCTCACCCCCCGCAGGCTTCGCCAGAGAGAGGGGATGTCGATTCAGGGCCACCCATCATTAATGCGCTGGGAAGACGCGCCGCCATACCACACGCCTACATATCCTGCAATTAATGCGCACGTCTGCATTAAATATCCTGACCCTTTGCCTCCTCAGAAAGTTACATGGGTTGATTCTTGGGAACTACGCCGAGGAGTGGCTCAACGCCACTGTCCTCTTGGCGAGCACCTTTGCCGAGTCGCTTCGAGGAGTGCTCAACGCCACTCGCCTGGGCGAGCACCTTCGCTGTCGCCGAGGAGTGGCTCGAGCCACTGTCCTCTTGGCGAGCACCTTTCGCTGTCGCCTCAGGAGTGGCTCAACGCCATGCCTCTTGGCGAGCACCTTTGCTGGTCGGCCCAGGAGTGGCTAACGCCACTGTCCACAGGGTGAGCACCTTCGCTGGTCGTCTCGAGGGAGTGGCTCAACGCCACCTGTTCTTGGCGAGCACCTTTGCTGGTCGCTTCAGAGGAGTGGCTGACAACGCCACCTCGCCTTGGGCGAGAGTACTTTACGGGGTGCAAGGTTTTGGGCGTTTAATCTGACAAGAGCTCCCGGGCCCACCAGAGTGTCTTTATTCTTTCCTTTTCTTCGTCGAGCGGCTTTCAATCTCGGGTGGGGCCCCTATAAATGCCCACGCACGCCGCGGGTCTTTAAAACTTGCCTCTTTTCCGGTCCCGAGGTGAATCTGCAGCCGCTTCGTGGCCGTGGGGCGTGCCCACTTCCTTGAAAAATGCTTTGGTTTTCCAAGATCCGAACCGCGTCTCTTCGACTTTTTCACTTGCCAGGCTCTTCCTTGAATTCTTATAAATAAGCAGCGACGGGGGGTATGTTCTGCTTCGCCTCTGCTCCTTCCTTAGCTTCCCTTCGCCTCGGTGATTCTCGATGGCCTCTCAGGCTCGCTGTCCTCCTCCTTCAATGTGGAAGAGAACGCCGCTAAATGCTCCAAGGTGATCGCATGGCGCTCTCCATCTTGGGCAAGGGCCATCGCTCCCCACAGCCCGCGAGAAGTCATCTTCTTCTGGGCGATGATGGCGGGCTTGGTCCCGCCCATCTCGACTTCTACATCGCCGTCCTCAACTTCTACGACATTCACAACATCCACCTTCCCTAACTCCATTGTGCTCCTCTCCGTCGCCACTTCGTGAGATGTTTATAGGGGTAATGCCCAATCTTCTCCTTTTCCGCTACTTCTTCTACCTCCGCTCCCAGGGCTCCGGCATCTCGGGTGCTACCATCATGCGACTTAGAGATTTGGCCGTCTATGCTGCCATTCCAATGGAGAACCGATCCGGTGGAAAATGTGGCGCCACGAATGGTTGCACGTTGAAGACTGGCAGCCGCATTGAAGCCCTGGGACTTCCCACCGAGCGTGGGCGGTGGGCAGAATCGATCGGGATCTCGACGTCGCCCGACACGCCGAGCTACTCGCAATGTTGGCTCGTTGATCCAGCGGATAGCGAGGCTGGCCGAGGCATGGTTCTCAGGACTTCGTGTCCGGAGGATTAGCCCTTTGCGCGCCCGGCACCGACCTGGCACTACCTGGGCGTGACGACGGACTCGACGGTTCCCAGGGGAGGTAAGCTCTACGCCTTCCTTCTTCATCATCATTCCTTTTTTTTTTTTTTTTTTAACGCCGCCTTCTTCTTTCTTTTTGTGTCACCGTGGGAAAGCTGGACGCGCAGACGCTTCTACGGATGGGGCGGGCGGTCGAGCGACATTCCACCTTCCCCGAGGCTGCGCTTCACTCGCGACATGCACCGGATCGGGCGGGGATCGTCAAGGCGATGCCCAAGATGGACGCCATGGGGACGCCATCATCGCCGTCCATCAAGGGCCCACGATAATCCGCGGCAACTCCTACTGGCGACCAGGGAGGAACAAGCGTCTGGCGACGACACCGCCCCAACTTTGGGGACGCCCAACACCACGGCTATCGGGGCCATTCGCCGTGGCCCATTGGATCTCCTGACCGCCTCGCCATCGGGACTTCTCTCACCGCGGGGGCTCTTCATCAACGTGTCGCGGCGCTTCGCCTCCGCCACCATCACACGCAATTGGCGCCGTGGCCGACCAGCCGGCGCGCTTCCTCCATCATCACCGCCACCGCGGCAGTGACCCGCCGAGCTTCGGGGATGTGACCGCGCCAGCAGCTGCTACCGCCTCATCGCCACACGCGCGGCTGATCGCCGCTAGCGCGATGGCGACCACCGGCGCGAAGATTCTCCGCCGCCATCGGCACCGGCCATGCCGACCGCCAGCGATGGCGACCCACCGGCGCAGCATCCTCGTCGCCGCCACACCGCCGCCAAACTCCGCCAAAGATCGCGATGGCGGACCCACCGCCAGCGCAAAGATCCTCCGCCGCCACCGGCACCGCGCGGCCGACCCGCCAAGATGGCGGATCACCGCGGTTGGACCCGCGGCCGCTTCCGGTGGAGCGGTCCTCGCCTTCGCCGCTAATGAGGCCGGTGCCTCGAGGGGCTGGCTCTCACTCGGGAGTGCCTCGGTTTCCGAGGCCTCAGCCAGTACTGAATCCTTGAAACACACAAAAAGAAGATTTCAGAAACTTTTTAACCTTCGAATGGAGCCTTACCTTTGCTTGCTTTTGCTTGTTCCAGGGCACCGACCCCAGTACCGCCTCTGGCCAGTGTGACGGCTGAGGTAGCGACAAGCGGCGGCTGATCCGCCAGACGAAGAAGCCGGCGAACAAAGATGCGGCCGGGCGGCCGCCATTGGCAGCCTCAGAGGCGCCGGGCCTGACCCACTCGGATCCTCCAGCAGACTCATTCCTTCGGCGAGGCAGCATGCATGCTGGCCGCCTTGGACATTTCTCCACACGGCCACCGCCTTCCGTCGAGCAAGCAACGGTGGCCGACGCCGCCACTGAGATCAGCCGCCTCCGGCAGGAGGTGGCTGATTTACATGACCGGATGGAAAGGCAGGAGCGAGAGCTGGTGGGGGAGCGGGAGCGGGGCGCTGCTGCTTCGAGAGCTCATGGAAGAGCTCGGCGCGGCGACACTGCATCCACCCGAGGCAAACACTCTGCAGAATCCGAGGTACGCTTTGACCGGATGGAGACATGCCTCGCTCCGCGGGAGTTGGTGCAAAGAGCGCCATCGGGAACGGCGCACTACGCCTCCTCGGGTCGGATCGCTGGACTTCACCGCCTCGGCTTCCCGCCGCCCACCGATCCCACTCCAGGAAGGACGCCGCAGAGCGGTCGCTACCGCGACGTTCGTTTGGCGCCGCGCGTCAAGGACGCCAACTTTGATCTCTCGCCGCCATCCAGGGGATTGAAGGAGATCAAGGCGGAGGCGGAGGCGCTGGTGCAGGCGGCCATCTTGCCGCCACCGGTGAGATGGCCAACCCTGGCTACCGGAGGCCGCGGCCGAAGAGGTGGCACCGGGCGTGGACGCCGGCCCCTCGCGGAAGACCTGGCGTAGCTTGTGCCTATGAGACGAGGAGGAAGAAGGATAGGATAACCTAGACCCTTCTCCCTTTGCCTTCTTTTTCCTTTTAACTTGCTGTCCTGCAACAACTTTTGTAAAGCACTTTCATGGAAGAGACATGACACTTTTTAGACTTATTCAGCAATGTTTAACTTGTCTTCTTAACCTTCCACCTTACCGGCCGCCCGAAGATTAACTTGAGTGCTAACGCCCGGCTTAAGGCTTAGAAGGAAAAAGAAGGGAGTAAAGTATCCCTTGTGTCGGGGCGATTCTTTTCGTTGCCTTCGATCTGCCAAACAACACGTACCCTTGTGGCCTCCATGAAGCGGATACGGTGTAAGGCGTGACGGGGCGTAGGCTTTTGATAGCGATGTTTAAATCGCCAGCCATTCACGGGGACACCGGAGTGTCATGACCGTGTCGAGTGAAGTTCAAACCAAACCCAATTGCTCAATCTCGCGTGCCCCGCATTTACATAGTGGTCCCGCCTTTGCCAGCTTTCGGGCGCTCACAGGAGCGGGACTAGAGTAATCAACACTTCGCGCCACAAAGCACGTAACCGAGAAAGGCATGAAGTAAGCTTGCTAAAAACAACTAACGTAATACTTAATTTCTCTCGAACAACAGCTGTTCCCGGCTAGTCCAGTAGCACAGTGCATGATTCGACCGCACGAGGAACAAAACCTCAAACTTACAACCGCTTCAAGGGTAGAACTTGCTTGAGTTCTCTATATTCTGAGTTCGATTTCCTCCCCGCCCTCGGTGGCCAACTGACCGCCTGTCGGGTGAGCCAGACCACCTTAAAGAGGCCCTCCCACTGGGAAACAGTTTGTGCAACCTGACTCGGCCCGAATCTTCGCAAGACCAGGTCGCCCACCGCTAGTGTTCTCTCACCCGGGTGGCGTGGTACCTCCCGAGGCTTATTGACAGAAGCGGCGCGCAGGTCAGCACGATCCCGGGCTTCTTCCAGGAGATTGGCGTCGTCCTTGGCGCATCTCTTCACGATCTTCTTCCTTGAACGCAGCAACTGGGCGACCCAAATGTCAATTCGGCGGAGGATGTACCGCCCGTAAACCGTAAAGAATGGAGTCTCTCGTAGCCCTGGGAGTGGTCCGAGTGACCACAAAGATCGCCGGAGTTCTTCAACCCACCGCGAGCCGCGTTGGTGAAATCGATCAAACGCCCGAGTCTTGAGGCTTCAGCACTGCATTGGCTCGCTCAACTTGGCCGTTGCTTCTTGGATGGGCAACGGAGGCAAAGGCACTTCGTGCCCATTTCTTCGCAAAAAGTCGTAAAAGCGGCTACCAGAACCGGGCGCCATTGTCGGTGATGATACGGTTGGCGACCCGAGCGGGCGAAGATCCTCGCATGAACCTGGGCCAGCTGCAAGAATGGTTCTCACGGCCCAGACTTCCACCCACTTGGTGAACTTGTCAATGGCGGCATTTAATAGATGAGTGTAGCCTCTCGTGGCCCATGGGAGGCGGACTCAGATATCAGCCCCAGCACGCGAAGGGCCATGAGAGCGGGATGGTTTGCGAGCTTGGGCTGGTTGGTGGATTTGCTTACGTGGGAACTGCACGCCTCGCATCTCCTCACCAGCTTCGTAAGCATCCCGGGAGGGCCAATAGAACTCGTGTGGCGAAAGCTTTTCCCACTGTTCCGACCGGGAAAATGGCTCCCTTTGACACGCGCCATGGATATCGGAAAGCAAATGCTTCCCTCTTCCCGAGTGATGCACTTGAAGAACTCCGCTTTCCACCCCGGCGTACAGGTCCCCATCTACCAGGGTGTAGCGCTTGGCCTTCGCGCTATCTTCTACCGACGCATCATCGTCGGGGCATACTTGATCCGCGGGTAGGCCAGGATCGGGTCCATCCATGTGCCTTCCCGGTCAAGCAGCGACCACAGAGTGATCGTCCGGGTACTCCGCTTGGCCAAGCGTTTCGCCGTGCCACTTTTCTCTCGCAACGTGGGTGGGGCGCCACCATCGCCCCACCGTAAAGCAGGGGTTGCGATAAGGCGTCGCCGCTTCCCATCGGTGAGGGCTGGCAAAGATCACCATCCTCCCCACCAGAGACGGGTCGAGATGGACGGTCGCGGAAGCCTTTCTTCAAAGACTCCGACCCGGAGCAGGGGCTCTTGTCGCGAGGCGAGCCGAGAGCCTCGTCTGCTAAATAATTGTCGCGCCGGGGTATGTGTGTATACCTAGCCCTTGAAGTGTCTCTCCATCTTTCTAACCTCCGCCGTAAGCTGCCATGACGGGATCGAGCGGTGAAGTCCTTCCTTGCCTGGTTGATGACCAGCAAAGAATCGCTGTCTAATCAGAGGGCGCCGATGCCGATGGCGCGGGCAATGGAGCCCAAACCAGCAATCCTTCGTATTCATAACATTGTTGGTAGCTTTAAAGTCCAGGAGGCGACTATATATTTGAGGGTCCGGTCGGGAGACCAGGGAGAACCCAAACCGCGCCTTCGAGCCTGAAGGATCCATCGAAGAAGAGCGTCCCAAGGCGTGGGCACGGGACTTCCTTATCTTCCCCATCTGCCGAGTCCATTCAACAATGAAGTCCTTGCGGGTCTTTTGACTCTGATAGCAGCGCGAGGGGCAAATTTGAAGCCAAATACTCGGCCAGACCACTTGGCGATACGACCTTGACTTCACGGTTGTTAAGGATCTCCGCAGAGGATACGAGGAGACCACAGTGATCTCCCTTCCTTGGAAATAATGTCGCGGCTTTCTTGATGCCACCAAGACAAAGATACACCATTTTACGGGCCTGGGGATACCTAGTTTCAAAGATCATGCAGCACCTTGCTCACATAATAGACCCGCTGCACGCCTCTCCCTCTCGCTACTAGTGCTTGCACTCACCGAGGGGCTTGCCGCTACATCACGAGAAGCGGCTCACTGTGCTCAGGCGACCAAAGCACAGAGGCGAGGAGATACTTCTTCAGATCTCTTCAAATGCTGCTTCCGGGGTCCACTCGAAGGAATTAGTCTTCTTCATCGGCTTGAATAATGGGAGACTTTTCTCCCACTGCGGGCTATGAACCCGGTAGGAGGCTGACGACGGCTAAACAGAACACAAGCCGGCTTGAGACAGTGGCTTCATTCGTTCTATTGCTTCAATCTTGTCTGCAGGCTTCGATCCCGATCCGGTGGAGACCAGGAAGCCAAGTAGCTTTCAGATGACACTCGAACACGCACTTCTCGGGATTCCGCTTTAAGCGGCAGAGTGCCGAGGTGGGAGAAAGTTTCCTCGGATCTTCAACCAACCCATCGCCTTAGCTTTTATCACCAAGTCATCAACATATACCTCCGAGGTTCTTCCCAATTTGTGACTTGAATACAATATGCATGGCTCACGGGTATGTAGATCCCAGATTCTTCAACCCAAAGGGCATTCGAACATAACAAAGATACACCAAAAGAGGTTACAAAGGCCGTCTTTTCTTCGTCTCCTCGCGCCATTCTAACTGATGATATCCTGAGTAGGCGTCACAGGAAACATAGAGCTTCACATCCTGTAGTAGAATCGACAACGAGGTCAATCCTTAGCCGGAGGGTAAGGGTCCTTAGGGCAGGCTTTATTGAGGTCGGTGAAGTCTATACACATTCGCCACTTCCCATTGGACTTCTTCAGTGCAGGGTTAGACCACTCAGTAGGCGGCTTTCGACAACTCCGACTTGCAATAGCTTCTCCACTTCTTCCCGAATGGCCTCTTGTCGCTCGGGCGCCCGCCTCAGGACCTTCAACCGGACTGGGTGCGCTCAGTAAGCGTTGCCAGTAATCGGTGCTCGATCACCTCCTAGGGACCCGGTCATTTCAGATGGTTCCCGGCGAACACATCTAGATTAGACCGGAGGAAAGGTGACAGCGCTGTCTTCCTATTTGGCGCCGATCGAGCAATTCTCACGACCTTGCCCGAGCCTTCTCACCCACGGGGACCACCTTCACCTCACCCAAGAGGACTGGGTGAAGCGGCCTTGGCCGGGAGCGCTCGAGGGGTCTTCAGGCCACGCTACCGAACAAAGCGGCTCGGCCGAAGTCTTGCACTTGCTTAACGGAGGCGCAAGGCTTCGAGCTTGTCCACCTTTACCACAATTGGGCCCTCGGCGAGGATCTTCATCAAAGAAAATAAGCATGATGCGTAAGCGCCATGAATTTGACTAAGCGGCGGCCAAGCGAGCTATGCTGTAAGGGAGGTCAAGTCGGGCGACCTCGAAGTTGATGAGTTCCGCAGGAAGTTTTCAGCGCTCGAACGTGGCGGCAAATGGACTTGTCCTGTGGGCATTAGGCCCATCCCGGGGCAATCCCATAAAAAGCGGTGCGGTATGATTCTTCATAAGGTATTTGGAGTGCTTGATACGCCGACCGACAAGAGTTGATGGCACTTCCTCCATCAACGCAGTACTACCAAGCGCATTCCTCGACTGTGAAGGGGCGACCACGATCGGGAGATGGTTTGGGCTCGAAGTGTTCGCCGGGTGGTCGGCCGGTAGTGATCGATTGATCCGACCACTTGGCACCGACTCGCCCCGGCTACAGCATGGTGGCACACACTGTCTCGGCTCGCTTGTACCGCGAGTTGGAAGAGTAGGTGGCGAACCCCCATGAATGTATGCCACCGTGTGCTCGGCTTGTTGGAAAGCCAGTGGGCGTCATCTTCGCCGCTATCATCTCCGCGATCCTTTCGCGGCGCTTTCTGAGCCGCTTTTCCACTAACTGACACCCTGGCACGCAATCTTCCAGAAGTCATTGCCCATTTGTGCGGTGGACGGGGCGGTATGGCTTGCCCTGTCGTCTTCACGGGGAGAACGGCGGTCCCTGCGATTGTCTCGCTGGTCCCGGCGATCTCTCCTTCGCCCTGATCGTCGCGCCCGAGGCTTGGCCTGGATCGCCACCAAAACCTCTCGGCGACGGCCTCCTTGCGCTTCTTCTTTTACGGTCGAGGAGGACGCCTCCGGCTCGTCGGGGTTTGAGGCCTGCACTCCTTCCGAGGAGCCTCGCTGCCGTGCACACTTGTGAGCCAGGGAGAAAAGCTCGGAAGTGGTAGCAACAGTGCGGGTAGCCATCTTCTCCCGCATCTTCTGATCCCTAACCCCCCTCCGGAACGCGATAATAACCGACTGCTCAGAGATCCGGGGGATCGTGTTGCGGCAATGGCTAAAACTGGCCAGAATAAACCCCTCAGTGGACTCCTCCATGCTCCAAAGCGTGAAGGTCGTCCTCCCACACCCGGTGCTGAGCGTAGGAGCCCTGAAAGTTGGCTACAAAATGTCGCACAGATTCCTCCCACGAGTGTACCGAACTCCCGAGGAAGGTTCGGCGGCGAGAGCTGGCGGAACTGTCGGCGACATCGGGAAGTAGTTGGCCATAACTCTATCTCGACTGACGCACGCACCGTCGTATAAATCTGCGAGGAATTCTTGAGGTTGGTGGTGCCGCCATACTTCTCGACGGGCGCGACGAAATCTTTACAGCCACGCCGATTGGCGTAAGACGGAGGGAAACGCCTGGCACCCAACATTATATGGGGAGTAGTGTCGCCCACCACGACTCAGAGATGGGGTCGAGGAGCGCGAGTCTACACTCTCCCAGTCGGAAGGAAGCCCTTATTGACCGACCGGCGCCGGGGTTGGCGCGTTATTTAGCGGATGACGCCTCAGAAGAACTTGACGCAGATCGTCGCCCCTGGGGCTGAGCCCTCATTGAGGCGTGCCCTTAGATCCTCAGCGGTTCTCCTCGGCATGGGGAGTATCAGCGGGAAGATGCGAAGCTTGTGCACGTCCCCACATTTGGCAGGAGGGCTGCAGCCAAGATACTCCCTTCCCTTTATCCCGGCTCTGCGGCCGGAGAAGTCGCTAAAGAGCGATCGGAAGCTTGTGCATCCACCATACGAACTCCTTAGCGGAGGACGCGGAAGCCCGGCTGAATTGCCCGCGACAAAGAACTTTCTTCTTTGTGGAGTCCACTAGACGGGCAATGTCACGGAGCCAAGGGGTGGCTGTGTCGCCGTCAGTTGGGCTCGAGGATGGTCCAGAGCAATCGGGCCGCATGAAGGCTTTGCATTGGGGTATCTTCCCCAACAAAGAAGCCCGGCTGACCGGGCCGAACTCCGGGCTTGGATGCGGCTCGCGCCCCTCCGCCTTGAAGGACTCCGGCCGACCCGACTCCTTACCGGAGCCGAGATCGGCCGGCGCTTTCCTCGGAGGGCGCTACGCTGGCGATGAGATTCCGCCATCAGGATGATCTTGGATTCTTGCAAACTCCTCAAAGGAATGGAAGAACGGAACGATCTAACCACTAAGCCCCTACAGCGCGCCCTTCACGGGTTTACTAACCAACAGCACCCTAAGGCTAGGTGCTTGAGAGATCGGACTGGGGCTTTTGTGGCAACCGCTCCAAAGACAGGAAGAACGGGATGTTGGGAGCAAGCAAGAAGACATCCGAAGTTTACCTGTGTTCGGGCCCTCCAAAGGAGTAATAACTAGTCACGCTTGGTGGTTTCTTCCGAAGTTCAAAGTTCTTTCAAAGGTGGGAAGAAGACCCTCTGAGGTTACGCTAACCGAGAATCAACAACCCTTCTCCCATGCACCCCTAGCTCCCTTTTATACTGGGCCGAGGCCGAGGCGCATGGGGCTTGCAACTTGCGTGAAAGCAAGCGTCCTGACACGCTTCTACTGATTGCATTTTAATGCACCCACGTCACACTCTCTTACATCACATTTAATGCCTGCCTGTCTAGCCGACTTAGACTTCGCCTTGGGTCACTTTATCTGTCACCCCTCGCAGTTCTCCAGAGAGAGAGGGATGTCGATTCGGGGCCACCCATCATTAATGGCGCGGGGAAGACGCGCGCCGCATACCTTCGCTCATTCGCAGTGCAGAATTAATGCGCACGCCTCGCATTAAATATCCTTGACCCTTTGCCTGTAGCATGATTCACGGGGTTGATTCTGGGAACTACGCCCGAGGAGTGGCTGAGCACTGTCCTCTTGGCGAGCACACCTTTGCTGTCGCACGAGGAGTGGCCTCGAACGCCACTGTCCCTGGCGAGCACCTTCCATTTGGTCGCCGAGGAGTGGCTCGAGCCACCCTGTCCTCTTGGCGAGCACCTCGCTGTCGCCTCGAGGAGTGGCACGAGCGCCACCTGTCCTCTTGGCGAGCACCTTTGCCGTCGCCAGAGGAGGGCTCAACGCCACTGCCCTCGGGTGAGCACAGCCATTTGGTCGCCTCGAGGAGTGGCTGAACGCCACTGCCTCTTGGCGAGCACCTTTCTGCCGTCGCCAGAGGAGTGGCTCAACGCCACCCTCGTCCTTCCGGGCGAGTACTTAATGCGCTGCGTGGGTACCCGACGTTTATCGGCCCGACAAAATAGGTCCACGAGAAGGCATGTCTGGTGGTGGCATGGAGTGGTGATGTGGTGTGATTGTAGTGACCCACGCGGCTCGGATCCAGCGGCTCACAACACGAGATGATGTGGGATGATTACAAGCGCACGATTAAAGATCAATGGTTCGCGATCTAGGGTTAGGGTTTTGGCTTGGTTGGTTATGGCAGCGATGGTTTGGGCCAGATGGGTTGGGGTTTTGGGATGGGCCCGAATAGGGTTCGACCCGAAAGCTTAAAAGAATTTTCCTATTTTTCTTTCTTAAAAAAATTCTAGAAAATAATATAAGCCAAAATAAATAGTAAAAATATCATAAAAATTTCATAAAAATTCTAGAAAATATTTTGAAACATTCGAAACTTAAATAAAATATTTTCAACAAAACTTTACTTGAACTTTTTGAACATTTAAATAGGTTTAACAAAAGACTTAATTCAAATAAATTCAAAATAATTCCAAAAAATTCTCAAAAATTCAAAAGGTACAAGAAATTCAAGAAAAAAATTGAGATGTTACATAATGTTTTATTAGTTGAACTTTGAATTTTAATTTGCTATTCATTGCTCAAATTTGTGATCTTGGTCTCATTTGCACCTTCTCTCAAAATAGAGTTAAAATTTCAAAAGAAAATGATAAATCTTTGGTTTTTAAAGGCTTTAAATTTGGAATTTTTTATTGTAATAGCCACAAAATAAAAAGAAAGTAAAATTTAAAAATTTTAATTTGAATTTTGGCATTGAGTTGAATTTTCACTGTTTATTAGATTTTTCTAGACTTTTGCCATTAA
This sequence comes from Rhipidocladum racemiflorum, assembly GCA_036346355.1. Classification (NCBI taxonomy): domain Eukaryota; kingdom Viridiplantae; phylum Streptophyta; class Magnoliopsida; order Poales; family Poaceae; genus Rhipidocladum; species Rhipidocladum racemiflorum. Next base: position 56,596,346 of record CM070583.1, on the reverse strand, counting down.
AGAAAAGCTTTTAATGGTCAAATATATGAACTTCTAATTTTGAATTTCAAAATCAAACAAACGCAATACCTATTTGCACTCTCAATTAACCATTCAACCTAAGTATCATCACTTAAAAAAAATGCATACTATTCACTCACATTATATATACACATATGAACACAGATACAAAATTCCAGCATGATATAAAAATACACATGCAAATACTTACACACACTATTAGTATCATACACACACACACATATGTATGGCACTCTAACCTGCAGCATTGTAGGAATACACATATATAGGTATATACGCGTGCCGTGTTAGCACTACACTCTCACACGTGTACCCATATTTTAGAAGTAAATATATATTGTCGGTGTTTCATGCACCGGCAATACGAATTTTTGGTTAGTGGGGGTCGCATGCTCCCTCTCCCTGAATGGTTGATTCAAGAAGTCAGAGATTTATACTGGTTCGGGCCGAAAATCCCTACTCCAGTTCGTGCCGTGGGGGTGTATTGCTTTCGTGGGGATGAACAGAGGGCTACAAGTGAGGCAAGGGTTCGACGGATCGATTGCCCTAGCGCTCGGTTGATTTCGCTTGCTTGCCTTGAGTTCGCTCGCCTCCCTGTCTGCCCGTTCGATTGCTCTCCTTGCGCCCCGGAGCCCTGCTTCTCCTTATATAATCGGAGGCAGCAGGTTACATGGGAGTTTGGAGAGAGAAAGGAAGGGGTACTGTGCGCCTTGGAGTCTGGTTTCTGTCTTGTCGTCTGACCGGCCTCTGCCCGCCCCCATGCCGGGTTGGTAGTCCTGCAGCGAGCGGTCTTTGGCTGGGCTGTCTGGGTGACGCATTGCTCTGCGCAACCGTCAGCTTCGGTGGTTAAATGCTGCTTGACCTCAGCTTGGCCTCGGGGGAGGGCGCCTCTCTCTGCGGCGTGTCAGGTGACGGGACAGGGGCTTGACTTCTTCGACGGGCCCTCTGACAATCTCGGGAAGGCGCCGCCTACCATGGTATGGATGTCAGAGGACGTCGCGTGCGTGGGGCAGTTGGTTCCCCACCAGCGCGAGGCTCGCTCCTTCGGGCGCTAGTGGAGCCGACCGACCACATGCCTCGACCTAGGAGGCCAGGGTCTGCCGATCGTCCGGGGCTGGCTCCGAACGGGGCCTGGCCCACTCTTCGCGGCCCACATACCTTTCGCCAGCATTGGGCTTCTAAGGAGGTCAGCCCGCTCGTGGTTCCGAGCTGATGGGGGTACCCATGGTATGGGTACTCGTCATATATCAACACACCAAATTCAGCACAAACTAAACATGCTATTAAAAAGTAATAAACTTCATTTGTATACAAAATTCAATCATTCAACCTAAACATCGAAGTCTAATTGTCCAAATCAAACTTCAGAAGCATCATATTCTGTCACAACATGTCCTTAATGGGTGTAGCCCCCGAGCGGGTTGGAGAGCCGGTCGGGGGTTTACCCGGTCGGAAGTGGCCGCCGACCAGGAGGTCGGCGACGTTTGGTCAGCGCAGCCTGCCCGGCAACCACGCCAAAGAGCGGTCTGTGGCGCACCTGGTGTAGCCCCGAGCCCCCGAGCGGGTCGGAGAGCCGATCGGGGGTTTACCCAGTCGGAAGTGGCCGCCGACCAGTTGGTCGGCGACGTTTGGTCGGCGCAGCCTGCCTGGCAGCGACGCCTGCCAAAGAGCCCGGGTGCGCGCGAGCACACCCCGGTGGTTGTAGCCCCTGAGCCCCCAAGCGGGTCGGAGAGCCGATCGGGGTTTAACCCGGTCGGACTCTGGTCGTCCACGGTCGTGGGACCTAGAGTCAGGTGAGCGAACGCGCGTTTACCTTCGTCGGTTTGAACACCGTGCTTGTGCGAGCTACTAACGGGCAATCCGAGTGGAACCTTGGCAATCTCCCTCGGGGGGGGGGGACTGTTTCCAAGCGGACGGTAGATCCCGGCGTGGGCGTCCGACCCGCTGTGGGGCGTCCCATGAGAACCTTTCCTTACTCGATCCCGTATCGGGCTGTCGGGTCGTCCGCCGACCCGGAGCGCGGCTGGGCGCCACTCATCGATGAGCTCCGCGGGAGAGTGTGAGGTATGGTCTCGGATGCGGGTTTGGGTGATCGGGTCGTCCGCCGACCCAACCGGAGGCTCGCTGGGAGCTCACCCTGGCCCGCCCCTCGCTCTGTTTTACGTGCTGGGCGGCTTCAGTTCCAGTTGACTTGACTTGGCCTTCGTAACCCACAACACGGTGCCAGGCCCTGGGCGGTAGCCTGGAGACAATCCGCGGTCCCAAGGCCGGGCGGCCCAATGGGCCGTTTATACCTTTTTCGGGGCGCCTTGGCCCGTTACGCCTGGTGGGGTTCGTGGGATTGCGTGGCGTGCGGCGCGAGGCAGCTGTCCTGTCAGAGCAATTAATGCTCGGTGGGAATTTAATGAATTATGGCACGTTACCGAGGTGGTGGCCGAGGTGGCAGGCGAACGGTCGGCGGTTGCACCGGTTCGTGCGAGGAGGCGCCGGTTGGCGCGAAGGGGCGTACATTCCTGCCCGGTGTCTATAAAGGAGGGCGATGGTGGCGCGAGGAGGGAGGCAATTGCTGGTGCTTTCTGCAAAAAGGAAAAAGCCAAAAGAAGAAGAGGAGAAAAGCTCCCTCCTTCCTCGTGTTTCGCCTCGTCTCCTCGCCTGTCTCGGAGATGTCGTGGGTTCCCTACTCGTCAGCGATCGGCCGCTTCATTGGGCTGGAGAGGAAGTGTTGCCACTGGCAGGGGGGCCGCCGGGCCTGACGCCTATCGTGACGCCGGCCGCGGGGATCCCGCTGGGTTTGCTGCCCACCCTGACACCGGTCGAAGGAGCTCTGACGGAAGTTATGCCGCCCCCACCGCCGGGGCAACCGCCAGTTGGGGCAGGGCAACAGATGCACGAGGCCCCGCTACGGGCCGCTGGGGACGTTCCGGAAGGGCAGGGCGCCGGCGCACCACAGCCGAGGATTGCCGTGCTGACCTAGCCGGGCAGCGACCCAACCGAAGAACCGTCGTTTATCTTGGACGACGAGTCGGAGCGCCGCGACTGGAATGCTCTGGAGGAGAGCAAGAGGAAGGTCGAGAACAAGATCGGTCAGATGCGCAAGGGCATTGTCCTTGTTCTCGAGTCCTCCACTCGGGTGATGGGCTCTATCATCGAGGAGTCCCGCCCGGCCGGATCGGTAAGGCTAAAAGTGGCTTATCCTTGCTGTTTCTCGAATCAAAGTTGTAACTGATCGGAGAGGTGATTTCTTGCAGCGTCTGCAATCCCGGGCGTCGAGGAAGTCAGGCTTCCTCCGGCATCTGCACTGCTAGGGGAATGCCATGGAGGAAGAGCTACGTGACGCCCAGGAAGCGCTCGTCGTCGAGCGAGAGAAGGCCGCCACCGCCGGTCAGCGGCTGGGGGAAGCCACTGAAGCCCTGCGAGAGGCTCAGCGGCTAGCAGAGTCATTGACTGGTGAGGTGGAGGAGGCCAGGTCGTCCCTGGCGGAAGCTGAGGGAGCCAAGGCCTCAGCAGTTAGCGCGGAGGAGTCCGCTCGGGCGGAGGCCATCTGCTTCCGGGATGCATGCGAGTCGGCTCGGAGGGAGGCCGACCAACTGCGCGGTGAGCGAGACCTCGCCCTGGGGAGCTTGCGTCGGCGAAAGCGCTTGCCGATCATGCAGCGTCCGACCGGGAGGCGCGCGCTAAGGTCGAAGAGGATCTCCGCGCCAGGGAGGCTTCCTTGGCTGGTGAGTTGGCCAACCCTTTGGTGGGCATTGGGGGAGACGTTCTTTGACGTGGTTTTTTCCCTTGCAGAGCTGTGGGGGAACCTCAACGGCATCCTGGAGTTGAAGCGGCAGGCGTCGGATCAGCGGGATGAGGCGCTCAATGCGCGGGACTTCGCCTTGTCGGCTCAACAGAGAGCGGAGAGGGAGATGACCGACGCGACGGCCGAGTTGTCGACCCTTCGGAGGTCCGGCCAGGCTATCTGCGAGCGGCTGCTGGGGCTTTTCCCGGGCCCAAGTCCCCTCTCCACCCTGCTGGAAGGGGTTCCAGGGCACGTCGAGGCTTCGATGCGGGAGGCGGCGATGCTCGGCGGTTCCTCGGCTCTGGTTAATGCTGTCTCCTACTACGACGGCATCGACCTCGAGACGGTCGGGAGCGGCATTGCCACGAACCGGAGCGACGAAGAGATCGACGTGTTCGCGGCCCAGGTCGACCCGTACGCCTGGGAAATTGCCGATCGGATCTCGTCGCAGAGTATTCTCCGCCGAGAAGAAGGAGACGATTAGTTTTTGTTTTTGTTTGTTTTTGGACAAAGTGTCGCAAATGAACCCGGCCTGCTGGGTCGCTTTAAGTTTCCATTCGCTCGTCTCGCGTCCCTTTTTATGCGATTGACAATCTTGCGACCGTGGCCACAGGACCTGCAGGGGCGTCCTGAGAACGTAGGCGTTGTACTGATCACATCTGAAGGAAACGCGGGATGAGACAAGGACTTAGAGCGCTCACTTCGCGGAGAAGGGGTGCTTTCGACCGGCATTGGTCTGCCTAGTTTGGATAACTTCTTCCTCCGTGAAGTGCCCGCTTGGTCGGTCGGATTGTCGACCTAAGTTGGAATGTCTCGACCGGCCTTGGCCTCTCTTGCTCGGGTAACTCCTTTCTTCCGCGAAGTGCTACTTCGAAGCCGTAGCCACAGGGGCGTAGTCCGCATCACTTGGGTCGAAGAGGTTACCGCGAGGAAGATGGTTCGGTCGGTCGGGAGGCTGACCTGAGTCAGAATGGATCGTTCGATCGGTCGGGCTGCTGACCTGAATCGGAATGTCCCGACCGGCCTTGGCCTCTTGCTCGAGTAACTCTTTCTTCCGCGAAGTGCTACTTCGAAACCGTAGCCACAGGGACGTGGGTCGCAGCGCTTGGGTTGAAGAGGTTACCGTGAGCAAGATCGCCTGGTCGGTCGGGTTATCGACCTAGGTCACCGAGTCGATCGATTGATCGGGCTACTGACCTAAATCGGAATGTCCTGACCGGCCTTGGCCTCTTGCTCGAGTAACTCTTTCTTCCGCGAAGTGCTACTTCGAAGCCGTACCCACAGGGGCGTGGGCCGCAGCACTTGGGTCGAAGACGTTACCGTGAGCAAGATCGCCTGGTCGGTCGGTTTATCGACCTAGGTCACCGACCCATGGGGTCATAAGCAGCCCTCGAGTGGTGCGCGGGGACTGGAGGCGCAGTCGCCATGTACCACTTTGAGCTTGGGGTAAGTGCGCGAAAACACGAAAAAAGAGGAGTTTTCGAGATAAGGCTGGCTTAACTCTCTTGGAGGGCCGCACCGAGGTTGGAACTGGTGCCGGACGCTTCGTTTCCCGCCTCCCGCCATTACTCGAGGCGCTTCGCCTTCCGCGCCACGGGGTATAAAAGGAGGTGTTCCAGCATCTTTGTGGGTGTCATCAGGACCTTCACTAGCCAAGCTCCCCTTGCATGCCATGGCGGATCGCTATACAGAGCTCCGTGGGCAAACGAGCGATGAGCAAGCTTGGCTGCGAGTGGTGGCGGAAGTCGAGGCTGAGGCCGTGGTTGGGGACGTGTGGCGAGTTGATGTCCTCGTCGCGGGCGTTCCTCGCCTTTGGGAGGCGAGGGCGCCACTGATCCAAGCGCTGACGGAGCGGCCCCATGTGTCGTTTGGATGGCTCGGTGCGCACCTGGAGGAGTACCGTCGCGAGTGACGAGAGGTCCCGACCTCGGTGGGTGGCTTTCGCCGGTGGGGCTGATGCCCCTCTGATGTAAATGAATAAAGTTGCTGCTAGTTTCACTTCCCTCTTCTGCCTGCTAGTTGATTTTTCTTCTTTTCCACGAGTTTGCTCTTTGCGGGATGCGCGCCTTGACGATCGTAGCTTTTAGGGACCGCGACGGGTCAAGCGTAGTTCTGAGGTGGCACTAGGGCAAGCCCGCACAGGGGAAGGGCTGCTCTGACCAACTGTTGGTTGGTTGCCTTTGCACTCGTAGTTTTCGCGACCCGCGGGGCACTATTTCGGGACCTCCGCTTTCGGGGCGGAGGTCATAGTGCTCGGGGTCAACGAAACGAGAAAAAGACGCAAAAGAGGAGAGGACGGCTGCCTGGCCGGACGTCCGACCGTCGTGATTTTCTTGGTTTAAGTATTTTTGAGTGGTACAAGGAGAAGGGAGGTCTGCTAAGGATAGAACCTTCTCAACTTCTCTATGTTCCATGCGTTCGCGATGAGGTTGCCTTCGGCATCCTTGAGATGAAAGGTGCCGGGCCGGAGGACCTCTGCGACGGTGAAAGGGCCCTCCTAGGGCGGGGAGAGCTTATGCCTGTCCTTCGCGGACTGGACTTGACGCAGCACTAAGTCGCCGACCTCGAACGTCCGGCCGCGAACCAGTCGACTGTGGTACCGGCGTAGCGTCTGCTGGTACTTGGCCGACCGTAGGACTGCGACGTCCCGTGCTTCGTCGAGTTGGTCGAGGTCATCCTGTTGCGCCTCCGAGCCTCCGACTCCCGCGCGCTGTCGTAGTTTTGTACTCTTGGAGCGCCGTACTCGAGGTCGATCGGGAGGACGGCCTCCGCCCCGAAGACCAGGAAAAAAGGCATGAATCCGGTCGACCGTGTCGGCGTGGTCCTCAGGCTCCAGAGAACGGTGGGCAGCTCGGCCGCCCACCGTCCCGCGAATTTCTTCAGTCGACTGAAGATTCGCGGCTTGAGCCCTTGGAGAACCATGCCGTTGGCCCGCTCGGTCTGACTGTTGGCACGAGGGTGTGCAACCGCCGCCCAGTCGACCCGGATGTTGAAGTCATCGAGAATTCGAGGAACTCCTTCCCCGTAAACTACGTTCCGTTATCGCTGATGACGGAGTTCGGAACTCCGAAGCGGTAGACGATGTCACGGAAGAAGCTTGCCGCTTGCGCGGAAGTGATAGTCGCCAGCGGCTTGGCTTCAATCCACTTCATGAACTTGTCCACGGCGACGAGCAGATTAGTGAAGCCCCCGGGCGCCTTTCTGAAGGGTCTGACCAGATCGAATCCCCAGACCGCAAAGGGCCACGTGATGGGGATCGTCTGCAGAACTTGTGCCGGGAGGTGTGTCTGTCTGGCGAAGAATTGGCATCCCTCGCAAGTGCGGACAATTTGCGTTGCGTCCGCCACGGCGGTCGGCCAGTAGAAGCCTTGTCGGAAGGCTTTGCCTACCAAGGACCGTGGCGCGGCGTGATGTCCGCAAACCCTGCCGTGAATGTCGACCAGCAGGTGTCTTCCTTGGCCGGCCAGGATACACTTCTGGAGGATCCCGGAGGGGCTCCTCTTGCAGAGGATATTGTCGACCAGGACAAAGGACTTGGCCCGCCGAGCGAGGTGCCGAGCCTCGATGGTGTCGGCGGGGAGTGACCCGTCTATCAACCGGTCAATGAAGGGTTGCCTCCAGTCGAATTCAATGTTCAGCACACAAGGACCCGACCCAGGCGGGTGCGTATCCGACCGAAAGTCGGTCGGAGCATCCGCTTTTAGGGGGTCAGCTGTGTCCTCAGCGCTCGGATCCAACCGGATGGATGGCTTGTGGAGGTTAGAGATGAAGACTCAGGGAGGAACCAGCCCTTTGCTGGAGGTGAGGTTGGCGAGGGAGTCAGCTTCTCCGTTGTAGCGTTGGTAGCTGTGGTGAAGTTCGAATCCTTTGAACCTCTCCTCTAGCTTGCGGACCTCCAAGCAGTAGGCGGCCATGCGGGCGTCGCGAGGCTCCGTGGCCTTCATAACTTGGTCGACGACCAGCTTGGAGTCGTCGTGAACGTAGAGCCACCGAGCGCCGAGGTTAGCGGCTATCTGAAGGCCGTTGACGAGGGCCTCATATTCGGCGACGTTGTTGGTGGCGTCGAAAAGCAGTCGGATGGCGTACAGGAGCTTGTTGCCGAGCGGGGAGACAATGACGACCCCCGCACCAGCCCCGTTCTTGGTGTAGGACCCATCGAAGTACATCGTCTAGTACTCGGGGTCCTCGACCATCGGCGGGACTTGATCGCCGTCCTAGGGACGTACGATATGTTGAGGCCGTTGAGCTCGAGAGCCCATTTGGTGATCCTTCCGGTGGCGTCGCGGTTGTGGACGATCTCTCTGAGAGGTGACGAGGTCACCACGGAGACGGGATGCCGGTCGAAATAGTGGACCAACTTCCTCTTGGTGATGAGCACCGAGTACAGCAGCTTCTGTATCTAAGGGTACCGAACCTTCGTTTCGGAGAGTACTTCGCTGACGAAGTAGATCAGCCTCTGCACCTTGAAGACGCGGCCTTCCTCTGCTCGCTCCACGACGAGCGCCGCGCTGACGACCTGGGTCGTGGCGGCGATGTAGTGGAGCAAAGGCTCTTGTGGCTCCGGGGCGACCAATGCCGGAGGCGAAGTCAAGAATGCCTTCAGTCGACTGAGGGCTTCCTGAGCTTCTTGGGTCCAGCAAAAACGATCGGACTTCTTCATCAGCTTGTAGAGTGGCATCCCGCGCTCGCCAAGGCGGGACACGAAGCGGCTTAGAGCCGCAAGACACCCCATCAGCCTCTGGACCCCCTTCAGATCATTGATTGGCCCCATCCTCATGATGGCAGAGATCTTGTCGCGGTTGGCTTCAATGCCACGCTCGGAGACGATGAAGCCGAGCAACTTTCCCTTCAAGACCCCGAAGACGCACTTCTCGGGGTTGAGCTTTATGCGAAACCTCCGAAGGTTTGCAAAAGTTTCCTCTAGGTCGGTGATGAGGTCGTCGGCCTTCCTGGTCTTGACAACAATGTCGTTGACGTAGGCCTCGATGTTACGGCCAATTTGGTCGGAAAAACACGCTTGCATACAACGCTGGTATGTTGCGCCCGCGTTCTTTAGACTAAAGGGCATCGTGACGTAACAGTACGAGCCATACGGAGTGATGAAGGAGGTCACGAGCTGGTCGGACTCCTTCATCGCGATCTGGTGGTAGCCCGAGTAGGCATCCAGAAAGGAAAGGGATTCACACCCAGCGGTGGAATCCACGACCTGATCGATGCGAGGTAATGGGAATGGGTCTTTCGGACAGGCCTTGTTGAGGCTCATGTAGTCAACACACATTCTACATTGCCCCGACTTTTTCTTTACAAGGACGGGATTGGCGAGCCACTCGGGGTGGCGCACCTCCCTTACAAAGCCAGCGGCCAAAAGTTTGGCGATCTCTTCCCCAATAGCCTAGTGCTTCTCTTTGTCGAAGCGGCGCAAGCGTTGGGCGACCGATCTGGAGCCCGGTCGGATATTGAGGGAGTGCTCGGCGGCTTCCTTGGGAACTCCCGGCATGTCCGAGGGTCTCCAGGCGAAGACGTCTCGGTTTGCTCGGAGGAAGTCGACGAGCGCGCTTTCCTATTTAGCAGGGAGGGCGGCCCCTATCTGTACGGTCTTGGCAGGATCTTCGAGATCGACTGCGACCTCCTTTGCGTCCTCCGCGGACTTGAAGGAACTCGGTCCCGACTTGCTGGAGTCGGGGGCGGATTCGGGGGCCCTTTCACGGAGGCAGGCGAGCTCGTGAGCGACGACCGCCGAGGCTAGCTCACAACTGCTTCGATCGCAGTTGTAAGCGAGCTGAAAGGACGCGGCCACGGTGATGACGCCTTGTGGCCCCGGCATCTTCAGCTTGAGGTAGGTGTAGTTGGGGACCGCCATGAACTTTGCGTAGCACGGCCTCCCCAAGATGGCGTGGTAGGAGCCGGGAAAATCCACGACCTCAAAGATGAGGTTCTCGGTGCGAAAGTTGTCCGGGCTCCCGAAGGTAACGGGCAGGTCGACCTGCCCGAGCGGATGGGCCTGTTGGCCTGGGACGACGCCGTGGAAAGGTGCCTTGCTCGGCCGAAGGGCGGAGCGAGGGACCCCGAGGGCGTCTAGGGTCTCAACGTACATGATGTTGAGACCGCTGCCGCCGTCCATGAGCACCTTATTCAGGCGCTTTGTTCCCACGACGGGGTCGACGATGAGCGGGTAGCGTCCCGGGTGCGGGACGTGGTCGGGGTGGTCGGTCCGATCGAAGGCGATTGGGCATTCCGACCACCTCAGGTAGCTGGGCACGGCGGGGGTCACCGTGTGGACCTCTCGGTGGGCGAGCTTCAACAGACGCTTGTCGACGTAGCATTCCGCCCCACCGAAGATCATGAGGCAACCGTCGAGTTGCGGAAACTCGTCGGTCATCTCATCACCCTTCGCTCCGGCGTCGGGCGCCGGGTCGCGCTTTTTGCCCTTGCCCCGCGGCGCCGTGGGGTTTCCGAAGAGAAACCGCTTTAGGACTTCGCAGTCCCGGTACTTGTGTTTGACAGGATAGTCATGGTTCGGGCACGGACTATCCATCAACTTCTCAAAACGGTCGGGCGTCTGCTGAGCCTGCTGTTTGGCAGGGCGGTCGGCAGCGGCAACCATACGACCTTCGTGGCTTTGTTTCCCCTTCCGTTTATTCTTGTCAGAGCAGTCAGAATGGGCGCCGGCCTCGGAGCCGGACGCTTTATGGGCCACCTTCCTCTTGAAGATGGCCCCCACGGCCTCCTCGCCGAGGGTGTGGTTGGTAGCGATGTCGAGGAGCTCCTTGGTGGTCCGGTGCTTCGCGCAGCCCAACTTGTGGACCAGAGCCTCGCAGGTGGTGCCGTAGATGAACGCCCCGACGACATCGGCGTCACGGATGTCGGGGAGTTCGTTGCACTGCTGGGAGAAGCGGCGAATGTAGTCCCGGAGGGTCTCCCCCGGTTGCTGCTTGCAGCTCTTTAGATCCCAGGAGTTGCCAGGGCATTTGTACGTGCCCTGGAAGTTCCCGACGAAGAGGTTCGTCAAGTCGGCCCAGCTCCCGATGGTGTCGGCGGGCAGGTATTCGAGCCAGGCCCGGGCGGAATCCACGAGGTAGATGAGGAGGTACTGGACGATGAAGGAGTCGTCTGTCGATCCCCCCGCCCGGCAAGCGAGCCGGTAGTCTTCTAGCCACACACTAGGGTTGGTCGCCCCTGTGTACTTGGCTATGTTCGTCGGGGCCCGGAACCTGACCGGGAAACCGGCGTTGCGGATGGCGCGTGTGAACGCCCACGGCTCGGGACCATCGGGGCCCGGGTCGCGGTGCTCACGCCGTCCGTTGTCGGCGACCTGCGACGGTGCCGTAGCGTCAGTGGCTCTCCTCCGCGCCTCTATGGTGGCGCGAAGGTCGTAGTTGTCCCCCAGGCGGTGGCGCACCGGGGTGCGCGATGCCTGGGGGAGCTCGTGGAGTGGGGCCGTCTTGGCTGGGCTCTGACGACCCTGCGAGGGGGAGTGGCCCAGGCGGCCTGAAGTCGCGCCCGAGTGTCGGGAGCCGGAACCTTGGGCGTGCTGAACGACAGCACGCTCGACCAGCCCCCGGAGGTTCTGGTTGGTAGCCTTAGCTTCTGGGTCCGTTGGCTCAGGCAACCCGCGGAGCAGCATTGCTGCCACGACGATGTTTTGTTTGGCGTGGGGGAAGAACGGAAGATCGCTTGTCCCCTTAGCCAGCTGTTGATGCACCTGACGCGCACGGGCGCGCGCACCAAAGACAAGCGGCAGCTCGGGCTGACGTTGCTCCAGGTCGGCCTGGAGTTTGTCGAGCTCGGCCTTTCGAGCCTCTAGCTCTTCACGCTGCTGCTGGAGGTCGGTGAGGCGACGCTGGTGGTGCGCGTCGTCTTCCCGCCGGGACTCTTCCTGCCGCACTTCGTCGCGTGGGAGGAGGGTCCCGAGAGTCACGGTGGTGGAGGATGGCTCCGCCGCGCCCTCCATGTTGCACTCTCGAGAGTACATCCTTCGCGGGGGGTGCTCCCTATCGGAGCTGGAACTGTGGCTGGAGGAGTCCCCCAGCAGGTCGTGGAGGGAAGTAGGCGCGTAGCCGGTCATGGCCACGAGCCGAGAGCTTGTGGAGGGCGAGACTGTCATCCACCATAGATCGCACGTAGCGTCACCGGGGGCGACGCCGGTGCGCGATGGGCCCGCCCGTGTGGCCCATGCCGGGGCCTCGAGGCGGAGGTTGCCGAGAACGTCGGCGATCGCGTCCAGGCTTGTGGAGGGTACCCGATCTCGGAGGGCGGCGGGGATGAGGATGAGCTTTCCTGCCGCAGTGACGACGAAGTCGAGGGCACCGAAGCGAATCCAGCCCCTCGACGCCGGCGAGTCGTCGCGAGGGAAAAAAGCCATCGGGGAGGAAGATGTGAATCCGAAGACGAAGACGATGGCCGCGGCGCCCTACCTAGCGCCAAGCCGGTGTTTCGCACCGCAATCTGAATTTTGGTTAGCGTGCTCCCTCTCCCCAAATGGCAGACTCAAGAAGTCAGATATTTATACTGGTTCGGGCCGAAAATCCATACTCCAGTTCGTGCCGTGGGGGTGTATTGCTTTCGTGGGGACGAACAGAGGGCTACAAGTGAGGCAAGGGTTTGACGGATCGATTGCCCTAGCGCTCGGTTGATTTCGCTTGCTTGCCTTGAGTTCGCTCGCCTCCCTGTCTGCCCGTTCGATTGCTCTCCTTGCGCCCCAGAGCCCTGCTTCTCCTTATATAATCGGAGGCAGCAGGTTACATGGGAGTTTGGAGAGAGAAAGGAAGGGGTACTGTGCGCCTTGGAGTCTGGTTTTTGTCTTGTTATCCGACCGGCCTCTGCCCGCCCCCATGCCGGGTTGGTAGTCCTGCAGCGAGCGGTCTTCGGCTGGGCTGTCTGGGTGACGCATTGCTCTGCGCAACCGTCAGCTTCGGTGGTTAAATGCTGCTTGACCTCAGCTTGGCCTCGGGGGAGGGCGCCTCTCTCTGCGGCGTGTCAGGTGACGGGACAGGGGCTTGACTTCTTCGACGGGCCCTTTGACAATCTCGGGAAGGCACCGCCTACCCTGGTACGGATGTCAGAGGACGTCGCGCGCGTGGGGCAGTTGGTTCCCCACCAGCGCGAGGCTCGCTCCTTCGGGCGCTAGTGGAGCCGACCGACCACATGCCCCGACCTAGGAGGTCGGGGTCTGCCGGTCGTCCGGGGCTGGCTCTGAACGGGGCCTGGCCCACTCTTCGTGGCCCACATACCTTTTGCCAGCATTGGGCTTCTAAGGAGGTCAGCCCGCTCGTGGTTCCGGGCTGATGGGGGTACCCATGGTATGGGTACTCGTCATATATCAACACACCAAATTCAGCACAAACTAAACATGCTATTAAAAAGTAATAAACTTCATTTGTATACAAAATTCAGTCATTCAACCTAAACATCGAAGTCTAATTGTCCAAATCAAACTTCAGAAGCATCATATTCTGTCACAACATGTCCTTAATGGGTAAAAGAACAGGGACATATCTATCTATCTATCTACCTACCTACCTACCTATCTGTCTGTCTATCTATCTATCTATCTATCTATATATATATATATATATATTACAGTACAAATGTCACACCCCACATCTTACATTCTTATTCTCAAAACACATACAAATGAGTATTGCAATTCTTAAAAGTAACAAAAGGTGTATGCTTCTACTTGTTTTTCTATCCAAGCCAGCTATCACTTCAACCTCTCCCAGTTCTGCACTCCACCAGCTGACTACCATACTCTATCTGTCCATTCCTCACAGCCAAGTGGAAGAAGAGGGAGCTGCACGCACTCCACCAATGACTTCCATCCCATAGTTTAATAAACAGCCATCAGCCCACAGTTTTCAAGCCCCCTATGTTGGTTCTACATATACCTCATCCAGCTGTTCTGTCACTATGAGGCTCAAGGAAACCAGCCAATAAAAAGCGATTAAGGGGACATCAGTTTTGCCTCCTTTCTTCTTCTCTTGGTGCTTGCAGCAAAAAGGTGCAAAAACATGAGCTAATCTCATATCCTCTTATTGTTATTCATAGGCAGTGAGGGGTAGCTGCACATAGCAATTTATGCATCAAATTACCACACTAATCACATTACTCAAGGATCAAACTCTGATTCACTCATCATACCAGGAGGACACATATGCCTACTTTCTCCTCTAGGTTACGACACTCCAAACCTCAAGAATCCAATATTAACATACAATATGATTTACAATGCAACAATGCCAAATCCATAATCCATGCAACTCTGCATGAAAATGGTAATCAAGTTCCAGTAATTAAAAGATCATGCGTAAGGATAACACCTCAATTTTGAAATAAAACAAACACTCTATAGTAAAAGCATATGGTAATTAAGGAAAATAGCAAGTTATAGCAATATGATCTTAGCACCATGATCATATACACAAGGCCATGATCAGTATATAACCACAATTGGCCATGTATTAAACTAAGGTAGTAAATAACTTTCATTCCAATGATAATAAGGGTATCATAAAGAAAATATAAACTGATTGCGGCACATAATCCTTGTGTATCTAAATCACTAAGATTAGTTCATGCAACATTGAATTAACATGATGCCTTAACTCAACAAAAGTATAGTAGTCGACGGGATATCAAAATGCAATAACAAGCATGAACACACAAACTTCAGCACACAGACACATATTCATTCCTATAGATTTCAACACTACCCTCATGAGTTTTACCACTCCACCCTTCTTGCCAAACATTAACTGTCATGCTCTACTGACAGCAAATGAAGCTGACCAAGAGGAGAATGGGACAGCAACCTATCTCTCTTTCTTTCCCCACCATCACCCACCTTTCTGTGTAGCCACAAGATGCCACCCATTAGTTTGATGTGTTTCCCTTTCTCCCAATCAACAAATGTAAATACTAATCATTCAGGTTAATTCAAGCACAAATCGACACTTCTGGTAAATAAGCCTCTTCTATAAATCAAACCTACCTATATACTTGAATGGCATAATCATATACCCTAATATCCATTTTCCTTATTAAAGGAGCAGATTTAGTAACAATCAACACATGAACATGTATGCCTTACAATCTGACAACTAGAACTCCAACTGTGTCTACACATATGAAAATCTATTGAACAACAACAGTAGCTATATTAAGGACCCAAGTACATGCATTCTAAATTGACATCCCAAAATAAATTTTTTCTTAAACAAAATCATAGCCATCACATTCTGCAATTTGATCTTAAAACAGGGATAGTTGAGGGCACAGATAATTAGCTAAGGTCGATATGAAGCAAGCGTAGGAATCAACATTCCAATAGACAAAGACCACTATGAATCCATACTCTTGTAGAGCCACCAGGTAGGGATGGAACTGGTACGGATATTTTCCGACCGACCGACCGAATTAATTTGGATGATGATTTGGATAGTTTCACAGATATCCAGTTGATTTCTCGGATAAGGATATGGATACAGATAATTTACATGGATACGGATACGGATATGGAACACTGATTATCCGATGGATATGGAATATCCGAGTTTTTGTTCGGATAATATCCGAATATGACATACGGATATTATCCGAATGAGAGGTGCTTCTATGCTCTTCCTTTTAAAAGTTGCACAACTATTAAAGCATGAATGAAGGGTAGATGGTGATTACTTACCCATTTGCTTGCTTCAAGATTTGTGCAACTTGTACTAGAAGGAAGAGCATAGAAGCACCTCTCTATCCGAATAACACGTTTCAGAATAACACATTAACAATTTAACATGTTTCACTGTTTCAGAGACTGGGGTCTGCATTGGATGACACGATATAATGTGTTCATGTGTGCTAGATGCTAATTTGGAGATATTTGGATAAAGGTGGTACAAAAATTGGCAAGTGGCGTTTCAGGAGGGCTACTTAGGATTCAGCAGCATATGCCAGCTGCAAATCATTTGGTTCAATTATTGCAATGGGGTACATTGTTACTCACAGAGTCACATGTATGACAAGCTAGGGATAAAAAGGCAAAAAAAAAGACATACAAATATATTTCTTTTGGAATTTTGAATTTAAATTTGGACCGATTTTAGAAAAAAATTGAAATTGGATTTTAAAATATCCGACTAATATTATTCGTATCCATGTTGATTCCGATCCGTATTCGATTTGTATTCGTAACCGATATTATCCTGTATAATTCGTATTCGATTCTGTATTCGACACTATTCGTATTCGATTCTGTATTCGGTAAAAAATACGGATACGGATATGAATAGGACGATATTCGACCGTATCCGATCCGATCACATCCCTACCACCAGGTCATGTATAGATTAAATAGCATTTTGGTTTCATACAAATAAATAAGGATCAAGGTTACATGAAGTATTTACACGAAGGTTCAATATATGCATGCATGCCCTACTCTTAGCTTCAAACATGTCGAACATCAGTATTCACTTTAGTATCTAAATGCATGAACCTTATCAATCATAACTGCACAGAGGACCAACTTATTGGATCATACACACCTTAAACACAAGAAAGAAGTACACCAAATTTTAAGCATGTAATTTTATTGATAGTCAGCTTGAACCAGAAGAGAATCAGGAACATCCCTAGTATTATAATGAGACTAGTAGAACTTAGCTTATGGAGTTTGGGGAGGGGGAGCCTGAACTGTAGCTAATCTGTAGTCATGTGCATTGGTTGCCGACTGCATTCAGGCACTGGGCTCCCTTCCATGGTATCGACGTTGCTGCGGTGATTGGGGTGGCCGGAAGGCTACCGGTGTTGAGCACCAGGCCCGACTACAGCCGCTTGGTGGTAATCTCGAAGAAGGGGGAAGAGGGTAAATGGAGAAATGGAAAGTAGAGGGAGTGTAAGAGAGGAAACAGGGGAGTTCACCTAGCCTAGGGGCTGACCAAGGCGGCGATGCGGGGAGAAGCCAGTGTTGGTGCCGTGGTGGGTGCCTAAATGGTCGCTACATCGCCAGAGCCAAGGAAGCTAGTGGATTTAGGCTTCAGCACTGGGGGAAGGCCGAGGATGAGGGCTCGAGGTGGCGCTAAGACACAGAAGGGAGAGAAGAGGTCGAGGAGGCGATGCATGAGAGAAGAAGGGACTGCTGGATCCGAGGTGGTGGCACCTGGGAGAGGGCCGAGCATCGGTGGTGCGCTTGACACCCAGAGAGGAAGGTGGTGCCCGGGCCATGGGGGCCGAGAGGGAAGGCGGTGGTGGTGAGAAGAAAGAAGGCGTTGGCGTGGGGAAAGGAGAGGCAGCGGTGTGGAGACCTGGAGTCTCATGCATGCGGGAAAGAGGAGGAGAAATGGGGAGGCGGTGGCTGAGAAATGAAGAGGTGAGTGAAGAGAGAGAGAGAGAGAGAGAGAGAGAGATGAGAGCTAGGTTTAGGGATTAGGTGGTGGGTTTGACCAAGCCAAATGGGCCAATTGGGTCAGTTTGGCCAGAAAAAAATAATAAAAATAATAATAAATACATGAGTAAATAAATAAAAATAAAATAGATTAAAATAATATATATGTATATATGTATTTCAAACCATGTCAAAAATAAAGAAAAAGAAAATTAGCATAGAGAGAGTAGTAGAAAATAAATCCTGATTATATTTTCTTTTCCTTTTTCTCTTCTATTTTCTCTAAATTAATTCAAAATTTAAATATTAAAATACATGTTTAAATAACCAATTTTAGCATAAACGTCTAAGATTGCACGTAAAGCTTTAGAACAAATCTTAACTAAGATTTGGAATTTGTCTCACCATAACTATAGTAAATAACCTTCCAAAAATTGCAACAACCAAATCTTAAATCTTTAATAAATCCGAAGTAACCTAATTCTAAAATTTCAATTTAAATTGGTATTATTTAACTCTTTTTCTTCTTATTGCTTTTGCCTTGTGACGAATGTAGATTCTGATGTTCTAAAGTCTGTGGCTGCCGAATCTGACTTCACTACTGAAATCAACAAGCAAGGCAAGCACTCCCATTGATCATATTGATCCTAGCATTTTAAAAATTGTTTTGACAAAAATTTTATGCATGCGCTATGTTTCATAACACTACTATATTGTAGGATCTGGTAAATATAACCTTCATTGATGATATTACATTAATTAATATTGACATGTAAACCTTCACAAACCTAGATCATGCATTGACATATGAAAATATGAAATGGGTATACTCGATTATATTTACACATGCTTAGCCATGCTTTAGATTGGGAGAACAAATGTATGGTTATGCCGTTTGTTCGAAAATGGAAAACCTTGGACATATTGGGAATTGTGATCAATGTTATTTTGATATAAATGAAAAATAAACTATGGTTTTGACAAGGACAAGTATTGGCAATAGCCAGAAGTGCATGTGACTTGCACATAGATAGTGGAGATTTCTCGCCTAGTCGGATTAAGTACTGAACTACTGTGTTATTTTCAAGCTAAGACAATTGTACAACCACAAGTGCTGGTATGAGACAGCCTTAGCCTATTAAGTTACTTAGAACTAGCTTTGCACATTGGAAGGCTATAGTAGCATGGGCATTCTGGTGTAGGTTTGCTCGTAGGGTTGTCCACACATAAGGTGTGGGTAAAATATATACCAATGCAACGGTGTACGCCTTACTATGATGGGGAAGTGGGGACTTAACATGAGTGAACTATTGAGAGTACAACATTGTACAAATATCTTCTGTTGCTTTAGAACTTGGGGAAATGAGGACTCATCTAGAATAGCCTATTGAGAGTATAATGGATGTACAAATATCTTTTGCTACCATAGTAAGGGTTTCTCATTATCGGGCTGGTACAAAGTTAGGACTAGTTAATGTAATGGTTATATTATAATCTCTCTACTGCACACCAAAGAAAGTGAGTTAATCATGTGGCAAAAAGAGTTGATTATAACTTGTGGGTAAAGCTGTACACCTCTACAGAGAGTAAATCTTTTCGAAAAGCCGCGCATGTGATCAAGGGCAGTTGGCAACATCATCACATAGTCAGATGATTTTGATATTTTCATAAAATGGGTTGAAATTGGAAAATTAGTATTAAAAAGTTTGCCCTAAAGGTGATTCAATGATTTGCCATGTGTTGGCAAGATTAATTTCATCTATTGTGCCATGTGTTGGCAAATACTAGTTTTATGCCATGTGTTGGCAGGGAATGAATGAATTGTTGCTCACATAATGGAGGATTGTGAGTTGATATATTTATGCTTTGTACTTTTTATTTACATACTTGTCAAATTGCTTTACTAAATTTCGCTTTCAATCTACTATTCAGTATTTACAACTCAATTTGGCTTTATACAAAATAACCATGGAAGCCTTTCCTTTCGTACAGCTTGCATATATTATAGATTTTTGCAAAAGTCTTATGAGTACGTAATGTACTCACCCTTTCTATTGTTGATATTTTTTTAGGTAAAGATTAAGATTACCCCTACGGAATACTTTACGATGCAAGTTATGGGGATTACAATGATGAGATTTTCTAGGGTTTAACCTTGTCAGTTGCTCGAGAGTTATGTGGCAAACTACAAGACTTTTGGTTTTTCTACTGCACTTTAATCGACTTTACAGGTCATATTGTATAAATGCTTCTGCTATAATATGAAAAATATTGGGTTTGGATGTGTTATCAATATTGTGAATGTGCGTACTAGCCACTAATCATGGGACTAGTACTGTATGCACATGAAACCCATTATTGGTATTTAATACCAAACATGAGGGCCCCACATTTATTTAATTGATTTTTCCTCAAATGAGTCTTGTCTTCGAACTTGTTTAATTGCAAAATAGAAGACTAGCTCATGTTGGGATGATTCAACCCAAAAAGTTTTCCAAACATGATTTAGTACCAAGCTCCACAATGAATATGGGGATGTATGTGTGCGGGGTTAGTCGCTAGATCAGGAACTCGATGGTAACACAAGACGAAGGTTTAGACAGGTTCGGGCCCTCTGCGGTGGAGGTAAAACCCTAGTCCTGTGTTCTGGGATTATGTGTTGCTCTTCTTCCCTCTTTTTTCTCCTCTATGCCTCCCTATCTCTCTTATATAAATGAAGAGATAGTAGAGTCCAACTCGGTTACAATAGGGAGGAGTCCGAGTTGGTTACAAGCTTGCAGATCCCGTCCTTCCTTATCTAGAACGGTATCCTTTTTGGTTACAACATTATCTATAAGGGGACGATTCCCTTCCGTTATTCCTTCACAAGATCCAACAGGATGGCTTGCGCAGCATCCAATCCACTCGCCTGGCCCCACTGGTCTCTTCTTATCGGGCCCTTTTTAACTCTCATGAGCATACCCGGTAGCTGCATTCTCCACAGTAGCCCCCGAGTGCTTTGCAATCGAGTCGCTTGCGATGAGGCCTCGTTTTGCTGGCGTGGGATGCCTCCAACTGCTAGACCAGTTGCTCCTTTAGAGTACTCGGCTTCAAGCAGGGAGTTTTTGTTGAGAACGCGGCATGCTACTCTAGCACAAATTAAGATTTTTCTACCGCATAACCAGAAAGCTACTCGCGAGAAGGGGATCATAGATCGATTACCACTAGACGCGCAGTTGCGGAATCCTTCGCACGTTGATGTAGTGGATCATCCCCGCCGTAGTCATGGATTATCCTCACCTCGTCCGGCTGCGGATCATCCTCGCACCACGGTGGATCGTCCTCGCCTTGCCGTGGATCGTCCTCGCCTTGTCCTGCTGCGGATCGTCCTCGCACGCTGCAGTCGCAGCAACGTCACCACAGCAGTCCACACATCCAGGGATGGGACGCCGTGCGTCGGTGTGCAAGCACCGGATCGCTCGGCAGGGGCAGCGAGAGGAGGTGGCTAGGGTTTCTGGCGAAACACCTCTAAAATGCACGAAAGTGTGTCCTCTGCGCCCAGCCTCCTCCCCTCCTTATATAGCCACGAGGTGAAACCCTAGGCAGTCAGGGCCTATCTACACGCTAAGCCCACGAGGTCCATTAATTACGGATTCAATCCGAATTAATGCGTCCCAGCCCGTTAAGTGTGTGACCCTGTAGGTTCATGCGCATTTGGACATGGATTCGAAAAACCCTTTTCTAATCCAATAGTCGGTAGTGGCTCCTTGGAGAGCATGCCAACTCTCAAACGCATATGAGTAAAATACTGATGTAATAATCCCTTTGCCAAACTATATGAAGATCGAACTCAAGGCGAGAAGCATGTCATCCTTTGGCAGTTCAATCCATCTCTCGTATCTGTGATATATTAATAAGTTGTGATTGACATCTCAATCACGGCATGGCCATGCACTTCCTTAATCATATCACACTAGTGGCCTAGACATATATCTCCGTTACACTGGAGTGGCAAATTCCATCTTGACTGCTCACTTCCCTCTGCATGTTTCATAG
Source organism: Rhipidocladum racemiflorum (assembly GCA_036346355.1). NCBI lineage: Eukaryota > Viridiplantae > Streptophyta > Magnoliopsida > Poales > Poaceae > Rhipidocladum > Rhipidocladum racemiflorum. The sequence continues at coordinate 56,575,137 of CM070583.1, read as the reverse complement.
TAAACATGAAAGCTACCTTTATAACTATTTGGTCAGGAAATAGTGTTTGGTAACCCCAAGGTAAACTATTACATATGTAGGGAATGTGATAATCTCAGGTCTAAGGATCATACATCTACTATGTATGAGATACACTGATGACATATAAGAATGCAACATTCTCGCAGTGTCCCATTGCGGGTCCATCTAACACATGTTCTCCAACATGCGTTCACAATGTATTGATGATATCTCCATATCCCATGATCTATGAAACATGATCATCGATCAGTACATGTGCTGATCTATTCATCGTTGTCCACCACGATGATATCCGATCAGAGATACTTATAGAATTATATCAATGAGTAGAGAGTTTCATAAGTAAGTCACATACTTACTGATCAATATAATGATATACATTCATTGGACCAATAATCATATTATTATTCATAAACATAGTCATGTTACAATCATCTATATGACTGCCTCAAGGGCATAACACTAACAGTTTTCAAGGGACTCGAAATTATCTTGCTCATCGCATGACCCGAGCAGTCTTTTAATAGGGGTGCCCACGTTCGGCCCATTGTCGGGACGCGCTGGCGAAAGCATTGGAGGTCAGCTCAGCTTGGAGCTCTCCGAGTTTGTGTCTCGGAGGATGATGGTGATCGGCCCATTCTTGGGGTGCACCTAAAGAGCATCCAGTTGGATGCCGGTGATCATCCACATTTTGGGGCGCACCTAGGGTGCATCTAGTCGGACACTGGTGATCATCCCCATTCGGGGCGCATCTAAGGAGCATCCGGTCGGACGCCGGTGATCATCCCCATTTAGGGCGCACCTGAAGAGCGTTCATTTGGACACCGGTGATCATCCCCATTTGGGGCGCACCTGAGGAGCATCCGGTCGGACGCCAGTGATCATCCCCATTTGGGGCGCACCTGAAGAGCGTTCAGTCGGACGCTGGTGATCATCCCCATTTGGGGCGCACCTGAGGCGTGTCCGTTAGGACATTGGTCGAGTGGTTTTCGCGTGGTCTAGCCAATGGCACTTCCCCGAAGCTTTGACCTGGTCCGGGCCCGAGATTCTCAAATAAATCCAAACCAAGAGCGCTCCGTGGGGTCCGCACTGCCTTTTCGCGGAAAAAGAGGGATTTTCTTCCCACCCAGAGGCGAAACCCTAATAATGCGCGGTGCATTTAATGTGCCCCTTCAGAGAAAATCTGTTCCTATCTCCTCTTGCTTCTTGGTCGTCGCCTCTTTTTTCTCGCTCTTCTTCTCGAAGCTCTTCTGCCTCAACCTTTCGCCGATACTTCCTTCCACCTCTGGAAATGGCATCCTCCATCGCGGCTGCCCCCGATGCGCCTTCCACATCCCAGGATTGGGCCACCTCGATAACAATGGAGGCGCGTCTCAAGGCGATGGTCTCCTCCGGGGTTATGCCTCCATTGGAGTTAATCGGAGCTCGTGCGGCGGTAGGTGAATCTTTCCCTACTCCTCAGCAAGAGGAAGTTGTCGTTTTTGAGTCCTTTTTCCAGCGCGGATTCGGCTTGCCTACTAGCGCTTTTCTCCGCAGTCGGAATCAAATTGACTCACCTTAACCCGAATTCCATTCTTCAAATCACCGTCTTCGTCCATCTTTGCAAAGCATTTATAGGCATTCGCCCTAGAGATGGCAACGGGTCTATACCCGACGGGTATCACCACCCCGTACCCATACCTGCATTAGTAAATTTCACTCGCTACAATACCCATACCCGCACACAGGTATAAAATTTACCCCTACCCGTACCCATGTGGGTAACAGGGACTCGGCGGGTAACCCGCACCCGTGTTTCTTGTAACTATGAGTAAAACATGATACAAACCCCTTTGAAGTACTTTATTTTAGCTTCCTTTTGTTTTTACATCTTGTCAACAAATTGTGAACTTTTTCATTATCACCCATACCAAAAGTCACTTGCTTTGCCCTACCTCAAAAGATAGATAATAGTATCAAAATAGAAATTCAAGAAGCTTGCCAAGTGTCACTGGGTCACAAAATGGGCAAGTCAAACAGAAAAAAGTAAGTATTATAAGACAATAATTAATTGGAACCAAATTCTTTAGTTCATTTGGTGATCCGATTGAGCTTACTCCCATGTAGAAAATGGAAGCACTGAGCAACTCATTAAAGTTCTTGAGCTTCTCATGAACTTTGTTCTTCCCAACCAATTCCACCTATACACACCTCTAACTTGTACCCGCGGGTGAACGGGTACGGGTCATAGCAGAACGTACCCGTACCCACTGGGTAGTAACTTTTGCCCGTTAATAGACCCGCAGGTATGAAAAATATTTATACCCGGCCCCTAATAGAGTAAATACCCATCGGATTTTGGGTTTCGAGTCCCCGTTGCCATCTCTAATTGGCCCTCACTTCAGCCTTTTTTGCCATATTTTCCTTCTCAAGCCCTTCCCGAATAAGAAGGCCCCCAAACTTGTTGGGGGTGCTGGCCTTCAGCTCTGGGATGGGTTGAAGAAACATATTTTGCCATCCCCTTCCGTTCTTCAAACAAAGGATGGCACCGAGAATGGTTTTATTGCTCCAATCTCGTACCCAGCCTTCCAATCTTCTCTCGGTAGGGGCCCATCGCTGACGTCTCTTGGACCAAACCTCCACCCAACCATGATAAGCATGAAGTCGGGGAACTTATGGCCATTATTCAGCAACTGAAGAAGGATGGCCTGCATGCGGTTGGGATCGCCACCAGCTTCGCCATTCGTCGCATCCAACCACTGAAGGACCGGACTCACCCGGGGTATGAGTTCCAAGGGAGGTCAGACCCTACCCCGGAGACACCTGATAAGATCTCGACGGGGGCTCTTGACAGTCGGCTGAATGACTTTTTTGCCCCTGACTCCTTGATGGATTGCAGCGGGTGCCCCAGGTCATATAGCTTGAAGCGGCCTCCTCCCCAGGTATCCTTTTGTCTCTCAGATGGGCTTTTCCTTTTATCTTTCTTGCCGTGGTCGACTGGTTCTTTGCACTTCAGGACCGAGATGGTTATTTTTCCGACGCCCCTGTTCCCTAGTACCCAAAGTTCCTGAAAGAAAGGCCAAGGAAAGGTGATGATCTCGAACCCTTTGTCGAGGCTGACGTAGATTTGCGGACGTCGTAACCTGAGTCTCCCGGCTCCCGAAGTCCTGTCGCGCCTCCAGATGCCGCCGCCCATCCCAGGGTGGGTTCAAAGCGGCCAGCCCCTGCCTCTACCGCCGCGCCGAGTGCCAAAAGAAGTAAAGGGGCACCAGCTTAGCATTCCGCGAGTCCCCTTATTGCCACCGCGACCACGGGTGAAGAACTCCCGACTGCAGCTTTCGCCTCGAAGGGGGAAGGGGGTGGCCAAGCAGGGGTCACCGGAAGCCCAAGTCCCCTTGGTCGCTCCACGCGGCGGCCCCACCATTCATGAGCCCACGAGCCAACCCCTGATGGAGCTGGCCCCACGAGTCCCGGGGGTCGACCCACTGCCTCTGCCTTCGGGCAGCGGTCTATGTAACACCCCGGCATTAAATATGCCTGAATGCTACCAAACATAAGCTAAACACCATCTAAATACCACAACTATAGCATAAATTCCAGCAAAGGGGTAAATGCTAAAACCCGAAATTTAATGACATCTCCTTTGTTTATTCATGATCTCAAACAACCATACAAGCATAGCAACATATGATATAATGTGAAACATCTAAAACCACAATAATAAACGACATGGAAACCATTTAAGTCCAATTTACGCATTTCAGCGTCATCATGAGACAATTGAAAGGAATAAAGCAACCTCTAAACCATAAACATGAATTAAGTCGCATCTACTTTATTATTATGAATACAAACAGTTCCATTGTGGAATCACTTGCGTGAGCTACGTGAAAATGTGTGATTATTCCCCTTTTCCCTCATGCCAGTTTCAAGGTACCTAAAAAAAAAACATAACACAAGCGTGAGTTCAAAACTCAGCAAAGTGTATCGTAATGGATAAACAAAAATTAAGTCAACAAACCATCATCATAACTCTCCCATAGCACATCATAACACAACATGGTTAGCATCACATTCATCTTGTAAGCATCAATATAATCATCTCATAAACATCATCATGTTTCATTAATGCAATGCAATGCACATGTCTCCTTGGAAACTCATACCGGTATGGTTGAGTGCACACCCGTCGGCATGCACCCTTTTTCCCCCTTCCATCCCGAAGATGGAGGGTGCCTATCTCTCGCTTCCAATCACCTCGGTGAAGGAATCACGATGTAGGTCTTACTCAAAAGAATAGCCCCGGACTAGTCATAACGGTTCTCACCGACCCATCCGGATTAGTTATGACTTATCTCACCGGCCGGCCATAAAAATTATGCTATGCATGCACAATGGACAGCAATATATACACAAATCGAAATATTGCATATCAACACATAGCATCTCAACATGTAGGACCGTGATCGACCATGGACGGTGCCCATTCACAACATAACATGTATACCACTTGTCACCATCAAGCATGTTAATCATGGCATGAATATATCGTATCAACGACAATATTTAAAAAATGGCAAAGTGATAACATATCAAGTATAGCATGTAGTTCATGGCAAGACACAATGTGGTCTATCACAAACATTATCAAGCAACACTAGCAACACAAACAACATTCAATCCACACAACACACTTGCCTTCAATTGCGGGCAGCGGAGTGATGAGAGGTTGAGGGCACTCGGCGACACACCACCTACACCACCTGCAAACACGTGCCACACACTCAATATGACTCCTCAAAACAGTACCCTCTACACCCAATACCGATATACACCAAAACCCGAAATCACAGATTTGCCCCGTTCTGGACAGCGGCTTCGAAAAATCATAACTTGAGTTCTAGAAGTCCAAATTGATTAAACGAGTACGTCCTCGCGTAGCTTAGGAAATTTCCCACCTTTTTCTAGTTATAGGTAAAGACTGATTCGGACTCTAATGTTGTTTAATCTAACATTGAACACGAACTGTCTCAATCTCGTCACAGATTTGACAGCGCTCGGTAAAACAGGCATAACTTCTAAACGGCTGGGCGGAATTTCAACTTCTTTATATGCACGGAAAGATAATGAAATTATCTACAACTTCCTAGAAGTCCGTACGGTCAGATTCAAACTCTAAATTTGCGAAAACGCCTTCACTAGCTCGGGTGCCCAATCTGCCCGAACCAGAACGTGAATACAACTCTAGATTTCATGGATTCTACCCCAAAACAGTACCTCCCTTGATCTAAAAACATGGCATTCATCCTCTACAGAAGTAAGGGATCCACCCCAAAGAGTTTCCCCATTACCTTCTTGGAGGATCACCAAGCGATGATCAAACCTTCACGCTCCTTCCCCGATCTCCTTCCACGTGCCGTTTCCACCGATCCTCCTCGTTGCAACTCCTTCCAATGGCTTGGACAGCACCTTGGCAGCGAGGAGGAGGTCTTGGAGTGCGCCCACAAGGTAGGAGAAGGGAGGGGCAGCACCTAGGGGTGGAGGTGCTTGGGAAGGGAGAGGAGATCTAGAGGAGGAAGATGGGAGGTGGAAGGAGAGGGAGAGGTGGAGGGCAAGGGGGGGGTGCGGCGCATGGGGTGGGGAGGGCTCTAGGGCAGCAGGGTTTCCTCCCCCTCCTCACCCCCTCATGGGCCTAAGAATCCCCACCACTTGGCCTGAAGGTTCCCCAAAGCCCACACAACCCGGATGGCCCAAAAAACCGGAAAGCGGTCCGAAACGAAATAAAAACCCACACTATATGTTTTTTTAATCTTGAATGACATATTTCATAATGTTTGGTCCTCATAAATCCCATTTTATAAGTTTAGGACAATCCGTGGTGTCACATTCTCCCCTCCTTCAACAGGATTCGACCTCGAATCTAGAGCGCACCCAAACGGAACCCAGCAGAACAAAGGATAACCAGATTTTTCACAACACATACCTGAGATGAAAAGCTCGGATACTTCTCGCGCATACGAGACTCCAGCTCCCAAGTTGCTTCCCTCTCGATGCAGTGCGACCACAAAATTTTAACAAATTTGGCGTCAGGTTCTTGATGCTCGCTCTGAAGTTCTCCAGGACTCTCACGGTCTGGACTCAAAAGTGAGGTTACGATCTCACGCCAGGGGTTCCAACGGAACCACCAACTCGGATCGTGCAAATACTTCCTTAGCATCGAAACATGAAACACATTGTGCACTCCTTGCATCGAATCCGGTAGCTCCAAGCGGTAAGCTAACTTGCCGACTCGAGCCAAAATAGGAAATGGCCCAACATACCTCGGGCTAAGCTTTCCTTTGGTACCAAAGCGTACCACACCTTTGGTAGGAGACACTCGTAAGAGCCTGCACATCACCCACCTCAAACTCTAAATCCGCCTTCTCACGTCAAGATAACTTTTCTGCTGCTTGTCTTTGCGAGAAGGTTACTGTCGCACCTTTGTGCCACCACGATCGATTGTCTGCTGAACCCGATCTGGACCGAGCACCGCTCTCTCCCACTGACATCCCAACAAAGTGGCGATCTGCACTTCCGCCATAAAGTACCTCAAAAGGAGCAGCAGGATCTTTGGAATGGTAGCTGTTATTATAAGCAAACTGCGCCAATGGCAAGTGATGTTCCCAGCTACCCTTCCACGCCATCACCACAGGCCACGAGCATGTCCTCCAACGTCTGGATGGTGCGCTCGGATCGACCATCCGTCTGAGGGTGAAAAGCGGTACTAAAGCGAAGGCTGCGTACCCAAAGCACTCTGCCAGACTCTCCCGAACTTGGAAAGCGAACTTCGCATCCCGATCGAGATAATGGTCTTGGGCACACCATGCGATCTCACAATCTCCCGCACATAGATGGGAGCCAAGTCGCTCATTGAATTGGTAGTGCGGATAGGAATGAAATCTTGTGCAGACTTCTTGAGACGGTCCACCACAACCCAAGCGGCATCCTTCCCTCGAGGAGTACGAGGTAGGCCAACCACGAAATCCATGGAGATGTCATCCCATGGCCACGAGGAATCTCCAATGGCTGCAGCAGACCGGCGGTCGCTTATGCTCAGACTTTGATCTTCGACAGATCCCACAAGGCGCCACATACTTGGCGATATCCACTCTCATCCTTTTCCACGAAGCTCTTTTTCAAGTCCCTGTACATCTTGGTCTCTCAGGATGGACCGTGTCTGGTGCGATGAGCTTCTTTCAGAATGTCCTCTTTCACTTGGGATTTCGAGGAGGCACGCCTGACGGCCACGAAACCTCAAAACTCCTACATCATCAATGGTAAAGTCTCCCGACTTGCCATCCTCAAGACGTTCCTCACCAGCTGAAGCAAGCGATCATGTTCTTTGTGCCTCCCGCTGCACGCTTCAGGAATCGCTGACTCAAGAATCAATTGAGTTTCAGCTTGCAGTCCCCATAAGCGAGGGAGACCCCTAGGCGCTCAAAATCAGCAACAAGACAATCAACAGCGGGGCCTTGTCTTGCGACTAAGAGCATCGGCCACCACGTTTGCCTTTCCGGATGATACTTTGGATAGTAAGGTCATAATCCTTTATCAACTCCAGCCATCTCCTCTGCCTCAAATTCAGATCTTTACGAGTGAAGATGTACTTGAGACTCTTGTGATCGGTGAAGATGTCACAAGACTCACCATACAAATAGTGCCTCCAAATCTTCAAGGCAAACACCACGCGGCTAACTCAAGGTCATGCGTGGGATAATTCTGCTCATGCTTTTTCAACTGTCTCGATGCATAAGCAATCACTTTGCCCTCTGCATGAGCACACAACCCAATCCCGGAAGAGAAGCGTCGAGAATAGGCGGTGAAACGCCTCCAGGCTCTGGAAGGGTAAGAACAGGAGCAGTCACTAACTTCTCCTTCAAAGTGCAAAGCTGCGCTCACAATCGGCAGTCCACTGAAATTTCATACCCTTACGTGTCAAGCGTGAAAGCGGCTTAGCAATGATGGAGAATCTTGCACAAAGCGCCGATAATAGCCCGCCAACCCAAGGAAGCTAGCACCTCTTTCACATTGGAAGGTCTCTTCCAATCGAATCGCCGAGACCTTGCTAGGATCTACTGATATGCCATCACGGATTGATGATGTGGCCAAGAAAACCCATACGGAAATCGAACTCGCATTTCTTCAACTTAGCAAAGAATTGATTCTCCCTCAACATACTCAGCACAAGCCTCAAATGCTGCTCATGCTCCTCTTCTGATTTAGAATAAATCAGAAAGTCATCGATGAACACTACCACAAACTCATCAAGATACTTGTGGAGCATACTGTTCATCGCCTCCATAAAAACAGTAGGCGCATTAGTTAGTCCAAAAGACATAACTTTAAATTCATAATGCCCATACCTAGTGGAGAAAGCAGTCTTCTCAATATCTTGCTCCCTCACACGAATCTGATTATAACCAGACTGAAGATCAATCTTGGAGAACACCTTTGCTCCATTCAGTTGGTCAAAGAGATCCTCGATGTGGGGCAACGGATACTTGTTCTTAGTATTACACGATTGAGAGCACGATAGTCGATGCACATCGCCAACTACCATCCTTCTTGAAACAAAGAGGGCGGGTGCTCCCCATGGCGACACAACTGCCGGATAAAACCCTTGGCCAACAAATCCTCCAATTGATTCTTCAACTCGTCTTGAAAAGGACGAGCCAAGCGGTATTGAGAGATCGAATTAGGTCGATTACCAGGCACCAGGTCAATACGAAACTCCACGCTTCTCACGGGAGGCAAACCAGGCAAATCTTCGGGTAATACATCACAAAACTCCTTTACCACAGGAATCTCCGCAATGATTACTGAAGAATATGGCTTTTCATTAAGTGCCATAAGAACACCCAAATGCCTCAAACGACGACTGGGAAACAGGATGGACAAAACGAAGATGGAACTAGAGGGTACTCCACCTGAAAGGTCAACTCCACCCCGACGGGCCTGCAAAAATAACTTGTCCTCCGAAAGCAACAGATATTGGCACGCGATCGATGCAACTTGATCCATGCCCAAAATGACATCAAAAGGAGCTAACTGAATCACCATAAGATTGGCAAAGAAAACCTCATCGTCAATGGCAGCGGTGCAACCGGACAAACCAATGAACTAGCAATCAAACCCCCAGGAGAAGCCCGGCCGGCCTGAGACTCAAATCCGGCTTTGAACTCCCGCTTTGCTCTACTAGCAAACTCCGACGACACAAAAGAATAGGATGCTCCAGAATCAAACAAAACAAGGGCTTCAACTGAATCCACAAGTAGAGTACACGAAACCACCTCGGGATGCCGGGTGGCTCGGTATCGGCAAGGCGTACACTCCGAGTGGCACCGAGGCATCGGGGCCCCGACACGCGGTGAGTGTCCCAACAAGGCTGGAGGAGGAAGTAGGCGGGAGGAGCCGGCGGCGGCCGGGCACCAATAAGCGGTGGTGGCGTCCACGCAAAGGGTGGGTGAGACACAGAGCGACCATCATGTGCACCGATCCTCGAGAAGACGCCGCTGGAGTGGGAGGAGAAGGCACCGTCTCCCACTTGATGATGCTACCGGGATTCATCCGTGAGACTTCGTCCCATGTGGCCGGGCTTGCCACGGTGGTTGCAACTCCCAGTCCAACCACACTCGAAGCACGGTGCTCACCACCGCACTTGAAGCACATCATGCCTGCCGGGCACAGGCGAACACTCCGCTCGCGAGGAAGACGATCGGGCGGCTTCTTAGCCACGAGGAAGATCCTGTCCTCCCTTGAACTTCTTGAAGGTGGGTCATTTGAGAAGACCCACCCCTCCACCAAAAGTCCTCTTGGCCCCCACGGGGCCGCGAGGGACCACTGAACCACCGGGTTTTGCTTATCCGGAGAGCTCCAACTCGAGCTCCATGCCCTTCGCTGCTCCACCACGGGCAGAAATCACGAGGGCGATCGCCCCATGACAACTCTGAACTCCTGGTTGAGACCCCTACGGAACCTCCTTGCCTTCTCCCTGTCATCCGCTGCAACAGCTGGCACGAAACGCACCACGCTGTTGAACTCCGCCTCATACTCCGTTACCGACTTCTTTCACTGGGAAAGAGTCGTCAGAGTATGCTCCATCCTCTCGAGGAAGGACTCGGGGTAGTACTTGGCTCGGAAACGAGCCACAAAATCCTCCCAAGTGACAAGTCCGAGGCGGGAGCTCTAGCAGCCAGAACTCCCTCCCACCAAATGTCCGCTTGGCCCTTCGGTTGGAAAGCCACAAAGCGAGCCCTTTGAACCGAGGTCAGCTCCAAAACCTCGAATCGCCGCTCCATGTACCGCAGCCAATCTGCGTTCGACCGGGCGTGCCCGCCCGTCAAAGGTGTCAAGGCGGAGGGTCATCCACTCTCGAAGACTCATCCTCGGCTCCGGCGGTAGGCCAACAACGAGGAGCCACCGCAGGGGAAGCACAATCGGGGCCATTGCAGGGGAGGCACAACAACAGGGGCTGCCCGCACCGCTTGGCGCAGCTCTGAATCTCCCTCTGCAGAGCCTGAACTAGGTCATCATTGGCGGCGGGCACCCCGCCGATCTTGTTGGAAGCTCCTCTGAGCCGCCCATGAGCATTGGGCGAACGCTACCCTCGGCGGACTCAAAGAACTCCTCGAGAGCCTCTGCCTGGCCTCCCGCCACGGCGTCCACGGCCTCTACCCTCGGCATAAGCTGCTATAGCCGCACACACGATCCAACCACATAACATAAGCACAACATCACTTAGAAACAAGAGCAAACAAACAAACATCATAAACATGGCTTTCATCATATAAACAACGCAATGCAATGATGAATCCCCAAATTCCCATCCTCTTGTGCAACCAAGTGTGTCAAAATTTTAAATTAATCATTATACTTTTACAAAGTTTTAATGTTGCTATCCTAGAGCAAGTTTTAGTTACAACCTATGCAATGTTTCTAAGTTATCACACATCACATTTTAGTTGATCCTAAGGTATAACACTAAAATTCACATTCCAAGGACCTACTGACGCTCGATACCAATTGTAACACCAGGCATTAAATATGCCTGAATGCTACCAAACATAAGCTAAACACCATCTAAATACCACAACTATAGCATAAATTCCAGCAAAGGGGTAAATGCTAAAACCCGAAATTTCGGCAGCATCTCCTTTGTTTATTCATGATCTCAAACAACCATACAAGCATAGCAACATATGATATAATGTGAAACATCTAAAACCACAATAATAAACGACATGGAAACCATTTAAGTCCAATTTACGCATTTCAACGTCATCATGAGACAATTGAATGGAATAAAGCAACCTCTAAACCATAAACATGAATTAAGTCGCATCTACTTTATTATTATGAATACAAACAGTTCCATTGTGGAATCACTTGCGTGAGCTACGTGAAAATGTGTGATTATTCCCCTTTTCCCTCATGCCAGTTTCAAGGTACCTAAAAAAAAACATAACACAAGCGTGAGTTCAAAACTCAGCAAAGTGTATCGTAATGGATAAACAAAAATTAAGTCAACAAACCATCATCATAACTCTCCCATAGCACATCATAACACAACATGGTTAGCATCACATTCATCTTGTAAGCATCAATATAATCATCTCATAAACATCATCATGTTTCATTAATGCAATGCAATGCACATGTCTCCTTGGAAACTCATACCGGTATGGTTGAGTGCACACCGTCGGCATGCACCCTTTTCCCCTTCCATCCCGAAGATGGAGGGTGCCTATCTCTCGCTTCCAATCACCTCGGTGAAGGAATCACGATGTAGGTCTTACTCAAAAGAATAGCCGGACTAGTCATAACGGTTCTCACCGACCCATCCGGGATTAGTTATGACTTATCTCACGGCGACCATAAAAATTATGCTATGCATGCACAATGGACAGCAATATATACACAAATCGAAATATTGCATATCAACACATAGCATCTCAACATGTAGGACCGTGATCGACCATGGACGGTGCCCATTCACAACATAACATGTATACCACTTGTCACCATCAAGCATGTTAATCATGGCATGAATATATCGTATCAACGACAATATTTAAAAAATGGCAAAGTGATAACATATCAAGTATAGCATGTAGTTCATGGCAAGACACAATGTGGTCTATCACAAACATTATCAAGCAACACTAGCAACACAAACAACATTCAATCCACACAACACACTTGCCTTCAATTGCGGGCAACGGAGTGATGAGAGGTTGAGGGCACTCCCGGCGGCACACCACCTACACCACCTGCAAACACGTGCCACACACTCAATATGACTCCTCAAAACAGTACCCTCTACACCCAATACACGATATACACCAAAACCCGAAATCACAGATTTGCCCGTTCTGGACAGCGGCTTGAAAAATCATAACTTGAGTTCTAGAAGTCCAAATTGATTAAACGAGTACGTCCTCGCGTAGCTTAGGAAATTTCCACCTTTTTCTAGTTATAGGTAAAGACTGATTCGGACTCTAATGTTGTTTAATCTAACATTGAACACGAACTGTCTCAATCTCGTCACAGATTTGACAGCGCTCAGTAAAACAGGCATAACTTCTAAACGGCTGGGCGGAATTTCAACTTCTTTATATGCACGGAAAGATAATGAAATTATCTACAACTTCCTAGAAGTCCGTACGGTCAGATTCAAACTCTAAATTTGCGAAAACGCCTTCACTAGCTCGGGTGCCCAATCTGCCCGAACCAGAACGTGAATACAACTCTAGATTTCATGGATTCTACCCCAAAACAGTACCTCCCTTGATCTAAAAACATGGCATTCATCCTCTACAGAAGTAAAGGGATCCACCCCAAAGAGTTTCCCCATTACCTTCTTGGAGGATCACCAAGCGATGATCAAACCTTCACGCTCCTTCCCGATCTCCTTCCACGTGCCGTTTCCACGATCCTCCTCGTTGCAACTCCTTCCAATGGCTTGGACAGCACCTTGGCAGCGAGGAGGAGGTCTTGGAGTGCGCCCACAAGGTAGGAGAAGGGAGGGGCAGCACATAGGGGTGGAGGTGCTTGGGAAGGGAGAGGAGATCTAGAGGAGGAAGATGGGAGGTGGAAGGAGAGGGAGAGGTGGAGGGCAAGGGGGGGGTGCGGCGCATGGGGTGGGGAGGGCTCTAGGGCAGCAGGGTTTCCTCCCCCTCCTCACCCCCTCATGGGCCTAAGAATCCCCACCACTTGGCCCACGAAGGTTCCCCCAAAGCCCACACAACCCCGGAGCGGCCCAAAAACCCGGAAACGGTCCGAAACGAAATAAAAACCCAAACTATATGTTTTTTTAATCTTGAATGACATATTTCATAATGTTTGGTCCTCATAAATCCCATTTTATAAGTTTAGGACAATCCGTGGTGTCACAGTCTACCCCAACATGGAGGTGCTGGAGTAAAAATATGAAGGTCCACCAGGTAACGTGTGGCCTGTTCCCTTCGTTGGTTGTCGTCTGTTTATCCGAATGCGCCTCCGACTTTTCTTGCTTGTACCAGGAAGCCATCCATGGATGTTCCCGTTGGCACACCGAATGGAAATCCCCAGGAGATCGCTCCTGAAGATGTCCCTAGTCGGGATGGAGCGCCATCTCCGAGTGTTACCGCCTGTGGGGGTGCCGAAGCAGTTCCAAAGGTCGCTCCGAACGCGTCGCCTCCAAGTGTGTCCTCTCAGGGGGACGTTGGAGTCGCCGCTGAGGTCACCCTGCCCCATCTCCTTGTCGCGACTGCCCCCTGCCCTCAGCCAGCGCAGAAGCCCAAGGTCCAACCGAAGGCTCTCCTCAAGTGGAGGAGATCCCGCGTTTTGAGGCGGTCAGCGGGCCTAACCTTGTGCTCGCGTCTTGGGACAGCGATGAAGAAGAGTGGGGAGCCGTCGATGACGCTGCTGAGGAGCAGGAGGCAGTGGATCTCGAGGAGTGTGTTGTTAGGAGATCCTGACTGATCCGGGTAATCCTTCGCTCCCCCTTGCCCTTGATTTCTTTCTGTGTCATCTCTTTATGCCCGTGATGTCGTGTCTAGTCTCTGGGGGACCACCTGAAGAATAAGTTGGACTTTCTGCGTCACGTCGTTGTAACACCCCAAAATTTTGCTTTTCTTAAATTCATGTGTGATTTGGCACTTTGGTGAATTTTTTGAATTTTCTGGAATTTATTTGGATTTATTTGGAATTTATTTGAATTTATTCCATTTTGAAATAATTAAAGAATTTAATTTTGCAAATAAAATTTTGTTGGAAATATTTTATTTGAGTCCCAAATACCCTAAAATATTTTCAGGAATTTTTCTGAGTATTTTGCTATTTTTAATGAATTAAATGAATTACTGGGAATTATTTTAAATATTAAAACGCTGGAAAATCAACTCGGTCGGGTATCGTTCATCCGATCGAAGTCGGAACCAAGTCGGACTCGAGTCCGACCGAGCGATTGACTCGACCAAACGATTCCCAACCCTAAGCGATCCCGACCGTTGGATCGGATCCAACGGCCGAGATCCGCTTGCGTCGGGTTCGAGCCGCGTCCGACCGGACACGATCGCGCCCGTCGCGATCGTGGCGTTGATCGCGACACGTGGGCGGCTCCGATCGTTGTCTCGCTCCGACTCGAGCCGGAGAGCTCGCCGTGACCGAGCGGGACACGGCTAGGAGTTCCGATTTGCGCGCACGTCGAGGCCGTATTTAAAGCCGGACCGGCCCCGAGGTTGACCTCTCCTATGCGTCCGTTTGCCCCAGCTAATAGAGCTCAAGCCGCCGCCAAGCCGTCTTGATTGCTCGCCGTAGTAGGGGAAGTCCCCGCCGCGGTTTTTCGTCGATCCGCCAGGCCGCGCCGCTCTCCGACGACACCGAGCCCAGGCGAGATCCCCATATCGCGTCGCGCTGGGAGTGCCAATCTTCACGCCGGAGCTACGAACACGCCGTGTGGGAGGTCGCCGCTCACGTCTCCAGGTGCTCAAGCCTCGCGCGCCATCACGGACTTAGCGAAGCAATCTCCGCCGTCCGATCCGGATCCGACCGGCGAGGTTCGCCCACGTATTTCCTTTCTTGTTCAACCCTAGATCCGTTAGCGGTAGTTAGATCTAGATCGAGCGGTCCGAATCAACCGTGTAGTCTTGAGCGTGAAGTCTAGATCCAATCCGGGCCGTTGATTTTCAAATCAGCGGACGAGATTGTGCCACGTAATACTTAAGCCACGCCACGCCGCGTGATCGCGTGTCTCGACACGCTTGAGGCCCGCGTGTCAGCGGGACAACCGAACCGCACCATGGCGTCACCGGCCCGGCGTCACGGTGGGGCCCGCATGTCGGCCGAGTAGACCGCATGGGTTAATTGCGTGCGTGACACTGACGGTGGGGCCCACATGTCAGTCTCACGTGAGCCGTGGACCGGGTCCACGGTAGACCCGAGCCGAGCGTGGACCGAGTCCATGGACCGGCTGACGTCAGCCAACCAATCAGAGGCTGCCACGTGTCCATCTTTGACGCAATAATTAATTTCGAAAAGAAAATGATTTATTAATTCGAATTAATAATTTCAGATTTTGTTTCAAACTTCAAACGCTTATAACTTTTGCGTTTCAACTCCGATTTGAGTGATTCAAATTTCTAAATTTGTATAAAAATGAGATCTACCTAAATATGAATTTTATTTAATTTTTGGACTAAAGTTTTTCTCTGCAAAATAATTTAATTGATTATTTAAACTTTAAATAATCATAACTTTTGCGTCTTAACTCCAAATTTGACGATTCCAGTTTCTAAAAACTCATAAAATTATGTTCTCTCTGTTTATGGATTTTATTTGGGTGTTTGGACACTTTTTGCCTATTGTTTATTTGTGTATTTGCTATTTGCACGCTTTACGAGTAGACGTTGAAGTGCCGGAAGGGTTCGAAGGAGAAGTGTTAACTCAGGATCCAACTCAAGACCAAGAACAAGTACTTTTTGAAGGCAAGTTGTGCTTTGACCATGTTGATCCTATTTCGAAATCTATTTTGATTTAAACTATTGCATGCTAGTTCAATTAGAAAAATACTTTGTTTAAACATGGGGGTTAGATAAGTACCAATTTGCTGTATGACACCTTGATTACTTAAGTATGTGCCATGACCCTTTGTCACCCTAGTTGTGGATTACTAGTTGGACATTATTAAATTGCCAACATGGGTTTAGAACGTTGTAGTATACTGCTTAGACACTTTACGTGCTCATGACATGATTTTGGACAATCAAATGTTAATATTGACTTAATGATATATTGAACCTGTTTTGGAAAAGTATCATGTGATGTTGATGGCACGTGGTGCATGGTAATCAAGCGGGGTTTGATAATGATTTTCGGCCAAGGGCATGTGGCAAGAGTAATCAGTGGGCGGTTGTGGCATTGGGAGTGTTGATTTGGTTCTTCGGGTAGTCTTGCCCTGGTCACCCTAAGGACTTAACCTTGCAAGCCTTTGAACTGGGTCTAACGTGCAACCACATGTCTTGTCGGGACCCCGAATTTGCAAATCCGGACCCTCTGTGTATTCAGCACTAGTCCAGGAACGCGCTAGTGCACACAGTCTTAACATTGGTAAATATCACAATCATACCAATCGATATTATCAAAGTACTTTATTTAAATAACCAAACTGGTTACTTGACCTTATGGTCAAGATACAAATATATGCCTTGCAAGGCGAAACTTATTAAAGGAGAAATAATAGCAGCGGAAAAACAACGAAAGCAACATCGTGGCGCCATCCAGTATACCACAGGCAACTGACTGGGCTCGCATCCCTAAGTAGACGGGTCCTCTTGGAAATCCTCCTCCGAAACTGGCGTAGTCTCCTCTTCAACTGGTATTGTGTTGAGGCAAGGGTGAGTACTTGGTACTCAGCAAGTCATGCACAGAATGCAAGCTAATATACTATATGCATGGCTTGGTACAAAGGAATAGCTCAAGGTATATTTGCAAGAAATGACTTTTGACAAGTAATAAAAGTAGATTCGAAAGCAGTAGAAATAAGTAAAGCATAAATAACTTTCAAGAAATTTAATAAACATTTTTCCCCATCCTAAACCATATTTCCATCATCCTCATTATTAAACCAACCCACTTTTCAAATCCAAGTTATTTTCAGAAAGTCTAACCCTTGTTTGTAATTCCCGAGCATTGTCCATGCAGTGGACTCGGCTATTTAAATAGATTCTCAACTCTGCAGAGGTTATGCACTTTACCCACAAGATCTGAGTCAAACACCACAAAGGCGAGTTCCGTAACAAAGCCTTTGGAAGCCTCAAACAACACAGGTGGTCCTCTCCGGTTCGTGCTCTACACCATCCCTTCCCTTAGCCAAGGCGAAGTATGGGACCAACACACCGTTAGATGGGTATCGGCCACGACCACGATCGCTCCCCTGCACAATCACACAAGCGGTGTAAGCGACACCACGAGGCTCCACAAGTGAGTCCTTAGCGACTTAGTCAACTAGGGCCGTCCCATTCCAGCCATGTGGTTGCAAGTATGACCCAGTTCAAAGGCTTGCAAGGTTAAGTCCTTAGAGTGACCAGGGCAAGACTACCCGAAAAACCAAATCAACATCCCGATTGCCACAGCCCACCTGATTACTCTTGCCACATGCCCTGGCCGAAAGCGTTTATCAAACCCGATTGATTACCATGCACCACGTGCCATCAACATCACATGATACTTTTCCAAAACAGGTTCAATATATCATTAAGTCCATATTAGCATTTGATTGTCCAAAATCATGTCATGAGCAGCATGTGAGTCTAAGCGTTGTACTACGTCGGTCCTAAACCCATGTTGGCAACTTAATAATGTCCAACTAGTAATCCACAACTATGGTGACAAGGGATCATGGCACATACTTAGATAATCAAGGTGTCATACTGCAAATTGGTATTTATCTAAACCCCTTGTTTAATCAAATTATCTTTCTAATTGAACTAGCATGCAATAGTTTTAAATCAAAATAGATTTGAAATAGGATCAACATGGTCAAAGCACAACTTGCCTTCAAAAAGTACTTGCTCTTGGTCTTGAGTTGGATCCTGAGTCAACACTTCTCCTTGAATCCTTGAAGCACTTCAACGTCTACTCGTAAAGCGTGCAAATAGCAAATACACAAATAAACACTAGGCAAAAACATCCCAAAACTCCAAATAAAATCCATAAACAGAGAGAACATAATTTTCTGGATTTTTAGAAACTGGAATCGTTCAAATCGGAGTTAAAATGCAAAAGTTATGATTTATTAAAGTTTAAATAATCAATTAAATAATATTACAGAGAAAAACTTTAGTCCAAAAAATTAAATAAAATTCATATTTGAGTAGATCTCAATTTTATACAAATTTAGAAATTTGAATCACTCAAATCGGAGTTGAAACGCAAAAGTTATAAGCGTTTGAAGTTTGAATCTAAATTTGAATCAATATTTCTACTTAATAAATCATTTTCTATATAGGAAATTAATAATTGCGTCATCAAGGACACGTGGCAGCCTCTGATTGGTTGGCTGGCGTCGCCGGTCCATGGACTCGGTCCCACGCTAAACGCAGGGTCCACCGTAGACTCGATCCACGACTCATCGTGTCAGCGACATGTGGGACCACTCGGGTAGCGTCATCGGCGTCGGCGGGGACTCAGCCCACGGTCTGCGACATGTGGGACCTTTGTGACGTCATGGGTGGCGTCAGCCGCTGGCTGGATTAGCCAGCGACATGCGGGCCTCGACACGCGGGCCCAGCGTGTCGGCGTCCTACTGCCAGCGTGGGCCAGCGCCGACGCGTCGGTCCAACTCCCAAGGCAGCGTGGCACAATCTCGGCCGTTGATTCGAAAATCAGCGGCCCAGATTGATCGGGTAGCGACGCGTTCGGGGTGAACGTGGCCAATCTGGACCGTTGGATCTAAATCAACGGCCGGGATTAGATCCGAGGATCTAGCGTGATCTCACCGTGACGGTCCGATCTAGATCGGACCGGTATCCGAGTTCGCGAGGGTGATGGCGCCTTGGCGGCGTTGGCTGGCCGGAGGCGAAGGCAGCGACCTCCGTCGGCGGCGTTCCGTGCAACTCGGCGTGAAGGCCGGCACTCGGCGCGGCGCGACACGGCGATCTCGCCTGGGTTTGGTGTCGTCGGAAGGCAGCGGATCTGGCGAGGATCAACGAAGAATCATGGCGGAAGACCTCCTCTACTCCGGCGAGCAATAAGCGAAGCGGCAGCGGCGGCTTTCGAGCGAGGTGAAGGGGGCTCGAGTGCGGGCGGTTGTGCGCTTCCGATAAGCGGCGGCGGCGTATTTAAAGGGCCTCGGCCCGTGTAAGCGCTTGAAACCGAGGTTGACCTGACGGCAGCGGCGGAGGACTCGGCTTCCGGATCCGGCGAGGACGACGAAATCGCGGCCGTCCACGTGGCGCGATCAACGGCCACGATGGCTTGGCGCCATAAGCGGGTCCGGTCGGACACATTTCGGGTCGAGTCGGTCGATCATGGCCGTTGGATCTCGATCCGGCGGTCCACGTGGTTAAGGTTCAACGTGGTTCGGTCAAGTCGGTTTGGCTCGGGTCGGACTCGAGTCCGACTCGGGTTACGACTTCGATCGGAGGAATAGTACTTGACCGAGTTGAATTTCCAGCGATTTAATATTTACAATAATTCCCGATAATTCATTTAATTCATTAAAAATAGCAAAAGACTTCGAAAAATTCGGAAAAATTCTGGAAAATATTTTAGGGTATTTGGGACTCAAATAAATTATTTCCAACAAAATTTTATTTGCAAAATTAAATTCTTTAATTATTTCAAAATGGAATAAATTCAAATAAATTCCAAATAAATCCAAATAAATTCCAGAAAATTCCAAAAATTCACCAAAGTGCCAAACCACACATGAATTTAAGAAAAGCAAAATTTTGGGGTGTTACATGTCTGTAATGGGACGGACCTAGTTGACTAAGTTGCTAATAACGTACCTGTGGGACCTCAGGAGGTCAACTACACCCTTTGTGTAAGTTGTGCGGGAGGCGTCAGGGTGAGGCCAGTACCCATCTAACAGTTGATTAGCCTAGACTTCGCCTTAGCGAAGGAAGGGTTAGTCTTAATAGCAGGGAGGACCACTTGTATTGTTAGAGGTTTAGAAAGACTTTATTCTGAGGAACTCGCCTTTGTGGTGTTTGATTGTATCTTGTGGGTAAAGTGCATAACCTCTGCAGAGTTTAGAATCTATTCGAATAGCCGTGTCCGCGGTATTGGACATCGCTCGGGAATTCTGATCAAGGGTTAGATTTTCCTAAAAATAACTTTGGTTTGAAAAGTTGGGTTGGACTAATAATGAAGTTGATGGAAATGTGGATTAGGATGGGAAAGATGTTTATTAAATTCCTTGAAAAGTTATTTATACTTTACTTGTTTCTCTTTGCTTTCGAATCTACTTATATTACTTTTCAAATCTTTGTTTCTGCAAATATACCTTGAGCTATTCCTTTGTACCAAGCCATGCATATAGTATATTAGCTTGCATTACGTGCATGACTTGCTGAGTACCAAGTACTCACCCTTGCCACAATACAACACCCAGTTGAAGAGGAGGCTGCACAAGCTTTGGAGGAGGAGCTCCAAGAGGATCCGTCTACTTAGGGAAGCGAGCCCGATCAGTTGCACTGTGGTATCTTGGATGGCGCCACGAAGTTATTTGATTTTCATTGCTATTATTTTTCTCTGAATAAGTTTCGCCTTGCAGGCATATATTTGTAATTTGACCATAAGGTCAAGTAACTTGATTTGACTATTTAAATAAAGTACTTTATTGGTATCGAGTGGTATGATTGTGATATTTACCGATGTTAAGACTGTGTGCACTAGCGCGTTCTGGACTAGTGCTGAATACAGAGGGTCGGATTTGCAAATTCGGGGTCCCGACAGAGGTAGTATCGAGCCATACTTGACTGTAGGCTCAACCCTAGCTAGAATGGTCGTAGTGAGGATAAAACCTATTTTCTAAAAGCTAAAAATTTGTGAAGACGAGGAAATGACATCTCGACTTATCCCCTTCTCTCTTTTCTTGTCTCTTGCTGAAATTTTCCCTTACCTTGTCACAATTTAAAAATTCGAGTTCTTACGTAAAGCACTCTTGTGACAAATGGAGGAAGAGTTCAACTACGTTGATCTCGGGAGTTAGTCACGCCAGCGGAACTTTGGCATATGCTACAAACTCTCGGAGATTTTGAGAAGCCCCAATACCAAGTGGAAGTGATCGAGACAAGCGGGATTGATCAAGGCTTGTGGCGTGAATATTGAGGTACCTGCTAGGAAAAAGGGCCAGGCAATCGCGATACTGCACCTTTGCCGGAGATCTACAATGCAGATGGGTATCCAAGAAGTATCACGACGAGCAATGCGGCACATTACGTATTCACGCCAGAGAGTTGGAAACACGGTGTTCCGTTATCATCCGCGCCAGCGATAACCTTCTTGACCCGAAGGCGATTCAGGATGAGGATGCCCGCGGTTACACGGTTAGCACGATTTGTTGTCGCCAGGAGGATGTACTAGATAATACAAGCAAGGAGCTACGAAGGCCCGCAAGGAAATCACGGCAGAGAAGAAACGGATGGCGGGAAGCTCAGGAGTATGTGGCACACCTTCTACGAAGGATTGGCGAGTTGGAGATGACCTTGTAATGGACCAGACCTGAGCCAAGATTTGAGCTACACGAGGCGAGATCCAGAGGAGTCGATCTCGATGAGGACACGCTTCCGACTACCACGAGAGGACACGATCATTGGACATGGCGATCGTTTCGGCGCCTATGCCCACGACACCGTGCAGGCCGTGGAGGTTTTCTCGATGAGTGAGCATAGGTTCTATAGTGAGACTCCTTAGCGAGTCGCGTCATAGAATAAAGAGTCACCCTTTAGGCGTTAGACTCGAGAGTTAGTTCGATTTGGATTTGCTTTGTTTCTTGAGTGTGCAGTATGTGTTGCAAGGCCCTTAGGCATTGTAGCAGCCATACCAAGTTATTAATAATAAAGTTGGACCTTAAAGTTACACCTTTAAGCCCGCATAAGTTCCATATTACTTGTCTATTCTTGTTTCCCTCTCATCTCTAAACCTAGAGCAAATCGGCGGATGGTGAACACCCGTGGAAACTTTGGAAGCAATGGGAGTGGTTCTCGCCCAGCAGAAAACCCCAATGAGGGAGCACCAGCACCGCCACTGGATGTGCAAAATTTCGGAGCTTTTCTTGCTGCCCAGACTCAGTTGATGCATGCTATGATGCAACAAATGCAACACGTCACCGCTCAGGCCACTACTAATCAAGTTAATCAGGGACCACGCTTGAGAATACAAGGCATCGAGTTCATGAGAACTCACCCACCCACTTTCTGCAGGAATGCCAATCCATTGGAGGCCGATGATTGGTTAAGATCAATCGAGAGGAAGCTACACATAGCTCAATGCATAGGAAATGAGAAGGTACTCTACGCTTCTCATCGGTGGAAGGAACACCGGCGAATGGTGGGAGAACCTGTGCCACGCATAAGAGAACCCTCAAGATATCACTTGGGAAGAGTTCACATTTGCATTAAAGCGAGTATCACGTGCTGAAGGAATCATGGACCTTAAGAAGGAGGAGTTTAGAGCTTTGAAGCAAGGAAATCAGCCGGTGGCCGACTACTGAACAAGTTTACACAGGCTAGCACGCTACGCTTTTTGAGGATGTAGCGACAGATAAATCCAGGCAGTCTCGTTTTATGAAGGGACTTAACTCAGGATTGCAAGTAGGATTGATCACCCACACCTTTCCAGATTTCCAAGAGCTGGTGAATAAGGCACTTATTCTTGAGGACAAGCGCAAGGCCTGGATGAGAACAGAAGCGCGAGGATGCAAGCGGCAAGGATCACGCCAGGGAACGCAACATGGCGCTGAGAGTTGCACCAAATCAATTCTTGATTCCAACCACGAGAATGCAACAAGGACACCATCGGCACCAAGACACATCAGCGAGAACTACGGACCCGGCCCCGCTAGAAACACTACTCGAGCGATCGACAAGGAGCAGTGAGGCAGCTGCTACAAGCTGCAACGAGCCAGGACACTTTGCCATGATTGTCCAAAGAAGACAACAGGAGTGACCCGATTCGCTTCAATCTAGGAACCACCCAGCTAGGGCGCCAAAGACCAGAGCCACACCCCAGGCCGTGGTGAGAGGCCGAGTCAACCATGTCACCGCGGATGCAACTGCGAGAATGCTACGGACGTCGTCTTGGGTAAGTTACTTGTTAACTCGATGCACCTGCTTGATTTTGTTTGACTACTGGAGCTTCGCATTCGTTTGTTTCGCAAGGCTTTGCTGCTAGAAATGATTTGAGGATTGCAAGACTTAGATGCATGCTTTTAGTTCAAACCCTGGTTCGAACTCCGAGCGAAAGTAGGATGTTCGGGGTGAGAATACTAATAGATGGAATAGAATTCTAGCAAACCTTATAATTTTGGAGACCGGACCTTAGGCGTCATATTGGGAATGGATTGGTTATCCAAGCACAAGGCCGTATTGGATTGTGGGCGAAGGACTATCTCGATTGAGAGCAGTGTGGGAAGAAAGTGGAATTTCAAGCCACCGCTTGATTAGAGATGGACAGTTGATGGTTAACGGTACCAAGGCAATCAGCATAGATGATGTCTCAATAGTGAATGAGTACCCGATGTTTTCCGAAGATCTACAGTATGCCGCGAGACAGGGGACATAGAGTTTGTGATAGAGCTTGTATGCAAGATGCAGCACCGATAGCAAAGAGACCCTATCGGATGTCCACCGAGGAGTTGGTAGAGATGAAGAAACAGCTAGAGGAGTTAATGGAGAAAGGATTTATCAGACCGAGTTCGTCGCTGTGGGGAGCACCAGTTTTGTTTGTCAAGAAGAAGGACGGGAGTTTCAGGATGTGCATTGACTACCGTGCACTCAATGAAGTCACCGTGAAGAATAAGTATCCGCTACCTAGGATTGATGATTTGTTTGATCAGTTGAGAGGAGCCGGAGTTTTCTCCAAGATTGATCTGAGATCGGGATACCATCAGTTGAAGATCCGATCGAGAAGATATTCAAGAAGGCGCATTCTCGTCAAGATATGGACATTCACGAGTTTACTGATTTATGTCCTTTGGGCCGACGAATGCGCATGACTTATTTCATGAATATGATGAATAAGGTGTTCATGGAATATTTGGACAAGTTTGTCGTCGTGTTCATAGACGATATCCTAATCTACTCCAAGACAGAGAGTGAACATGCCAAACAATTAAGGCGAGTTTTGGAAAAACTGAGGGAACAGCAACTTTTCGCCAAGTTCAGCAAGTGTGATTTTTGGAAGGACAAGGTGGAGTTTCTTGGACATGTAATGACCATGAAGGAGTCGCCAGTAGATCCAAGCAAAGTAGAAGGCGTGTTACATTGGGAGCGTAGAAGGCGTGACCCGGTCGGAGTTTCCTTGGAATGGCGAGGATACTACCGCCGTTTCATTGAAGGCTTTTAGACAATTCGCGAAACCTCTTACGCAATTGCTAAAGAAAGGAAAGAAGTTTGCATGGGCGCTTGAGAATGCGAGGAAGGATTTCGGGGCTGAAGAAGCGATTGACATCAGCACTGATGTTAGTTCTACCGGGATGTTGCTCAAAGCTTCGATATTTATTGTGACGCATCGCGCCAAGGACTTGGATGTGTCTTGTCACGAGAATGGAAAGGTCATCGCTTATGCATCAAGGCAGTTGAGGCCGCATGAGGAAAATTATCCGACACATGACCTAGAGTTATTTGCCGTAGTGCATGCCTTGAAGATATGGCGTCACTATCGATCGGGAGCAGATGTGAAGTGTATACGGATCATAAGAGCCTTAAATACATATTCACCAGTCGGATCTGAATATGAGGCAGAGGAGATGGTTAGAGTTGATCAAAGACTATAATGTTGGAATCCATTACCATCCGGGAAGGCCAGCGTAGTAGCCGATGCTCTGAGTCGGAAAAGCCATACCGTGAGTACGTTGCTAGCCACAAGTCGGGATGAGTTATGTGAGGATTTCGGAAAATGAAGATTGAGGTGGTACCTAGCGGATTCTTGGCCACATTGGAAGTAAAGCCTACCTTAGAGGATCAGATCAGAGAAGGGCGAAGGATGATGACAAGATCCGCGAGGATTAAGTTCATCAAGGAGGAAGGCAAGGCGAGAGGACTTCAAGTTGGATGAGCAAGGCACGTTGTGGATGAAGGATCGCATTTGTGTGCCTAACAAGAAGGAGTTAAAGCAAGCTGATTACGGAAGAAGCCCATGACTCAAGTACTCAATTCATCACTGAAGCGCCAAGATGTATCGAGGATGCTGAAGGAGAGATTCCGGTGGCCGAGTATGAAGCGTGAAGTTGCCGAGCATGTTGCATTGTGCGGCGTATGCCAGAGAGTCAAGGCAATGCATCGAGAGACCAGCGAGATTGCTACAACCGCTGAAAATACGAGTGGAAGTGGGAGGAAATCGGAATGGATTTCATTACCGGTTTGCGAAGACTCAAGGAGGTTATGACTCCATATGGGTTATAGTGGATCGCTTGACTAAAGTAGCCCATTTTATCCCGTGAAGACCACTTACTCGGGAGATAAATTAAGCGGAATTGTACAAGATCGAGGATTGTCTGTTTGCACGGAGTGCGAAAAGGATTGTATCGGACAGAGAGGTACCCAATTTACCTCAAGGTGGAATAAGTTGCATGAAGCCATGGGAACCCGTTTGAACTTCAAGATCTGACTTATCATCCACAGACGGATGGACCAGGCCAGAAAGAGTAAACCAGGTACGGAGGATATGTTGAGAGCTTGTGCATTAGCTTATGCTACCTCTTGGGATAAGAGTTTGCCGTATGCCGAGTTCAGTTACAACAATAGTTACAGACTAGTTCTGAGATGTCACCTTTTGAGGCCTTTGTATGGTCGACCATGTCGGACGCCATTGAATTGGAATGAGACCGGCGGCGCCGTGTCTTTGGGCCTGATATTCTTCAAGAGGTGAAGAACATATCGCCATGATTAGGGAAAGGTTGAAGATAGCCCAATCACGACAAAAGAGTTATCTTGACAATCGTCGCCGAGACTTGAGTTTTGAACGAGGAAGACTTTGTATACCTCGAGTTACGCCTCTCGGGGAGTTAAGAGGTTCCATGCCAAAGGGAAACTCGCACCCGTTATGTTGGACCATTTAAGGTTTTGAGCCGCAGAGGCGAAGTTGCTTATCATTTGGAGTTACGCTTGATCGTTGGCGAGGAGTGCATGACGTATTCCATGTGTCCCAGTTGAAGAAGTGTCTCCGAGTTCACGAGGAGCAGACACGCTAGAGTCAATTGAGTTGCAAGAGGATTTGACTTATAAGGAGCATCCCGTGAGGATTCTAGACACAATGGATCGAGAGACTAGAAACAAGTCAACCCGTTTATGTAGAGTTCAGTGGAGCAACCATGAAGAAAGCGAAGCGACTTGGGGCCTTGAAGAGGATTTGAAGAAAGAGTTTCCAAACCTATTCTGTAGTGAGCCCTGAATCTCGGGGACGAGATTCTATTAAGGGGGGGAGGTTTGTAACACCCCAAAATTTTGCTTTTCTTAAATTCATGTGTGATTTGGCACTTTGGTGAATTTTCTGGAATTTATTTGGATTTATTTGGAATTTATTTGAATTTATTCCATTTTGAAATAATTAAAGAATTTAATTTTGCAAATAAAATTTTGTTGGAAATATTTTATTTGAGTCCCAAATACCCTAAAATATTTTCGAATTTTACGGAATTTTGCCGAGTATTTTGCTATTTTTAATGAATTAAATGAATTATTGGGAATTATTTTAAATATTAAATCATTTGGAAAATCAACTCGGGTCGATCTTGTTCATCCGATCGAGTCGGAACCGAGTCGGACTTCGAGTCAGGCAGAGCCGATTGACTCGACCAAACCAGTTCCCAACCCTAAGCGATCGGCCGTTGGATCGGGATCCAACAGCTGAGATCACGCCGTCTGCGGATTCGAGCCGCGTCCGACCGGACACGATCGCGCCCGTCGCGATCGTGGCCGTTGATCGCGACACGTGGGCGGCTCGATCGTCGTCTCCTCTCCGACTCCGGCCGGAGAGCTCGCCCGTGTCGAGCGGGACACGGCTAGGAGTTCCGATTTGCGCGCCGCGTCGAGCCGTATTTAAAGCCAGGACCGGCCCCGAGGTTGACCTCTCCTATGCGCCCGTTTGCCCAGCTAATAGAGCTCAAGCCGCCGCCAAGCCGTGCTGGTGCTCGCCGTAGTAGGGAAGTCCCGCGCCATGATTTTAAATCGATCCCGCCGCGCCGCTCTCGGCGACAGAGCCCAGGCCGAGATCCCATATCGCGTCGCGCTGGGAGTGCCAATCTTCACGCAGGAGCTACGGACACGCCGTGTGGGGAGGTCGTCGTCTACGTCTCCGGTGCTCAAGCCTCGCCGCGCCATCAGGACTTGCGAAGCAATCTCGCCGTCCGTCCGGATCCGGCCGTGAGGTTCGCCCACGTATTTCCTTTCTTGTTCAACCCTAGATCCGTTAGCGGTAGTTAGATCTAGATCGAGCAGTCGAATCAACCGTGTAGTCTTGAGCGTGAAGTCTAGATCCAATCTAGGCCGTTGATTTTCAAATCAGCGGGCGAGATTGTGCCACGTGTACTTAAGCCACGCCACGCGCGCGGCGTGATCAGCGTGTCTCGACCTGCGGGCCCGCGTGTCGGCCGGACAACCGAACCGCGCCATGGCGTCACCGGCCGGCGTCACGGTGGGGCCGCATGTCGGCGTAGTAGACCGCAAGGGTTAATTGCGTGCGTGAACCGGCGGTGGGGCCCACATGTCGATCTCACGTGGCCGTGGGCCAGGGTCCACGGTAGACGGCGGCGTGGGCCGAGTCCATGGACCGGTGGCGTCGACCAACCAATCAGAGGCTGCCACGTGTCCATCTTTGGCCTTAATAATTAATTTCCGAAAAAGAAAATGATTTATTAATTCGAATTAATGATTTCAGATTTTGTTTCAAACTTCAAACGCTTATAACTTTTGCGTTTCAACTCCGATTTGAGTGATTCAAATTTCTAAATTTGTATAAAAATGAGATCTACCTAAATATGAATTTTATTTAATTTTTGGACTAAAGTTTTTCTCTGCAAAATAATTTAATTGATTATTTAAACTTTAAATAATCATAACTTTTGCGTCTTAACTCCAAATTTGTGATTCAGTTTCTAAAAACTCATAAAATTATGTTCTCTCTGTTTATGGATTTTATTTGGGTGTTTGGACACTTTTGCCTATTGTTTATTTGTGTATTTGCTATTTGCACGCTTTCACAGTAGGCGTTGAAGTCTAGGGAAGGATTCGAAGGAGAAGTATTAACTCAGGATCCAACTCAAGACCAAGAACAAGTACTTTTTGAAGGCAAGTTGTGCTTTGACCATGTTGATCCTATTTGAAATTTATTTTGATTTAAACTATTGCATGCTAGTTCAATTAGAAAAATACTTTGTTTAAACATGGGGTTAGATAAGTACCAATTTCTTTGTATGACACCTTGATTACTTAAGTATGTGCCATGACCCTTTGTCACCCCTAGTTGTGGATTACTAGTTGGACATTATTAAATTGCCAACATGGGTTTAGAAAGTTGTAGTATCTGCTTAGACACTACGTGCTCATGACATGATTTTGGACAATCAAATGTTAATATTGACTTAATGATATATTGAACCTGTTTTGGAAAAGTATCATGTGATGTTGATGGCACGTGGTGCATGGTAATCAAGCGGGGTTTGATAAGATTTTCGGCCAGGGGCATGTGGCAAGAGTAATCAGTGGGCCGATTGTGGCATTGGGAGTGTTGATTTGGTTCTTCGGGTAGTCTTGCCCTGGTCACCCTAAGGACTTAACCTTGCAAGCCTTTGAAGCCCGGGTCTAACGTGCAACCACATGTACGTAATGGGACGGACCTAGTTGACTAAGTTGCTAATAACGTAACTGTGGGACCTTAGGAGGTCAACTACACCCGTTGTGTAAGTTTTACGGGGGAGCGTACCGGGGCTGAGGCCAGGTCCCCATCTAACGGTTGATTGGCCGAGCCTTCGCCTTAGCGAAGGGAAGGGTTAGTCTTAATAACAGGGAGGACCACTTGTATTGTTAAAGGTTTACGAAAGACTTTGTTACGGGAACTCGCCTTTGTGGTGTTTGTTTGTATCTTGTGGGTAAAGTGCATAACCTCTGCAGAGTTTAGAATCTATTCGAATAGCCGTGTCAGCGGTATTGGACATCGCTTCGGGAATTACAGTCAAGGGTTAGATTTTCCTAAAAATAACTTTGGTTTGAAAAGTTGGGTTGGACTAATAATGAAGTTGATGGAAATGTGGATTAGGATGGGAAAGATGTTTATTAAATTCCTTGAAAAGTTATTTATACTTTACTTGTTTCTCTTGCTTTCGAATCTACTTATATTACTTTTCAAATCTTTGTTTCTGCAAATATACCTTGAGCTATTCCTTTGTACCAAGCCATGCATATAGTATATTAGCTTGCATTCTGCATGACTTCGAGTACCAAGTACTCACCCTTGCCACAATACAACACAGTTGAAGAGGAGATCGCACAAGCTTTGGAGGAGGAGCTCCAAGAGGATCCGTCTACTTAGGGAAGCGAGCCGGTCGGTTACTGTGGTATCTTGGATGGCGCCACGAAGTTATTTGATTTTCATTGCTATTATTTTTCTCTGAATAAGTTTCGCCTTGCGAGGCATATATTTGTAATTTGACCATAAGGTCAAGTAACCAGTTTGACTATTTAAATAAAGTACTTTATTGGTATCGAGTGGTATGATTGTGATATTTACCGATGTTAAGACTGTGTGCACTAGCGCGTTCCTGGACTAGTGCTGAATACACAGAGGGTCCGGATTTGCAAATTCGGGGTCCCGACAGTCGTTCCTGTAATTAAGACGAGCAAGGAGCACAAAGCCAAGCTCGACCAGGTTCAGAATGAACAGTCCCAAGAGCTGCAGGGGCTTCAGAACGAAGTGCAATTGCTTCGCTTGGAGAAAATGGACATGACCGGCACTCTCTGAGGTAAGCGCCACCCTTTGCCCTCACTAACCTTAACACCCTCAATTCTTTTTGTGCCTTAGCTTGCGTCCGACTCCTTCAGCCCAAGAGTCAGCTATCGAGCGATTCCGAGGTCAACTGGCGGCGTCCGAGGAACAGCGCGAAGCGTTGGAGGCTAAGCTTAAGGCTTTGGAGGAGAAGTGCCATGCACTGGAGGAGGGGTCCCGGGTTTCAGAGGCAAAGCTTGCGTCCGTCGAGAGGCGAGAGCTTCGGGCTAAGGCCGAACAAGACAAGCTGTCCGGTGACCTTGAAGGTATGCGTCTGTCGATTGACAACCTCTGCAGTTCACCAGTCGCTAAGAGTTGCTGACTGATTCTGCCCATAGAATATCGGAGGAGAGCGCAAGCGCAGTTTGATGACCTCGAGGAGAGAGTCCAACATGCCCACGCGCTGTGCTCTACTTTTCAATGGGCCTCCAAGTCGGTGCTGGCCTTCCTGCATCCTCATGATCCATGTGGCGGGGCTGAAGCTCTTCAACGCCTTCGAGCAGTGCCTGAAAGGCTTAGGGCCCATGTGCGGGAGAGGGCGATCACGAGCTATAACCAGGCGCTGGCGATTGTGAAGTTGCTGTACCCCCGGGTGGAGCTTGCGGCTATCAAAGAGGGCTTCACCTGCACCGTGGATGACACGGAGGCTATTTCTCTCCTGGAGGAAGTCCAAGATGTATCGGAGTCCCTAGTTGAGAACCTGTGACTAGATACTGCATAAACACATGTAATGAATGATTTGAAATTCTATATCTTCAGGTGTGTGGGGATTTCGCCTGCTGCTTTGTCCTCTTTAGGGGTTATCCGCCGAGCGCTTAGCCCAACTAGGGAAGTGCTCCGCTGTCCCATCCAACTAGGTCGGTTCTCTCGTGCGCTTTTCCTTGGCGGTAGATTCTTCAAGTGCCCCGGTCAACTGATGAAGTCGCCGAGTGCTCCCTCCGACTGGCGAGGTTCCTAAATGCGCCGTCCGAGTAGCATGGCTCCCGAGCGCGCTTCCCGATTTGTGGGTTCTCCCAGTGGCCCTACCGACTGGTGGGCCGCCCGAGTGCATTGTCCAAGTAGCACGACTCCCAAGTGTGCTTCCCACTGGTGCCGATCTTAGACAAAATAACTGGGCAAAAGCATGAGCGTGCGAATGTACACTTATTAAGTGTGCCAGCCGTTCAAGCAGGTTAGTTTTACTCAGAGGTTTACGCGCGGGCAATCGTGCATTTATTAAGTGTAGCCCCCGGCTTACTGCCTAGTTGGGGAACAACTAGGCCATAAGGCAAAATAAATGTGGGAAAATAGAGAGGGAAGAGTTTTACCGTTATCGAGATGAGCTTTACCGTAACTGTCGTGTGGTTGAGTTGTCCGGTATGGCGTTGTCTTGTCATGTTGACAATGCATTAGAAACGCACCACCCTCGACTTGATGTTGGCACCGGCGGGCTAGCCAGGCGCCCCTTCGCTCCGCGTCTGCATTCAAATGGGCGACTCCTTGGCTTTCGCGCCTGTACATATAAAGGAGGACTGGGGAAGCGCTTCTGTGGACACGGCTGCTCTCTCCTGGATCTCTGACTTTTTCTTCTCTCCTCTTCTTTATCGTTTTTTCTGATGTCGTTACACCTTGCTCCCTGGTACTTGGGGCTGCCCCATGATGAACTATGGGAGTCTTTCGAGGAAGCTATGTCCAAGTTGAGGGAGGAGGAGGCCGCTGAACGTGACGCTGCAGTCGTCGACGCCTTGCTTGAGGTCGTTCCTCGGCTATTCAGAGCAAGGGATGCCCTTATTGAGAAGGTCGACCGCGCACGCCGTGATGAAGCTTAGTCCAAGGAAAGAAATTTTACATGTAAAAAGAACACTTTTCTTTTTTGCTATAATATGAATGAATGAAAAGTTCTATCTTTCTTTGCACCCCTCTGTCCTTTACTTTTTGATTTTGGCGTGTTTTTTGATTTTGCCCGAGTGTCGCGTCCTTTGTCATCTTACATGTTCCGTCCGTTTAGCTCAGCCCCCGGGCATCGATAGTTTGCTCTTTGTGATTCTCCCTGGGCACTTTTGTTTACAGGGGATTTTAGGCTTCGTCGTATACGGTTACGTGTAATCGTGACTTAGGCTTCGTCGCTCTTTTTTTTAGACAATAAGGAAGTAGATAGAGGCAGAAGGGAGTTATGACATCACTGGGCTATTTGCGTGGTCAACCGGAATCTTCCTCAGGAATGCGGAGTTGCTTCGGCTTCCCGCCCCTTCCTTTGGCCTCCGGCCCTTCGCCTTCCACGCTTTTCGGTATAAAAAGGGGTGGGGCGAGCCTCCAACGGTTGTTCTGCGCACTTCTCCTTCCTCGCCTCCTTTTTCCTTCTTGTGACCTACGATGGCGAGCCGTCCTCCTCGTCCCTGGTACTTAGGGCTACCCCACGTGGCGACGTGGAGGGCGATCGAGGCGGGTATGGAGCGGGCGGCCGTCGAGCGCGACACTATCGCCGTCGATGCTCTTTTGGAGGTTGTCCCTCGCCTTTTTAGGGTGAGGGAGGCCCTCATTGAGGCGGTTGGCCAAGTGCGCCGCGGCGAGACCTATGAGGCTCTATGTATATATTAGTTGTGTAATATGTAATAATGAAATAAAATGAAAGTGTTATCTTCCTTTCGCGTCTCTCTGTGTACTCCGCCTTCTCTTCTTTTTTTGGCGGTTTTTAGACTTGTCCGAGCGCCGCTACCCTCGTCACTTACACATTCTGCCCGTCTGGACCCAGCCCCCGAGTGCCGGCTCACCGATTGCTGTTTTTCCTGGTCACTCTTTTCGTGGGGGTTTCAGGTTTTGTCGTACACGGTTTTGTGTTTTTGTGAGCTAGGATTTGCGCGTGCCTAGGAGTTTTTACCGACGCTTTTAGGGAGAAAGGGAGTGCTCAAGGAGCTAAAGAAGGTACTTTATTTGAAGGATGTAAATAAAAATACGAAATTTAAGCTTAGAAGCGACGTAGCTGTTCTATGTTCCAAGTGTTGCTGATGACCGTGCCGTCTTCTCGCTCGAGCCGATAAGTCCCCGGCCGCACTATCTCACTGACAATGTAGGGGCCTTCCCAACTTAGGGAAAGTTTATGCTCGCTCTTCTGATTTTTCCTTAGGACCAGATCTCCTTTGGAGAAAGCGCGCCCCCTGACATTGCGGTCGTGATAGCGATGTAGACCTTGAAGGTACTTGGCCGAGCGGATTAAAGCGATGTCTCTAGCTTCTTCCAATCGGTTGAGATCCTCTAGCCTGTCTTCTTCTGATTTAGCCTCGCTGTAGTTCCGAACCCTAGGGATCCGAATTTCAGCTCAGTGGGTTAGACCGCCTCGGACCCATACACCAGGAAGAAGGGAGACTGCCTAGTTGCTCGGCTAGGGGTGGTTCTGAGCCCCCAGAGCACCGAAGGCAATTCCTTCACCCATCGGGTGGCGTAGGGGTTGAGATGATCTAAGATCCTTGCTTTAAATCCTTGGAGCACCATGCCGTTTGCTCGCTCTACCTGCCCGTTACTCCGCGGATGAGGCACAGATGCGAAGCAGATTTTGATTCCCAACTCCCGGCATCAGTCCTGGAATTTTTCACCCCTGAACTAGGTGCCATTATCTGTTATGATTCTGCTTGGCGTACTGAAGCGAACCACAATTTCTTGGAAGAACTCCATGGCCTTGGCCGCGATAATGGTGGCGACTGGCTTAGCTTCGATCCACTTTGTGAATTTGTCCACAGCGACAAAGAGATGTGTGAATCCTCCTTGCGCCTTCTTCAGAGGTCCAACCATGTCGAGCCCCCAGGCCGCGAATGGCCAGGTGATTGGGATAGTCTGCAACTCTTATGCCGGCATGTGAATCTAGCTAGTGAAGAATTGACAGCCCTCACATGTACGGACGATATCTTCTGCGTCTGTTACTGCAGTCAGCCAGAAGAAACGCTGGCGGTAAGCTTTTCCAACTAAGGTTCTTGAGGCCGCATGATGCTCGCAAACTCCTTAGTGGATTTCCTTGAGCAGGTCCTTTCCCTCTTGTTCGGGGATGCAACGCCTGAGTATCCTGGAGGCACTTTTTCGAAAAAGTTCCCCCTCGATGACCGCGTAGCTTCTGCTTCTGCGCGTAATGCGTTTTGCTTCCGCACGATCTTCTGGGAGTTCGTCCTTCATCAGATAGTTGAGGTAAGGGCTCATCCAGTCGGGGTTGATGGCCAGCACCTCCGCGTCAGCCGGAGAGAACGTCCTTCCCTCTCGGTGTGCGGTGGCTGAAGGTTTGCGAAGTGCCTCCACGAAAATCCCCGCCGGGACATCTACCCGACTAGAGCCCATCTTGGCAAGCTCATCGACGACCTCGTTGTCCCGTCTAAGTAAATGAGACAATTCCAGCCCGTCGAATTTGTCCTCCATCTTGCACACCTCCTGGCAATATGCTGCCATCGTATCGTCGACACATGACCAATCCTTTTATGGCGGTGCTAGGCTTGAACGTGATCTCAAAGGCTCCGAGCTCGGCCGCCCATTTTGCAATCCTCCCAGTGGCTTCCCAATTGTGGAGTATATCCCCGATCAGGAAGGAAGTCACTACCGAAATCGCATGCTCCTGGAAGTAATGCTTGAGCTTTCGAGAGGTGATTAGCACAGCATAAACGAGCTTTTGAATTTGCGGGTACCGTACTTTGGATTCGCCCAATACTTCACTGATGAAGTAAACCGGACGTTGTACCCTTTGCTGGTGCCCGTCTTCCTTGCGTTCCACAACAATTGCGGCGCTGACCACGTGGGTGGTCACGACTATGTAGAGTACCAACGGTTCTTCTGGTAGTGGAGATGCCATTACCGGAGGTCTCGTCAAGAAAGCTTTCAAATCTTCAAAGGCCTTTTTTGTCTCGGATGTCCACTCGAATTGATCTTGCTTCTTCAGCAGCTTGAAGAACGGTGTTCCCCGCATCCCCAAGAGGGAGATGAATCTCCCGAGTGCCACCATGCACCCTGTAAGTATCTGAACGTCCTTTTGACTTGTTGGCGGCTTCATCTTCAGGATGGCATTCACCTTTTCTGGATTCGCCTCGATGCCTCGATGGGACACGATGAACCTGAGAAGTTTTCCCGAAGGGACTCCGAAAGTACACTTCTCGGGGTTTAGCTTCATCCAGTAGGCTCTTAGGCTCTCGAACGTCTCGGTTAAGTCAGAGATGAGGTCCCCTTTTAACCGGGACTTTACCACGACGTCGTCCACGTAGGCCTCCACGTTGCGTCCGAGTTGATTGTTAAAGCACCGTTGTATCATGCGCTGATAAGTTGCACTAGCGTTTTTCAATCCGAACAGCATCGTGACATAACAAAAGGCATTGAACGGCGTGATGAACGAAGTCTTGATGCAGTCTTCCACTTTGAGGCTGATTTGGTGGTATCCCGAGTAAGCATCCAAGAAACTCAGGAGTTCACAACCAGCCGTGGAGTCCACGACTTGGTCAATGCGTGGCAACCCGAAGGGGTCCTTTGGGCATGCTTTGTTGAGATCGGTATAATCAACGCACATGCGCCAACTTTTATTCTTTTTCCGGACCAAAACCAGGTTTGCTAACCATTCAGGATGATACACCATTTTTATAAAGCCTACGGCTAATAATTTGGTGATCTCCTCTTTGATTGCGTTGCGCCGGTCTTGGGCGAATCGTCTGAGCCGTTGCTTGACAAGCTGGGCGTTCTCGTTGACGTTGAATGAGTGCTCGATCACCTCCCTCGGGACACCAGGCATGTCGGCCGGCTTCCAAGCAAAAATGTTCTGGTTTGCCAGGAGAAAAGTGACGAGCGCGCTTTCTCATTTTTGATCGAGCCCTGTCCTAATCAAGGCCGTTTTGGCTGGGTTGGACGGATCTAGCGCTATCTTCTTAAACTCTTCGCTAGGTTGAATTCCTGCTTTGGCTTGCTTCTTGGCCGGGACTTCCACGTCCTACAAAGAGGAAGCTGCCAAATGGAGCTTTTGTAAGTCGACTGAAGCTTGTAGGGCTTCGGCCAACTCACAACTTTCCTTATCACATTGGAAAGATTGCCGTACGTCTCCCCGGATCGTGATGATGCCTTTGGGTCCTATCATCTTAAGCACCGCGTAGATGTAGTGCGGTACTGCCATGAATTTCGCTAAGCTGGGTCTTCCCAAGATGGCGTGATACGCCGTCTCGAAATCGGCAACCTCGAAACTCATGCATTCTGTTATGTAGTTGTCCTTTGTGCTGAACATGACGGGCAGGACGATCTGTCCGAGTGGCACAGAGGAAGTCCTTGGAATCACGCCGTGGAAGGGTGATGAACTCTGCTTGAGCTCTGACCATGGTATCTTCATGTCATCGAAGGTTTTGGCGAACAGAATGTTGAGCCCACTTCCCCCATCGATTAGCACCCTATTGAGCTTCATGCTGCGGATAACCGGGTCTAGCACCAGGGGGTACCTGCCGGGGAAAGGTATGTGGTCGGGATGATCTGAGCGATCAAAGGTGATGGAGATTTCTGACCATCTTAGATACTGGGGAGTAGCGGGCGTGATTGCATTGATGTCCCGATCGGTAAGCTTCTGCTTCCACTTGGACTCATATGCGCCCGAGCCCCCGAATATGAAATTGAGCTCTTGCTCAATCTCTGGGAATTCTTCCCCTGATGGGGGGTCGTCTTTCTTCCCAACTTCCTTCTTCTCTTTTGGATCCGACTGGTTGCGGTTCTCTCGCACGAATCTTTTCAAGGTGTAGCAATATTTCGCCGCATTCCTCCCCTTCGGGTGGAAAGGACATGGTGCGTTCATCACCTCGTCATAGTAGTCTTTGCCTTGCGGAGCCTTGGTTTTTCCACGCTCGGTCGCCGCAACCAGCTCCTCGCCCCCGCTTCTTGTCTTTCGACCTTGAGGATTCAGCATGATCTCTTCTATCTTTCTGCGGGGGTCGGTCCTCTCGGTGTTCCGCCAGCGCGTCCGAGGCGGCCGCATAGCGGTCGGCTAGAGCGAACATCTCGCGAGCCGTGGTCGGTGGCTTTCGGGACATCTTTTTGATGAGATCAGGAATCACTGACCCCCTTCTGGAAGGCAGCAATGACGACCGCATCGGAGACGTCCCAGACGATGTTCTTCTTCTGTGTGAATCTCCGGATGAAATCTCTCAGAGACTCGTTCTTCTTTTGATGAAGCTGGTATAGGTCCCAAGGATTTTCAGGCTTCTCGAAAGTGCCCTGAAAGTTCGCGATAAACTAGCCACAGAGGTCACCCCAAGATTCGATGGAGTCGCTTGGAAGCCCTGTAAGCCATGCCTGTGCTGAAGGGACAAGCATGACCGGCAAGTAATTTGCCATTACATTGCGGTCACCTCCTGCTGCTTTTACCGCAAGGGAGTAAACCTGCAACCAAGCCTCCGGATCTCTTTGTCTGTTGAACTTGGTGATGCCCTTCGGATTGAATCCATCAGGCCACTGCACTCGGCGGAGGCGCACCGTGAAGGCCTTAATTCCATCTATGGGTTCCTCATTGCGCCTAAGGTGGTGGCGCGGTGGGGAAACCGCTCGGCCGTCACCACTCCACTGCGGGCTTCGTCGGTTTCTGCGATCATCATGCCCAGTCGCTGGTTCTCGGTGGCGTCTCATGTCTTGGCTATGATTGATGCCAAAACGCTCGTACTCGTCTTCGTGCCAACGCCACTCATCCTCCTCCCATTCTTTCCTCCTGGCATCCAGGTTTCGACGAAGATCGCGGGGGATGGTGGAGCGGACGTCTTTGTCGCGAAGAGTCCTGTGCCAACTTCTTCCCGTCTTACTACGACTAGTCTGGCTATCAGGTGTGTACGTCTCTCCCCGAGAGGCCTTGGTCGTCTGGCCATGCTGGTTCTGCTGGATCGCGGCGGCCGTCACCATGGCCTTGACTTGGGCCATGATCGGTGCGGCCGGACTGTTCGGCTCGATCATTGGGCCCAGTGTATCCAAGAGGGTCTTGGTGGCCACGATGTTCTGCTGCAGCGTACGGAAAAATGACTGGTTTCCCATCTTCATATGCAGAATGTCGTCATTGACAGCGCACGCTCGATTTTTAAGTGACCAGGCGCACGCGTCCCGCTCCTCGTCCCGGATGGGCTCCTTGTTCCCTTCTTCGGCTCCCCCTCGATTATGTGATTCGGGCATGTCCTTCCCGATCACAAACACCGAGCAAAAGCCGAGCGGATCTTTAGATTAGATCTGATATGTTCCGGCGGGGACGAGGAAGCCGAGGTCATTGGTGATGAAGTGAAGACTCCCAAAGCAAAATACTTGCCCCAGGATGAAGGTGATGTCACTGTTGAAAGCCATCGAAGTTGCCCGCGTTGATCTTCGCGCACCCCTACCTGGCGTGCCAATTGTCGATGTTTGGTATCGGCAATGAATGTGGGGATATATGTGTGCGGGGTTAGTCGCTAGATCAGGAACTCGATGGTAACACAAGACGAAGGTTTAGACAGGTTCGGGCCCTTTGCGGTGAAGGTAAAACCCTAGTCCTGTGTTCTGGGATTATGTGTTGCTCTTCTTCCCTCTTTTTTCTCCTCTATGCCTCCCTATCTCTCTTATATAAACGAACAGATAGTAGAGTCCAACTCGGTTACAATAGGGAGGAGTCCGAGTTGGTTACAAGCTTGCAGATCCCATCCTTCCTTATCTAGGATGGTATCTGTTAGTGTTATGCCCTTGAGGCAATCATATGGATGATTGTAACATGACTATGTTTATGAATAATAATATGATTTTTGGTCCAATGAATGTATATCATTGTTTTGATCAACAAGTGTGTGACTTGTTTATGAAGCTCTTTACTTATTGATATAATTGGATAAATATCTCTGATCGGATATCATCGTATAGGACAACGATGAATAGATCAGCACATGTATTGTTGGATGATCATGTTTCATAGATCATGGGATATGGAAATATCATCAATACATTATGGACGCATGTTGAAGAACATGTGTTAGATAGACCCACAATGGGACACTACGAGAATGTTACATTCTTATGTGTCATCAGTGTATCTCAAACATAGTAGATGTGTGATCCTTAGACCTGAGATTGTCATATTCCCTACATGTGTAATAGTTTACCTTGGGGTTACCAAACACTATTTCCTAACCGGATAGTTATAAAGGTAGCTTTCATGTTTACTATGAAACATGCAGAGGGAAGTGAGCAGTCAAGATGGAATTTGCCACTCCAATGTAACGGAGATATATGTCTAGGCCACTCGTGTGATATGATTAAGTGCATGGCCATGCCGTGATTGAGAAGTCAATCATAACTTATTAATATATCACGAATACGAGAGATGGATTGAACTGTCAAAGGATGACATGCTTCTCGCCTTGAGTTCGATCTTCATATAGTTTGGCAAAGGGATTATTATATCAGAACTTTAATCATATGCATTTGGGAGTTGGCATGCTCTGCAAGGAGCCACTACCGACTATTGGATTAGAAAAGGGTTTTCCGAATCCATGTCCAAATGCGCATGAACCTATAGGGTCACACACTTAACGGGCTGGGACGCATTAATTCGGATTGGATTTGTAATTAATGGACCTCGTGGGCTTAGCATGTAGATGGGCCCTGACTGCCTAGGGTTTCACCTCGTGGCTATATAAGGAGGGGAGGAGGCTGGACGCAGGACACACTTTCGTGCGGTTTAGAGGTGTTTCACCAGAAACCCTAGCCACCTCCTCTCGTTGCCCCTGCCGAGCGACCCAGTGCTTGCACACCGACGCACGGCGTTCCATCCCCGGACGTGTGGACTGCTGTGGTGACGCTGCTGCTACTGCGGCGTGGAGAGGACGATTCGCAGCGAGGACGATCCGTGGTGAGGACGATCCGCGGCGAGGACGATCCACGCCGAGAATGATCCACTACAACGACGTGCGAAGGATTCCGCAACTGCGTGTCTAGTGGTAATAGATCTATGATCCCCTTCTTGCGAGTAGCTTTTCTGGTTTGTGATAGAAATTTTAATTTATGCTAGTGTAGCATACCGCGTTCCCCAACAGTATCCTTTTCGGTTACAACATTATCTATAAGGGGACGATTCCCTTCCGTTATTCCTTCGTGGGATCCAACGGGATGGCTTGCGTAGTTTCCAATCCACTCGCCTAGCCCCACTGGTCTCTTCTTACTGGGCCCTTTTTAACTCTCATGAGCATACCCGGTAGCTGCGTTCTCCACAAGGTCCCACTCGGATTACCCGTTATTAGCTCCATGAGCACGG
Organism: Rhipidocladum racemiflorum; assembly: GCA_036346355.1. NCBI lineage: Eukaryota > Viridiplantae > Streptophyta > Magnoliopsida > Poales > Poaceae > Rhipidocladum > Rhipidocladum racemiflorum. Next base: position 56,534,687 of record CM070583.1, on the reverse strand, counting down.
TGTTCAAACCAACATGGTAAACACGCGTCCGCTCACCCCCTACAGGTCCCACACCTAAGGACGGGGCGTACACGTGGGACAGACAGCGGCCACTCCTCTCGCGGATGGTCTCACCAGATGAGAACTCGGGACGAACTCCTTCCACCTAGCTCTGGCGTAAAACCAGCCTTATGAACACATCGAGCTACGACGTAAAACTAGCACTTGGACACCAGAACCTTGCCAAAGGCATCTGGGCGTCCGCGACGACCAAGGCGGTGTCGAGCTATGACGTAAAACTAGCACTCGGACACCAGAACCTTGCCAATGGCATCTGGGCGTCCGCGCCAACCAAGGCGGCATCGAGCTAGGATGTAAAACTATCGTTCGGACACCAGAACCTTGCCAAAGGCATCTCGGTGTCCGCGCCAACCAAGGCAGCGTCAAGCTACGACGTGAAACTAGCGCTCGGACACCAGAACCTTGCCAAAGGCATTTGGGCGTCCGCGCCGACCAAGGCGGCGTCGAGCTACGACGTAAAACTAGCCCTCGGACACCAGAACCTTGCCAAAGGCATCTGGTTGTCCGCGCCAACCAAGGCGGCGTTGAGCTACGACGTAAAACTAGCGCTTGGACACCAGAACCTTGCCAGAGATATCTGGGCACCCGTGTCAACCGAGGCAACAACAAGCCAAAACCCGCTGACCAAGCCGGTCGGCCTTTGCCAGCAAAAGTGAACTCCCCGATCGGCTCTCCGACCCGCTTGGGGGCTACACCCACCGGGTGCGCTCGCGCACGCCCGGACGAACTGGACGACCGAGTCCACTCGCTCGAATTTTGCCGACCAAGGCAAACCCCCCCGACCGGCTCTCCGACCCGCTCGGGGGCTCAGGGGCAATTGACGAGTACTCATACCATGTGTACCCCCAGCGGCTCGGGACGACGAACGGGCTGGCCTAAGCCCAGCTCTATCCAAAAAGGCCCAACTGGGCCATGAAGGACGCTCGTCCCCGACCAAACTAACCAAGGGGGTTATCCGACCCCCGCCACGTGTCGGACGCCCGCAAGCTTCGACCAAGCTAAGGCAATCTCCGCCCAAGGGTCGGGCGCCAGACCATCACTGGTCATTGGCCACCTACCCTACGGACATGATGGCTCAGAGTGATCGTGCGAGGGTGGGTGGCTCCTTCCCAAGGCAGCGGGGAGGTTGCCGATGTCAAAGCACCAGTCTCATCGTCCAGACAAGCATAGTGGGAGGGTGCGCTCCCTCCCGAGGTAACACCAGAGTTAAGCGCTACGTCGTCAGCACCTGAAAAACACGCAGAGGGTGGGTACACCACTTCCCGGTGAAACAGAAGACGATGCCGCTCGGTGTATCTACCAACCTAGCATGGGGTGAGCAGACACCGGTCAGTCGCCAGGCCCGAAGACCTGGACTGCCAGGCGTAGGACACCCCATCCTTCCTTTTCCAAGTTCCCATGTGAAAGACCGAGATGGCGATCAGAGGGGGGTGAATGATCCCAAATAAAATTATCCCCTACTCAACGTACTCCAAACAATCCCGCAAAGAAACTCGGTGCTCCTCAAAATCGCAAAACCCGCAAAATCAGGAACGACTAGACAACTATGTGTATCCCTAGCTTACATGGATGAGAACCATGAATCATGCGATGGATTTTTAAATCAAAATCCTGGTTGTCAAGTGTCCAAAGCAAAGAGGGATCAATTCAAATACTTCTTTTCTAAAAGAGATCAAGCCAAAACACAAAAACCTCTTTTAGAAAAGCAAGCAGATTTTTTAGGAATTGTCCTTACTTAGAGCAGGCGGATGGTGGACTTTTGTTGCTCCAAAATTTTTGGGAATTTTTCACCCTGTGAGAATATGAGTCGTGAAGGATTTCACCAAAAATAACCACAAAAATCCTTCTACAAAAATCAGGAAAAATCAAGAACTAAGAACAGTCAGGATCTTCAATCAGGAAATTTAGGGCTCGGTTTTCACCTCACAGATCCCAAACGGTGCACCCAGTGGACTCCAAAATGTTTCCACAGATGGATATATGAGTCAAGCACCTTCTCCAACAAGAATCATTCAAAAAAAAAATTTCTAGATTTTTCTAAAAATTAAAGACAGACTGTTGCGCGAAGAACAAGTTCAGGACAGATTTGCAATCTTGATATAAACTTGATCTCTAGTCTATCCTACGGTGCGAGAAAGATGTAAAACCAAATGAGCACCCTCAAGACATCCTTGATCAACATCATTTAGAAGGAGAGGAGCAAATCCAAATTGCGAGAAAGTAAATTGTGAGAATTTACATGCGGGAAAGTAAATGCTGAATTTAAATTGTGTAAAGTAAAGACATAATGTAAACGCGGAATTTAAATTTACAAGAATGTAAATAAAATCTTTGTATTTTCTGGTTGGAAGGTTTACAAAGCCTCACTTCATGTGAGCAAATCTCAAAGGAGCAACTCAAACCTTCTAGTGAGGGAGGGCACCCCTCCCCCTCTATTTATACTACTCTAGGGCCACCTACCACCCTTGGATGAATCCCAAACCCTAGGGCACTCCACCAAGGGATAGGATTAACCCACTCATTTCACCCCACACATGGGCTTTACATGGGCCACATTGGCCATACATGGGTTTTAAACAAAACCCGGTCAACCCGATGCAACAGGCCTTCATCCGCTGGACTTGACCGCTCAGTTTCCGCCTCTTCGAGCCTCCCACCCGAACCGGAAACCTTGAGCCACCTCAAGTCCATTTCCATGACGTGTAAGTGATCTTGGCTTGAGCCCAACCATCTCATCGGCATCCTCGACCGCTCCGGACCTCAGTTCTCCCAACCTAGTCCCGGTACTCACCAATGACCATAGCTGCCTCAAGAACCTGTACCACAAGGACCAAACCATTTTGCACATTCCACAATACACTTACCTTTTTCTTCCTGCATGTTAGTCCACAATTATCATAAATTCAAACATGCAATACAGAGTCAAATCAAACTCAAACCTGAGCACACCTTGCTCAAATAAAGTCAAATACTCATCACAAATATGGATGGACCTCCACATGGTCCTTCAATCCCCCCTTGATGAGTATATTGATAAACCACACAAAAGGCATAAATTTGAGTTTGAAAACGAAGGAAGAAAAGCAATTTGATTGCAAAAACATATTTGGTCCAATTGAAAGAGAAAGAAAGCTCATGACCAAATAGATGAAAAGATTTTCGGAGCTCAACACAAGAAAGAACAATTTTTCGACAAGAGCTCCAAAAACCAAGAAATCCTCCAAGAAGCTCAAAATTGCTTATGATCCAAATGCAAGGACAATTGTTCAACATGATCATGAGAAAGCATTTTTTTAATTTTCTAAGATGCCTTTTCTACGTTTTCTCCCCCTTTTGGCAATATAGGCATCAAGAGAACAATTTTTGCATGAAATGCAACCTAGAAGAGCTTTGAGGATTATGCAAGTGATCACTTAGACAAAGTATGACACCAAGCTACTCAAGTTCAGATTATGTCATCCTAAGTCATATCCAATGGCATATTTCAATTTTTGCTAACTAGCTTAAAAGAAGTTATATTACTTTGGCATGATTTCGACAATAGCAACACTTAACATAACTTCAAGACTAGAAGCAAAGCCAACCAAATGAGCAAATGGATATAGTAGAGTTCAACCTAGTCAACACTTTGGGAAACTACAAGTCCATAAGAGAAGCCTCATGCTCAATCATCTCTTTAAATGTAAATTTTTAGATTAATGCTCATAAAGCGGTATGAGAGAGTTAGGCTTAGTGAAGCACATCCTCGACTAGGAGCCATCGACAAAGGCCTCCTAAGCTTCACTCTCCTCCACAAACCTTTGAGGGTTTAGAGAGTTTATCCAAAAGAAACACAACCTCGACTAGGAGCCATCGACATGAAGGGAATATGCCCGAGAGGCAATAATAAATTATTTATTATCATATTCCATGTTTATAATAGATGTTTATTTCTCATGCTAAAATTGTATTAATCGAAAACGTTAATACATGTGTGTTTAATAAACAAAAGGGTTCCTAGTAAAGCCTCTTTTTAAACTAGCTCGTTGATTAACTAATGATCAAGGTTTCCTGATCATGAACATTGGATGTTGTTAATAACGGGGTCATGTCATTAGAAGAATGATGTGATGAACATACACCCAAGTTGGTATAGCAAATACGATCAAGTCATTTAGTTTGTTGCTGTATCAAACACATACGAAATAGCTCTTTTCCTTAGACCATGAGATCATGTCAATCACTAACTCCGGAAGAGTACTTTGATGACATCAAACGTCACTCCGTAACAAGGTGACTATAAAGATGGATTTAGGTACTATGAAAGTATTAGTTGAGGCTCATGGATCAAGAGTGGGATTTGTCCATCCAGATGACAGAGAGATATACTCTGGGCCCTCTCGGTGATATTACATAGACATCGCTTGCAAGCATGTGACTAGGTCACAAGAATGTCATATCACGGAACGAGTAAAGAGTACTTGTCGGTGCAAGGATCGAACTAGGTATAGTTGATACTAATGATCGGATCGGACAAGTAAAATATCGTGAGACAAAAGGAATTGGTTATGTCGTTTACGGTTTTAGCGATCACTAGTTCATCGTTGAGTGAATGGGAGTCATTATGGATCTCCGGATCCCGCCGATGATTATTGATCCGAGAGGTGTCTCAATCATGTCCATTTTATTCACGAACCGTAGGGTGACACACTTAAGGTTCATCGATGCATTTGAGTGGATCTGAAACAGGAGAAAAATATGGATGATCTGAGGAATTTGTTTGAGTATCGCGGAATAGTTTAGGGATATCGGAATAGTTAAAGGGTATATGTTAATGTTTGTTAATTAAAAGAATTAACAAATATTAAAATATCTGAAATAAAAATGTTTATTTATTTATGGGAGAAAACCCTTTCATTTCTTGAGTGGGGTTTTAATGGAAACCAAAGTGGGTTGTTTTAAAGTGAGTGGAGAGATCACTCACATGAAGAGAGGGAGGGCAAGGGGCACCCCATGCGCCGGCCACCCCTTGGCCTTGCCTCCTCCTCCTCCTATAAAAGGGAGGGAGGAGCTCCTCTCTTTGGTGTTCATCCATTTGACCCTTTGGTTGGTCCATTCTCCCTCCTCCTGCTGATCCGTTTTTCGAGCTGTGGCTTATGCGAAGCGCTGCTGAAATTATTTCTCCACCACCACCACTAAGCTGTAGTGTTGTTGGAATTTTGAGGATCCTCTACTTCGCTGCCCGGCTGAACGAGGGATTGGAGGTCATCGTTGATCCGTGCGTGTGACCAGAATGCGGGCGCTGCCGTTTGTGGCGCTCATCTTCGCGACTTCGAAGTCGGGAGTGTACCTCTACATCAACCACGTTTGTTTGCGGGAGCGTTATTCCCGCTTTCGGTCCTACGAGGGTGAGTCCTACGAAACCGTTTACTTGCATCTCCTAGATATGATCTTGGTGTTTGGTTGCAATCGTAGGAAAAATTTTTGTTTTCCATGCTTCGAAACCCTTCAGTGGTATCAGAGCTGTGTCTATGCGTAGATGTTTTGTACGGTTTAAAAGACATGTGGATGTGGGCGTTGATGATCATGTTATTGCATACTTTTGTGTATTTTGGATCATGGTGGCATAGTGGGATTTGAAGCGGCCCGGACTAACCTTACATGTCCTCGCACATGAGACTTGTTCCACGCTCGACATGCAACTAGTATTGCATAAGTGGCTTTGCGGGTGTCTGTTTATCCTACTATAGTCATGATCTAATTTACAACGGTTTGCTAATAATGTTTTTATCACCGTTGTGGTTCTTGTTCGTAGGTAAGAATAGTTTTTCCTAGAAAGCCCAAAACCACATAAAATATGCAAAAAATAAATTAGAGGTGTCTAACTTGTTTTTGCAGGGCTTGTGATGTGATATGGTCATTGATACAAAGATTGTTGTATGAAATGAAATTTATTGTAAATTTAAACAACCGGCAGGAGCCATTTGGTTGTTTTTATTTCTTTTATGGCCTGCGTGCTAAATATATGTCCATGTGATATATTGTAATGGAGGAAGACAATCAAGATGGCAGTATCATGGACCTTGGTGCCATGCCGGTGGAATGATGGAGATCATACCATGTCGCACAAGATGGAGATCAAGTGCTGAAAGGACCATATCATATCACTTTATTCATGCATGTGATGTTAATCCTTTTATGCATCTTATTTTGCTTGGATATGATCACGTCGATAGCACTATAAGATGATCCTCCAAATTAATATCAAGATAATAATGTGTTCTTCCATAGTATGCACCGTTAAGAAAGTTCGTCGTTTGAAGCACCACGTGATGATCGGGTGTGATAGACTCTACGTCCGCATACAGCGGGTGTAAGCAAGATTTACACACGCAAATACTTTGGTTCTACTTGGCGAGCCTAGCATGTCTGAGACATGGCCTCGGAACACGAACCGAAAGGTAAAACATGAGTCATATGGATGATATGATGAACATATTGATGTTCGCCTTTGAAACTATGCCGTCTCTCGTGATGATCGGTTTCGGTATAGTGAATTTGGTTCATGTAATCACTAAAGACAACTAGAGGGATGTTGTTTTTAAGTGGGAGTTCTCGTAGTAATTTTAATTAACTTTGAACTTAATCTATTATGAACTTAGTCTAAATAACTTTGCAAATACGTTGTAGATGGCACCCCCTACTTTCAATTTCAATCTGTTCATGGAGAAAGAGAAACTAGCCACCAATGGTAGCAACTTTACCAACTGGGCCCTTAACATGAGGATTCTCCTCAGCGCTGCTCAAAGGAGCTATGTGCTAGAAGCGCCACTGGGTGCCCCGCCCGCTGATGATGCCCCCGAGGAGGAGAAAAATATTTTCTTGACTCGCAAGGAGGACCACAGTTTAGTTCAATGCGGCATTTTGTATGGCCTTGAGCACGAGCTGCAGCGTTTGAGCACAAAGAATGCTTTTGATACAATGAGAGAGTTGAAAATGATCTTCGACACCCATGCTGCAGTAGAGAGTTATGAAGCTTCAGAAAAGTTCTTTAGCTGCATGATGGAGGAAAACAGCTCCGTTAGTGAGCACGTACTCAAAATGTCTAGGTACGCCGATAAACTCATAGCTTTGGGAATAACGATCCCCATTGAGCTAGGAATTCATCGTGTTCTCCAGTCTCTGCCACCAAGCTACAAGAGCTTTGTGATGAACTACAACATGCAGGGCATGAAGAAGTCTCTTCCCGAGCTTCTGTCAATGCTGAAAACTGCTGAAGTAGAGATCAAGAAGGAACATCAAGTGTTGATGGTCCATAAGACCACCAGCTTCAAGAAGAATGGCAAGAAAGGCAAGGCTAAGGGTAACTTCAAGAAGAAGGGCAAGTCTGTTGCCACATCTGAGAAGAAGACCAAGGCTGGCCCTAAGTCGAATCTTGAATGTTTTTCTTGCCAAGAACCTTTGAGCCTTTGAAGCATAGCGCCCAAAATATACGGTGATAAGAAGGGCGGGAAAGTGAGCAAAGGTATATATGATATACATGTTATTGATGTGTATATTACTATTTCTCGCTGTTGTACCTGTGTTTTTGATACCGTTTCGGTTGCTAAAATTTTTAACTCGAAACAGGTTCTAAGTATTAAGCGACATCTAGCAAGGGATGAGGTAATGATGCGGCGTCGGCAATGGATCAAAAGTTGATGTGATCGCCGTCGGGGCGCTACCTATCCAATTACCATCGAGGATTAGTTATAAACCTAAATAATTGTTATTTAGTGCTGCGTTGAGCATGAACATCATATCCGGATCTTGTTTAATGCGAGGCGGTTATTCATTCAAGTCACGAGAACAATGGTTGTTCAATTTATATGAATAATATCTTTTATGGTCATGCACCTGAAAAGAATGGTTTATTTATTTTGAATCTTGATAATAGTACACATGTTCATAATGTGAATGCCAAAAGAATTAAGTTGAATGATGATATTGCTGCATATATGTGGCATTGTCGCTTATGTCATATTGGTGTTAAATGCATGAAAAAGCTCCATTCTGATGGACTACTAGAATCACTTGATTATGAATCATTTGAGACATGTGAACCATGCCTCATGGGCAAGATGACTAGAACCCCGTTTTCAGGTACAATGGAGCGGGCAACCGACTTATTGGAAATCATACATACCGATGTGTGTGGTCCAATGAGTGTGTCAGCGCGTGGTGGATATCGTTACTTCATTACTTTCACGGATGATTTGAGTAGATATGGATATATTTACTTAATGAAACACAAGTCTGAAACATTTGAAAAGTTCAAAGAATTTCAGAGTGAAGTAGAAAATCATCGTAACAGAAAGATCAAATTTCTACGATCTGATCGTGGAGGAGAGTATCTTGAGTTCTGAGTTTGGCACACACATGAGACAATGTGGAATAGTTTCACAACTCACTCCTATTTGGAACACCACGGCGTAATGGTGTATCCGAGCGTCGTAATCGTACTTTATTGGATATGGTTCGATCTATGATGTCCCTTACAGATTTGCCACTTTCATTTTGGGGTCATGCACTAGAAACAGCTGCATTCACTTTAAATAGGGCACCATCTAAATCCGTTGAAACGACACCGTATGAATTATGGTTTGGCAACAAACCTAAGCTGTCATTTCTAAAAATTTGGGGATGCGATGTTTATGTGAAGAAACTTCAACCTGATAAACTCGAACCCAAAGCGGAAAAATGCGTCTTCATAGGATACCCTAAAGAAACAATTGGGTACACCTTCTATCACAGATCCGAGGGCAAGGTTTTCGTTGCCAAGAATGGATCCTTTTTGGAGAAAGAGTTTCTCTCAAAAGGTGTGAGTAGTAGGAAGGTAGAACTCGACGAGGTTGTTGAACCTTCTCTTCATGGAATGGCAAGTGCAGCAGCGCCGGAAGTTGTTTCGGAGTTGACTTCACCAAATGAAGAGGAAACTAATGATAAGGATCATGAAACTCTGAAAGAGAACACTACCGCACCTCGCAGGTCAACAAGAGCGCATCTCGCTCGACTTTTATGTTCCTACTATGAATGTCATGGTAGTTGAGAATGATGACCCTGCGACGTATGATGAAGCGATGATGAGCCCAGATTCGACAAATGGCTAGAAGCCATGAAATCGAAATGGGATCCATGTATGAAAACCAAGTATGGACTTTGGTGGACCTACCCAATGACCGTAAGGCCGTTGAGAACAAATGGATTTTCAAAAGAAAATAGACGCGATGGTAATGTGACCGTCTATAAAGCTCGACTTGTCACAAAGGGTTTTCGACAAATTCAAGGAGTTGACTACGATGAGACTTTCTCACCCGTAGCGATGCTAAAGTCTGTAAGGATAATGTTAGCAATTGCTGCATTTTTCGATTATGAAATCTGGCGAGATGGATGTAAAAGCTGCGTTCCTTAATGGAAACATTGAGGAAGAGTTGTATATGATACAACCCAAAGGTTTTGTTGATCCTAAGGATGCTAATAAGGTATGCAAACTTCAGCGATCCATTTATGGTGAAGCAAGCATCACGAAGTTGGAATCTCCGTTTTGATGAGGTAATCAAAGGTTTTGGATTTGTCCAAACTTACGGAGAATCTTGTGTTTACAAGAAAGTGAGTGGGAGCTCTATAGCATTTACGATATTATATGTGGATGACATATTGTTGATAGGAAATGATATAGAACTTTTGAAAAGTGTAAAAGATTACTTAAGCAGTAAGTTTTCAATGAAGGACCTTGGTGAAGCGGCATATATTTTAGGCATCAAAATCTATAGAGATAGATCGAGACGCTTGATTGGGCTATCACAAAGTACATATCTTGACAAGATTCTAAAGAAATTTAGAATGGATGAAAGTAAGAAAGGGTTCTTACCTATGATGCAAGGCAAGGCGTTGAGTAAGACTCGAGTCCAGCTACAATGAAGATAGAGAAGTAATGAATAAGATTCCCTATGCTTGACCATAGGCTCTATCATGTATGCTATGTTGTGTACAAGACCCGGATGTGGCACATGCTATTAGTTTGACTAGCGAGATACGGTCGATCCAGGTTTTGAACACTGGACGGCGGTCAAGAATATCTTTAAGTACTTAAGAAGAACTAATGATATGTTTCTCATATATGGTGGTGAAGAAGAGCTCTTGCTGCTTCAGAAGCAGCGCAGGAAGCGGTTTGGATGAAGATGTTCATATCCGAACTAGGTGTGGTTCCGAGTGCATTGGACCCGATGATTATCTATTGTGACAACAATGGTGCCATAGCCAATGCTAAAGAACCAAGGTCACACAAGAATTCCAAGCATATTAAGCGCCGGTTTCACTCCATCCGTGAACATGTCAAGGATGGTGATATAAAGATTTGCAAAGTACACACGGATCTGAATATGGCAGACTCGTTGACTAAAGCTCTCCCAAGGGCAAAACATGATCAACACCAGAATTCAATGGGTGTTAGAATCATCACAATGTAATCTAGATTATTGACTCTAGTGCAAGTGGGAGACTGAAGGGAATATGCCCGAGAGGCAATAATAAATTGTTTATTATCATATTCCATGTTTATAATAGATGTTTATTTCTCATGCTAAAATTGTATTAATCGGAAACGTTAATACATGTGTGTTTAATAAACAAAAGGGTTCCTAGTAAAGCCTCTTTTTAAACTAGCTCATTGATTAACTAATGATCAAGGTTTCCTGATCATGAACATTGGATGTTGTTAATAGCAGGGTCATGTCATTAGAAGAATGATGTGATGAACATACACCCAAGTTGGTATAGCAAATACGATCAAGTCATTTAGTTTGTTGCTGTATCAAACACATACGAAATAGCTCTTTTCCTTAGACCATGAGATCATGTCAATCACTAACTCCGGAAGAGTACTTTGATGACATCAAACGTCACTCCGTAACAAGGTGACTATAAAGATGGATTTAGGTACTATGAAAGTATTAGTTGAGGCTCATGGATCAAGAGTGGGATTTGTCCATCGGATGACAGAGAGATATACTCTGGGCCCTCTCGGTGATATTACATAGACATCGCTTGCAAGCATGTGACTAGGTCACAAGAATGTCATATCACGGAGCGAGTAAAGAGTACTTGTCGATGAAGCGGGATCGAACTAGGTATAGTTGATACTAATGATCGGATCCGGACAAGTAAAATATCGTGAGACAAAAGGAATTGGTTATGTCGTTTACGGTTTACGCGCGATCACTAGTTCATCATTGAGTGAATGGGAGTCATTATGGATCTCGGATCCCGTGATGATTATTGATACGAGAGGTGTCTCAATCATGTCCACTTTATTCACGAACCGTAGGGTGACACACTTAAGGTTCATCGATGCATTTGAGTGGATCTGAAACAGGAGAAAAATATGGATGATCTGAGGGGTTGTTTGAGTATCGCCGGAATAGTTTCGGGATATCGGAATAGTTAAAGGGGTATATGTTAATGTTTGTTAATTAAAAGAATTAACAAATATTAAAATATCTGAAATAAAAATGTTTATTTATTTATGAGAGAAAACCCTTTCATTTCTTGAGTGGGGTTTTAATGGAAACCAAAGTGGGTTGTTTTAAAGTGAGTGGAGAGATCACTCACATGAAGAGAGGAGGGCAAGGGGCACCCCATGCGCGGCCACCCCTTGGCCTTGCCTCCTCCTCCTCCAATAAAAGGGAGGAGGAGCTCCTCTCTTTGGTGTTCATCCATTTGACCCTATGGTTGGTCCATTCTCCCTCCTCCTGGCGATCCGTTTTTATTTGTGGCTTATGCGGCGCGCTGCTGAAGTATTTCTCCACCACCACCACTAAGTGTAGTGTTGTTGGAATTTTCGAGGATCCTCTACTTCCGCTGCCCCGAACGAGGGATTGGAGGTCATCGTTGATCCGTGCGTGTGACCAAATGCGGAGGCGCTGCCGTTTGTGGCGCTCATCTTCGCGACTTGAAGTCGGAGTGTACCTCTACATCAACCACGTTTGTTTGCGGGAGCGTTATTCCCGCTTCGGTCTCTGAGGGTGAGTCATACGAAACCGTTTACTTGCATCTCCTAGATATGATCTTGGTGTTTGGTTGCAATCGTAGGAAAAATTTTTGTTTTCCATGCTTCGAAACCCTTCACGACATAGGTCTCCTAGGCATCACTCTCTTCCTCTAGTTCTTTTTGCATTTTTTGGTGTATTGACTTGTGATGCCCTAGAATTTGAGAGCGATCATAGGGTTTTCTTTCTTGGTTGTTCCGGAAAGAAAGAGGGTTTTGTCGGGGAATGAAATAATTGAAGATTATGCGGCAATTTAATATTAAAAATTGGAGTTTTGGGCTAGTTTCCGCTGGGCTGAGGCAACCTGGGCCTGGGCCGGGAATTCCTTTTTCCCCCTCTCCTCCCCATGCCTTGGTGGGCCGGCCCACCTACCCCTTTAAGTGGCGCCCCCTCCCCCCAAACCCTAAGGCGCCTCCCTTCCTCCCCCCCAGCAGCCGCACCCCCTCCTCTTCCTCCCCGGCGTGGTGGCTCAAGATCCACTGCGAAGCGAAAGGAGACAACGAGAAGAGGATCCGTGGAGGCGAGAAGGACGAACAGATTTCCGTTACGGGGATCGTCGCGCGTTCTTCGTGGGTTCGCAAGGGGGAACTCAAGGTAAAATTCCCAATCTTTTACCCCTGTTCTACCTAGGGATTAGGAGTGTATTAGATCTGGTGGTGAGTGGTTTGGATGGATCTTGATGGGGGAGAAGGGTAGATGTTCACGTGGTGCTGTTTTTGGAAGGGGAGATTGTGCAGCGCGGATTGTTTCGCAGTTTAAGTGGCATAGAGGATTTTTTCTGCAAAAACCTATAACTAGAAAGTTGTAGACAACGTCGAGACCTAGCTTCTGTATTTTTTTCAGAATTTTTGGGGCGTCTGTCTGAGATTTATCGCTGTTGGAAGATGACGAACAGAATCTGGAAACAGATTTTGTCCACTGTGTTGGACGGTTGTTTAGGCATATTTAACAGCAGAATTGAAATTTTTGACCTCCATGAAAGTTGTAGATCTCGTCAATATCTAGCTACTGTAATTTTTCTGTATTTTTATGAACAGTAGATAAAAAGATACGAAATTGGGAAGAGAGGGTGCTGCTGTTCGATCCGGACAGATCGGGGTTTTTGGCGTTTAAATGGGATCGGGGAGTAGGAAGCGTGTGTTTGAATTGTGTGATGAATTGTGATGTCGCTATGTACTGAAATAATGTTTGTTCAGGTGGTGCCACTGCTGGGCGTAACTAGGTTCTTCGCCCACGTCGGTAAAGGCAAGTGGAAGCAGTTGTATTGTTAATCGATACATTGTTGTTTGATTCGCCTTCACTATAAACTCCAATTACAGCAATCATACATGGTTTAATCACTTGCTTTGAGGATTGCAATATCTTGACTGGTATTGTGATGTTGTGGTTTAGCTATGAATCAAGAGTAAGGTGAAGAATGATGTTGTTTACGGATGAATTGTCTAAACATTTCATCTCTATGATATTTGTTTTCTATCCATTCTATATGATGATATGAAAGCGTATGGACTCGATGGGAGAGGTTATGAATGAATTCATGCATGAAGCATTAACTGCATAATCATGCATTGGAAGTTTGTCGGCCTTGGCGTCTTGGCGACCGTGCAGTACAACACCGCGTGTTCCTGAGAAAGAACACGGTGAGGAGGAACATGGCATAAGCATGTGCATCAATCATATGCATTTTACTGAAGTGGTGTGGACTCTTTGATGTGGTATTGTATATGAGGAATGTGGACTCTTTGATGTGGTATTGTATATGAGGAATGTGGAATGATAGATATATGGTGGATGTTTTATTTGTATTAGTTGTTCCGCTTGCTTTGAGATTACCCAATCTCACTACTTGCTGTTTTGATGTTTTCAGGTAGCGCACGTGAGTCGTAAGCATGAAGGGTGGGCTAGCAACACAATAAATTTTCTGTTGTCATCACGACTCACATGATCTAGTGTTTTAAATAATTCATTAGTTGGATGCAATTTTATTTCATTTAGACCTATTGTTGTTCCCTTTAAACTTGTTCTAGTTTATGGTTGTCCCTTTATAGATGGGTTTTATTTATGGTTAATACCTAGTTGAATTAGACTCGTTGTCTCTAGTTTTGATGTCGTGATATTATTCCTATTCGAATTGCTTCCGTACTATCCTTTTTAGGGAAATCTTTGTCGATATGTTCTTGTACAATGCAGTTTAGATTTATGGGGTGTTACAATTGGTATCGGAGCGGTCAGTGTAGGTCCTTGGAATGTGTATTTTTAGTGTCATACTATAGGATACAACTAAAATATGATGTGGAATAACTTAGAAACATGGCCTAGGTTTTAACTAAAATTTTGTCATAGGATAGCAACATTAAAACTTGTGTAAGTGGAATCATTAATTTAAAATCGACACACATGGATGCACTGAGTAGGAAAGGGTATGGGTACCAAGATTGCTTTCCGTTTAAATATTGTATCTAAGCTTTGATGTTGAATGCTACTTTTGATGTTGTATAATGCTATATTTATGATGGATTTGATTGAGTTGCTTCATTTGTGAGGAAGTGGGGTTGTGTTACCGAAGTGTTTCGGTCACCTCTTTTTGTTCATAGTAAGGGTGTGGTTTGATGGTGTGGCCGGTTAACGCCATCACCGAAGAATTATTAACCCCTGTAGGAGGAGTGCTTACCCTTTCTATCGTGGATTGGGTAGTTGACTGGAGTCAAATAGAAGAGATTGGTGGTAGACTCCTTCGGATGTTCTTTATCGTTCTGAAGGTCGGTCTTGGTTGGTTTTCTTGGTTTTAGTTGATTGAAATCAGAAGAAAAATGTTTGGAATTTGGATTTTCGCGGAGTGTGCCTTCAGTGTTTCTTGGTTTTGTCTTCTTTGGGTGAAGACAAAGAAGGGGAGTTTTGTGTTGTGCGTCTTTGGTCGCCTTTTTGACTTTGACACCTGTTTAGTTGGTTGCCTTGCAAAGAAAGGTATAGCTTTTGGTTCTTGTGTGTATTGCTCTGAGTTTAAAAGAAGTTATTGAAGCGTGTGTAAAAAGTTAAGTTGTGTCGATTTATGTTTTGTGCCTTTGTTCATAAAGGTTTACTTGATCGCTTGGTTCCCTCAGGTGGGAGTCTTTAAGATTGAAATGTGTTTTGGAGTCATGTCCTATTGCAAATTTGAGAGTCAAGCTTCTTTGTGAGTTTTGGTTGAGTATTAAAAGAAAAAAAATGCTGCAAATAAAGTAAGTATTCGTTTGACTGAAATTACTTGTTAAAAGTGGAAATTGTTGTTTAGCATGTTATGTAGTATGTAACAATGTGGTTTATAGAAATGATGTACTCCTTAGTTAATTTGCGTAGTTGAATCAATTAAGTGTAATTGTTACCTTTAGCTTAAGATTAAATGAACCTATAGTGATGTAGAGTACCCCGTAGTGGGGATGATTAAATGTGTTAATGTACATGCTTATAATCTGTTGCTTTGCTTTAAAAGTGCTTATGACCCCTGATAATGTTTAAGGTTTTAAACCACGATGCATGGTTAGAACATTAAGATGAGGTAGGCTGCGGTTATTGTTAAAAAACTTTCTTTGGTTGTTTAAAGATGTTCTAATCTAACGGATTAATAGAGAAAAGTTAATCGTGTTGACTAGCGACTTTAATTTGGAAGTTGATTAGAATTGCCATTTACGTTGTTGTAACCTACTAGTATGTTGTGTTGTGGTAATTTTGTTATCACCTATGTATAGGGTAGCCAAAAGTAATGTTGATGGTTGATGTTTATGCCCATTTGTTGTTATTGATGACTTGGTAGTGTTGTTAATTGTTGGAAACCTTTGATCCAATAGAGAAAAGTGTAAAACTGTGGATTTATGTCGAGTTCATGTTGTGGTGGGATGAACATTGGATAACAATCATGATGCAAGATTTTAACCTTAATGAATGCATGTCTTAGAATCCTGTTTACGAATTTTATCTTGTAGAGATAATACTTATTGGTTGAAGTCATTTTATTGATTGAACAAGTTTTAATTGTCAAGATGTTGATGTATGGATGGTATAAAATTGATACGTTGATCATGCTTAAGTATATGTTGAAGTACTATGTTTGAAATATAGAATACATTGATATATGATGTGTTGTCTGTGGGGATCATGATGAGGTAGTATAGAATGGAAGACGTTTTGTTAATCATCATAAACTGTATTTATAAATGTTGGGAAAGGTAACTAGAGAAAGAATTGGTTATGTAGCTTTTGGTTGAATTATATTGAGGCTTCTCGATGAGTAAATAGTGTAAATTGAATGCTTAAATGGTAAGTATAGTGGAATACTAGATATGGTGGCCTTCATCCTGAGCCTGAGTCTAAAACCTTTTGGACTGGTTTGGTTGGTTGCTATTTTGGTTGAATACTTTTTGTCGAAGTGTTTCTTCATTTGTGTTTCAGTAGTTTCCTAAAACTCGTAGTGGTTAATCTGAACCTTTGGATTTGGCTAACTTGTTTAGTTTGCACTATGAGTATGGATTTACACCCAAAAGTCTTTGAGTGGATCGCGCCCCTTCGCGTTCGCGCTGAATTATCTTTGGAATTAATTTTAAAGGAAGCAGATGGACATAGTGGGTTGTGTTGGAAACTCTTGAGATTTAATTTGTAACTCTTTTTGACTAGAGTTGGTTTATTTGCATGATGTGTGTGACGTTTGTAGTACTTCAAAAAGGTGGATTATATGAGTGTTTCATAAGTGAATTTGGTTAGTGAAGAGTTCTCTTTTGGGAATGAATTTCCCTTTCTTTCGAGAAAAAAAATTGTGGCGGTTGTTTGTGCAGATGTTTGACTTTGGAGTCGATGTTCTTTTCCAAAATATTGATTTTGGTTAAAATGCGATGTTTTGCAAGTTTAGCTTTCTATCATTGGTGGGTTTTGATATGATGTGGTGCCTTACTGTTAACTATGCTGCCGACATAGTTTATATGAATTAGCGCAATCCTCGGTGTTATTCGAGTTTTATTCATGTGTTACAGAGGAAAAAGTCGTCTTGTAAATGACTATTCGATAGTGTTGTTACATGATGAATGAATGGTGAAAAGTAAACATGACATTGTCTATAGATGTTAAATGATAAAAGAGTCGTTGAGCAGTCGGTGAGAAAGTCATATATGGATATATGACTAATCCGGAGTGCTCTTGGAAAGCTGCATGCATGTCCTGAATCGAGATTTCAATTGCCTTCTAGTACGGGAAGTAAGAACGAATATCTTCTGATATGTTGGTTGTGGTGTAAGAGATCTGAACTTTCTTTGCATTTGGCTTAGAAAAAAAATAAAATGAGTACTCTGGGGTTGTTGCCGAATTTTTTCCAAAGTGGCTTTTAGCGCTTTCGAGTTCGAGTTGTTGGATGTGAATCATTTGGGGATCATGGGTCTTGGTTGAGCTTCCTCAATGATTCTACCCTTGGTTCTGATTCTTTGAAAGGAAGAATGCGAGGGCGAAACCTTCTAAGAAAGAGGAATTTAGTGTGGGTTGGTAATGACCTAAGATATTAGATGTTGCCAGTAGATGATCGTAAATAGTTTAAAAGTGAAGAGTAAAGGAAGGTTGTGGATGACTCAATCCAAACCTTCTTGGAGAATTGGGTCATTGATGTGTACCTAGATGGGGCTGTTTAAATTATTAGTGGACCACTTGGTGGTTGCTAGTAATTGTTTTTCCTTTTCAGAGTGTATTGGACCTTTCTGTCGCTGAGGTTGAGCGAGGTTGTGTCAACCATAGTGATTTTGTTCGGTTGTTACTGTCTCTTGCGGGTTTAAGGACCCTGGTTGTAAAGTAGGTCTTTCCTTTTGGTGGTAGTGTTGGGTATTGGTTTTTTGTTGAAGATCAATTTTTTTGCAAGGTTCTAACCTCGTTTGTTCAAATAGCTGGTGGTCTTGGAGTGTATGTCTCACCTGGTTTGTCGTCGTCTTGAATACGGCGAACCACAGTAGAGGGGTTGTGGTGTGAAAACATGTTTGTGCGTGGGAGATGAAGAGGGTTCTAGAGACTGGTACCGTTTTCTTCTGGAGAGTGGTTGGAATAAGGAGTGCGAGACCGTTTTCTTTCATGGTCTATTTGGGAATTGAAGTGAAGGTGGAACCGTGAGAGGTTGCACTCTGTTGAGCTAAATCAACATTTTCTCGCTAGTGTTGGTTTTGAGAACTCGCTTGTCGTTTATTCCGGTTTGAGTCTTTGTGTGAATGTTTTGTGTTGCAAAGAAGTCTTTTGTCCTTTGGGAACTTTGTTGTTGATTTTGGTATGTCTTAGATTCGGGGACGAATCCTTTTAAGGTGGGGAGATTGTGATGCCCTAGAATTTGAGAGCGATCATAGGGTTTTCTTTCTTGGTTGTTCCGGAAAGAAAGAGGGTTTTGTCGAGGAATGAAATAATTGAAGATTATGTGGCAATTTAATATTAAAAATTGGAGTTTTGGGCTAGTTTCCGCTGGCTGAGGCAACCTGGGCCTGGGCCGGGAATTCCTTTTTCCCCCTCTCCTCCCCATGCCTTGGTGGGCCGGCCCACCAACCCCGTTAAGTGGCGCCCCTCCCCAAACCCTAAGGCACCTCCCTTCCTCCCCCCTAGCAGCCGCACCCCCTCCTCTTCCTCCCCTGCGTGGTGGCTCAAGATCCACCGCGAAACGCGAAGGAGAAAACGAGAAGAGGATCCGTGGAGGCGAGAAGGACGAACAGATTTCCGTTACGGGGATCGTCGCGCGTTCTTCGTGGGTTCGCAAGGGGGAACTCAAGGTAAAATTCCCAATCTTTTACCCCTGTTCTACCTAGGGATTAGGAGTGTATTAGATCTGGTGGTGAGTGGTTTGGATGGATCTTGATGGGGGAGAAGGGTAGATGTTCACGTGGTGCTGTTTTTGGAAGGGGAGATTGTGCAGTGCGGATTGTTTCGCAGTTTAAGTGGCATAGATGATTTTTCCTGCAAAAACCTATAACTAGAAAGTTGTAGACAACGTCGAAACCTAGCTTCTGTATTTTTTTCAGAATTTTTGGGGCGTCTGTCTGAGAGTTATCGCTGTTGGAAGATGACGAACAGAATCTGGAAACAGATTTTGTCCACTGTGTTGGACGGTTGTTTAGGCATATTTAACAGCAGAATTGAAATTTTTGACCTCCATGAAAGTTGTAGATCTCGTCAATATCTAGCTACTGTAATTTTTCTGTATTTTTATGAACAGTAGATAAAAAGATACGAAATTGGGAAGAGAGGGTGCTGCTGTTCGATCCGGACAGATCGGGGTTTTTGGCGTTTAAATGGGATCGGGGAGTAGGAAGCGTGTGTTTGAATTGTGTGATGAATTGTGATGTCGCTATGTACTGAAATAATGTTTGTTCAGGTGGTGCCACTGCTGGGCGTAACTAGGTTCTTCGCCCACGTCGGTAAAGGCAAGTGGAAGCAGTTGTATTGTTAATCGATACATTGTTGTTTGATTCGCCTTCACTATAAACTCCAATTACAGCAATCATACATGGTTTAATCACTTGCTTTGAGGATTGCAATATCTTGACTGGTATTGTGATGTTGTGGTTTAGCTATGAATCAAGAGTAAGGTGAAGAATGATGTTGTTTACCGGATGAATTGTCTAAACATTTTATCTCTATGATATTTGTTTTCTATCCATTCTATATGATGATATGAAAACGTATGGACTCAGTGGGAGAGGTTATGAATGAATTCATGCATGAAGCATTAACTGCATAATCATGCATTGGAAGTTTGTCGACCTTGGCGCGCGACCAGTCAGTACAACACCGTGTGTTCCTGAGAAAGGGCACGGTGAGGAGGAACATGGCATAAGCATGTGCATCAATCATATGCATTTTACTGAAGTGGTGTGGACTCTTTGATGTGGTATTGTACATGAGGAATGTGGACTCTTTGATGTGGTATTGTATATGAGGAATGTGGAATGATAGATATATGGTGGATGTTTTATTTGTATTAGTTGTTCCGCTTGCTGAGATTACCCAATCTCACTACTTGCTGTTTTGATGTTTTCAGGTAGCGCACGTGAGTCGTAAGCATGAAGGGTGGGCTAGCAACACAATAAATTTTCTGTTGTCATCACGACTCACATGATCTAGTGTTTTAAATAATTCATTAGTTGGATGCAATTTTATTTCATTTAGACCTATTGTTGTTCCCTTTAAACTTGTTCTAGTTTATGGTTGTCCCTTTATAGATGGGTTTTATTTATGGTTAATACCTGGTTGAATTAGACTCGTTGTCTCTAGTTTTGATGTCGTGATATTATTCCTATTCGAATTGCTTCCGTACTATCCTGTTTTAGGGGAAATGCTGTCGATATGTTCTTGTACAACAGTTTAGATTTATGGGGTGTTACATGACTCAAGCCATTAGCAACCATCTCAAGCAAGAAGCTTAAAAGAGTGTGTCGGTGTATTCTACACCAGGGTGCCCACTTCACCGCAGTAAGGGTGCAAGGTTGTCGTCCAGCGGACAGGTGGCGTCCAGGCCACGCCGCTGGCGGTTAGCAAGGTGGTCGCCCAGCAGACAGGTAGCATCCAGCGGCGCCTTGGCCGTCGACAAGGTGGTCGCCAATGGACGAGTGGCATCTGTGCCACGCCATTGGCGGTCAAGAAGGTGGTCGCCACGACAGGTGGCGTCCAAGCCACGCCGCTGGTGCTCAGCAAGGTGGTCGCCCAGCGGACAGGTGGCGTCCAAACCACGCCGCAGGTGCTCAGCTCCCAAGGCCCCCTAGTGGTCTGCGCCACGACACAGAGGATCAAAGGCATTTAATGCGTATCGTGCGCATTAAATGGGGGTAATGAAGGCCACAGTGTGACGGCGCATGTTCCGAACATGCGCATTTATTACGGTTGATGTCACGGCGAAATCCCCCCTGGCGAGACGGGCGGAGCCGGCAGGCACGCGGGGCCCGAGGCCGGGGTGAAGTCGGCTATGTCAAAGCATTAAGTATGACGCAAGAATAGTGATAGGTGCATTAAATGCGGTATGGCAGTGTAATGAGTGTGGTACACTGATGTAAGCTCCCATGCGCCCCAGCCAGCCCAAGTATAAAAGGAAGCCGGGGTGCATGGGAGAGAGGGTTCGATTGATTTGGTTCAGTTCTTCAACCTCTGAAGAGTGGTTCCGTCTGTTTGGATTGTCTCAGTTTCCCCCATGAATACAAGCAAGAACAGATAAGCAAGACTAGGGCTATTACTCGTTAGGAGGGCCCGAACCTGGGTAAACCCAAGCATCCCCTCGCAAGCTTCGCCATTGATTCCTTTTCTCCATCTTTCGAGCGATCTCCACGAAAGCCCCCTATTCGAACTTCATATACACCCGATCCGGAGGTGTCTGTTGGCTCTTACGCCGACAGTGGCGCGCCAGGTAGGGGGTTCGGTGGCTAGATTGCCCTTTCTTCTTCAACCTTCTCGCGAAGCTTGCAAGAAGCTTTGGCGGTCGTCAGCATGGCGGATTCACGTTCCAAGCACGACAACTTACCTGAAGAGAGCAGCACTCGTAGCCGATCCTGTGCCCGGCCAGGGCGTCGGACCTCCCGGGTCCCTCCGTCCTAGGAGGGACACGTGTTGCTTCCGCGCTCGGAGGACAACCCATCCGACGGCGCCTGTTGATGGTAGACGACACCCCAGCGCGGAATCTTCATGCGGCCCAGCTGCTCCTCGATCACCCTCCAGTTACGCTAGGGGGCGAAACCCTGGCCGCTCCATGGCTGCGGGACATCGCCTGCCTAGTGGATGCCGCCCAGCAGCAGGTAGAGGTGGCAAACCAACCGGGCGCTTCGAGCGTTGGGCGGCAGGACGTGCGCGCGATCGATGCGCAGGCTTCCAGTCACCCTAGCAAAGTTTTTTCTGGCCACGAGAGCCGGGACAAAGGGAAGGGTGCGCAGGTTGCAGCCCCCTCGGATATCGGGCGACGTGCACATGCTCCCACCCCTTCTCGCGATCCCCCCAAGCCGGCGGGGGGCCACGAGGATCTAAAGGCCCGACTAGACGAAAGGCGGCTCCAGCGCGATGGTGACTTGCGCAATGCCCTTAGGGGGCGTCGTGAGCATGCGCAACGTCGCGCTGGCCGCCCGACGCCTAGCAGTCGGGGTGAGATTTCGCCCCCTGACTCCAGGGAGAGCGTAGACTCGCACTCCTCGACCCCCTCTAAGGGCCGAGGAGCGGGCGAGCGATGCTGCTCCCCCTACAACGTTGGATGCCAGGCGTTTTCCCTTCGCCTACGCTAAGCTGCGTGGCCAGAGAGATTCCGCCTTGCATCCATCGAAAAGTACGACGGTATGTAGGATCGAAGTATACGAATATAGCAATCAGAGGGGGGGTGAATGATTGTGCGGAAGCTAAAACCAAATTCTTGACCTATTAAAAGTTCACCCCAAAACAGAACCAAATAATTGCCTCGTTTTCGACAAAAACAGAATGACAGAGGTTTGGTAAAACGAGAATTCCCGGAGATCCAACCGTCGGAACGATCTGAAATTTGGACACAAGAAACTAGATTCCAATACGAATCGAACCCAAAATGAATCAGCTCGATCGGACTTACGGATCAAAAGTTATGAGCTTTGCAAGCTTGCTGATCCAGAACTTGACGAGAATCAATCTAATCAAAACTTCAAGATTAAACAAGAACGACAAAAGATTGATCAACTAGACTTTGAGAAACACTAGATCAATACCCTAGAGAGGTTTTTGATGGATCAAATCAAGATAAAACTTGAAGAACAAAAACCAATCTAGAACTAGAACAAGCATGCAAACAAGAACCAAAACAGAAAATACTGTAGCGACGTGGTTACTGTAGCACGCAAAAATCTTGGAAGAATTGATCTTTATTTCTTGTCTAAAATACTCTCATCAAAAGAGTACAACCCCTAAAACCAAGCTCAAGGCTTGATGCGCTCAACTCTCCTTGGTTGGATACCCTTCAACAGGAGACAACCCCTCCTATTTAAAGGACCAACCCACAAGGAGTTCTGAATACAATTCCTATTCCCTAGAAGGAATCTGTATCCAACACAACTCTATTTGGCCCAACCTGGCCGAGTACAACTCTTGCACGCGTATGGCAACCCTACCATACTCACGTGACTAACACTTTGCACGCGTATGGCCACCTGCCATACTCACGTGACTAACACTTTGCACGCGAATGACCTCCTGCCATTCTCACGTGACTAACCATTCTTCATGTGCACCATTCTCTTAGCCCGAACGTCCCGCATGACATCCTTGACCACCAAGACCTCAGTTCCTCCCTGAACCTAGTCCCGAACCTCAGTTCCTCCATGAACCTAGTTCCGGTCCGTCATCGACCACATTCGTCTTCGAGCAATACCTGCACATGAACAAACCACGAAACAAATCCAAGCACAAGTCCACGACTTGACTCAAAGTCAATCCATGCAACTACTCACATGAGCATTGCATAAAGTCCACTTCAAAACAAGTATCATGAAATCATCACAAATTTCATAATCTCAAATTCAAACCATTTCAAATCTTGCAAAACATCCAAACCGAGCAAAACACGTTTACAACGGACCAAAATCAAAAACCCTAGAAAAAGTCCATTCACGACGGACCAACAAAATCGGTCCGTTGTACAAGTGAAACTCTCGGTTCCAAAAAGAAATCATTCCGGCGAAAACACGTTTACGACGGACCAACAAATCGATCATTGTACATGCGAAATCAATCCTCAAAAAAACCGTTCACGACAGACCCAAAAACTTGGTCCGTTGTACATGCAAAACTTACTGGTTTCTTGTAAAATTGAGTTCGGCTTATGATCTGAAAAACACGTCCACGACAGACCCAAAAACTTGGTCCGTCGTACATGTAAAACTTACTATTTTTCAATAACTTGGTCTGGCACAACAACCTTCAAAAACACATTTACGACAGACTAAAAAAGTTGGTCTGTTGTACATGGAAGAATGAGGTTGTCAAAAGCATGTTTACAAAGGACCAAAAAAGTTGGTCCGTTGTACATGGGAAACTTACTGTTTTCTTTAAGTTTGGTCCGGCGCCAAAGCGAAACTTACTGTATCTTGTCAAATTGTCAAAACACATGAACAAACACATTTTGCAAATTTAATTCTAAGCCAATTTTTCAGCACATGATTTCACAATCTCCCCCTTGATGAAAACATTGGCAACACTACTTAGAATTGAACATTTGGCATTCACTTTACAAAAGATTTTGAAATCCAAAGGATCAAAGACCAAAGTAAGAAAACACAGAATTCCCCTTTTTACCAAAAGCAAAACAAAATCTCCCCCTGAGAATGAAAAAATGTGTGAATGTGCAATGCGCCCAAAAATTCCAAAATTCTCCAAACTTCTCCCAAAATTCTCAAATTTCCAAACACAACTCCCCCTTTTTCTTCTCCCCCTTTTTCATTAAACTTTTCAACAATTCCCAATTTTCTCCCCCTTTGACAATGGATTCATCAAGAGTACAAAAGAGAGAACATGTTTAAAATTTTCTTGTAGCAATGATTTCACAAGGAGAAACAAATGAGTGCCAAGATAGAAGAGGATGAGCTCATTTGATCATATAACCTTATATATCACATAATATGCAAAATACATGATATTAATGTGATTTTTAACAAGTTAGGGAATGACATGTATCTCAACCTCAATTCTGTCAACTATAGCCAAGTACGAAGCAAGATCTCAGTAAAAGAACAAAAGCTCAAAAATTGAAGCAACTAACAACTCTGGGCGAGCAAGTGATTTCAACTCCAATCTAGTAGACCAATTTAATCTTTAAACAGTAAACTGCATGTGGCATGCTTGAAGCATACTTCTTTTATTTCCTTGGATTGGCATGCTTGAAGCATACATCTTGTTTTTGAGGGAATGACATGCTTGAAGCATATATCTTATCTTTTTAGGGAAAGCATTCCTGAAGCTCATAACTTGAGGCTTTTGCTTTTAACAACCCTTTTTTATTGATTCCCTTTTCTTTTCATTTTTCTTTGAAAACATGCAAAAGTGATTAAAAAGTCTTATGAAAGAGTAAAGCTAAAACAGACTTGCTTCATAGCCCAATTTTGTCAAGAAGATTCAATATCAAGCCTAGAAGAGTAAGATATCACAAGGTATTTAGCTATAGGCAATCAGACCAAGGAATTTCGCAATGTCATTTTTAGTTCAAGTGGAACAATTTAGATTATCATATATTAGCACAATTACACAATATATAAAGAAATATGATAAAGTGAGCTCATAAAGTGAAAGAACTTGGCAAAGAAACTCCCTCAAAACAAACCCATTGGATGAACAATCCCAAGTTCTCCCGAATAAAAGCAAAACGAGAAGAAGACAAAGGTTTTGTGAAAATGTCTGCCAATTGATGTTCAGTATCCACATGATGAAGCACAATGTTGCCTTTTTCAACATGATCTCTAAGAAAGTGAAATCTGATGTCAATATGTTTTGTTCTTGAATGTTGCACAGGGTTCTTAGCAATGCAAATTGCACTAGTGTTATCACACAGAAGAGGAACACTATCCAAAATAGCCCCATAATCTTTAAGTGTAGCTACTATCCAAAGAATTTGAGAACAACAACTAGCAGTGACCACATATTCAGATTCAGTTGATTGTGCAACAGAAGATTGTTTTCTAGATGACCATGCAATGAGAGAATTTTCCAAGAAGTGACATGAACCAGAAGTGCTCTTCCTATCAATTCTACATCCTCCAAAATCAGCATCAGAAAAAGATCTCAAACTAATGCATGAGGAAGCAGAAAGCCAAATGCCAAAATCTTGAGTTCCATGAAGATACCTGAAAATCCTATTGTGACTTGTCGATGTGAAGCACGTGGGGAAGCTTGAAAACGAGCACACAAGCACACAGCAAATTGTATATCCGGCCTTGATGCAGTGAGGTACAAAAGTGAACCTATCATGCTTCTATATTCCTTTTGATCAACCGGCTCACCATCTTCATCAGGGTCAAGTGCGCAAGTGCTCTCCATGGGTGTCATGATCGGCTTGCTGTTTTCCATCCCAAAACGATGTAGCAAGTCTTTTGTATATTTGCTTTGATGCACAAAAGTACCATCCTTTGTTTGCTTGATTTGAAATCCCAAAAAGTATGTCAACTCACCCATCATACTCATCTCAAACTCCTTCCTCATTGTTTACAAACTTCGGACACTAAAACATGAGATGAACCACCAAAGATAATATCATCAACATAAATCTGAGCGAATAGTTGATCATTGCCTTGCTTGAGTAAAAGAGAGTTTTGTCAACCTTTCCCATTAAAAGCCCTTTTCAAGTAAAAGGTTTTTAGCCTATCATACCATGCTCTAGGGGCTTGTTTCAAACCATACAAAGCTTTTGTTAGTTTGAACACATGATTTGGAAACTTTGGATTTTCAAAACCAGGTGGTTGCTTGACATAAACCTCCTCATTTATGTAGCCATTAAGAAAAGCACTTTTCACATCCATTTGATACAATTTGAAACCTTTGGATGCAGCAAAAGCTAAAAGGATTCTAATGGCTTCAATTCTAGCAACAGGAGCAAAGGTTTCATCAAAATCTAAGCCTTCAATTTGAGTGTAACCTTGAGCAACCAATCTAGCCTTGTTTCTAACAACAACGCCATCCTCACTTTGTTTATTTTTGAAAACCCATCTAGTTCCAATAACATTAAAATCAGGAGGTGGTGAGACAAGTTTCCAAACTTTATTTCGTTCAAAATTCTCTAATTCTTCATGCATGGCATTGATCCAAGATTCGTCGGATAATGCATGAGATATATCTTTGGGTTCAAAGGAAGCAACTAAAGCAGAATGAGCATGAGTGTCAGAATGAATAAACCTGGATCGAGTGACTCTCTCATTTAGGTCTCCAATCATTTGTTCAGATGGATGCATTTTTTGAATGTGCAAGGGAGCATTGGCTTTTGAGACTTCTCCTTCTCCTTCTTCATTTTCAGCATGTACAGATGATGTTGTAGCTTGAGGATGGTTAGCTGTAGGTGATGTAGTAGTAGGTGCCAAAGGTGCTACATCTTGTTGTGCATTAGGAAGAGTCAAGACCTCATTTTCAACATCATCATCATCTTCAAAGATTTTCTCCCCACTGAATGTATGCGCTTTGTACTGCATCATTTGGACTAGTGCCTGGACTAGCCTCATCAAAAGTAACTTCACAAGTTTCCACAATTTTGTTAGTCTCCAAAACAAGCACACGATAGCCACGAGTATGAGTAGGATATCCAAGGAAAAAGCCATCCATTGATCTAGCTTCAAATTTATCAAGATTTCCAGATTTCAAGACAAAGCATTTGCATCCAAAAACCCTAAAGTGAGAAACAGTAGGCCTATGTCCAAACCGAAGCTCATATGGAGTCTTACCCAATTTTGATCTCAAAAACACACGGTTTGAAACATAACATGCTGATTGAAATCGCTTCAGACCCAAAAGTTTCTAGGAGTATGATGTTCATCTAAAATGGTTCTATCCATCTCAACCAATGTTATTTTTTTTCCTTTCAACTACACCATTCTGTTGAGGCACTCTAGGTGATGAAAATTGATGATCAATTCCTTTTTCAGTACAAAAGTGATTAAAAGAAGCATTTTTGAATTCAGTTCCATTATCACTTCTAATAGCTTTGAGAGCTCCTGGATGATCAATAGAAAGCCTAAGAACAAGACTTCTAAAATGACTAAAAGCCTCATCCTTAGATGCCATAAAGTATACCCAAGAGTATCTAGAAAAATCATCAACAATCACAAGCACATACCATTTGCCTCCAAAGGATTGAACTCGAGATGGTCCAACTGTATCAAGATGTAGAAGCTGTCCTGGAGCGTTTGTCATCACCATGGTAAGAGGTGGATGTGAACCTGCAATCATCTTACCATGTCTACAAGAAGAACACACTAGATTGCTATCACTCTTAAGCTTAGGCAAGCCACGTATAAGATCTAAACCACTTACACGAGTAAGATGATCAAAACCAACATGACCAAGTCTACGATGCCAAAAGAATAAATCTTTAGAAACATTGGCAACTAGACACCTATGTTTCGAAGAAGGTGAAGCATCAAAATCAGCTTTAAAGACTCTTCCAAAACGAGAAATTTTGAACACAAGATCACCTGAAGCATCTAGCACTTTGCATTCATTTTTCTTAAAGCTTATCTCAAGATCTTCATCAAGCATTTGAGAGACAGAAAGCAAGTTATATTTCAAGTTTTCAACAAGAGCCACATCCTTGAACATAAACTTGTCACTTACCTTTACTGTACCTTTTGCCACAACAAAAGAGGAAGAAGCATCTCCAAAAGTAACACTTTCAGCACGAGATGCACGAGTGAGGGAGGAGAACCAATTCTTATTACCGGACATGTGGCGTGAGCATCCGGAATCCACTAGCCATATGTTCTCCTTCCTCGCGCGAGAAGCCTACATAGCAACAAAACATGTCGAGGTCTCAAGATCTTGGGGTTAGGAATGAGATTTTTGGGAATCGATCTTGAGACACACGACGCTGTGATAGGCACAACACGAGAATTTTTATGCACAAAATCAGTTTTTCCTTTTCTCATGTTTATAGGAACAGAAGGTGTTTTCAACACTCTAGGCGCATAAAAACGTGTTTTGCTGAAATTTGACCTAGCCTTAGTTCTTTCCTTCTTTTGCTGTTTGGCTAGTCTAAAGCAAAAATCTACTAAGTGTCCATCTCTACCACAATGAGTGCAAGTGTACTTGACATGATGTTTAGCTTTAACAGTAAAAGCACATTTTGCATTCATCATAGTAGAAGATAAAAAACCAGCAGAGTGAAACGCAATTTTCTTAGGCTCATTAGATAACTCAATTTTGCAAGGAGCACGAACAACGATCTGAGGTTTAGTTTCATATGTGGCATAAGGATCAAAACCTAAACCTCTTTTGTTTGTGCTAACCTTAGATTGATCCAAAATCATGTTCAACTTCTTCTTGCCATTAGTGAAACGTTCCAAAGAATTTTGCAAGTAATCAACTTTCTTAGCAAGAGTTAAACAATTATTGCAAGGAACATCTACTTTTCCTTTTTGCTTGCGACAAGTTGAGCATGAGAGAATTTCATGTGAAAGCAAATTATCAGTTAATTGAGAAACCCTAGCATTTGCATCTTTCAATTTTAATTCAAGAGTTGAGCATTTAGAACAAGAAGTTGAACTATGCAAATCATCAGTGGAGCAGCTAGCATGTACAACATGTTTCTCATTTTTCTCATTTAGATGCAACAAAAGAGCATGTTCTTTCCTAAGCAAGGTGAGCTCATTGTAAATTAAGTCACATGATTTGCAAGTATCATCACTAGGAATCAAAGTCCTAAGTCTAGCAATTTCAGCATTCAATGATTCAATAATGAAATCATGTTTCTTAATTTTCTTATCACGTTTGTCAAGCAATTTTCCAAGACGAGCAACAGCAATAGCTAATTCATCATAAGAGGGATCTACCTCATTGAAGTATTTGTCGTGGTCGTCCTCGGTGAAGCTATCCTTGCTGCTTGCCATGAGACATAATCCTATTAAATCATGCTTGCTTGGAGTTGCATCATCTTCGCTGCTCTCCGAGTCCACATCGCTCAAATTGACTTGTTCAAGAGCGGAAAGAACTCAGTGAACCACCTTGCGGTTGATGAAGCTCTTCTTCTTCTTATCATTTGACGAGAACCTTTTCTTCTCATTCCTTCATCGTTGTCCTTCTCCTCCTTTGATGTTTTTCCTGCAAGCTTAGGACAATTTGTGCGAATATGGTTGAGGTCACCACACTCATAGCATCTTGGAGGACCACCTCTCTTTCTCATTCTCACATTACGCAAAGCTTTGTTAAAGCGAGAAGAGAGTAGTGCGAGATCTTCTTCAGAAACTCTTCAAGTTGCTCATCTGTTAAAGAAGACATGGAAGACAAGGCAAAGCTAGAAGAAGAATTTGCATTTGACATGTTAGGGTTAGAGATCAAAGCAATTGATTTAATGTTACCCTTCTGGCAAGAACATCCAACTCATGAGTTTTCAACTTAGAGTAAAGAACATCTAATGTGAGTGTGCTCATGGTAGTAGATTCTTGTATAGATGTTACTTTCATCTCCCACACCGACATGTCCAAAGCACTAAGCAATTGTCGAGCATTTTCAGCATCAGCTGTAGCTAACTCCAACAAAGCACGTAGATTGCTAAGAATTTTATTGAAACGTGCAAAGAAGTCATCTACGATTCACTAGGTTTCATCTCAAAACGCATGTATTCTTTTTTGTAAATATCTTGGCGAACCTCTTTGACATGTTAGAACCCTCATGGTAATCACAAAGAGATTTCCATACCTCATATGCTTGGATCGAAGATGAACCACACGATCAAAGTCGCTGCGTCCCAAGCCTTGGATGATCAAGTTGCGCGCCTTGCTATTTGCTTCAACATGTGTGCGATTGGTGTCGTTGACGTTGTCGTTTGCAGGGACTTCATATGGCTTGTAGACCTTCTCCCAAATTGTGAAGCCCTGTGCTTGGATGAACGCCTCCATCTTGGCCTTCCAAAATTGAAAATCAACACCATCGAACACACATGGTTTTGTCGAATAACGATCCATTGATCTAATCACCGGTTAAGATAGATTAGAGAAACCTTGCTCTGATACCACTTGTAGGATCGAAGTATACGAATATAGCAATCAGAGGGGGGGTGAATGATTGTGCGGAAGCTAAAACCAAATTCTTGACCTATTAAAAGTTCACCCCAAAACAGAACCAAATAATTGCCTCGTTTTCGACAAAAACAGAATGATAGAGGTTTGGTAAAACGAGAATTCCCGGAGATCCAACCGTCGGAACGATCTAAAATTTGGACACAAGAAACTAGATTCCAATACGAATCGAACCCAAAAAGAATCAGCTCGATCGGACTTACGGATCAAAAGTTATGAGCTTCGCAAGCTTGCTGATCCAGAACTTGACGAGAATCAATCTAATCAAAACTTCAAGATTAAACAAGAACGACAAAAGATTGATCAACTAGACTTTGAGAAACACTAGATCAATACCCTAGAGAGGTTTTTGATGGATCAAATCAAGATAAAACTTGAAGAACAAAAACCAATCTAGAACTAGAACAAGCATGCAAACAAGAACCAAAACAGAAAATACTGTAGCGACGTGGTTATCAGAGCACGCAAAAATCTTGGAAGAATTGATCTTTATTTCTTGTCTAAAATACTCTCATCAAAAGAGTACAACCCCTAAAACCAAGCTCAAGGCTTGATGCGCTCAACTCTCCTTGGTTGGATACCCTTCAACAGGAGACAACCCCTCCTATTTAAAGGACCAACCCACAAGGAGTTCTGAATACAATTCCTATTCCCTAGAAGGAATCTGTATCCAACACAACTCTATTTGGCCCAACTTTGGCCGAGTACAACTCTTGCACGCTGTATGGCAACCCTACCATACTCACGTGACTAACACTTTGCACGCGTATGGCCACCTGCCATACTCACGTGACTAACACTTTGCACGCGAATGACCTCCTGCCATTCTCACGTGACTAACCATTCTTCATGTGCACCATTCTCTTAGCCCGAACGTCCCGCATGACATCCTTTACCACCAAGACCTCAGTTCCTCCCTGAACCTAGTCCCGAACCTCAGTTCCTCCATGAACCTAGTTCCGGTCCCGTCATCGACCACATTCGTCTTCGAGCAATACCTGCACATGAACAAACCACGAAACAAATCCGAGCACAAGTCCACGACTTGACTCAAAGTCAATCCATGCAACTACTCACATGAGCATTGCATAAAGTCCACTTCAAAACAAGTATCATGAAATCATCACAAATTTCATAATCTCAAATTCAAACCATTTCAAATCTTGCAAAACATCCAAACCGAGCAAAACACGTTTACAACGGACCAAAATCAAAAACCCTAGAAAAAGTCCATTCACAACGGACCAACAAAATCGGTCCGTTGTACAAGTGAAACTCTCGGTTCCAAAAGAAATCATTCCGGCGAAACATCGCTACGACGGACCAACAAAATCGATCACATTGTACATGCGAAATCAATCCTCAAAAAAACCGTTCACGACAGACCCAAAAACTTGGTCCGTTGTACATGCAAAACTTACTGGTTTCTTGTAAAATTGAGTTCAGCTTATGATCTGAAAAACACGTCCACGACAGACCCAAAAACTTGGTCCGTCGTACATGTAAAATGTCGGGACCCCGAATTTGCAAATCCGGACCCTCTGTGTATTTAGCACTAGTCCAGGAACGCGCTAGTGCACACAGTCTTAACATCGGTAAATATCACAATCATACCAATCGATACCAATAAAGTACTTTATTTAAATAACCAAAGTGGTTACTCGACCTTATGGCCAAGTTACAAATATATGCCTCGCAAGGCGAAACTTATTAAAAGAGAAATAATAAAGAAGAAAATCAAATAAACTTAGTGGCGCCATCCAAAGATACCACAGTAACCGACCGGCTCGCATCCCTAAGTAGAGCGGGTCCTCTTGGAGTTCCTCCTCCAAAGTGGCGTAATCTCCTCTTCAACTGATATTGTGTTGGGGCAAGGGTGAGTACTTGGTACTCGACAAGTCATGCACGTAATGCAAACTAATATACTATATGCATGGCTTGGTACAAAGGAATAGCTCAAGGTATATTTGAAGTAAACACTTTTTGACAAGTAATATAAGTAGATTCAAAGCGGTAGAAATAAGTAAAGCATAAATAACTTTTCAGAAATTTAATAAACATTTTTCCCCATCCTAAGCCACATTTCCATCATCTTCATTATTAAACCAACCCAACTTTTCAAATCCAAGTTATTTTAGAAAATCTAACCCTTGATTGTAATTCCCGAGCATTGTCCAAAGACAGTGGACTCGGCTATTCAAATAGATTCTACACTCTGCAGAGGTTGTGCACTTTACCCACAAGATACAATCCACTCACCACGTCGGTACCGTGAATCGCCATACAAGAGTATGCGAATGAGCGATCATAACAAAGCCTTCTGGAAGCCTCAAACAACACAGGTGGTCCTCTCAAGACGTGCTCTACACCATCCCTTCCCTTAGCCAAGGCGAAGTATGGGACCAACACACCGTTAGATGGGTACTGGCCACACCCACGATACGCCCCCCGTACAATCACACAAAGCGGTGTATGGCCGACACCCTGAGGCTCCACAAGTGAGTCCTTAGCGACTTAGTCAACTAGGGCCGTCCCATTCCGACCATGTGGTTGCAAGTATGACCCAGTTCAAAGGCTTGCAAGGTTAAGTCCTTAGAGTGACCAGGGCAAGACTACCCGAAAACCAAATCAACATCCCCAATGCCACAACTGGCCCACTGATTACTCTTGCCACATGCCCTGGCCGAAATCAAGTTTAACAAACCCCAGTTGATTACCATGCACCACGTGCCATCAACATCACATGATACTTTTCCAAAACAGGTTCAATATATCATTAAGTCAATATTAACATTTGATTGTCCCAAAATCATGTCATGAGCACGTAGTGTGTCTAAGCAAAGATACTACAGCGGTCTAAACCCATGTTGGCAATTTAATAATGTCCAACTAGTAATCCACAACTAGGGTGACAAGGGATCATGGCACATACTTAAGTAATCAAGGTGTCATATAGCAAATTGGTATTTATCTAACCCCCATGTTTAAACCAAATATCTTTCTAATTGAACTAGCATGCAATAGTTTAAATCAAAATAGATTTCGAAATAGGATCAACATGGTCAAAGCACAACTTGCCTTCAAAAAGCACTTGCTCTTGGTCTTGAGTTGGATCCTGAGTCAACACTTCTCCTTCGAATCCTTCCGGCACTTCAACGTCTACTCGTAAAGCGTGCAAATAGCAAATACACAAATAAACACTATGCAAAAAGATCCCAAAACTCCAAATAAAATCCATAAACAGAGAGAACATAATTTTCTGGATTTTTAGAAACTGGAATAAATCAAATTTGGAGTTAAACGCATAAAAGTTATGATTATTTAAAGTTTAAATAATCAATTAAATAATTTTACAGAGAAAAACTTTAGTCCAAAAATTAAATAAAATTTATATTTAGGTAGATCTTAATTTTATACAAATTTAGAAATTTGAATCGCTCAAATCGGAGTTGAAACGCAAAAGTTATAAGCGTTTGAAGTTTGAATCTAAATTTGAAATCATTATTCGAATTAATAAATCATTTTCTTTTTCGGAAATTAATTATTGCGTCAGCATGGACACGTGTCAGCCTCTGATTGGCTGGCTGACGTCAGCCGGTCCATGGGCTTGGTCCATGCTCAGCTCGGGTCCACGGTGGACTCGGTCCACGGCTCACGTGACTGACATGTGGGCCCACTCGGGTGACGTCATCGGCCCGGCGTCGGCGGGCTCACCACGGTGGCGACATGTGGGACCCATCGTGACGTCATGGGTGACGTCGGCGCTCGGCTGGGACGGCCGTGACATCGCGGAGCCCTTCGACACGCGGGCCGGCGTGTCGGCGTCACTGCCTGCCAGCGTCGCGTGGGCGGCCGACCGCGTCGGTCCAACTTCCCGACACGTGGCGCCAATCTCGTCCGTTGGTTTGAAAATCAGCGCGCGGATTGGATCCAGGGTTTAACACGTTGAAACTACTCGATGCTCGTGGGCGCTCGATCTAGATCGGACGGTCCAGATCTAATCCTATAATCGCATCGCTACGACGTGGCGATTGTGAGCCGTTGGATCTTGATCCAACGGCCCGAATCTAATCGGGTTTGGAACACGTGAACTCACCTCAACCGTCCGATCTGGATCCGACGGTGCCTGAGCTTCGCGAGGGCCGATGGCTTGGTGGCGCGACGGCCGCCGGAGTTGAAGACGACGACGAGCCCAACGGGCGTTCCGGTTGCTCCGGCGAGATGAAGGGTCCTTCGGTGCGTCTCGTCGCGGTGAGTCCGGATTCGAGGTCAACGGGCGGCAGGGAACGGCGGACGGCGGCGAACGGCAAAGACTGCGTATGAGCAGCGCAACTACGGCGAAGCTCGTGACGGCTAAACGGGCGGCGATTTAGCCCGGTGAAGTAGAGAAGGGAGGGCGCGGGATCACGGCGGTCCTCGGTATGCCGGGCTTTAAATAGCCTCGGCGTCTGCGTAAAACGGAAACCTAATTTGCTACGGCGGCGCGGGCGGCGAGTCCGGCTCGATCACGGAAGACGACGAATCGTGGCCCGTCCACGTGTCGCGATCAACGACCACGATCGCGACGGCGCGATCGGTCCGGTCCGACACGGCTCGGTCGGTCGAGGCGGATCTCACCGTTGGATCTTGATCAGCGGTTGGGATCGATTAGGGTTAGGAGTGGGTTCGGTCGAGTCAAGCGCTCGGTCGGACTCGAGTCCGACTTCGGTCGGATGAGCGATTACTTGACCCGAGTTGGATTTTCCAGCGATTTAATATTTAAAATAATTCGATAATTCATTTAATTCATTAAAAATAGCAAATGACTCGAGAAAAATTCAGAAAAATTCGAAAATATTTTGGATCATTTTGGACTCAAATAAAATATTTCCAGCAAAATTTTATTTGCAAAATTAAATTCTTTAATTATTTCAAAATGGAATAAATTCAAATAAATTCCAAATAAATCCAAATAAATTCCAGAAAATTCCAAAAATTCACCAAAGTGCCAAATCACCCATGAATTTAAGAAAAGCAAAATTTTGGGATGTTACAAACCTCCCCCCCTTAATAGAATCTCGTCCCCGAGATTCAGGGCTCACTAAAGGAATAGGTTTGGAAATTCTTTCTTCAAATCCTCTTCGCGCTCCCAAGTCGCTTCGCTTTCTTCATGGTTGCTCCACTGAACTCTACAGAAACGGGTTGACTTGTTTCTAGTTTCTCGATCCATTGTGTCTAGAATCCTCACAGGGTGCTCCTTATAAGTCAAGTCCTCTTGCAACTCAATTAACTCTAGCGGTGTCTGTTCCTCAGGAACTCGGAGACACTTCTTTAACTGGGACACATGGAATACGTCATGCACTCCTGCCAACGACTGTGGCAACTCCAGCTGGTAGGCAACTTCACCTCTGCGACTCAAAATCTTAAATGGTCCAACATAACGGGGTGCGAGTTTCCCTTTGGCATGGAACCTCTTAACTCCCCTGAGAGGCGTAACTCTGAGGTATACAAAGTCTTCTGGTTCAAAACTCAAATCTCGGCGACGATTGTCAGCATAACTCTTCTGTCGAGATTGGGCTATCTTCAACCTCTCCCTAATCATAGCGACCGCTTCTTGACCTCTTGAAGAATATCAGGCCCAAAGACACGGCGCTCACGGTCTCATTCCAATTCAATGGCGTCCGACAGCGGTCGACCATCTGATGCCTCAAAAGGTGACATCTCAGAACTAGCCTGATAACTATTGTTGTAACTAAACTCGGCATACGGCAAACTCTTATCCCAAGAGGTAGCATAAGCTAATGCACAAGCTCTTAGCATATCCTCCAAAATCTGGTTGACTCTTTCGGTCTGTCCATCCGTCTGTGGATGATAAGTCATCTTGAAGTTTAAACGGGTTCCCATGGCTTCATGCAACTTATTCCAACCTTGAGGTAAATTGGGTACCTTCGTCCGATACAATCCTCTTTGGCACTCCGTGCAAACAACAATCCTGATCATGTACAACTCTGCTAATTTATCTCCCGAGTAGGTGGTCTTCACGGGGATAAAATGGGCTACTTTAGTCAAGCGATCCACTATAACCCATATGGAGTCATAACCTCCTTGAGTCTTTGGCAAACCGGTAATGAAATCCATTAGATTTCCTCCCACTTCCACTCAGGTATTTTCGGTGTAGCAATCCTGCTTTGGTTTCGATGCATTGCCTTGACTCTCGGCATACGTCGCACAATGCAACATGCTCGGCAACTTCACGTTTCATACTCGGCCACGAGAATCTCTCCTTGAGATCTCGATACATCTTGGCGCCTGTGATGAATCGAGTACTTAGAGTCATGGGCTTCTTCCAAAATCAGCTGCTTTAACTCCTTTTTGTTAGGCACACAAATGCGATCCTTCATCCACAACGTGCCTTGCTCATCTAGATTGAAATCCTTTGCCTTGCCTTCCTCCATTTTGGACTTAATCCTACGGATCTTGTCATCATCCTTCTGTCCTTCTCGGATCTGGCCCTCTAAAGTAGGCTTTACTTCCAAAGCGGCCAAGAATCCGCTAGGTACAACCTCAATCTTCATTTTCTGGAAATCCTCACATAACTCATCCTGGCTTGTGGCTAGCAACGTACTCACGGTATGGCTTTTCCGACTCAGAGCATCGGCTACTACGTTGGCCTTCCCGGGATGGTAATGGATTCCAACATTATAGTCCTTGATCAACTCTAGCCATCTCCTTTGCCTCATATTCAGATCCGACTGGGTGAATATGTACTTAAGGCTCTTATGATCCGTATATACTTCACATCTGTTTCCAATCAGATAGTGACGCCATATCTTCAAAGCATGCACTACGGCAGCTAACTCTAGGTCATGTGTCGGATAATTTTCCTCATGCGGCCTCAACTGCCTTGATGCATAAGCGACGACCTTTCCATTTTGCATCAGCACACATCCAAGTCCTTGGCGCGATGCGTCACAATAAATATCGAAGCTTTGAGCAACATCCGGTAGAACTAACACCGGTGCTGACGTCAATCGCTTTTTCAGCTCCTGAAATCCTTTCTCACATTCTGGCGTCCATGCAAACTTCTTTTCCTTCTTCAGCAATTGCGTAAGAGGTTTCGCAATCGTCGAAAAGCCTTCAATGAAACGGCGGTAGTATCCTGCCATTCCAAGGAAACTCCGAATCTGGGTCACCGTCTTTGGTTGTTCCCAATGTAACACAGCTTCTACTTTGCTTGGATCTACGGCGACTCCTTCCGCGGTCATCACGTGTCCAAGGAACTCCACTTTGTCCTTCCAAAAGTCACACTTGCTGAACTTGGCGAAAAGTTGCTGTTCCCTCAGCTTTTCCAAAACTCGCCTTAAGTGTTCGGCATGTTCATCCTCTGTCTTGGAGTAGATTAGGATATCGTCTATGAACACGACGACAAACTTGTCCAAATATTCCATGAACACCTTATTCATCATATTCATGAAATAATTTGGCGCATTAAATCGAGACCAAAGGACATAATCGTAAACTCGTAATGTCCATATCTTGACGAGAATGCAGTCTTGAATATCTTACGATCGGATCTTCAAGCGATGGTATCCCGATCTCAGATCAATCTTGGAGAAAACTCCGGCTCCTCTTAACCGATCAAACAAATCATCAATCCCGGGTAGCGGATACTTATTTTTCACGGTGACTTCATTGAGTGCACGGTAGTCAATGCACATCCTGAAACTCCCGTCCTTCTTCTTGACAAACAAAGCTGGTGCTCCCCACGGCGAACTTGGTCCGATAAATCCTTTCTCCATTAACTCTTCTAGCTGTTTCTTCATCTCTACCAACTCCTCGGTAGACATCCGATAGGGTCTCTTTGCTATCGGTCTGTGCAGTACAAGCTCTATCACAAACTCTATGTCCCTGTCGGGCGGCATACCAAGTAGATCTTCGGGAAAAACATCGGGTACTCATTCACTCTTTGGGACATCCTCTATGCTGATTGCCTTGGTATCGTTAACCATCAACTGTCCATCTCTAGCTGCAGTGGCTTGAAATTCCACTTTCTTCCCGCACGGGCTCTCAATCGAGATAGTCCTTCGTCCACAATCCAATACTGACCTTGTGCTTGGATAACCAATCCATTCCCAATATGACGTCTAAGGTCCGGGTCTCCAAAATTATAAGGTTTGCTAGGAACTCTATTCCATCTATTAGTATTCTCACCGGAACATCCTACTTCCGCTCGAGTTCGGAACTGTGGGTTTGAACTAAAAGCATGCACTTAAGTCTTGCAATCCTTAAATGTTTTCTAGTAGCAAAGCCTTGCGTAACAAACTAATGCTTAGCTCCAGAGTCAAACAAAAGTGTTGCATGTTCTGAGTTAACAAGTAACTTACCCAAAGACGACGTCCGTAGCATTCTGCGGTGCATCTGCGGTGACATGGTTGACTCGGCCTCTCACCACGGCCTGGGTGTGGCTCTCGGTCTTTGGCGTCCCTAGCTGGGTGGTGCCTAGGTTGAAGCGAGCCCGGGAGTCGCTCCTGCTGTCTTCTTTGGGCAAGCTGTTGGCAAAGTGTCACGGCTCGTTGCTTGGTTATATGACGTCTCACTTTGTTCCTTCTTGTTGCCGGGAGTAGCGTTTCTAGCGGGGAAGTGCAGTAGTTACGATTGGCAGGTCTTGGTGCCGGGATGGTGTCCTTGTTGCATTCTGCGGTTGGAATCAAGAATTGGTTTGGTGCAACTCTCAAGCGCTATGCGTTCCTCGACGTGATCCTTCTTTGTTGCATCTCGCGCTTCTGTTCTCATCCAGTTCCTTGCGCTTGTCCTCAAGAATAAGCGCCTTATTCACCAACTCTTGGAAATCTGGAAAGGTGTGGGTGATCAACCCTACTTGCAATCCCGAGTTAAGTCCCTTCATGAAACGAGGCTGTCTGGATTTATCTCGTCGCTACATCCTCAGTGCGTAGCGTGCTAGGCTGTGTGAACTTGTTCAGTAGTCGACCACCGGGCCGATTACCTTGCTTCCTGCTCGAACTCCTCCTTCTTAAGGTCCATAATTCCTTCAGCACGTGATACTGTCGGAATGCACTGTGAACTCCTCCCAAGTGATATCTTGAGGGTTCTCCTGCGTGGCACGAAGTTCTCCCACCATTCGGCGGTCGTTCTTCCGGTGATGAGAAGCGAGAGTACCTTCTCATTCCCTATGCATTGTGCTATGTGTAGCTTCCTCTCGATTGATCTTAACCAATCATCGGCCTCCAATGGATTGGCATTCCCAGAGAAAGTGGGTGGGTGAGTCCTCATGAACTCGGCGGCCTTGTATTCAAGCGTGGTCCCCGATTAACTTGATTAGCAAAGTGGCCTGAGCAATGACGTGCTTTGCATCTGTTGCATCATAGCCTGCATCAATCGAGTCGAGCAGCAAGAAATGCTCCAAAATTCTGCACATCCAGTGGCGGTCTTTGGTGCTCTATCATTGGGGTTTCTGTGGGCGAGAACCACTCCCATTGCTTCCAAAGTTTCCACGGTGTTCACCATCTGGCCGATTTGCTCTAGGTTTAGAGATGAGAGGGAAACAAGAATAGACAAGTAATATGGAACTTATGCGGGGCGAAAGGGGTAACTTTAAGGTCCATCTTTATTATTAATAACTTGGTATGGCTGCTTACAATGCCTAAGGGCCTTGCAACACATCTCGCACACTCAAAGAAACAAAGCAAATCCAAATCGAACCACCTCTGGAGTCTAACGCCTAAAGGGTGACTCTTTATTCTATGACTTGACTCGGCGAAGGAGTCTCACTATAGAACCTATGCTCACTCATCGAGAAAACCTCCACGGCCTGGAGTGCACGGTCTTTGCGGCATAGGCGCCGAAACGATCGCCATGTCCAAATGACTATGTCATCTGTGGTAGTCGAAGAAGCGATGTCCTCATCGAGATCTCGACTCCTCCGGATCTGGCTCGTAGCTCAATCACGGGCTCTGGTCCGGTCCGTACAAAGTCATCTCCAACTCGTCAATCCTTCATAGAAGGTGTGCCACATACTCTTGAGCTTCCCGCCATCTCGTTCTTCTCTGGCCGTGATCTCCTTGCGGGCCTTCGTAGCTCCTTGCTTGTATTATCTAGTACATCCTCCTGGCGACGACAAATCGTGCCAAGCTGTGTAACCGTGGCATCCTCATCCTCGAATCTCCTTCGGGTCAAGAAAGTTATCGCCGCTGCGCGGATGGTAACGGAACACCGTACTCTCCAACTCTCGGCGTAGATACGGGTAATGTGCCGCATTGCTCGTCGTGATACTTCTTGGATACCCATCTGCATTGTAGATCTCTGGCGGCAGTGTATTGGGCGATTGCCTGGGCCCCTCTTCCTGGCAGGTACCTCAATCCTCACGTCACAAGCCTTGATCAATCCTGCTTGTCTGATCACTTCCACTTGGTATTGGGGCTTCTCAAAATCTCCGAGAGTCTGTAGCATATGCCAAAGTTCCGCGGCGTGACCACTTCCCAGATCAACGTAGTTGAACTCTTCCTCCATCTGTCACAAGCGTGATTTTCGTAAGAACTCGGAATTTTTCAATTGTGACGAGGTAAGGGAAAATTTCAGCAAGAGACAAGAAAAGAGAGAAGGGGATAAGTCAAGATGTCATTTCTTATCTTCACAAATTTTTAGTTTTTTAGAAAATAGGTTTTATCCTCACTACGACCATTCTAACTTAGGGTTGAGCCTACAGTCAAGTATGGCTCTGATACCACCTCTGTCGGGACCCCGAATTTGCAAATCCGGACCCTCTGTGTATTCAGCACTAGTCCAGGAACGCGCTAGTGCACACAGTCTTAACATCGGTAAATATCACAATCATACCAATCGATACCAATAAAGTACTTTATTTAAATAACCAAAGTGGTTACTCGACCTTATGGCCAAGTTACAAATATATGCCTCGCAAGGCGAAACTTATTAAAAGAGAAATAACAGCAGCGGAAAATCAAATAAACTTCGTGGCGCCATCCAAAGATACCACAGCAACCTGATCGGCTCGCATCCCTAAGTAGACGGGTCCTCTTGGAGTTCCTCCTCCAAAGCTGGCGTAATCTCCTCTTCAACTGATATTGTGTTGGGGCAAGGGTGAGTACTTGGTACTCAGCAAGTCATGCACAGAATGCAAACTAATATACTATATGCATGGCTTGGTACAAAGGAATAGCTCAAGGTATATTTGCAGTAAACAGCTTTTGACAAGTAATATAAGTAGATTCGAAAGCAGTAGAAATAAGTAAAGCATAAATAACTTTTCAGGAAATTTAATAAACATTTTTCCCCATCCTAAGCCACATTTCCATCATCTTCATTATTAAACCAACCCAACTTTTCAAATCCAAGTTATTTTCAGAAAATCTAACCCTTGACTGTAATTCGAGCATTGTCGATCAGTGGACTCGGCTATTCAAATAGATTCTACACTCTGCAGAGGTTGTGCACTTTACCCACAAGATACAATCCACTCACCACGTCGGTAGTGAATCGCCATACAAGAGTATGCGAATGAGCGATCATAACAAAGCCTTTGGAAGCCTCAAACAACACAGGTGGTCCTCTCCAAGACGTGCTCTACACCATCCCTTCCCTTAGCCAAGGCGAAGTATGGGACCAACACACCGTTAGATGGGTACCTGGCCACAGCCACGATACGCTCCCCGTACAATCACACAAACGGTGTAATCGACACC
The DNA here is from genome assembly GCA_036346355.1 of Rhipidocladum racemiflorum. NCBI lineage: Eukaryota > Viridiplantae > Streptophyta > Magnoliopsida > Poales > Poaceae > Rhipidocladum > Rhipidocladum racemiflorum. The sequence continues at coordinate 56,492,117 of CM070583.1, read as the reverse complement.
ACGAGGCTCCACAAGTGAGTCCTTAGCGACTTAGTCAACTAGGGCCGTCCCATTCCAGCCCATGTGGTTGCAAGTATGACCAGTTCAAATGCTTGCAAGGTTAAGTCCTTAGAGTGACCAGGGCAAGACTACCCGAAAAACCAAATCAACATCCCCAATGCCACAACTGGCCCACCTGATTACTCTTGCCACATGCCCCGGTCGAAAACTGTTTAACAAACCCCAGTTGATTACCATGCACCACGTGCCATCAACATCACATGATACTTTTCCAAAACAGGTTCAATATATCATTAAGTCAATATTAACATTTGATTGTCCCAAAATCATGTCATGAGCACGAAAGGTGTCTAAGCGATACTACAACGGTCTAAACCCATGTTGGCAATTTAATAATGTCCAACTAGTAAACCACAACTAGGGTGACAAGGGATCATGGCACATACTTAAGTAATCAAGGTGTCATATAGCAAATTGGTATTTATCTAACCCCCATGTTTAGACCAAATATCTTTCTAATTGAACTAGCATGCAATAGTTTAAATCAAAATAGATTTCGAAATAGGATCAACATGGTCAAAGCACAACTTGCCTTCAAAAAGCACTTGCTCTTGGTCTTGAGTTGGATCCTGAGTCAACACTTCTCCTTCGAATCCTTCCGGCACTTCAACGTCTACTCGTAAAGCGTGCAAATAGCAAATACACAAATAAACACTATGCAAAAAGATCCCAAAACTCCAAATAAAATCCATAAACAGAGAGAACATAATTTTCTGGATTTTTAGAAACTGGAATAAATCAAATTTGGAGTTAAAAGCATAAAAGTTATGATTATTTAAAGTTTAAATAATCAATTAAATAATTTTACAGAGAAAAACTTTAGTCCAAAAATTAAATAAAATTTATATTTAGGTAGATCTTAATTTTATACAAATTTAGAAATTTGAATCGCTCAAATCGGAGTTGAAACGCAAAAGTTATAAGCGTTTGAAGTTTGAATCTAAATTTGAAATCATTATTCGAATTAATAAATCATTTTCTTTTGGAAATTAATTATTGCGTCAAAGCATGGACACGTTGCAGCTCCTGATTGGCCTGCTGTCGTCAGCCGTTCCATGGTATTGGTCCACGCTCTGCTCGGGTCCACGGTGGACTCGGTCCACGGCTCACGTGAGATCGACATGTGGCCCACTCGGTGACATCATCGCCGACGTCGGCCAGGGGCTCACCACGGTGGCGACATGTAGGACCCACTGGCGTCATGGGTGACGTCGGCGCTCGGCTGGGACGGCCGTGACATGCGGAGCCCTTCGACACGCGGGCCGTGTCGGCGTACACTACGCTGCCGCGTGCGTGGGCGCGGCCGACCGCGTCGGTCCAACTTCCCGACACGTGGCGCAATCTCGTCCGTTGGTTTGAAAATCAACGGCGCGATTGGATCCAGGGTTTAACACGTTGAAACTACTCGATGCTCGTGGGCGTTCGATCTAGATCGGACGGTCCAGATCTAATCCTATAATCGCACCGCTACAAGACGCGTGGCGATTGTGGAGCCGTTGGATCTTGATCCAACGGTCCGCATCTAATCGGGTTTGGAACACGTGAACTCACCTCAACCGTCCGATCTGGATCCGACGGTGCCTGAGCTTCGCGAGGGCTGATGGCCGTGGTGGCGCACGCCGCCGGAGTTGAAGACGACGACGAGCCCAACGGCGTTCGGGTTGCTCGGCGAGATGAAGGGTCCTTCGGTGCGTCGTCGCGGTGAGTCCGGATCTGAGGTCAACGGCGCAGGAACGGCGGACGGCGGCGAACGGCAAAGACCGTATGAGCAAAGCGCAACTACGGCGAGCTCAAGACGGCTAAACGGCGCGACTTAGCCCGGTGAAGTAGAGAAGGGAGGGCGCGGATCACGGCGGTCCTCGGTATGCCGGGCTTTAAATAGCCTCGGCCTGCGTAAAACGGAAACCTAATTTGCTACTGGCCCGGCGCGCGGCGTGAGTCCGGCTCGGTCACGGAAGACGACGAAATCGTGGCCGTCCGCGATGTCGCGATCAACGACCACGATCGCCGGCGCGATCGGTCCGGCCCGGACACGGCTCGGTCGGTGGCGGATCTCGGCCGTTGGATCTTGATCCAACGGTTGGGATCGATTAGTGGTTAGGAGTGGGTTCGGTCGAGTCAACTGGCTCGGGTCGGACTCGAGTCCGACTCGGTCGGATGAACAGTACTTGACCCGAGTTGGATTTTCCAGCGATTTAATATTTAAAATAATTCCCAGTAATTCATTTAATTCATTAAAAATAGCAAATGACTGAAAAATTCGTAAAAATTCTGGAAAATATTTTGGATCATTTTGGACTCAAATAAAATATTTCCAACAAAATTTTATTTGCAAAATTAAATTCTTTAATTATTTCAAAATGGAATAAATTCAAATAAATTCCAAATAAATCCAAATAAATTCCAGAAAATTCCAAAAATTCACCAAAGTGCCAAATCACCCATGAATTTAAGAAAAGCAAAATTTTGGGATGTTACATAAAACTTACTGTTTTTCAATAACTTGGTCTGGCACAACAACCTTCAAAAACACATTTACGACAGACCAAAAAAGTTGTTCTGTTGTACATGGAAGAATGAGGTTGTCAAAAGCATGTTTACAAAGGACCAAAAAAGTTGGTCCGTTGTACATGGGAAACTTACTGTTTTCTTTAAGTTTGGTCCGGCGCCAAAGCGAAACTTACTGTATCTTGTCAAATTGTCAAAACACATGAACAAACACATTTTGCAAATTTAATTCTAAGCCAATTTTTCAGCACATGATTTCACACGGTACCACCAACCCGGAGGAGTTCCTGTAGATCTACACTATGGTGATGCGTGCCACAGGAGGGTCCAAAAAGATCATGGCCAACTACCTCCCGACGTCGCTGAGGGGCTCTGCCCGTTCCTGGCTGCTGAACCTTCCGCGAGGCTCCGTGCACTAGTGGGAAGAACTGTGCGACCTTTTCGTCGCCAACTTCCAGGGCTCCTACACTCAGCCAGGCGTGGAGGATGACCTCCATGCCCTGGAACAGACAAAGGGGGAGTCCCTGAGGGAATTTATCCGGCGGTTCAGCCACTGCCGTAACACAATCCCCCAGATTTCCGAGCAATCGGTGATCATCGTGTTCCGGAGGGGGGTTCGGGATCAGAAGATGCGGGAGAAGATGGCTACCCGCACTATATTGACTACTTCCAAGCTGTTCTCCTTGGCGCATAAATGCGCCAGGGCGGCAGAGGCCCGGGAGCGCGCGGCAAGGCCTTCCGGCCATAGCGAGGCGGGAACCTCGAAAGCCTCCGATCACAAGAAGAAGAAGAAGCGCAAGGAGGCTGGCGCCGGAGAGATCCTGGTCGCTGGGCCGGAAGTCAAGCCCCAGAGGCGCGACCGCTGGGACAGGAGGGATGATCGCCGAGACCCGCGTGGCGACCGCAGGGACCACCGTTCACCCCGCCGAGAAGAAGATGGGGGCAAACCCTACTGCCCCATCCACAGGACTAGCAGACATGATCTGGCGGATTACCAGGTCGTGTCCAAACTAGTGGAACAGCGGCTCAAGGAACACCGTGAAGACGACCACGATGACGCGGGTGAAGACCCTACTCCGCTGGCCTTTCAGCAAGCGGAGCACACGGTGGCATTCATTTACGGTGGCTCCGCCACCTACTCTTCAAACTCATAGTACAAGCAAGAGTTGAGGGAGGTGTGCGCCACCGTGCCAAACCCCGGGGCGAGCAGGCCACTAAAATGGTCGGAGGAGCCGATTACTTTCAGTCGAGCTGACCACCCGGAGAGCGCTTCCGGCCCGAGCCATCTTCCGATCGTGGTTTCTCCCACGGTCCGAAATGCGAGACTCGGGCGAGTGCTTGTTGATGGAGGAAGCTCCATCAACCTTATGTCAGTTGGGGCGTTCAGGGCACTCCAAATTCCCTATAATGAGTTGCGCCCGGCCCCTCTTTTCTACGGAGTTGCCCCCGGGTAGACTTGACGCCCCTGGGACAAGTCCGGCTACCCGTCACATTCGGAAGTGTGGAGAACTTCCGGACAGAGAGAGTCAATTTTGAGGTCGCCAACTTTGACCTCCCCTACAACGCTTTACTTGGCCGACCAGCTTTGGTCAAGTTCATGGCGGCCACGCATTATGCCTACATGATGGTGAAGATCCCTGGGCCTGGAGGCCCACCATCGTGAAGGTGGATCGGTTGGAAGCCCCGCGCCTCGCCAGCGTGTGCCGGACTGGCCGACGCCACCGCCGCTCGAGGCGAAGACGATCGCCTGAGGTCCCCGGTCAAGGCCCACGCTTCACCTGGTCCCTCGGGTGAGGTGAAGGTGGTCCCCGTGGGTGAGGACGGTTCTGGGAAGGTCGTGAAGATCGGTGCCAACCTCAGCACCAAATAGGAAGACGCACCTTCCTCCGATCCAACCTAGATGTGTTTGCCTGGGAACCATCTGAAATGACCGGGGTCCCTAGGGAGGTGATTGAGCACCGATTGGCAACGCTCCCTGGAGTGCACCCAGTTCGGCAGAAAGTCCGGAGGCAGGCACCAGAGCGGCAAGATGCCATTGGGGATGAGGTGGAGAAACTACTTCATGCAAGGATCGTATGGGAGGCCGCCTACCCTGAGTGGCTGGCCAACCCCGTGCTTGTCAAGAAGTCAAACGGGAAGTGGTGGATGTGCATTGACTTCATCGACCTTAACAAAGCCTACCCCAAGGACCCGTACCCTCTACCGTGAATAGACGTCGTCGTCGACTCCACAGCAGGGTGCAAGGTCTTGTGCTTCCTGGACGCCTACTCCGGCTACCACCAGATCAGCATGGCGCGGGAAGACGAGGAGAAGACTACTTTTATGAACCCTCTCAGCATGTACTGTTATGTCTGAATGCCCTTCGGGCTGAAGAACGCTGGCTCAACCTACCAGCGAGCTATGCATACTGTATTTCGGTCACAGATTGGAAGAAACCTTGAAGTGTATGTTGATGACTTGGTAGTGAAGACCAAAAAGACTACTAGGCTTATTGAAGATCTAGAGGAGACTTTCTCCCACCTCCGGCAGTATTGTTTGAAGCTGAATCCTGAGAAGTGTGTGTTCAGTGTGTCGTCAGGAAAACTTCTCGGGTTCCTCGTTTTCAGTCGTGGAATCGAGGTCAAGCCAGAAAAGATCGCGGCCATCGAGCGGATGCAGCCACCCACACGGCTCAAGCAAGTATAGTGCTTAGCTGGTCACCTGGCCTCTCTCGGCCGGTTCATAGCCCGGCTAGGAGAAAGGAGCCTCCCCTTTTTCAAGCTGTTAAAGAAAACCGGCCTCTTCGAATGGACTACAGAAGCACAACAAGCACTCGAAGATCTGAAGAAGTACCTCTCCTCCCCTCCGGTACTGGTCGCCCCCGAGCCGGGCGAGCCGCTACTATTATATGTGGCGGCCAGTCCTACGGTTGTGAGTGCAGCACTGGTGGCAGAGCGGGAAGGCGTCCAGTAGCTAGTTTACTACGTCAGCAAGGTGTTGCATGATGCGAAAACAAGGTACCCGCAAGCCCAGAAGATGGTGTACGCTGTGTTGGTGGCATCCAGGAAGTTGCGGCATTATTTCCAAGGAAGGGAGATCACAGTGGTTTCTGCCTATCCCCTACGTGAGATCCTTCACAATCGTGAAGCGGAGGGCCGCATTGCCAATGGTCCGTGGAGCTGGGGGAGTTCGGCCTCAAATTCACCCCCCGCACTGCAATCAAGAGTCAAAGATTGGCAGAGTTCGTCGTCGAATGTACTCCTACCAAGTCTGAAACTGAAGAAATCCCCGCGCCCTCCCCCTGGACACTTTACTTCGACGGCTCCTTCAGGCTCGAAGGCGCGGGGGCTGGGGTCCTCCTGGTTTCCCCAACCGGAGACCTCCTCAAGTATGTGGTCGTCCTGGACTTCAAGGCCACCAACAACGTTGCTGAGTACGAAGGCTTGCTGGCGGGACTTCGCACCGCCGTAGCCATCGGTGTTCGGCGTCTGCAAGTCAAGGGTGACTCCCTGCTGGTCGTCAACCAAGCAAGAAAGGAGTTCTCCTGCTCTGATCCTGTCATGGCGGTGTACCTGGCAGAGGTCAGAAAAATGGAGCGACACTTCGACGGGCTGGGGTATACTCATATCCCCCGGCACGACAACTACTTGGCGGACGGGCTCGCGTAGCTCACCTCGACAAGATCCCCTATTCCGGTCGGAGTCTTTGAAGAAAGGCTTTCGCGACCGTCCATCGCAGCCCCCGTTTCTGGTGGGGACAATGGTGACGCTACTTCAGCCCTCGTTCCGGAAGGGAGAGTAGTACCGACGGAAACATCTGGCCAGACGAAGTACCCGGGCGATCATCGAGTGGTTGCCACACTTGACCGGGAAGGCACATGGATGGATCCGATCCTGGCCTAACTGCAGGATCAAGTGTGCCCCGACGATGATGCGTCAGCGGAGAAGATAGCATGAAAGGCCAAGTGCTATACCCTGGTGGGCGGGGACCTATACCGCCGGGGTAGAAACGGGATTCTTCTGAAGTGCATCACTCGGGAAGAGGGGAGCAGTCTACTCTCTGATATCCATGGAGGCGTGTGCGGGAGCCATATGTCCAGTCGAACGATGGATGGGAAAGCTTTCCGCCATGGGTTCTATTGGCCAACCGCCCTCCAGGATGCTTGCGAGCTGGTGAGGAAGTGCGAGGCGTGCCAGTTCCACGCCAAGCAAATCCACCGACCAGCCCAGGCTCTGCAAAACATCCCGCTCTCATGGCCCTTCGCGGTCTGGGGGCTAGATATCCTGGGCCCATTCTTGCGGGCCACAGGGGGCTACACCCATCTGTTCGTCGCCATCGACAAGTTTACCAAATGGGTGGAAGCCGAAGCAGTAAGGGCCATTACCGCCGCCACTGCAGTCAAGTTCATGCAAGGAATCTTCATCTGCTTCAGGGTCGCCAGCCGCATCATCACCAACAATGGCACACAGTTCACCAGCGCTGCCTTCTTGGGTTTCTGTGAAGAAATGGGCACCAAGGTTTGTTTTGCCTCGGTGGCCCACCCAAGGAGTAATGTCCAAGTTGAGCGGGCCAATGCGCTGGTGCTGAAGGGCCTCAAAACCAGGGCGTTTGATCGACTCCATAAGTGCGGAGCCCGATGGACTAAGAGCTCCCAGCGGTATTGTGGTCGCTTCGTACCACCCCCAGCTGGGCCACCGGAGAAACTCCTTTCTTCCTGGTCTACGGCGCGGAAGCTGTCTTGCCTTCGGAGCTGGCCTTGGGGTCACCGCGCATCACGGCGTTCATAGAGGAAGGCCAGGAAGATCTGCATCGAGAGGAAGCCAATCTCCTGGAAGAAATGCGAGACCGTGCAGCCTTGCGCGCTGCCCGGTACCAGCAAAGTCTCAGGCGGTACCACGCCGCCTGGATCAGCGAGAGAACACTGGCAGTGGGCGACCTGGTCTTGTGTAGAATTCAAACGCATGTTGGGTTGCACAAGCTGTCTCCCCAGTCGGAGGGCCCCTTCAAGGTGGTCTCAGTCTCTCGCCTCGGGGCGGTCAGGTTGGCCACTGAAGACGGGGAGGAGTTGGTGAACTCCCAAAACATAGAGCTTCTGTGAAAGTTCTATCCCTAAAAATGGCTGTAAGTGCAGAGCTGTGTGCCTCGACCAGCCGGACTGAGTTTTCCTCTCCTTGGCTGGTCGGGGGAAGCCTCTGTTTAATCAAGCGTTCGGTTTTATTCAAAGAAGTTATCATCTTCATTCTCACGTAGTCGCCCTCAGTACCTTGCGACTCTCTGAAACCTCGACGGTAAAAGTGGAACCACTGGGTGAGCGCGGAAAGCAGTGATGGGCGATCGGGCGGCTAGTTTGGCACGGTTCTCAACACAGTCATGACGCTCCGGGTGTCCCCTTGAGAACTGTCGGGACCCCGAATTTGCAAATCCGGACCCTCTGTGTATTCAGCACTAGTCCAGGAACGCGCTAGTGCACACAGTCTTAACATCGGTAAATATCACAATCATACCACTCGATACCAATAAAGTACTTTATTTAAATAGTCAAACTGGTTACTTGACCTTATGGTCAAATTACAAATATATGCCTCGCAAGGCGAAACTTATTCAGAGAAAAATAATAGCAGCGGAAAATCAAATAACCGTGGCGCCATCCAAAGATACCACGTGCAACCGATCGGGCTCGCTTCCCTAAGTAGACGGATCCTCTTGGAGCTCCTCCTCCAAAGCTTGTGCGATCTCCTCTTCAACCGGTGTTGTATTGTGGCAAGGGTGAGTACTTGGTACTCGGCAAGTCATGCACGTAATGCAAGCTAATATACTATATGCATGGCTTGGTACAAAGGAATAGCTCAAGGTATATTTGCAAAGCTTGACATTTGAAAAGTAATATAAGTAGATTCAAAAGCGGTAGAAACAAGTAAAGTATAAATAACTTTTCAAGGAATTTAATAAACATCTTTCCCATCCTAATCCACATTTCCATCAACTTCATTATTAGTCCAACCCAACTTTTCAAACCAAAGTTATTTTTAGGAAAATCTAACCCTTGATTGTAATTCCCGAGCGATGTCCAATACCGCGGACACGGCTATTCGAATAGATTCTAAACTCTGCAGAGGTTATGCACTTTACCCACAAGATACGAGTCAAACACCACAAAGGCGAGTTCGTAACAAAGTCTTTCGGAAACCTCTAACAATACAAGTGGTCCTCCCGGTTATTGCGCACTAACCCTTCCTTCGCTAAGGCGAAGTCTAGGCCAATCAACCGTTAGATGGGTACTGGCCTCACCCAGACGCTCCCCGTACAACTTACACAAAGGGTGTAGTTGACCTCCACGAGGTCCCACAGTGCACGTTATTAGCAACTTAGTCAACTAGGTCCGTCCCATTACGGACATGTGGTTGCACGTTAGACCAGTTCAAAGGCTTGCAAGGTTAAGTCCTTAGGGTGACCAGGGCAAGACTACCCGAAGAACCAAATCAACACTCCCAATGCCACAAGCGGCCCACCTGATTACTCTTGCCACATGCCCGGTCGAAAGCTGTTTATCAAACCCCGCTTGATTACCATGCACCACGTGCCATCAACATCACATGATACTTTTCCAAAACAGGTTCAATATATCATTAAGTCAATATTAACATTTGATTGTCCAAAATCATGTCATGAGCACGTAAGGAGTCTAAGCAGATACTACAACGTTTCTAAACCCATGTTGGCAATTTAATAATGTCCAACTAGTAATCCACAACTAGGGTGACAAAGGGTCATGGCACATACTTAAGTAATCAAGGTGTCATACTGACAAATTGGTACTTATCTAACCCCATGTTTAAACAAAGTATTTTCTAATTGAACTAGCATGCAATAGTTTAAATCAAAATAGATTTCGAAATAGGATCAACATGGTCAAAGCACAACTTGCCTTCAAAAAGTACTTGTTCTTGGTCTTGAGTTGGATCCTGAGTTAACACTTCTCCTTCGAACCCTTCCGGCACTTCAACGTCTACTCGTAAAGCGTGCAAATAGCAAATACACAAATAAACAATAGGCAAAAAGTGTCCAAACACCCAAATAAAATCCATAAACAGAGAGAACATAATTTTATGAGTTTTTAGAAACTGGAATCGTCAAATTTGGAGTTAAGATTTAAAAGTTATGATTATTTAAAGTTTAAATAATCAATTAAATTATTTTGCAGAGAAAAACTTTAGTCCAAAAATTAAATAAAATTCATATTTAGGTAGATCTCATTTTTATACAAATTTAGAAATTTGAATCACTCAAATCGGAGTTGAAACGCAAAAGTTATAAGCGTTTGAAGTTTGAAACAAAATCTGAAATCATTAATTCGAATTAATAAATCATTTTCTTTTTCGGAAATTAATTATTGCGTCAGCATGGACACGTGGCAGCCTCTGATTGGTTGGCTGACGTCAGCCGGTCCATGGACTCGGTCCACGCTCGGCTCGGGTCTACCGTGGACCCGGTCCACGGCTCACGTGAGACTGACATGTGGGCCCCACCGTCAGTGTCACGCACGCAATTAACCCTTGCGGTCTACTCGCTGACATGCGGGCCCCACCGTGACGTCAGCGGTGACGCCATGGTGCGGTTCGGTTGTCCCGCTGACACGCGGGCCCCGCGTGTCAGAGACACGCGATCACGCGCGCGTGGCGTGGCTTAAGTACACGTGGCACAATCTCGTCCGTTGATTTGAAAATCAACGGCCCAGATTGGATCTAGACTTCACGTTCAAGACTACACGGTTGATTCGGACCGTTCGATCTAGATCTAACGGCTGCTAACGGATCTAGGGTTGAACAGTAAAGGAAATACGTGGGCGAACCTCAGCGGTCGGATCCAGATCGGACAGCGGAGATTGCTTCGCGAAGTCCGGTGATGGCGCGGCGAGGCTTGAGCACCGGAGACGTAGACGACGACCTCCCACACGGCGTGTCCGTGTAGCTCCGGCGTGAAGATTGGCACTCCCAGGCGCGACGCGATATGGGGATCTCGGTCCTGGGCTCGGTGTCGTCGGAGAGCGGCGGCAGCGGCGGGGATCGACGAAAAACCGCGGCGGGGACTTCCCCTACTACGGCGAGCAATCGGCACGGCTTGGCGGCTTGAGCTCTATTATTTGGCGCAAGCGGGCGCATAGGAGAGGTCAACCTCGGGGGCCGGTCCGGGCTTTAAATACGGCCTCGACGTGCGCGCAAATCGGAACCCTAGCCGTTTCCCGCTCGGTCACGGCGGAGCTCTCCGGCTTGGAGTCGGAGCGGAGACGACGACTGGGAGCCGTCCACGTGTCGCGATCAACGGCCACGATCGCACGGGCGCGATCGTGTCCGGGTCGGACGCGGCTCGAACCGGTACGGGCGGATCTCAGCCGTTGGATCCCGATCCAACGGTCGGGATCGCTTAGGGTTGGGAACTGGTTTGGTCGAGTCAACTGGCTCGGGTCGGACTCGAGTCCGACTCGGGTTCCGACTTTCGATCGGATGAGCGATTTCGACCCGAGTTGATTTTCCAGCGATTTAATATTTAAAATAATTCCCAATAATTCATTTAATTCATTAAAAATAGCAAAATACTCGGAAAAATTCCAGAAAAATTCTGGAAAATATTTTAGGGTATTTGGGACTCAAATAAAATATTTCCAACAAAATTTTATTTGCAAAATTAAATTCTTTAATTATTTCAAAATGGAATAAATTCAAATAAATTCCAAATAAATCCAAATAAATTCCAGAAAATTCCAAAAATTCACCAAAGTGCCAAATCACACATGAATTTAAGAAAAGCAAAATTTTGGGGTGTTACAAACCTCCCCCCCTTAATAGAATCTCGTCCCCGAGATTCAGGGCTCACTACAGAATAGGTTTGGAAACTCTTTCTTCAAATCCTCTTCGACTCCCAAGTCGCCGCTTTCTTCATGGTTGCTCCACTGAACTCTACAGAAACGGGTTGACTTGTTTCTAGTTTCTCGATCCATTGTGTCTAGAATCCTCACGGGATGCTCCTTATAAGTCAAATCCTCTTGCAACTCAATTGACTCTAGCGGTGTCTGTTCCTCAGGAACTCGGAGACACTTCTTCAACTAGGACACATGGAATACGTCATGCACTCCTGCCAACGACTGCGGCAACTCCAGCTGATAAGCAACTTCACCTCTGCGGCTCAAAACCTTAAATGGTCCAACATAACGGGGTGCGAGTTTCCCTTTGGCATGGAACCTCTTAACTCCCCGAGAGGCGTAACTACGAGGTATACAAAGTCTTACGGTTCAAAACTCATGTCTCGGCGACGATTGTCAAGATAACTCTTTGTCGTGATTGGGCTATCTTCAACCTTTCCTAATCATGGCGACCGTTTCTTGACCTCTTGAAGAATATCAGGCCCAAAGACACGGCGCTCGCCGGTCTCATTCCAATTCAATGGCGTCCGACATGGTCGACCATCTGATGCCTCAAAAGGTGACATCTCAGAAACTAGTCCGGTAACTATTGTTGTAATCGAACTCGGCATACGGCAAACTCTTATCCCAAGAGGTAGCATAAGCTAATGCACAAGCTCTCAACATATCCTCCGAATCTGGTTTACTCTTTCGGTCTGTCCATCCGTCTGTGGATGATAAGTCATCTTGAAGTTCAAACGGGTTCCCATGGCTTCATGCAACTTATTCCAGAACCTTGAGGTAAATTGGGTACCTCTGTCCGATACAATCCTTTTCGGCACTCCGTGCAAACAGACAATCCTGATCATGTACAATTCCGCTAATTTATCTCCCGAGTAAGTGGTCTTCACGGGGATAAAATGGGCTACTTTAGTCAAGCGATCCACTATAACCCATATGGAGTCATAACCTCCTTGAGTCTTCGGCAAACCGGTAATGAAATCCATTCCGATTTCCTCCCATTTCCACTCAGGTATTTTCAGCGGTTGTAGCAATCCTGCTGGTCTCTGATGCATTGCCTTGACTCTCTGGCATACGTCGCACAATGCAACATGCTCGGCAACTTCACGTTTCATACTCGGCCACCAGAATCTCTCCTTCAGATCCTGATACATCTTGGCGCTTCCAGGATGAATTGAGTACTTGGAGTCATGGGCTTCTTCCAGAATCAGTTGCTTTAACTCCTTCTTGTTAGGCACACAAATGCGATCCTTCATCCACAACGTGCCTTGCTCATCCAACTTGAAGTCCTCTGCCTTGCCTTCCTCCTTGATGAACTTAATCCTGCGGATCTTGTCATCATCCTTCTGTCCTTCTCGGATCTAATCCTCTAAGGTAGGCTTTACTTCCAATGTGGCCAAGAATCCGCTAGGTACCACCTCAATCTTCATTTTCTGGAAATCCTCACATAACTCATCCTGACTTGTGGCTAGCAACGTACTCACGGTATGGCTTTTCCGACTCAGAGCATCGCCTACTACGTTGGCCTTCCCGGGATGGTAATGGATTCCAACATTATAGTCTTTGATCAACTCTAACCATCTCCTCTGCCTCATATTCAGATCCGACTGGGTGAATATGTATTTAAGGCTCTTATGATCCGTATACACTTCACATCTGTTCCCGATCAGATAGTGACGCCATATCTTCAAGGCATGCACTACGGCAGCTAACTCTAGGTCATGTGTCGGATAATTTTCCTCATGCGGCCTCAACTGCCTTGATGCATAAGCGACGACCTTTCCATTCTGCATCAACACACATCCAAGTCCTTGGCGCGATGCGTCACAATAAATATCGAAGCTTTGAGCAACATCCGGTAGAACTAACACCGTGCCGATGTCAATCGCTTCTTGACTCGAAATCCTTCCTCGCATTCTCAAGCGCCCATGCAAACTTCTTTTCCTTCTTTAGCAATTGCGTAAGAGGTTTATAATTGTCGAAAAGCCTTCAATGAAACGGCGGTAGTATCCTGCCATTCCAAGGAAACTCGAATCTGGGTCACGATCTTGGTGCTCCCAATGTAACACAGCTTCTACTTTGCTTGGATCTACGGCGACTCCTTCTGCGGTCATTACATGTCCAAGAAACTCCACCTTGTCCTTCCAAAAATCACACTTGCTGAACTTGGCGAAAAGTTGTTGTTCCCTCAGCTTTTCCAAAACTCGCCTTAAGTGTTTGGCATGTTCACTCTCTGTCTTGGAGTAGATTAGGATATCGTCTATGAACACGACGACAAACTTGTCCAAATATTCCATGAACACCTTATTCATCATATTCATGAAATAAGCTGGCGCATTCGTCAGCCCAAAGGACATAACCGTAAACTCGTAATGTCCATATCTTGACGAGAATGCAGTCTTCGGAATATCTTCTGATCGGATCTTCAACTGATGATATCCCAATCTCAGATCAATCTTGGAGAAAACTCCGGCTCCTCTCAACTGATCAAACAAATCATCAATCCTAGGTAGCGGATACTTATTCTTCACGGTGACTTCATTGAGTGCACGGTAGTCAATGCACATCCTGAAACTCCCGTCCTTCTTCTTGACAAACAAAACTGGTGCTCCCCACGGCGATTTAACTCGGTCTGATAAATCCTTTCTCCATTAACTCCTCTAGCTGTTTCTTCATCTCTACCAACTCCTCGGTGGACATCCGATAGGGTCTCTTTGCTATCGGTCTTGTACAGTACAAGCTCTATCACAAACTCTATGTCCTGTCTGGCGGCATACCAGGTAGATCTTCGGGAAAAACATCGGGTACTCATTCACTCTTGAGACATCATCTATGCTGATTGCCTTGGTACTGTTAACCATCAACTGTCCATCTCTAATCTGCGGTGGCTTGAAATTCCACTTTCTTCCCACACGGGCTCTCAATCGAGATAGTCCTTCGCCCACAATCCAATACGGCCTTGTGCTTGGATAACCAATCCATTCCCAATATGACGTCTAAGGTCCGGGTCTCCAAAATTATAAGGTTTGCTAGGAATTCTATTCCATCTATTAGTATTCTCACCGGAACATCCTACTTTCGCTCGGAGTTGAACCAGGGGTTTGAACTAAAAGCATGCATCTAAGTCTTGCAATCCTCAAATCATTTCTAGCAGCAAAGCCTTGCGAAACAAGCGAATGCGAAGCTCCAGTCAAACAAAGCTGTGTATCGAGTTAACAAGTAACTTACCCAAAGACGACGTCCGTAGCATTCTGCGGTGCATCTGCGGTGACATGGTTGACTCGGCCTCTCACCACGGCCTGCAGGGGTGTGGCTCACAGTCTTTGGCGTCCTAGCTGGGGTGGTTCCTAGATTGAAGCGAATCGGGGTCACTCCTGCTGTCTTCTTTGGACAAGCTGTTGGCAAAGTGTCTCGGCTCGTTGCGCTTGTAGCGGCGTCTCACTGTTCCTTCTTCGACGCTCGAGTAGTGTTTCTAGCGGGGCCGGGTGCAGTAGTTACGGTTGACAGGTCTTGTGCTGGGATGGTGTCCTTGTTGCATTCTCGTGGTTGGAATCAAGAATTGATTTGGTGCAACTCTCGGTATTGCGTTCCACTGGCGTGATCCTTCTTTGTTGCATCCTCAAGCGCTTCCTGTTCTCATCCAGTTCCTTGCGCTTGTCCTCAAGAATAAGTGCCTTATTCACCAGCTCTTGGAAATCTGGAAAGGTGTGGGTGATCAATCCTACTTGCAATCTGAGTTAAGTCCCTTCATAAAACGACTGCCTGGATTTATCTCGTCGCTACATCCTCGGTGCGTAGAGTGCTAGCTGTGTAAACTTGTTCAGGTAGTCGGCCACTGGCTGATTTCCTGGCTTCAGTGCTCTGAACTCATACTTCTTAAGGTCCATTATTGATTCATGAATGTGATACTGTCGGAATGCACCGTGAACTCTTCCCAAGTGATATCTTGAGAGTTCTCTTGCGTGGCACGAAGTTCTCCCACCATTCGGCCATTGTTCTTCCAAATTGATGAGAAGCGTAGAGTACCTTCTCATTTCCTATGCATTGAGCTATGTGTAGCTTCCTCTCGATTGATCTTAACCAATCATCGGCCTCCAATGGATTGGCATTCCCAGAGAAAGTGGGTGGGTGAGTTCTCATGAACTCGGCGGTCTTGTATTCTGGCGTGGTCCCGATTAACTTGATTAGTAGTGGCCTGAGCGGTGACGTGTTGCATTTGTTGCATCATAGCATGCATCAATCGAGTGCGGGCAGCAAGAAAAGCTCAAATTCTGCACATCCGGTGGCGGTCTGGTGCTCCTCATTGGGGTTTCTGTTTGGCGAGAACCACTCCCATTGCTTCCAAAGTTTCCACGGTGTTCACCATCTGTCGATTTGCTCTAGGTTTAGAGATGAGAGGGAAACAAGAATAGACAAGTAATATGGAACTTATGCGGGCGAAAGGTGTAACTTTAAGGTCCAACTTTATTATTAATAACTTGGTATGGCTGCTTACAATGCCTAAGGGCCTTGCAACACATCTTGCACACTCAAAGAAACAAAGCAAATCCAAATCGAACTAACTCTGGAGTCTAACGCCTAAAGGGTGACTCTTTATTCTATGACGCGACTCGGCGAAGGAGTCACACTATAGAACCTATGCTCACTCATCGAGAAAACCTCCACGGCCTGGTACGGGTCTTTGTGGCATAGGCGCGAACTTGATCGCCATGTCCAGCCGATCGTGTCCTCTGTGGTAGTCGAAGAAGCGATGTGTCCTCATCGAGATCGACTCCTCTGGATCTGGCTCGTGTAGCTCAAATCTTGGCTCGGAGTGCAGTCATACAAGGTCATCTCCAACTCGTCAATCCTTCGTAGAAGGTGTGCCACATACTCTGAGCTTCCCGCCATCTGTTCTTCTCTGTCGTGATTTCCTTGCGGGCCTTCGTAGCTCCTTGCTTGTATTATCTAGTACATCTTCTGGCGACAACAAATCGTGCCAAGCTGTGTAACCGTGGCATCCTCATCCTGAATCGCCTTGGGTCAAGAAGGTTATCATTTAGCGGATGATAACGGAACACCGTGTTTCCAACTCTCTGGCGTAGATACGGGTAATGTGCTGCATTGCTCGTCGTGATACTTCTTGGATACCCATCTGCATTGTAGATCTCTGGCGGTCTGGTGTATCGAGGCGATTGCACTGGCCCTTTTTCCTAGCAGGTACCTCAATCTTCACGTCACAAGCCTTGATCAATCCCGCTTGTCTGATCACTTCCACTTGGTATTGGGGCTTCTCAAAATCTCCGAGAGTTTGTAGCATATGCCAAAGTTCCGCGGCGTGACCAACTCCCAGATCAACGTAGTTGAACTCTTCCTCCATCTGTCACAAGAGTGCTTTACGTAAGAACTCGGAATTTTTAGATTGTGACAAGGTAAGGGAAAATTTCAGCAAGAGACAAGAAAAGAGAGAAGGGGATAAGTCGAGATGTCATTTCCTGTCTTCACAAATTTTTAGCTTTTAGAAAATAGGTTTTATCCTCACTACGACCATTCTAGCTAGGGTTGAGCCTACGAGTCAAGTATGGCTCGATACCACCTCTGTCGGGACCCCGAATTTGCAAATCCGACCCTCTGTGTATTCAGCACTAGTCCAGGAACGCGCTAGTGCACACAGTCTTAACATCGGTAAATATCACAATCATACCACTCGATACCAATAAAGTACTTTATTTAAATAGTCAAACTGGTTACTTGACCTTATGGTCAAATTACAAATATATGCCTCGCAAGGCGAAACTTATTCGAGAGAAAAATAATAGCAGCGGAAAATCAAATAACTCGTGGCGCCATCCAAGATACCACAGTAACCGACCGGGCTCGCTTCCCTAAGTAGACGGATCCTCTTGGAGCTCCTCCTCCAAAGCTTGTGCGATCTCCTCTTCAACTGGTGTTGTATTGTGGCAAGGGTGAGTACTTGGTACTCGACAAGTCATGCATGTAATGCAAGCTAATATACTATATGCATGGCTTGGTACAAAGGAATAGCTCAAGGTATATTTGCAAAGAAACGACATTTGAAAAGTAATATAAGTAGATTCAAAGCGGTAGAAACAAGTAAAGTATAAATAACTTTTCAAGGAATTTAATAAACATCTTTCCTCCTAATCCACATTTCCATCAACTTCATTATTAGTCCAACCCAACTTTTCAAACCAAAGTTATTTTTAGGAAAATCTAACCCTTGATTGTAATTCCCGAGCGATGTCCAATACCGCGGACACGGCTATTCGAATAGATTCTAAACTCTGCAGAGGTTATGCACTTTACCCACAAGATACAGTCAAACACCACAAAGGCGAGTTCAGTAACAAAGTCTTTCGGAAACCTCTAACAATACAAGTGGTCCTCCCGGTTATTGCGCACTAACCCTTCCCTTCGCTAAGGCGAAGTCTAGGCCAATCAACCGTTAGATGGGTACCTGGCCTCGGCCAGATGCGCTCCCGTACAACTTACACAAAGGGTGTAGTTGACCTCCCGAGGTCCCACAGTGCGTTATTAGCAACTTAGTCAACTAGGTCCGTCCCATTCTGAGACATGTGGTTGCACGTTAGACCCAGTTCAAAGGCTTGCAAGGTTAAGTCCTTAGGGTGACCAGGGCAAGACTACCCAAGAACCAAATCAACACTCCCAATGCCACAAGCGGCCCACTGATTACTCTTGCCACATGCCCTGGCCGAAATCGCTTTATCAAACCCCGCTTGATTACCATGCACCACGTGCCATCAACATCACATGATACTTTTCCAAAACAGGTTCAATATATCATTAAGTCAATATTAACATTTGATTGTCCAAAATCATGTCATGAGCACGTAGCGAGTCTAAGCAAGTATACTACAACGTTCTAAACCCATGTTGGCAATTTAATAATGTCCAACTAGTAATCCACAACTAGGGTGACAAAGGGTCATGGCACATACTTAAGTAATCAAGGTGTCATACTGACAAATTGGTACTTATCTAACCCCCATGTTTAAACAAAGTATTTTTCTAATTGAACTAGCATGCAATAGTTTAAATCAAAATAGATTTCGAAATAGGATCAACATGGTCAAAGCACAACTTGCCTTCAAAAAGTACTTGTTCTTGGTCTTGAGTTGGATCTCGAGTTAACACTTCTCCTTCGAACCCTTCCGGCACTTCAACGTCTACTCGTAAAGCGTGCAAATAGCAAATACACAAATAAACAATAGGCAAAAAGTGTCCAAACACCCAAATAAAATCCATAAACAGAGAGAACATAATTTTATGAGTTTTTAGAAACTGGAATCACAAATTTGGAGTTAAGACATAAAAGTTATGATTATTTAAAGTTTAAATAATCAATTAAATTATTTTGCAGAGAAAAATTTTAGTCCAAAAATTAAATAAAATTCATATTTAGGTAGATCTCATTTTTATACAAATTTAGAAATTTGAATCACTCAAATCGGAGTTTAAACGCAAAAGTTATAAGCGTTTGAAGTTTGAAACAAAATCAAATTATTAATTCGAATTAATAAATCATTTTCTTTTCGGAAATTAATTATTGCGTCGGCATGGACACGTGGCAGCCTCTCGATTGGTTGGTCGACGTCGGCCGGTCCATGGACTCGGTCCACGCTCGGCTCGGGTCTCTAGTGGACCGGTCCACGGCTCACGTGAGGCCCGACATGTGGGCCCACCGTCGATGTCACGCACGCAATTAACCCTTGCGGTCTACTCGCCGACATGCGGGCCCCACCGTGACGTCGGCCGGCGGTGACGCCATGGTGCGATTCGGTTGTCCCACGACACGCGGGCCAGCGTGTCGAGACACGCGATCACGCAGCGTGGCGTGGCTTAAGTACACGTGGCACAATCTCGTCCGCTGATTTGAAAATCAACGGCCCGATTGGATCTAGACTTCACGCTCAAGACTACACGGTTGATTCGGACCGTTCGATCTAGATCTAACGGCCGCTAACGGATCTAGGGTTGAACGATAAAGGAAATACGTGGGCGAACCTCGTGGTCGGATCCGGATCGGACGGCGGAGATTGCTTCAAGGTCCGTGATGGCGCGGTGAGGCTTGGAGCACCGGAGACGTAGACGACGACCTCCCACACGCGGCGTGTCCGTGTAGCTCGGCGTGAAGATTGGCACTCCCAGCGCCGACGCGATATGGGGATCTCGGCCTCTGGGCTTTGTCGTCGGAGAGCGGCGGCAGCGGGCGGGATCGATTTAAAACATGGGCGGGACTTCCCCTACTACGGCGAGCAATCGGCACGGCTTGGCGGCGGCTTGAGCTCTATTAGCTGGGGCAAGCGGGCGCATAGGAGAGGTCAACCTCGGGCCGGTTCGGGCTTTAAATACGGCCTCGACGCGGCGCGCAAATCGGAACCCTAGCCGTGTCCCGCTGTCACGGCGGAGCTCTCCGGCTCGGAGTCGGGCGGAGACGACGATCGGGAGCCGCCCACGTGTCGCGATCAACGGCCACGCGATCGCGACGGCGCGATCGTGTCCGGGTCGACGCGGCTCGAGCCGTCTGGGCGGATCTCGGTAGTTGGATCCCGATCCAACGGTCGGGATCGCTTAGGGTTGGGAACTGGTTTGGTCGAGTCAACTGGCTCGGGTCGGACTCGAGTCCGACTCGGGTTCCGACTCGGTCGGATGAACAGTACTCGACCCGAGTTGATTTTCCAGCGATTTAATATTTAAAATAATTCCCAATAATTCATTTAATTCATTAAAAATAGCAAAATACTCAGAAAAATTCCAGAAAAATTCTGGAAAATATTTTAGGGTATTTGGGACTCAAATAAAATATTTCCAACAAAATTTTATTTGCAAAATTAAATTCTTTAATTATTTCAAAATGGAATAAATTCAAATAAATTCCAAATAAATTCCAGAAAATTCCAAAAATTCACCAAAGTGCCAAATCACACATGAATTTAAGAAAAGCAAAATTTTGGGGTGTTACAAGAACCGACGACTTAAACACCGCTACCGAGAGCCTACTACCCTACCACGCCTCACCAAGTGTTCGGTCCCAAGAGACCGCGAGAGTAGTTAATTTCACAAGGTCCTAAGGTCCTGAGAGGGCGGTGTTCCGGCGCGAGGGTCTCGACCCCTGCATCCCGACTAACCTTTAAAGCGTGCGGCTGCCTGTTCGCTCGTGCAGAACCAGCAAAGTGGGGCGCGCGGACAAACATTCAAGCATAAGACATGTAAGGGGAAGCACGTGCTTTCATGAGTAAGAGCTAACTTGCAGGAGTTTTTACAGATGAAGACAAAACAAAAGACAAGAAAAACTAAGTCGAGGGTCTTCACTCCTCATCTGCTGCGGCTTCCGCGGCCCCCTGGTCCTCTGCCGGACCGACGTCCAGCCCAAGAACCACGTCCTCGGCCACCGCTTCCAGCACCGGGTTGACCATCTCGAGCTGCCCGGCGACCTGTTCAGCGGCGTCGTGGACCTGCGCCTCTGCACGGGCCCAGTCCCCTTCCACCCCTTGGATGACAGCCAGGGGGTCGAAGGTTGCATCCCGGCTGGCGCAGCACGCTAGCACGTACTTCGCCGTGGCTGCCGCGACTGCGCGCCCTTCTTGACTGCCCCCTGCTCAAGGGGCGCTTCCAGCCTCGGCCAGCCGGTGGCCACCATCCGGTCGAAGGCGGGGCGCAGCATGGAGGTGGTCTCGACCTCTGCGTGGAGCCGGTCACTCCTCTCCACGTCGCGCTCCCTAGTGAGCACCTTGACACGGAGGGCTCCTTGCGTCCTCTCCCGCTGCAGCTCCCGCTCCAGCCGCTCCGCCTGACTGCGCTAGTCCTGCAACTCCTTGTGGAGGCGGTTGATCTCCACGGCGGCCTCCTTCAGCCTCTCCTTGCTCATCGCAAGGCGATTGCTCATGCTGTAGTGAAGCTCGCCGAGGGCGGCCAGCAGAGCATCCACGTCCGCTGAGGGAACTGAAGCGTTGGAGGCCTCCGGAGTGGGCTGCATGCCCAACTCGCCTTCGGTCCGTGCGGTGGTCGCCCCTGTGGCGGCCACTTGCTTGCGTCGCCTCGATGCTCGTCCACCGCAACCAGCGCTATCGCGGCCGCTACGGTTCCCTGGTCGCCCTCAGCTGGGGCACTTGAAGTGGTCGCCCTGAAGAAGGTAAAAAGGGGGTAAGCCTCTCAGATTAAAAGAACTTAACGGTTTGTCGTGCTTTGGTTTAATACCTAGCAGGAGGTCTCCTGAAGCGAGGCGCGGCCGGAGTGAGATTCGGCCCCCCATCACAGGCGCCGGTGGCGGCGGCAGTACAACCTCGCAGCCAACGTAGGCGGAAAAGCCGGGGCTGGCGGAGCGACCTGCGCAGGCGGCGGTGGAAGGGTCGGTGCCGGCGGAGCTATGGTCGAGGCAACGTCTGCTTCAACCACCCCGACGGGGGCAGTTGAAGTCGTAGCCGCAGCCGTTGTAGAGCTCCCCACCCTGGTCGAGCCCGGCGATACGGTCGAGGTTGTCGTGTCCCCTGCCGGGACGCAAAGCCTCTTGGGGCTGGCACCAGGGGCGTCGTCAGCAACGGGGCGTTTGCCCTCTCCCTGGTCGCCGGCTGGAGGAGGGTCCCGGATCGTTAGGGCCCCTTGGCGTGGCGTGTTCACCAGTCCCGTGGCGTCCATGGCAGGCATTGCCCGGATGATCGCCACACGCTCCCGGGGCTCCACGAGGCAAAGCGGGAGTGCGCCCGCTGGGAAAGGCGGGATGACGCCGGGGGCGCCCAGCAGCACCATCCAGGCGTCAACTTTCGCGGAGGTTAAATCCCCTGAAGCTGTTGGAAAATAAAGAAGGAAGAAGAACATCGTTAGCTCGGCGGTAGTCGCCAAAAGCACCAAAAAGAAGAAAAGACAAGTAGCCTACCTCTGGGAATCGACCGGGTCACATCATCGAGGCCCGTGTACTGCCAGGCCGGGCGGGCACGGTGGCACAGGGGGCTGATTCTCCGAGATATGAAGTCTCGAAGAACCATGCCTCTGTCGGCCCGCTTGTCATGGTAGTCCCGCAGCGGGCGGCATTGTCCAGAGCTCGGGCGTCTCGTCGACGTGTGCTCCCCAAGTGGGGTTGCTGACCGCCGGCCTGGTCGGCAACTCCAGGACTTCAATGCCACTGTCGTCCACGATGTAGAGCCACTTGTTGCGCCAGGTCTTCTAGTTGGACCTGGAGTCCAACGGGATGTAGCTCGAAGCCGCGCCGTCTCGGAGGCGAAGGTGGCAGCACCCCGACGGGATGGAAGGATCCTTGGCCGCGTGCAAGGCGTAGAAAAAGCGAAAGAGAGGAAGGTTGGGAGCCACTCCCACGAACATTTCGCAGAAGTAGGAGAAGACAGCAAGGAGGACGATGGAGTTGGGAGGAAGATGAATATTATGGATGGAGTAGAAGTTGAGGACGGAGATGTAGAAGTCAGAAACTGGCGGGAGTAGGCCCACCAGCATCGCCCAATCGAAGGAGATCACTTCTCCCGGGTGGCATCCAGGCGCGGTAGTCCCGGTGCGGACGCGGAGGGTGCTGCCGGTAATCTGCCGGGAAAACCTTGCGGCGTCTTCTTCCTCGACGGTCGACGGCGGGAACAGAGGTGCTGAAGATGCCATCTGGGCGAAGGAGGCGATGTGCAAGAAGGAGGTAGTTCGCAAAAAGCACGGCTGAGGACTTAGCGGATGAGTGAGACTGAAAGACAGAACCGCTCCCCCCGTGGCAACTTATATGTAGGGACGCGGAGGGGTGACCTGGCGGGAAACCGGAAGGGGCACGGCGGTTCAAAAGCGGGAAGCCCAGAAAGCTGTCAAAGCGTGGGCACGTTCCCAAGGATCCTGCATTGGTTACGAGACGGGGGCGGCTGCATGTTCCGCCTCAGTGCCCGAAAACGGCGGCGGGCATTTAAAGCTGCGACGTTACGTGGGCATTTATAATGTACCCACCTGGCAGACTGAGCCGTTTTCCAAAAGGGGACAAAGGCGCTCCAGGGTGGGCCCGAGGGCTACTGTCGGTGTATTCTACACCAGGGTGCCCACTTCACCGCAGTAAGGGTGCAAGGTGGTCGCCCAGCGGACAGGTGGCGTCTAGGCCACGCCGTTGGCGATCAGCAAGGTGGTCGCCCTGCGGACAGGTGGCGTCCAGGCCACGCCACTGGCGGTCAGCAAGGTGGTCGCCCAGCGGACAGGTGGCGTCCAGGCCACGCCGCTGGCGCTCAGCAAGGTGGTCGCCCAGTGGACAGGTGGCATCCAGGCCACACCGCTGGCGCTCAGCTCCTAAGGCCCCCTAGTGGTCTGCGCCACCACACAGAGGATCAAAGGCATTTAATGCGTATCGTGCGCATTAAATGGGGGTAATGAAGGCCACAGTGTGACGGCGCATGTTCCCAACATGCGCATTTATTACGGGTGACGTCATGGCGAAATCCCCCCTGGCGAGATGGGCGGAGCCGGCAGGCACGCGGGGCCCGAGGCCGGGGTGAAGTCGGCTATGTCAGAGCATTAAGTGTGACGCAAGAATAGTGATAGGTGCATTAAATGCGGTATGGCAGTGTAATGAGTGTGGTACACTGATGTAAGCTCCCATGCGCCCCAGCCAACCCAAGTATAAAAGGAAGCCGGGGTGCATGGGAGAGAGGGTTCGATTGATTCGGTTCAGTTCTTCAACCTCTGAAGAGCGGTTCCGTCTGTTTGGATTGTCTCAGTTTCCACCACGAATACAACCAAGAATAGATAAGCAGGACTAGGGCTATTACTCATTAGGGGGGCCCGAACCTGGGTAAACCCAAGCGTCCCCTCGCAAGCTTCGCCATTGATTCCTTTTCTCCATGTTTTGAGCGATCTCCACGAAAGCCCCCTGTTCGAACTTCATATACACCCGATCCGGAGGTGTTTGTTGGCTCTTATGCCGACAGAGTGGTTTTGGTCATACACACTTCATTCCAAGTTCATCCCAAGTGCAATGCGAAGTAGTCTCGTGAATGAAGAGTGTTGAGTTCAATTTTAGCACAAAAGAGTCAATTTGTATTTTCAGCATTTAGATTCATGAGCATTGTTGAGGATTCTAGAATGAAACAATGTAGCTAACCCAAGTTGCTCTAGGGACTCTAGTAGAAATCCACTATTTCAATAAGCATGGCATAAGCATCTAGTGAAGAAGTATAGCAAGTAAAAGCCAAGTTTCATCAAGTTTCTATGAAAGCTCAATTTTTAAATGTTGGCTAGTTTCACATGATATACCAAATTGGATATGACCTAGATTAGCAAATATCTTCAGAAAAGTAGCTAGGTGCAACATATCTCAATTTTATCAATTGCATAATAGACAAAGCTCGTAAATGAAAAACAAGTCTATATGCAATGCAAGAGAATCAATTCGAAGCTCCCCCTCAACAAGTGAGTCGATTAAGCACAAAATCTGATTCAAGTTGAGTTATTAGCAATTTTAGATTCAAAAAGACGAATTGAACTCAACTGAAACCAGAAAGACATAAATGAGGAGAAGGAATCAAGAAACTTATAAATGGGTAGTCTAGGAGCATAGATAACATGAAGAGAAACACTAACACTCAGACTCGCTCTCACCTTCCCCATATGACTTATATAGGAAAGCTACATCTCCAACTCCAACCCAGGAGCAAACACAGACCCTGCCTACCCCGGGAGCCCAACACCTGCTAGACCTAAAAGACTATGAGTGAGCTCAACCGAGAAGAAGAGAGGAATAGCACCCTAAAGCATAAGGTGAGAGGTCCATGCCGAGACATGCCAGAAGTCTAGGTGAAGTGGACTCAACCAAATAAAAACCATCCCAAAGATACCGAGAAAGAGAAAGGAAAGCTGAATATACATATAAACAAATAATACAAACCAGCTCCCCCTCAAGTATGCCATATGGGCTCATAATCCCAAGCTCTCCTCTCAGGGCAACAAACCTGGAGCTATCCAAAGGCTTGGTGAAAATGTCAGCCAACTGGTGGTCACTCTCCACAAACTGGAGCACTATGTCACCCTGCTCCACATGGTCTCTAAGGAAGTGATAGCGAATGTCAATGTGCTTGGTCCGAGAGTGCTGCAGTGGGTTCTTAGCAATGTGAATGGCAGACGTGTTATCACAGAAAAGTGGAACACAATCTGCTACTAATCCAAAGTCTCGCAAGGTCGATCTCATCCAGAGAACCTGGCTACAACAACTGGCTGCAGCAACATACTCAGCCTCAGCGGTGGACTGTGCAACACCGGATTGCTTCCTAGACGACCAAGAAATAAGAGAAGTGCCAATGAATTGGCAAGTGCCAGAAGTGCTCTTCCTATCCATCCTACAGCCGGTAAAGTCTGCATCGGAGAAGGCTCTTAGAGATAGACAGGAGGAAGAAGAGTACCAGATACCATAGTCAATGGTAGCTCGAAGGTACTGAAGATGCGCTTCACCGCCTGACGGTGAGAGACGCGGGGAGAAGCCTGAAACCGAGCACAAAGACATACAAAACAATTTATGTCAGGTCTCGAGGCAGTGAGGTACAAAAGGGAGCCGATCATGCTCCAAAACTCCTTCTGATCAACTGGCTCACCACCCTCCCTTTAATGGTGTGGAATACCAAGAGGGATTCCTATGTGCATACAGTACTAGTCCCATGATCAGTGGCTAGCACGCACATTCACAACATTGTCATCACATCCATACAAGTTCATATTACATTAATAGAAATAAAGTCTTACAACATGGCCTGTTGGCCGAATTAAAGAGTTTGCAGCGGAAGATACATTGCTTGGCAGTATGCCTTCTACCCAAAATACCACAGTAAGCGACAAGGGTAAACCTTAGAAAGATTCGTTAGCAAAGTCCCCGTAATCTGCGTCTGGATCTGGCTACTCATTCTCTTCATTCTCTGAATATCAACAATAGCAAGGTTGAGTACACGTATGTACTCGCAAGACTTGTAGTGTATCACAAATGTATATAGTAAATGCAGGCTATGTCATAGGTAAGCTACTAATTTATTTTGCATAAAGCGAAGTTGAATTGTAAATACAGAATAATAGATTGCAAGCGTAATTTGTAAAGCAATTGACAGATATGTAAATAACAAGTATAAATAAGAGTAGTATCAACCTCACAATCCTCCATGATTGTGAGTGAAGTATCGTCCATTCCCATACTATCAACAACAACACTTACCATTGACCACAACACTTCCACATGATTCTTTCCAACTACCATTAAGTTCCATCAATTTTATAAAAGTACCAAAACTCTAACTAGTGTCAGTGCACCAAGACTCCCATAACCGTGGGAACGGCTTTTCGAAAAGTTTAGACTCTGCAGAGTTGTACAACTTTACCCACAAATAATGATTTTCCCTTTGTGCATTGCAAATTAACACACTTCCTTAGGTGTGCCGCGAGGAAAATCATACACAACTGTTACATTATTTAATCCTGACTTTACACCAGCCCAGTGACGTTAAATCCTTACTATGGTAGGAACAAAAATTTGGGAAGATATAAATTCTCATTGCGCGAGATCAAGAACACGTGTTCCTTCCCATAGTGAGGCGTACACCGTTGCATCGGTATGCAATTACCCACAAGTCCATGTGGAAGCCCCTTACAAGCCAACTCGAAAGGGTTTAAGGCTTGTGCTACTTCGGCCTCCCAATGTGCAAAGCCAGTTTTAAATAACTTAGTAGGTGGAGGCTACCCCATAAATAGCAATTGTGGTTGTACGGTAATTCCTGGATTATACAACACTATGTTCGGTCCTTAAATTAACTCAGGTGGAAACTCCCCCTACACTACGTGTAAGTTAACGCTTACACACCCGGCTATTGCCATAATCCACCTGTGTCAAAACATAGTTTTATTTTCATTTTTATCAAACAACCAATGTCCTTTACTGTCATATCCAACCTTTTAAATTATGAGACAACACGTGTCTTTCTCAAGTCGAACAGTGTAACCATCCATTCATGATCCCATTACTAGAGCATACTAAGCATGTACAAATAATTAATCGAGTATACCTATTTGACATTACATTTTGTCTAACCATAACCTAGGGTTTCCAATGTTCTCATGTCAACAAATAATTGAGGTAATCCCACAAGCTAGGTTTAGTTCTACCTCATCCCACAATATAACAGTTTAATAAACATAGTGCATGCATAATAGTTTTGACAAACAAAGTAAACTAATTGAAATAGTGGGTTCAATATGGTCAAAGGAGGGTGCTTGCCTTGCTTGTTGAATTCAGTAGTGAAGTTGGAGTCGTCTGCAATAGTATCCGAAACGTCGGAGTCTACACGCCGTATCATAAAAAGCGAAGCAACATCCAAATCCAGAAAAGAAAGAACAACAAGTAAACATACAATACATGTGGCAAAAAGAAGTCGAATATATTCACAAATAGAACCATTCATGGAAAACAAGTGCGATAGTGCGCTTTGGCGGAGGTTAGGGTTTGGGTCCAACTAGTGCAGAACATAAAATCATGTTTAACGAAAGTTACCATTTACGAATTCAAGGGGCCAAAATTACGTATATGATTATTTTCATTTTCAAATCCAAGAAGCTAAGATTGTTTGGATTAATACAATTAAGATTAAAAATGTTCATGTGAACAATGCTTAGTCTTAAGTATAATTTGCACAAAAGTTGATTTATATAAGTTGGGTTTAGATGATAGGGCTAGAGGTTACATTTACATGATTATATGATGATTCTAATGACATAAACATTTTACCTTAGGGTTTAATAAGTCCAACTATTCAGATACCAAGTTACTAACTTTCAAGACAATTAGGCCTGTTGTGCTAATAGGATTCAGATGCAAAGCAAGTCATTAATTAAATGTTTTTCCATATTATGGTAGTACAAACATTATAGAATGGTTTTGAACTATTCCATCTAATCTTTGTATTTAGACGAGGTATTCTATGGGTGGCCGAAAAGGCTTAAATGTCACAATTTTACATGCATGGACGGTGTCGTTTTTGTTCTACGAATGTGACTGCACCTTAATAAATTATTTAACAAATTTTCAGGAACTAGCAAGGGATACCTCTAAGAGTGTTTTAAAGTTGGTTCCGCAACATTTCACTTTCAACTACGACATTTTTAATATAAAAGAGCATTAAGGCCTTATATGGATTTAGTTTAACATTGCAAGAGCAAGAATCATTTTTGCATAACCAAGAAGGGAATCACCTATAAAGGTTCTAGGATTTGGTTTCACCAACTTTTAAGTTTGTTTACGAAAGTTACGACTATTCGAACTATTTAAGTATTGAAACTTCGACTATTATACATTTAATGCATACTAAGGTAAAACCTAAATATTTTTATATATTTGAAACCTATGTGACCTCAGGGGTATAACTAATTTAATTTCGTGAAGATTGAGTTCATTCTAACCATTTGATTTGCATGCAATAGTTACGGTTATTTATGTTTTAAAGTTTTGCTAAGATTCATTCTTATATTTTTAATGGTGAAAGATCACGATTGAGATTCAACCACAGTAATAATACAAAGATAAGGTTCTAAGATTTTAGAAGGTTTAAAATATTGATCTTACAATATCGAGATTTGGTTGCAAAGCTATCAATGCTTTAAACATAGATGAACTAATAGATACCTTGATAAATGACAAATTAAAGTATACAAGCAACTTATTAAGCTACTGTTACAAAGCCTATAATTATGATGCTTCAAATGTTTAGGTATTAGTTTTCAAGTTACATGCAATTTGCTAACACTATTTATTTATGGATAACCTAATTAATCTTTATATTATATATGAAATGACACTATTGAACTTATGATTGAACAAGTCTAAGCCTAAATATTTTTACATAATCAGGTAGAACACTATTTCATGAGAGCATAGAAACTTGTTTAACCAAATTTGAAGTTTATTTGCACAAGTTTTAAGTATTTCAAATTCATACACGTTGAAAAGGATCTAATCATAAATTTTGTATAAACCAAGTCCTAATCTAAATATTTTTATATAATTGGAACCCTAATGACACAAGGAATGCAACAAAATTGGTTTCATCGAATTTGGAGATCATTTGCAAAAATTGTATATAGAGCACATATTAGACCTATAGTTCAAATTTGAATTTCAAATACTTTGCATTGAACAAAATTGAAATGTTTCTCCATATTTAGAATCTACATGATTTAATACAAATTTATAAGTTGGTTTGACTTGATTTGGAGCTATAATGTGAAAGTTATAAACAAATGAAGTTGCTCGGGTTTGAAAAATCGCTAAAATAGGGAAATACGTTTTTGACTGGTGAAAACGTATTCTAGGGTTCGGCTAGTGCTGGCTCAGGCACGCACCAACTGACACCTTGGGGCCACGGCGCAGTGACAGGGAGCAGGGGAGGTGACGGCGGCCCTTGCCGACGGCGAGTGGAGGCCGGAACCGGCCGGAGGTGGGCACGGGGAGCTAGGACGTGGCACGGCGAGTTCAGGGGAGTGGTCGATTCGGTCTAGAAACTACCGGAGATGGCTAGCACCGGAGGTGGGCGGCGGCGGCCATGGCGGCGAGGTGCGGTGGTGGTAGGGCGGCGTCGAAGGTCAATTAGGTGGTCAGTGAGCATCTCCGTGCTATGGGGAGTCCAATACGGTACCTGGATTTGGCAGTGGATGGTCGGAGGAGCTCGGCACCGTGCGCCGGAAGTGAGGGAGAAGGGCAGCTGTGGCGGCGGCGCCCCGGTGGCGTTGAAGCACGAGAGAGCAGCCGGTGAGCATGAGGGGCCCAAATAGGTCCTATCCCAATCACTCACCGTGACGGAGGAGGCCCGAGGTGGTGCGGCACCATGCGCCGGTCGTGGGGAAGAAAGCGCCCAATGCGGCGGAGCTTCAAGCAGTGGATGCTGCAACCGGGGTGATGGACAACTTCAGAGAGCTATAGACGAGCATTGGACGATTTTAATTGAAGAATTACTCACTGGGTTGCTCCAATTGAGTGTTGGCCCGAACTCGAACCTCTGTGCCAATGGCGGCAAGGGAGGTGAATGGGGAGGTCGCTCGGTAGTAGAGGGGCAGTAGAGGGCGCGGGGAGCTCGGGCATGCTCAAGGCTTACTTAAGTAGGCGATGGAGGTGGAGGAGCTGTGTGCCAACGCGGGCTCGATTCGGTGCCACGGAGAAAGGACAACGACGGCAGTGGCACTCGGCTGGATTTGCGCACACGCAAGCTGAAGCTAAGCCTTTGGTGCGGCAGAGGACGTAGGAGAGTAGGAGCTAGGAGGGGTTATCATGCCTACGAATTTGATGGCTCAATGGTCGAGTTCCAAGGGCATGGCAGTGAGGAGTCAAGGTCGCGGCAGGGGTTCGGCGATGGAGCTCGTCCAGGAGGAAACGGCCAAGGTGACAGAGAAAAGAGGAGGGGATTGGTCGCCATGGCAAGGTCCAGCTGCGACGTGGCGAAGGTCACCTGAGGCGCGGCACAGACGAAGACCGGGCTGCTATCATGGCAAGGAAAACCGGGGGCGAGGCGCTGCCATGGAAGAGAAACAGGGGCGCTGGATTTCTTCGGTTGCCCATGCGCGAGGAAGCAGAGAAGGAAAGAAGGAAAGAAGGAAGAGAGGAGGAAACTGGCCGGCTGACAGTGGGCCATGGGTCCATACGGCAGTGAGGGTGAGGGAAGAGGGAAAAACGGTAATGCACGGCGCTTCCTTCAGAGTTCAGGCATCGGTTCCACTGCACCGTGCCGGGTAAAACTGACAAAAGCTCCCTTGCTCTGGTTGGTTCAGTGATCTGTCGAGCTCAGGCATTTTATTGGTGCCAAGGAGTTTGAATAATGCTAGGTTTGCTAGCTCTTAGCTCTTGTCATTTCATTTACTCTGGTTGGCATAATGATCCATTAAGCTCCAACAACAGAATTGTCCAATAGGTATTCTTACGAAGACTTGTGTTGAACGATTTGGAAGTTCTGAAATTCTTTTGATGATAATGCATTTGGCCTTGCTCTGCTTTCAAGCATCGGACATAACCAATTAGTTAGAATCGCTTGAGTTCATAGGTCTTTGAATGATATTTTGGTTGCAATAGATCTCGTTAAAATTGGTGAGGAAATAATTAAGTTTGGAAATGTCTGAATTAGTCACTTGATGGTTGAAATCTTGAGCTATCCAATTCACAAAGTTGGGTAATTCAAAAACTTTTGAGGTGATGACTTTTAACCAAAATTTCGAACGTTTTAGATCATGCTCAAATTGGTGATGGGATGCTTAGTCTTGGAATTATCTCAAGTGAGCAACTTCATTAGACTAATGAAGTTTCAAATGCTTTACTGTTTGTCTTGCTCCAATTAGCGATGCAATTGATCATGCTCTGGTTCAGCGACGAAATGCTTAATGAGGAAATAAGTTTTTTGTAAAGACGGATTTTCTAAGTATCCAAAATGACATTGAAACTTTTATCATATTGTCTCATAATTATATCTATTCCAAAATAAAAGTTTAGAGCCAAAATATTTATATTTATTTTATACAATAAATCAAATTGAAGAAGGCTCAAATTAATCAAAACTGTTTTTGACTTTTCCTAAGCAACAAATCATTTTAAATTCTTTTTGAAAATTTATAGAATTGATATAAAGGTAATGTAGGAAATACATTTTTTTTTTGACCTTATGCTAAATTTATTATTGATAAACAAGGTTAAGATTCCAT
Organism: Rhipidocladum racemiflorum; assembly: GCA_036346355.1. Lineage (NCBI taxonomy): Eukaryota > Viridiplantae > Streptophyta > Magnoliopsida > Poales > Poaceae > Rhipidocladum > Rhipidocladum racemiflorum. Next base: position 56,459,959 of record CM070583.1, on the reverse strand, counting down.
TTGCAAATAGAATAGAAGGTTTTTCTTGTGCGACAAAGTTCAAAGAAGTTCACAAAATACTAAATTAAAATTTTTAATTTATTTTTACTTTCTTTTATTTTGAGGATGTTACAGGGATCTCGGTCCAGGGAAGAAAACCAATGGGAGTCTCCGGTCATGTGGTGAGAACAGCCGAAGTCTACGATCCAAACCTCCCCCTTCCCTGTCCTACGGACCTGAGTCAAAGAGAGCGAAAAGCAGATGTCTCTGTACTAGGATAGATCAGTGCAGATCTAGGAACCCAATACTGAGTCAACTGTGCAGTAGATGAAATAGTCAACGGAGTAGAAGAATGTAATCTGGTGCCTCTTTGTGACTCGACTCTCACAAACTCAGACTCCGCTCCAGTCGGACGTCTAGGAGCAGGTGCCGGGTTGGTCCGCCGAGGTGCAAAGGCCGGACCATCCTAGTGCTGCTGCCCAGACCTCCCGCTGGGGAAAACAATCTCACGCCGCTGATATCTACCTCGATGGGAAAAACGAGGAATATCAAGAGGACGGTGGAAAGACTGATTCGGGACAGCTCTGGGGCAAAAACTAGAAGTAGTAGCCTGAAAACCAAGCCCCATGCGCTGTCCAAAAACAGGAGACTCTCTAGCTTGTCTATACTGTCTAGAAGCCGTGTGTGCCTTAGGTGCACTCAGAGTCTGGGGATGACCCTGAATACCCCTAAGGGCATGGACACGCTCACGCCGAGACATCTTGGCGTGTCTGAAGCAGAAATCAGCTATATGTCCATCCTTCTGACAGAAGGTGCATGTATACTTCGCCATGGGGGCTGAAGTAGCATGAGAAGCACCCTTCTCATCAGACGTCCCGTGGACAATCCCTGCTGATCTAAACACAGTGGTGCTCACCTGTGGAGCCACCACTATCTCTCCTGTCTTGGAGGCACGCGCAACAGTGGGCGGATGCACCCGTGTATGCTCTAAGGCATCAAACCCTAGACCTTGATTGAATCTGCTAATCTTGGACTGATCTAGGATAAAATTGAGCTTCTTCTTACCTCCAACAAACTTCTCGAGAGTGCTCATAAGGTACTGACACTCTCGAAAAAGTGAGGCATAAGAAGAGCAAGGGGAATGAGTAGCAGGGGAAGAGCCAGATGGAGAAGAGCGAACTAAACGATCAAATCTCTCACTATAAAAAGTAGACTCAATCTTGAGGGACTCGCAAGAAACACAGGGAGCGTCTCTAATCCTACCCACCTGGGCTTTGAGCTTCTTCCTAAGGTCTACATGAATTTGATTCATGTCCTCTGCTAACCCAACACACAACATGCAACCATTTTGTGACTTAGCTAGTAGATCCTTAGCAAATTTTGAGTTTTCAAGCAACAAGTCATCATAAGCATTTTTTAGTTGCATACAGCCCTCACATGAGCTGATTGGGTCCTTAGAAGCATGCTTTTCAAGTTCATCATTTCTAGCAGATAGCTTCCTAAGGTGACAACTCATGGCATCAATTTCAGCGAGAAGCTTAGGGCAATTAGCACATGAAGCATTTGTGTGAGTGTGAAGAAAACTAGCATCAACAGGAATAAGATCTACTGGACATGTACTAGCATCCTTCGACCTAAGTGACTCAAGATCAGAAACCACACTATCATGTAAAGTCCATAGGTTCTCCAACTCCACAAGCAAAGCATCACACAAAGTACAGCTATCAGAGTCTCGGGAGGAACAAGATCTAAGTGAAGCTAACTCCTGAGATAAGGTACCTACTTCCTTCTCTAGATCCAAACACCTAGCTCTAGACTTGGAATGAAATTTTCCTAGTTTGATAAAAGCATCATGGAGCTGGTCATAAGAAGGTACCTCCTCCGTGTCGCTATACAGCTCGGTGTCGGGTACTTCCATGGCATTGGAGGCCATGAAGCACATACCGGAGAAGTCATCGCCACCCTTCACCTTCTCTTGTGGATCATCCTCGTCCTTGTCGCTCCATGTCTCCGTGTCGGAGAGGTCAAGGTCGTCGAGCGTGGCGAGTACGCGATGAAAGAGCTTCTTGCCCTTGGTGAACTTGCGGTGTTTCTTCTCTTGGGCCGGCTCGCGAGCTGGAGGCTTCTTGTTGCGGTTCTTGTTGATGTAGTCGTTCTTGCCCGCACCGCCTTGTTCATTATTGCCCTTCTCCAGCTTGGGGCAGTTTGCCCGAATGTGGTTGGGGCCACCACACTCAAAGCAAGTGAACTTGCCACTCCTCTTCCTATCTCTCACCCTCTTGTAAATGTTCGAAAATTTTCGAGTGACAAGATGTCGGGACCCCGAATTTGCAAATCCGGACCCTCTGTGTATTCAGCACTAGTCCAGGAACGCGCTAGTGCACACAGTCTTAACATCGGTATATATCACAATCATACCAAACGATACTATCAAAGTACTTTATTTAAATAATCAAAGGGTTACTCGACCTTATGGCCAAGTTACAAATATATGCCTTGCAAGGCAAAACTTATTAAAAGAGAAATAATAAAGCAATGAAAATCAAATAAACTGTGGCGCCATCCAAGATACCACAGGCAACTGACCGGGCTCGCATCCCTAAGTAGACGGGTCCTCTTGGAACTCCTCCTCCTCCAAAGCGGTGTAGTTTCCTCTTCAACTGGGTATTGTGTTGAGGCAAGGGTGAGTACTTGGTACTCAAAGAAGTCATGCCTGTAATGCAAGCTAATATACTATATGCATGGCTTGGTACAAAGGAATAGCTCAAGGTATATTTGCAGTAAACAGCTTTTGACAAGTAATAAAAGTATATTCGAAAGCATTAGAAATAAGTAAAGCGTAAATAACTTTTCAAGAAGTTGAATAAACATTTTTCCCATCCTAAACCACACCTCCATCATCTTCATTGTTAAACCAACCCAACTTTTCAAATCCAAGTTATTTTGAGAAAATCTAACCCTTGACTGTAATTCCCGAGCATTGTCCAGTACCGTGGACTCGGCTATTCAAATAGATTCTACACTCTGCAGAGGTTATGCACTTTACCCACAAGATACAGTCAAACACCACAAAGGCGAGTTCCCGTAACAAAGCCTTTCGGAAGCCTCAAACAACACAGGTGGTCCTCTCCGGTTCGTGCTCTACACCATCCCTTCCCTTAGCCAAGGCGAAGTATGGGACCAACACACCGTTAGATGGGTATCTGGCCACAGCCACGATACGCTCCCCCTTACAATCACACAAACGGTGTAATTGACACCCTGAGGCTCCACAAGTGAGTCCTTAGCGACTTAGTCAACTAGGGCCATCCCATTCCAGCCATGTGGTTGCAAGTATGACCCAGTTCAAAGGCTTGCAAGGTTAAGTCCTTAGAGTGACCAGGGCAAGACTACCCGAAGAACCAAATCAACATCCCAATGCCACAATCGGCCCACCTGATTACTCTTGCCACATGCCCCTGGCCGAAATCGTTTATCAAACCCCGCTTGATTACCATGCACCACGTGCCATCAACATCACATGATACCTTTCCAAAATAGGTTCAATATATCATTAAGTCAATATTAGCATTTGATTGTCCAAAATCATGTCATGAGCACGTAGTGTGTCTAAGCAAAGGTACTACATCGGTCTAAACCCATGTTGGCAATTTAATAATGTCCAACTAGTAAACCACAACTAGGGTGACAAGGGTCATGGCACATACTTAAATAATCAAGGTGTCATACAATGAAATTGGTATTTATCTAACCCCCATGTTTAAACAAAGTATCTTTCTAATTGATCTAGCATGCAATAGTTTAAATCAAAATAGATTTTCGAAATAGGATCAACATGGTCAAAGCACAACTTGCCTTCAAAGAGTACTTGTTCTTGGTCTTGAGTTGGATCCTGAGTCAATACTTCTCTTCGAATCCTTGGCACTTCAACGTCTACTCGTAAAGCGTGCAAATAGCAAATACACGAATAAACAATAGGCAAAAACATCCCAAAACTCCAAATAAAATCCATAAACAGAGAGAAAATAATTTTATGGATTTTTAGAACCTGGAATCTTCAAATTTGGAGTAAAAAAGCAAAAGTTATGATTTATTAAAGTTTAAATAATCAATTAAATAATATTACAGAGAAAAACTTTAGTCCAAAAATTAAATAAAATTCATATTTGAGTAGATCTGAATTTTATACAAATTTAGAAATTTGAATCACTCAAATCGGAGTTGAAACGCAAAAGTTATAAGCGTTTGAAGTTTGAAACAAAATCTGAAATCTTTAATTCGAATTAATAAATCATTTTCTTTTTCGGAAATTAATTATTGCGTCAGCATGGACACGTGGCAGCCTCTGATTGGGCGGCTGACGTCAGCCGGTCCATGGACGTGGTCCACGGTTTGGCTCGGTCCACCGTGGACTCGGTCCACGACTCCACGTGAGACTAACATGTGGCCACTTTCGGGTAGCGTCATCGCCGACGTCGGCGGGACTCGGCCGCAGTCGGCAGTGGGACCACCGATGGCGTCATGGGTGGCGGCCACGGTGCGATCGGCCGACAGTGAGCCCTCGACACGCGGGCCCAGCGTGTCACACGCACGCTGCTGGCGTGCGTGGCGCGACCGCGTCGGTCCAACTTCCGACACGTGGCGCCAATCTCGCCGTTGATTTGAAATTCAGCGGTCCGCGATTAGATCGGGGTGCTGCGTTGAAACTACTCGATGATCGTGGGGTTCGATTTAGATCGGACGGTCGGATCTAATCTATAATAACACTACTATGGCGCGTGGCGATCGTGGGCGTTGGATCTTGATCCAGCGGTCGGATCTAATCGGGTTTGGAAACACGTGAACTCACCTCAACGCACGATCAAGATCGGACGGCGCAGAGCTCGCGAGTCGATGGCGTGGCGCGGCTGCCGGAGCGGCGGAGCGAGACGACGCGAGCGGCGGCGCCGAGTCGCTCCGGCGAAGTGGGTGGTCTCTTGGTGCGTCTCGGCGGGGACTCGGATCGGCTCCTTCGGCGGAAGGCGACGACGATGGCAGCGGCGAAGGTTGAAGACACCTCCTCCAACTCTGGCGAGCTCACGGGCAAACGGCGGCGCTCAGGCGAGATGGCTCGAGGACACGGTGCACAGATGAGGGCAACCTCGGGCGTGACTGGGCTTAAATAGCCTCGGCGTGTGCGAGGCTAAACCTAGTTTTCCGGCGGCGACGGCGCGGCGAGTCCGGCCGGACTCGGCGGAGATGGACAGCCGCCCACGTGGCACGATCAACGGCCACGATCGCGTGAGCGCGATCGGATCGGCCGGGCTCGGCGATGCGGAAATCTCGGTAGTTGGATCTTGATCCAACGGTTGGGATTGATTAGGTTTTGAGTCGTTTGATCGAGTCAACTGGCTCGGTCGGGTTCGGGTCGGACTCGAACTCGAGTCTGACTCGGGCTCGGTCGGATGAACAGTACAAACCCACTCGCATTTTCCAGCGATTTAATATTTAAAATAATTCCCAGTAATTCATTTAATTCATTAAAAATAGCAAAAGACTCAGAAAATTCTAAAAATTACGAAAATATTTTGGATCATTTTGGACTCAAATAAAATATTTCCAACAAAATTTTATTTGCAAAATTAAATTCTTTAATTATTTCAAAATGGAATAAATTCAAATAAATTCCAAATAAATCCAAATAAATTCCAGAAAATTCCAAAAATTCACCAAAGTGCCAAATCACACATGAATTTAAGAAAAGCAAAATTTTGGGGTGTTACAAACCTCCCCCCCTTAATAGAATCTCGTCCCCGAGATTCAGGGCTTACTAAAGGAATAGGTTTTGGAACTCTTTCTTCAAATCCTCCTTCGCGCTCCCAAGTCGCTTCGCTTTCTTCATGGTTGCTCCACTGAACTCTACAGAAACGGGTTGACTTGTTTCTAGTTTCTCGATCCATTGTGTCTAGAATCCTCACGGGATACTCCTTATAAGTCAAATCCTCTTGCAACTCAATTGACTCTAGCGGTGCCTGTTCTTCAGGAACTCGGAGACACCTCTTTAACTGGGACACATGGAACACGTCATGCACTCCTGTTAACGATTGTGGCAACTCCAGCTGATAAGCAACTTCGCCTCTGCGGCTCAAAATCTTAAATGGTCCAACATAACGGGGTGCAAGTTTCCCTTTGGCATGGAACCTCTTAACTCCCCTGAGAGGCGTAACTCTGAGGTATACAAAGTCTTCTGGTTCAAAACTCAAGTCTCGCGACGATTGTCAAGATAACTCTTTTGTCGTGATTGGGCTATCTTCAACCTTTCCCTAATCATGGCGACCGTTCTTCACCTCTTGAAGAATATCAGGCCCAAAGACACGGCTCACGGTCTCATTCCAATTCAATGGCGTCCGACATGGTCGACCATACAATGCCTCAAAAGGTGACATCTCGTAAACTAGCTTGATAACTATTGTTGTAACTAAACTCGGCATACGGCAAACTCTTATCCCAAGAGGTAGCATATGCCAATGCACAAGCTCTCAACATATCCTCCAGACCTGGTTGACTCTTTCGGTCTATCCATCCGTCTATGGATGATAAGTCATCTTGAAGTTCAAACGGGTTCCCATGGCTTCATGCAACTTATTCCGTAACCTTGAGGTAAATTGGGTACCTTTGTCCGATACAATCCTCTTTGGCACTCCGTGCAAACAGACAATCTCGATCATGTATAATTCGCTAATTTATCTCCCGAGTAAGTGGTCTTCACGAGGATAAAATGGGCTACTTTAGTCAAGCGATCCACTATAACCCATATGGAGTCATAACCTCCTTGAGTCTTGACAAACCGGTAATGAAATCCATTCCGATTTCCTCCCACTTCCACTCGGGTATTTTCAGCGGTTGTAGCAATCCTGCCGGTCTCGATGCATTGCCTTGACTCTCCGGCATACGCCGCACAATGCAACATGCTCGGCAACTTCACGTTTCATACTCGGCCACGAATCTCTCCTTGAGATCCTCGATACATCTTGGCGCTTCCAGGATGAATTGAGTACTTGGAGTCATGGGCTTCTTCCAAAATCAGTTGCTTTAACTCCTTCTTGTTAGGCACACAAATGCGATCCTTCATCCACAACGTGCCTTGCTCATCCAACTTGAAGTCCTCTCGCCTTGCCTTCCTCCTTGATGGACTTAATCCTGCGGATCTTGTCATCATCCTTATGTCCTTCTCGGATTTGATCCTCTAAGGTAGGCTTTACTTCTAATGTGGCCAAGAATCCCTAGGTACTACCTCAATCTTCATTTTCTGAAAATCCTCACATAACTCATCCCGACTTGTGGCTAGCAACGTACTCACGGTATGGCTTTTCCGACTCAAAGCATCGGCTACTACGTTGGCCTTCAGGATGGTAATAGATTCCAACATTATAGTCTTTGATCAACTCTAACCATCTCCTCTACCTCATATTCAGATCCGATCGGGTGAATATGTACTTAAGGCTCTTATGATCCGTATATACTTCACATCTGTTTCCAATCGATAGTGACGCCATATCTTCAAGGCATGCACTACGGCTAGCCTAACTCTAGGTCATGTGTCGGATAATTTTCCTCATGCGGCCTCAATCGCTTTGATGCATAAGCGGCGACCTTTCCATTCTGCATCGACACATCCAAGTCCTTGGCGCGATGCGTCACAATAAATATCAAAGCTTTGAGCAACATCAGGTAGAACTAACACCGTCTTGATGTCAATCGCTTCTTCAGCTCCCAAATCCTTTCTCACATTCTCAAGCGCCCATGCAAACTTCTTTTCCTTCTTCAGCAATTGCGTAAGAGGTTTTGCAATTGTCGAAAAGCCTTCAATGAAACGGGCGGTAGTATCCTGCCATTCCAAGGAAACTCCGATCTGGGTCACGCTTTTGGTCGCTCCCAATGTAACACGGCTTCTACTTTGCTTGGATCTACGGCGACTCTTCTGCGGTCATTACATGTCCAAGAAACTCCACCTTGTCCTTCCAAAAATCACACTTCTTGAACTTGGCGAAAAGTTCTTTGTTCCTCGGCTTTTCCAAAACTCGCCTTAAGTGTTCGGCATGTTCATCCTCCGCTTTGGAGTAGATTAGGATATCATCTATGAACACGACGACAAACTTGTCCAAATATTCCATGAACACCTTATTCATCATATTCATGAAATAAGCCGGCGCATTAAATCGACCCAAAGGACATAATCAGTAAACTCGTGAATGTCCATATCTTAACGAGAATGCGATCTTGAATATCTTCGATCGGATCTTCAATCGATGGTATCCCGATCTCAGATCAATCTTGGAGAAAACTCGGCTCCTCTTAACTGATCAAACAAATCATCAATCCTGGTAGCGGATACTTATTCTTCACGGTGACTCCATTGAGTGCACGGTAGTCAATGCACATCCCGAAACTCCCGTCCCTTCTTCTTGACAAACAAAACGGTGCTCCCACGGCGACTAACTCGGCCTCGATAAATCCTTTCTCCATTAACTCTTCTATTTGTTTCTTCATTTCTACCAACTCCTCGGTGGACATCCGATAGGGTCTCTTTGCTATCGGTCTTTGTGCAGTACAAGCTCTATCACAAACTCTATATCCCTCGTCAAGCGGCATACCGTAGATCTTGGGAAAAACATCGGGTACTCATTCACTCTTGAGACATCCTCTATGCTGATTGCCTTGGTACTGTTAACCATCAACTGCCCATCTCTAACTGCAGTGGCTTGAAATTCCACTTTCTTCCCACACGGGCTCTCAACTGAGATAGTCCTTCGTCCGCAATCCAATACGGCCTTGTGCTTGGATAACCAATCCATTCCCAATATGACGTCTAAGGTCTGGGTTTCCAAAATTATAAGGTTTGCTAGGAACTCTATTCCACCTATTAGTATTCTCACCCCAGAACATCCTACTTTCGTTCGGAGTTCGGAACCAGGGGTTTGAACCAAAAGCATGCACTTAAGTCTTGCAATCCTCAAATCGTTTCTAGTAGCAAAGCCTTGCGAAACAAACGAATGCGAAGCTCGAGTCAAACAAAGCTGTGCAGTCTTGAGTTAACAAGTAACTTACCCAAGACGACGTCAGTAGCATTCGCAGTGCATCTGCGGTGACATGGTTGACTCGGCCTCTCACCACGGCCTGCAGGGTGTGGCTCTGATCTTGGCGTCCCTAGCTGGGGTGGTTCCTAGATTGAAGCGAACTGGGTCACTCTGCTGTCTTCTTTGGACAAGCTGTTGGCAAAGTGTCCTGGCTCGTTGCGATTGTAGCCGCGTCTCACTGTTCCTTCTGATTTGCTGGGGTAGCGTTTCTAGCGAAGTGGGTGCGATAGTTACGATTGGCAGGTCTTGGTCTTTGGGGATGGTGTCCTTGTTGCATTCGTGGTTGGAATCAAGAATTGATTTGGTGCAACTCTCAGGGCCATGCGTTCCTGGCGTGATCCTTCTTTGTTGCATCCTGCGCTTCTGTTCTCATCCAGTTCCTTGCGCTTGTCCTCAAGAATAAGCGCCTTATTCACCAATTCTTGGAAATCTGGAAAGGTGTGGGTGATCAACCCTACTTGCAATCCCGAGTTAAGTCCCTTCATAAAACGAGATCGCCTGGATTTATCTGTCGCTACATCCTCAAAGCGTAGCGTGCTAGCTGTGTGAACTTGTTCGGGTAGTCGGCCATCGGCCGATTACCTTGCTTGATGCTCAACTCCTCCTTCTTAAGGTCCATGATTCCTTCAGGCACGTGATCTTGTCGGAATGCTGTGTGAACTCTTCCCAAGTGATATCTTGAGGGTTTTCTTGCGTGGGCACGAAGTTCTCCCACCATTCGCTGTTCCTTCCGGTGATGAGAAGCGTAGAGTACCTTCTCATTTCCTATGCATTGAGCTATGTGTAGCTTCCTCTCGATTGATCTTAACCAATCATCGGCCTCCAATGGATTGGCATTCCCAGAGAAAGTGGGTGGGTGAGTTCTCATGAACTCTGATAGTCTTGTATTCTGGCGTGGTCCCTGATTAACTTGATTAGCAGTGGCCTGAGCAGTGACGTGCTGCATTTGTTGCATCATAGCATGCATCAACTGAGTCTGAGCAGCAAGAAAGGCTCCAAAATTCTGCATATCAACTGGCGGTGCTGGTGCTCCATCATTGGGGCTTTCTGCTGGGCGAGATCCTCTCCCATTGCTTCCAAAGTTTCCACGGGTGTTCACCATCTGTCGATTTGCTCTAGGTTTAGAGATGAGAGGGAAACAAGAATAGACAAGTAATATGGAACTTATGCGGCGAAAGGGTGTAACTTTTAAGGTCCATCTTTATTATTAATAACTTGGTATGGTTGCTTACAATGCCTAAGGGCCTTGCAACACATAATGCACACTCAAAGAAACAATGAAAATCCAAATCGAACTAACTCTGAGTCTAACGCCTAAAGGGTGACTCTTTATTCTATGACGCGACTCGGCGAAGGAGTCTCACTATAGAACCTATGTTCACTCATCGAGAAAACCTCCACGGCCTGGATGCGGGTCTTTGCGGCATAGGCGCGAAACGATTGCCATGTCCAAAGAATCGTGTCCTCTGTGGTAGTCGAAGAAGCAGTGTCCTCATCGAGATCCGACTCCTCCGGATCGGCTCATGTAGCTCGAGTAATCGCTCGGGTCCGGTCCGTACAAAGTCATCTCCAACTCTCCAATCCTGCGTAGAAGGTGGGACATACTATTGAGCTTCCCGCAATCTGATCATCTCTCACGAGATCTCCTTGCGGGCCTTCTGTAGCTCCTTGCTTGTATTATCTAGTACATCCTCCTGGGCGACAACAAATCGTGCCAACTGTGTAACCGTGGCATCCTCATCCTGAATCGCCTTCGGGTCAAGAAGGTTATCGCTGCGCGGATGATAACGGAACACCGTGCTCTCCAATTCTCTGGCGTAGATACGGGTAATGTGCCGCATTGCTCGTCGTGATACTTCTTGGATACCCATCTGCATTGTAGATCTCCTGGCAGTGCAGTGTATCGGGCGATTGCCTGGGCCCTTTTTCCTAGCAGGTACCTCAATCTTCACGTCACAAGCCTTGATCAATCCCGCTTGTCTGATCACTTCCACTTGGTATTGGGGCTTCTCAAAATCTCCGAGAGTTTGTAGCATATGCCAAAGTTCCGCGGCGTGACCAACTCCCAGATCAACGTAGTTGAACTCTTCCTCCATCTGTCACAAGAGTGCTTTACGTAAGAACTCGGAATTTTTAAATTGTGACAAGGTAAGGGAGAATTTCAGCAAGAGACAAGAAAAGAGAGAAGGGGATAAGTCGAGATGTCATTTCTTATTTTGACAAATTTTTAGCTTTAGAAAATAGGTTTTATCCTCACTACGACCATTCTAGCTAGGGTTGAGCCTACAGTCAAGTATGGCTCTGATACCACCTCTGTCGGGACCCCGAATTTGCAAATCCGGACCCTCTGTGTATTCAGCACTAGTCCAGGAACACGCTAGTGCACACAGTCTTAACATCGGTATATATCACAATCATACCAAACGATACTATCAAAGTACTTTATTTAAATAATCAAAGGGTTACTCGACCTTATGGCCAAGTTACAAATATATGCCTTGCAAGGCAAAACTTATTAAAAGAGAAAGATAATAGCGGCGGAAAATCAAATAAACTTCGTGGCGCCATCCGTATACCACAGTAACCGATCGGGCTCGCTTCCCCTAAGTAGACGGATCCTCTTGGAACTCCTCCTCCAAAGCTGGTGTAGTTTCCTCTTCAACTGTATTGTGTTGAGGCAAGGGTGAGTACATGGTACTCGCAAGTCATGCACAGAATGCAAGCTAATATACTATAGGCCTGGCTTGGTACAAAGTACTAGCTCTAGGTATATGTGCAGTAAACAGCATTTGACAAGTAATATAAGTAGATTCGAAAGCAGTAGAAATAAGTAAAGCATAAATAACTTTTCAAGAAGTTTAATAAACATTTTTCCCCATCCTAAACCACATTTCCATCATTATTAAACCAACCCAACTTTTCAGACCAAAGTTATTTTGAGAAAATCTAACCCTTGACTGTAATTCCCGAGCATTGTCCAGTACCGTGGACTCGGCTATTCAAATAGATTCTACACTCTGCAGAGGTTATGCACTTTACCCACAAGATACAGTCAAACACCACAAAGGCGAGTTCCCGTAACAAAGCCTTTCGGAAGCCTCAAACAACACAGGTGGTCCTCTCCGGTTCGTGCTCTACACCATCCCTTCCCTTAGCCAAGGCGAAGTCTGGGACCAATCACACCGTTAGATGGGTATCGGCCACAGCCCACGATCACGCCCCTTACAATCACACAAAGGGTGTAATTGACACCACGAGGCTCCACAAGTGAGTTATTAGCAACTTAGTCAACTAGGTCCATCCCATTCGACCATGTGGTTGCACGTTAGACCAGTTCAAAGGCTTGCAAGGTTAAGTCCTTAGAGTGACCAGGGCAAGACTACCCGAAGAACCAAATCAACACTCCCAATGCCACCTGGCCCACGATTACTCTTGCCACATGCCCTGGCCGAAAATCGTTTATCAAACCCCGCTTGATTACCATGCACCACGTGCCATCAACATCACATGATACCTTTCCAAAACAGGTTCAATATATCATTAAGTCAATATTAGCATTTGATTATCCAAAATCATGTTATGAGCACGAAAGGTGTCTAAGCAGGTACTACGTCGGTCTAAACCCATGTTGGCAATTTAATAATGTCCAACTAGTAATCCACAACTAGGGTGACAAGGGATCATGGCACATACTTAAATAATCAAGGTGTCATACAAAGAATTGGCATTTATCTAACCCCCATGTTTAAACAAAGTATCTTTCTAATTGATCTAGCATGCAATAAGTTAAATCAAAATAGATTTTCAAAATAGGATCAACATGGTCAAAGCACAACTTGCCTTCAAAAAGTACTTGTTCTTGGTCTTGAGTTGGATCTGAGTCAATACTTCTCCTTGAATCCTTCGGCACTTCAACGTCTACTCGTAAAGCGTGCAAATAGCAAATACACGAATAAACAATAGGCAAAAACATCCAAACATCCAAATAAAATCCATAAACAGAGAGAACATAATTTTATGAGTTTTTAGAAACTGGAATCGTTCAAATTTGGAGTTAAAATGCAAAAGTTATGATTATTTAAAGTTTAAATAATCAATTAAATAATTTTACAGAGAAAAACTTTAGTCCAAAAATTAAATAAAATTCATATTTGGGTAGATCTCAATTTTATACAAATTTAGAAATTTGAATCACTCAAATCGGAGTTGAAACGCAAAAGTTATAAGCGTTTGAAGTTTGAAACAAAATCAAATCATTATTTCGAATTAATAAATCATTTTCTTTTCGGAAATTAATTATTGCGTCGGCATGGACACGTGGCAGCCTCGATTGGGCGGCCGACGTCACCGGTCCATGGACGTGGTCCACGGTTTGGCTCGGTCCACCGTGGACGGTCCATGACTCCACGTGAGGCGACATGTGGGACCACTCGGGTAGCGTCATCGGCGTCGGCGTCGGGGGCTCGGCCCGCAGTGGCGGCAGTGGGACCCGATGGCGTCATGGGTGGCGTCACGGTGCGATCGGCCGACAGTGAGCCTCGACACGCGGGCCCGGCGTGTCGGCGTCCTGCCTGCCAGCGTGGTGGCGACGCGGCGGTCCAACTTCCCGACACATGGCGCCAATCTCGGCGTTGATTTGAAATTCAACGGCGCGATTAGATCCAGGTGCTGCGTTGAAACTACTCGATGATCGTGGGCGTTCGATCTAGATCGGACGGTCGGATCTAATCCTATAATAACACTACTATGGCGCGTGGCGATCGTGGCGTTGGATCTTGATCCAGCGGTCGGATCTAATCGGGTTTGGAAACACGTGAACTCACCTCAACCGCACGATCAAGATCGGACGGCGCCTGAGAGCTCGCGAGGTCGATGGCGCGGCGGAGCTGCAGCAGCCGGAGAGCGGAGCGGCAGACGACGAGCGGCGCGCCGAGTCGCTCGGCGAAGTGGGTGGTCTCTTGAGTGCGTCTCGGCGGGGACTCGGATTCGGGCTCCTTCGGCGGAAGACGACGGACGGCCCGGGCGCGCAAACCGCGGCGGACACCTCCTCCAACTACGGCGAGCTAAATGCGGGCAAACGGCGACGGTTTCCAGGCGAGATGGCTCGAGGACACGGTGCGCATGAGATGAGGGCGAACCTCGGGCGTGACCAGGGCTTAAATAGCCTCGGCGTCCGTGCGAGGCGGAAACCCTAGTTTTCCACGGCGGGCGGCGGCGCGGAGTCGGCTCGGACTCGGCGGAGACGACGACGGCCCGTCCCACGTGGCACGATCAACGGCCACGATCGCGTGGCGCGATCGGATCCGGCCGGATTCGGCCGAAGCGACGCGGAAATCTCGGCCGTTGGATCTTGATCCAATGGTTGGGATCGATTAGGTTTTGATTTGGTTTGATCGAGTCACGCTCGGGTTCGGTCGGACTCGAACTCGAGTCCGACTCGGCTCGATCGGATGAAACGATACAAACCGAGTTGAATTTTCCAGCGATTTAATAATTAAAATAATTCCCGATAATTCATTTAATTCATTAAAAATAGCAAAAGACTCGAGAAAAATTCGAGAAAAATTACGGAAAATACTTTGGAACATTTTGGACTCAAATAAAATATTTCCAACAAAATTTTATTTGCAAAATTAAATTCTTTAATTATTTCAAAATGGAATAAATTCAAATAAATTCCAAATAAATCCAAACAAATTCCAGAAAATTCCAAAAATTCACTAAAGTGCCAAATCACACATGAATTTAAGAAAAGCAAAATTTTGGGGTGTCACAATACCGGAGAAGTCATCGCCACCCTTCACCTTCTCTTGTGGATCATCCTCGTCCTTGTCGCTCCATGTCTCCGTGTCGGAGAGGTCAAGGTCGTCGAGCGTGGCGAGTACACGATGAAAGAGCTTCTTGCCCTTGGTGAACTTGCGGTGTTTCTTCTCTTGGGCCGGCTCGCGAGCTGGAGGCTTCTTGTTGCGGTTCTTGTTGATGTAGTCGTTCTTGCCCGCATCGCCTTGTTCATTATTGCCCTTCTCCAGCTTGGGGCAGTTTGCCCGAATGTGGTTGGGGCCACCACACTCAAAGCAAGTGAACTTGCCACTCCTCTTCCTATCTCTCACCCTCTTGTAAATGTTCGAAAATTTTCGAGTGACAAGAGCAAGCTCGTCTTCTGGAAATTGTTCCATAACGTCATCGCTTACATCGCAAAGAGCGGGGAGAGAAAAACCAGAAGAGAAGTCAAGAGGGGGTCTAGAAGAGGAAGACCCAATGGGATCGGTAACCAATGCCATCGTTTGGGACTTCGTCCTGCGAGCGACGATGTCGGGCTCATGAGTCTTGAGGCGGGAATACAACCCGTCAAGAGTCAAGGTTGACAAGTCTGTATGGTCCGTGATGGTGGTTACCTTCATCTCCCAAATCCTCAGATCATGTGCTCGAAGAAAATGCCTCGCATTCTCCGAATCAGTGTATGAACAACCCACTGACCGAAGATTGCTGAGAATCTTTGGAAAACGAGCAAAGCACTCATCAAGTCTCTCACCAGCGTGCTGCTCAAACTTGTCGTAGTCACGCTTAAATTGATCCTGTCTCACGGACTTGATCTGAGTGGTGCCCTCATGGTAAGCATTGAGGGCCACCCAGATCTCATGAGTCGATCGTAGGTGAGAGACGCGATCATACTCACTGTGGCTAAGTACCTGTATGAGGAGGTTCTTGGCCTTAGCGTTTGCCTCAACGTCAGCCATGTTTGCGGTGTTGACGTTCTCATCGGCCGGAACCTCATACGGGTGCTTCACCTTCTGCCATAAAGAAAAGTCCTGGGCAGTGATGTATGTCTCCATCCGAACCTTCCAGAATGGATAATCAACTCCAGCAATAATTGGAGGCTTAGTTAAGTACTTGTCTGTCGCCATGGCTCTTGAGACCGGTCAAGATCTAGAAAAGAGCAAAACCGGCTCTGATACCAATTGAAAGACCGAGATGGCGATCAGAGGGGGGGTGAATGATCCCAAATAAAATTATCCCCTACTCAACATACTCCAAACAATCCTGCAAAGAAACTCGGTGCTCCTCAAAATCGCAAAACCCGCAAAATCGGGAACGACTAGACAACTATGTGTATCCCTAGCTTACATGGATGAGAACCATGAATCATGTGAGGGATTTTTAAATCACAATCCTGGTTGTCAAGTGTCCAAAGAAAAGAGGGATCAATTCAAATACTTCTTTTCTAAAAGAGATCAAGCCAAAATACAAAAGCCTTTTTTAGAAAAGCAAAAGCAGATTTTTCAGGAATTGTCCTCACTTAGATCAAGCGGATGGTGGACTTCTGTTACTCCAAAAGTTTTGGGAATTTTTCAACCTGTGAGCAGATGAGTCTTGAAGCACTCTGCCAAAAATCACCACAAAAATCCTTCTACAAAAATCAAGAAAAATCAAGAACTACGAACAATCAGGATCTTCAATCAGGAAATTTGGGGCTTGGTTTTCACCTCACAGCTCCCAAACGGTGCACCCAGTGGACTCCAAACTTTTTCCACAGATGGATATATGAGTCAAGAACCTTCTCCAACAAGAATAATTCAAAAAGGATTTTTCAAGATTTTTCTAAAAATTGAAGACTGACTGCTGCGCGAAGAACAAGTTCAGGACAGATTTGCAATCTTGATAGAAACTTGATCTCTAGTCTATCCTAGGGTGCAAAAAAGATGTAAAACCAAATGAGCACCCTCAAGACATCCATGATCAACAGCATTTAGAAGGAGAGGAGCAAATCCAAATTGCGACAAAGTAAATTGTGAGAATTTACATGCGGGAAAGTAAATGCTAAATTTAAACTGCGTAAAGTAAAGACATAATGTAAATGCAGAATTTAAATTCACAAGAATGTAAAGAAAATCTTTGTATTTTCTGGTTGGAAGGTTTACAAAGCCTCACTTCATGTGGGCAAAGCTCAAAGGAGCAACTCAAACCTTCTAGTGAGGGAGGGCACCCCTCCCCCTCTATTTATACTACTCTAGGGCCACCTACCACCCTTGGATGAGTCCCAAATCCTAGGGCACTTGTCGGAACCCGAATCTGCAAATCCGGACCCTCTGTGTATTCTGTACTAGTCCAGGATCACGCTAGTACACACAATTAAACAGGGTTGAATATCACATCCATACACAGCGGAAATAATAATAAAGTACTTCAAACATTAAATAAACTGGTTACAAGACCTTAAGGTCACCTTACAAATAGTCTGCCATGCAGGGCTCACAATAACAAACGTAAATAATCAGCAGCGGAACGAAGAACGTCGGTGACCCCCATCAACCTGCCACAGGCAACTGACAAGGTTCAACTCCTAGATAACTGCCTCCTTGCGGAACTTCTCCTTCGAAGTTGAAGTCTTCTCGTCAACTGATGATTGTGTTGGAAGCAAGGGTGAGTATACAACATACTCAGCAAGTCATGCACAGGGGTGCAATCCTATTACTATATGCATGGCTTCTTCCAAAGAGATGGCTTAAGTGGTTGTTTTGAATCAAACATCATTTTGCTTTGATTAAATAATCTTAATAGATTCACAAGCGGTAAAACCATATTATATAGTAAGTTATCAATCTCTTTTCAAGCAGTTTGGCACAAAGCCCTATATCACTTTGGCAATTATCTCTGGCATACAGCCACCCATTCCCACATTTTGATTTTATAAAATCTAACCCTTAACTGTAATCCCCGAGCTTTGTCCAGTACCGTGGATTCGGCTATTCGAATAGTTTTGACACACTCTGCAGAGGTTGTACACTTTACCCACATGATACAGTCGCACACCGCAAAGGCAATTGACCGTAACAAAGTTTTTCAGAAACTTCCATCTACACCTATGACTCTCTCCGGTGTTGCCTTCACTATCACTTCCCCCACGAAGGATCGAAGTGTAGGACCGACAAACACCATTGGATAGGGTACCAAGCCATAGCCTGCACGCTCCGCACGCTGATTACCCGGTGTAACTGTCACCCTAAGGTATCAAAGGTAAGACTTCAGAATCCTACTAAACTAAGACCGTCCCACTCCAGCCATGTGGTTGTACGAAAGGCCTAGTTCAAAGGCTTGCAAGGTTAAGTCCTTAACTGTCCAGGGCAAGACATCCTTCTCACAAACCCTGACCCAAATCTTCTCACATCACTCATCCCATTGCTGCAAAGGCTGTTATCTCAAAATCTGTGACATAAACGCCCACCTGGCATAAAGCCTCATACCACTTGCCCCAGACTAAATCTTTTCCCACCCCTGTTCCATTATTGTGCAACACATGCCAATAATAATATCAGTTACCATGTAGAACCACAAAGGTACCTACACTTCACATCATCACGTGACAAGATCACACTTAACTTCCAAAATCATTCCATTTGTCATTAGTCAATATTATTTTGCTATTTGAAATATATTTCGTGCAAGCATAGCTAAGCAACTAGTCATGGTCTAGTCTCCCGTGTTGGCACAATCATATCATCCAACAATTTAATCCCAACTTTAGGTGACAATGGAATATATGGCATACAAATATTATTAACAAGGATGGAATTAACAATTAGGTGGATTAACTAGATATCCCAAATTAAACTATTCATTTTAATCAACATAACATGCATAATTTAAAACAAAATACATTTTCAAAAGCTAGGAACAATATGGTCAAAGCATAACTTGCCTTCGTAAAGCAGCGAGTCTTGGTCTGAAGCTTGATCTTCGAAATCCGTGTCCTCACACATCTCGACGTCTACGTGTAACATATAAAGAACCAGATAAACACGCAAAACAACATACAAACACACATTCGAAAACAATGCTATAAATCAAACTAGCTTAAAACCCCTATGCAAATTTCTAACTAATTATTTTAACATTTTCTAAAATTTATAAAATTTATTTTGAAATTTTTGGACGTATAGTTTAAGAGCTACAAAATTCATAAGTTTGGACTTTCCGCAAATAATTTAACAGTATATATTTAATTATAAAATTTCATTAAAATTACTGTAGAATGGTATTAATTTTTAGTAATTAAAAAAACTTGTCGCAAGTGATTTGGACTTAAAACGAATTTGTAGCGAAAAAGACAAAATTCACAATTCCTGGAAATTAACACGTACAAACTAACTTCTAGTTTCCATTGCATGGCACTGTTCACAGCATATTCATGTATCCTTGTATTCGGTTAGCTACGTGAGAAAAAACCAAATGAAAGTTTTACAACACATATGTATTCACATGTACTGCATGCCTAATTTTTTTTTGTACACATGCATGCGGTTGCCTAATATATACGTATATACACACTAGCATATATATGTAGAACACACACACATCTAACATATATAAAATTAACACATAAATACGTACTAACATGTATGTACATGCATAAATACACGTGGCGAGATTAACTGATCGAGATAAACAGAGCGCGTGAAGGAGGGATGAGAGATACCGATTGGCTCAGGCGGTAGCGCAGACCGTTGACGCAGAAGAAGGGTTTAGAAGGCGAGGCCGGAGAGTGCGCCGGCGGCGATGGCGTAAACAGTGGCGGCAACGACGGCGGCGGCGACGACGGCAGCGGCGGCAATGCGACGGCGACGTCAGCGGCGATGGCGGCGATGGCGGTGGCAACGCGGCGACGGCGACGGCGACGACGACGGAGGCGGCGGTGACCAACGGCGGCGACGACGGTGGTGGCGACGACGGCGAGATGACAGCAGCGACCAAGTCGGGAAGGATGGCAGGGAGGCGTGGATGTACAGAAGAGGTACTTGAGCTTGGGATGGTGCAAAATAAAATGATGTGAGGAAATGGCTGGAATGAACAATGGAGATGGCAGTGTGAGTAGAAATGCTTTGAGTAAAATGGGTATGAACTAGTAACGCCAGGAGGCCATGCAATGGAAAAGGTAACGTTGTAAAAGGAGAGCTAGACCAGGCTTTCAGTGCCATGCGTCCATACCAACATGTAGTAACGGCTGCAAGCATGATTAGAGAAATGGATGGAATAGAAACGGTTTGCCTTCATGCATGTAGGAAAGGGATGAAATGAATTTCCATTTCCTTGGGCAATCAAGTCCCTAATTCATGCATTGGAAACAGCATGCAAGGAACGTCGTGGAGAGTAAACGACTGGAAGGTGGGAACGTTCAGATTCAAGCATAAAGGAATATAGCTTACACGTGAGTACCAGCACATATACATATATACGCACAAGCGTTTGCAAAACGTGTTTAGAATAAAATAGCAGGAGGGTTCCAAAAATCCTGAAAAATTCCTCTAAAATACTGGGAACTATTTGAAACCTAACGAAGTTGGTTTCGTGATTTTTTGACGTATAGATTTTTTCGTTAAAAATCTTTTAGTGAATCAGACACCTGTACAGATTTCGGTAAAATCAACGATTTACGTTATATAACATGTTTTTCGAAAATATTTGCAGAGAACACCCTCGTCTACCCATTATCTTAATTATAAACACAATTTTTAGATTTTATGCTTATTCGGAAATGCAGGATCTTTATTTAACGTGATTAGTTCAATAAACTAGAATCTGAATTACTCGCGAGGCTTCCAAGTAAGATTTGGAAAATTACAAAATAATCCCAGAAACACACTAAATATATTAAAAGAAAATTTTGGGATGTTACATCACTCCACCAAGGGCTAGGATTAACCCACTCATTTCACCCCACACATAGGCTTTACATGGGCCACATTGGCCATACATGGGTTTTAAACAAAACCCGGTCAACCCGATGCAACGGGCCTTCATCCGCTGGACTTGACCGCTCAGTTTCCGCCTCTTCGAGCCTCCAACCCGAACCGGAAACCTTGAGCCACCTCAAGTCCATTTCCATGACATCCAAGTGATCCTGGTTTGAGCCCAACCATCTCGTCGACATCCTCGACCGCTCCGGACCTCAGTTCTCCCAACCTAGTCCCGGTACTCACCAACGACCATAGCTGCCTTAAGAACCTGTACCACAAGGACCAAACCATTTTGCACATTCCATAATACACTTACCTTTTTATTCCTACATGTTAGTCCACAATTATCATAAATTCAAACATGCAATACAGAGTCAAATCAAACTCAAACTTGAGCACACCTTGCTCAAATAAAGTCAAATACTGATCATAAATATGGATGGACCTCCACATGGTCCTTCACCATGTAACCTGCCCCCTCCATCTATATAAAGGGAGGCAGGACCCTCAGGGAAGGGGATGGCTGTTTACGAACATAGACAGTTCTCAGGGCCATTTCTCAGCCTTCGCTTGTAACACCGTGCAGTCATCTGCACCCAAAGCAATACAAATCCACCACACGAACTGGAGTAGGGACATTCGGCCCAAACCAGTATACTTCTTGGGCTCCCTGAGTCAGACCATTCAAGGAGAGGGAGCGCGCGACCCCTAGACTAAAATTCATTGCCGGTATTCGAAACACTGACAACAGGGCATACCCGTTGTATCGGGTTGCTTGGTCCCAACGCCTCGGTGAAGGGAGCACCCTCGAATGACACCACTCCCCCGGTTCGTCCATACTACTCGTGCTACCAACATGCAAGGTTTCAACTCCCGCTAGTTTACTAAGTCAAGGCTACCCCATAACTAGCACATGTGGTTTTACCGTTTGACTCAGTTGATAGCATCAAGTTTGGTCCTTAGGTTGACTCAGGTGAGGATCTTGCCCTAACTATGTGCAACTGCAACTCATGCATGAAATAATACCTTCCCTAGTACTGTACAAGTTTGGGCCCCCGGATCGGCTATCCGGAATCCCCTATGTATTTCTATACTAGTCCCAGATCAGTAGCTAGTACTCACAGTAAAACAGTGATGAATCAACAACCATATCACGATTACATATAACCAAAATAATAATAACACCAAATAAAAGCAGAGACTTTATGGTCGAGGTTTACCATTACGGCCTTAACAGGTTGAACAACTTGAACAACCGCAACGGAAGAATATAACAACAAGTGGTGACCCATCCATATGCCCACAAGCAATCGAGTGGGGCACGCATCCTAGTCCTTGGAATCTCCTTTGACAGCTTCCTTCACTTTTGAGATATGTTTAGAATGTAGCATGTGAGTACATAAAGTACTCAGCAAGTCTGGGAAAAATGCATAATGCAGGGCTATCCAAGGATGGCTTAATATGGTTCTTTTACGCAAGGCAACACTTTCAAAAACTTTACATGTAATATTTTTCACAAAGCCATTTTCACAATTATTTGTACATTTGCAATTATTTATAACTTCTAGTGAAGGTTATGGCCACCAATCACTAGTACACAGGCTCTATCCGCCACAACTCAAAAAGATCAGGATTCAATCCCTCCACATGGCTCTTTCTGCCATGATCCATAAAACAGGTTCAATCCACCTACCTGGCTCTAGCCGCCAGAAGCACACCCAAGAGTTCTAACCACTCCCGGATCCCAAATTATCAGTTTTTAAAACAAATAAATAAAGGCTACCAGTATGAAAGCATTCTTCGCTTTGCCCTTGACCGTAGGCACGGCTATTCGAATAGTTTTAACTCTGCAGAGGTGTACAGCTTTACCCACAAGACATGATATTCCCTTGACGCCAAGCTATTAGCACACTTCCTTAGGTGTGCTAGCATAGATATCATGACAAGGTCTTTACAATGTATACGCCTAACCCGACCCACCCGCTGAGGTTTCACCGCTGTTAGGGTTCTATCCACCCAGTACAGAAGCTCCCTCTTGCGCCGTGTGAGAAAAACAGTCTTGCCTCTATCCGGAACTCACATTCCACCATCTGGTGAGTCAAAATTAGGTTTCTACAAATTATTCAGCCAGGTCGTACCATTATAGACATGTGGTTGTACGGTAATGCTTAGAATGGAGACAGTCAAAAGCGTCGGTCCTTAATTGACTTGGGGCGGTACTTGCACAAACCAGGACCAGCGCTCTATCCGCACCCGCCAGACAGACCATTCCACCCAAGTCCAAACCATTTTCATTTTTGTTTTTATTTTGTAAACCAATGGCAATACCTTTGCCTATAATTTCCAACACAAGTTTCCAAGAGTTATAAGAAATTCCCACCCATAGGTGCATACTGACCGATTGCGAGCCTAAGCATTTCTACCGTACTATTCTATTCCACCAATAGTTTATTTCATAAAACTACAAGTCTCATGGTTTGATTACAATCCTTATAATCAATTTTGTAATTTCCAATAATCTTTAAATTGCCATAATTTTACAATCGTATGAATAATCCAATTCGATATAGTATCCAACAAGTAGTAAGTATATCATGGTACTATCATGATTCCAAAATCATATTAAACCACAATCATGTTTGTATATGAAATATTTCCCTTGAACTATAACTTGTATTATTGATTTATCTATCATTCATACGGCGATCAATCTTATCATCTGCTAAGAATATTTCACCAAATCCTCTACTAAACCACCGAGAATACTTCACAATATCATCTCTAGTCATCTAGAATACAATCCACCGATAATACTTCATAATATCATATATTTAATCCTTCACATTATCACCTCTAAATCATCCACTTTAATCCACCAAGAATACGTAATATTATCAGTTACTAAACCACCAAATATTCCAGATTATTCACAATTCTCCATAAATGATTATCACATATTTATATTTCCATAATCATCTATTTCTTAAACAGTCCATTAATAATAATTCCCAACAAACACTAATAATCCAACTAACTCTGATTCTCATTTGATACTATTTTATCAACCCAAGGAATCCAATTCAACATATTATCTACTTGCATTGCAGTGATCTATTTAATCCATCACGAATACTTCACAATACCATGCATCTTCCAATTTCCCCCAATCCATACTAACTTTATTGTGAACTACTATCACTATCCAACTCCTCAATGTTTCAATGATCACCATTCATAGATCCATTTCATATTAACAACCCCTACATCATCACTAATATTCATCTAACTCCAATTTACATTCCATACTATTTGTTCCACTCAAAATGTCTTCTAAATAGTCATTCCCCTAATCAAAGAATATTTTCCCAAAAATATTTATTATGGTGAGTTACTGTACTAGGGCGACAAAGGATCATGGATAACAATATCAAGGAGGTATGAACAACAGGTATAACTAATAGCCTAACGTCAACATCATCCTTTTATATAAATAGCAATGCAATTGGTAAAACATTATAAAACATTTATAAATTATGGGTTCAACATGCATCAAGGAGACTTTCCTTCGATCACGGCGGGAGTCTCAACGTTTTGCGGTTCGGCGACGGCATCGACGGCTCCGGCGAGTTCTTCGGCTACGCGCAAAACGGTACAACCAAATAAATAAATAAAATAAAATAAAATCTAAAAATTATTAAAGTTATATTGGCAGAAAGGTCTTGATTTTAGCTGAATTTAGAAATTTTAACGGAGTGATTCGGAGTTACGACGAAAGAGAACGAGCGTTTCAAACCTACCGCTGGACTAGGAGAAGAAATGGCTGTCGGCGGAGATCTAGCAATCAAATTTAAAATCTAATTTTACTGGAGGTAGAGGACACCAAGAGGGAGCTCCAGTAAAAATTTGAGGCCAAACGGAGGTCGAGAGTGACCGGGAGAGCTCACCCAAAGTTTGGAAAGAATGGCTTCTATAAGGAGATCCGTACATCGGATTGGAGAAATTCCAATTGGGTTGTGTGGGGAATGATGAGTATTCTGGGGTTGATCGGACCAGCGGATCGTAGGAAAATGCTCGCCGAAGTTATGTTTGGAGGCGCGCGCGGCGCGACGACGCACGGCGTGGTGGCACAGGGGACCAGCCGAAGAGCGCGCAAGCATGGCGCCGGCAAGGAGAAGCGAACCGGCCAGTCGGCCGGGGCCGGGGAAGGCCGAGGTGGCGATGCCACGGAAAGTGGCGGTGACCAGGAGCGGCGCTCGGCGCTAGGCCGGTGGCGGTGCAGCCGGCGGCGGCCGAGGGGTGGGGAAGGTGCGGCGCGGCATGGGGGGGTCGCGCACGGCGGTTTGGCCGGAGCATGGACAGAGATGACGGCGCACGGCGGATGCCGGCGGCGGCCGGATGGCATAGGATTTGGGGAAACGACCAAAACAATGAAATTTTGCGAAATTAAAAGGAGCACCGCATAGAACGCGATGAGACGAATCCAACGGTATGCCCATATTTTGGAGGGACTCACCGGAGACGAAGAAATCGGCGACGAACGAAGCTCTCACCGACAATGTTCAAACGCAAAATTGGAGGCCAAAACTTGATGAAATCTGAAATTGTTTGAGGGCTTTAGTTTGTTGCGATGACGCGCATACGGTGACGCAACCGGAACTCAGATTGACTCACCGGATTGGAAGATAGCTCGTCGGTGTCTTGGAACGCAGTCTGACGAACCTTCTCAAAAATTTTCGGAGGGGAAAGAGTGGGGGAAACTGCAGGGAAGTGAAAGCACGGCGCAGAGGGAGTTGAAACGAAGATATAGAAATTGACGGCATGCGAAACGACGAAGAAACGGAAAAGTTATGGCTCAATCAAGATTTTGGTTTCAAGGCTTGATTGCGACAATTTCAGTACGAATTGATGAGGGAAAAGGCAGGGAACGGATTCGTGGCACTCTCCTCTTCGCAACGCTTCAAACCCCATGCGTTTTGGTGGAGTAATGATGGAGATATGAGAGTTTAAAGTTGAGGTAGCCATAAAAACGCAAAAATTGCTTTCTCTGGACATCCATACGAGCTGGAGGTGGAAGATGAACAGTAGCACCACGTGTCGCTCCCCAATTGGCCGGAAATTACGCAAAAACAACGCCCTAGAGAAAAATTAGCAAAAAGGGTCTACAAATTCCAGAAAAATTCTCAAAAATACTAGGGAATATTTGAGACCCAATAAAATTGGTTTCATGGAATTTGGATGAAATTTGTAATTTAGAAAATTCCAGGACGAATAAAGGGCTTTTGATGAAAGGCCGTGAGCAATAAAATACCAGAGGGTTTCCAACAATCTTGGGAAAATTCTAAAAATGTTTTTGGAATATTTGGAACCTAATGCAATAGGTTTCGGGATTTTTGGAGCATTTTGGATCTCGGGTGGAATTTCGGGTACGGACCGGAATTCGAAAATTCGACTTTTCAACCGATGAAGGATTGAACTCCAATTTCAGAAGGATAAGGATGCCAGGTTAATTAGAACACCAAGAAAATCCAAATTTTTAATTTAATTAATTTAAATTAGCTTTTGGGCAAAAAACCGAAATTGGGGATGTTACAACAAGAGTGCCCTCTTGTACGATACAAGCTAATCCATTGCATAATCAGTTATACCATAACTCGCCTGTGTCTAAATCATAACTTTTATTTCCATTTTTACCAACATATTGGTATCATTTATTGTCATATCCAACCTTTTTAAATTGTGTAAGAACTCAAGTCTATCATTCTACCCTTGTCTAAAGCATGGCTAAGCATAAGTATTTAATAATCGATTATACCCAAGTTTCATTTCATAGAATGAATAATCCTAACCTAGGGTTCAACAAGGTTCTCATGTCAATGTGAATAAGGAAATCCCACAACTTAAGCATATGACTACCATTTCCCACAATATAGCATCTTTACGGAAAATTACACGCATGCATAATAGTTTGATAAAGAAAAATACACAATGTAAATTATGGGATCAATATGATCAAGAGGAGGGTGCTTGCCTGTTTGCTCTTCTTCAAAGTTGTGTTCGGGGGTTAAAGTCGGGGTCGTTATCCACATATTCTGAAACGTCGTCGTTTAAGCGTTCGAACAATAAGAACCATGACAAAAGCAAATAACCATAAATCAAAATGAGGCAAAAGGAAATCAGATTCAAAACATCAAATTGAAACTCATTATAAGAGCATGGCAATTCCGGAAACTTCATGCTATCACTTGTATAAGGTTTTATTTGCTCTAAGGTTAAGTGAGGTTCTTTTACATTCTTTCTACTTTCGTTCTTTCGATTTCAAGCAACTAAATTTTATATGTATTTTAGTGTTTATATTTTCGAATTCAAGAAGCTAAAATTGTTTGGATTATTAAAATTAAAACTTTAATGAAAGTGTTCATGTGAATAGTGCTTACCTTAAGCATATTTTTTGCAAAAGTTAATTTATATGAGTTGGGTTTGTAGGGTAAGGCTAGTGGTTAAGCCTACATGGTTATACGGTGATTCTAGTGACATAAAACATTTTATCTTAAGGTTTGTTAAGCCTAACTGTTCAAATGACAAGTTTGTTATGTCATTAAAACCATAATACTTAGGCACATTAAGCTAGTAGGATTCAGATGCAAAGCAAGTTATTAAATAAATGTTTTTCCATATTATGGTAGTACAAACATTTTAGAGTAGTTTTGAGCTATTCTCCCTAATTACTGGATTTAAATGAGGTATCCTACGGGTGGCCGAAAAGGCTTAAGGGTCACAAATTACATGCATTGACGGTGTTGTTTCTTTTTACGGTTGCGTGTACTTAGCATGTCATCCAAATATCAATTTAAAAATATATTCATAGTTAAAGTTTCGGAAGTTTGATCATCACTATTCTAAAAATCAACTTTTTAAGAATGAAGGGAGTAGTATGCGGGGAAATACAGATGAATATTGGGACCTAGTGCTAAATACGGGCGCACATCTCGAGTCGGATCGACGGTGGATATCCCATCCGCGGGTCCCGGCAAAAAGACGCGCGGTAAACCACCGAAACCCACCTTTTCGGCTTTACCTATTCGCGCCGCGCCGGGCCGTACTGCCGTGCCCAACCGACGGCGACGCGGCCGCGTACATCCGATCGCAACATTCAACGACCTGACAGCCGTTCCGGCCCATCCCGCGAGCCACCGAAGCAGCCACTCACGGCGTAGCCGTACGCGGCAGGTGCGAGTACCAAACACAGATGCAGTGGTAAGTAATCGCGGATCCCTTCAAGGCTAAGTCATACTTGGCGCCCAAAAAGAACGGAGCAGAACACGACGACTCCAGCCAGCCAAAGCAAAACCACCCCCAAAAGTAGCCACCATTATTATTACACCAAAAGCAGCAAAGCACCATTGTTTCTTGCCGCCTGCTGCTGGCTGCGGCCGAGCTGACAAGCATGGGTGCCGCGCGCTCACGGCGCTGGAAGCTGCTGCCCTTCCGCTCGCCGCCGCCGCCCGTCCCTGCCACTCCCTCCTCGGAGGCTGCTCGGGCGGCCGTGGAGGAGGAGGTGCCACGGGAGTTCCTGTGCCCGATATTGGGGGCGCCCATGGCCGACCCGGTGATCCTGCCGTCGGGGCAAACGTACGAGCGCGCGTGCTTTCAGGCGTGTGCGGAGCTTTCCGTCTGCCCGCCCGGCGTGGCGGGGGAGCCGTCGGCATCGGACGGTGATGCCATACCCAACGACGCGCTCAGGGCGGCCATCCGGACGTGGTGCAGGCGCTCCGGCCGCGAGACGCCTGCGGCGCCTTCCGCCGCCGCGGCGCGGGAGGCCGTGCTCTGCGCGGTGCCAACGCCGCCGCCGGCGGCTAGGTCGTCGTCTAACTTGTCTTGCTCCTCCCGGGAGTCCTCTGCGTCGACGTCGTCGTCGTCCGGGTCGTCGTCGGAGATAACTGCGGTGGAAGTGGAGGTGGTGCGCGGGAAGGAGGTGGCGAAAGAAGCGGAGTCTTTGCGGGTTGGTGAGACGGAGGACGAGGTGGCGGTGAAGGCGGCGGAGACCGGGGATGAGGAGGAGGTGGAGGCCGCGATGGCGGCGCTGCGGCGGGCGACGCGGGAGAGCGAAGAAAAGAGGCGGGCGCTCTGCGGGCCGCAGCTGCTCGCCGCTATCCGGCGCGTGCTGCTCTCCCCACGACACACCGTCACTGCTCGCGCCGACTCCGCCGCGGTGCTGGCGAACCTCTCCCTCGAGGCGGAGAACAGGGTCCCCATAGTCCGCGCTGGCGCCGTGCCGGCGCTCGTCGGTGTGCTCGCCTCGGGGGCCGCCGCGGCTCAGGAGGTGTGCGAGCACGCGGCCGGCGCGCTCTTCGGCCTCGCCCTGCACGAGGGCAACCGCGCCGCCATCGGCGTGCTCGGCGCGGTGCCGCCCCTCCTCGCCATCCTCACCACCCGCGACCACGCCCCCCGCGCGCGCCGCGATGCCGGGATGGCGCTGTACCACCTCTCCCTCGCCGCCGTCAACCAGTCCAAGCTCGCACGCGCCCCTGGAGCCGCCAAGAACCTGCTCTCCATCGCATCCGACTCCACCGAGCCGTCGCCCATTCGCCGGCTGGCGCTCATGGCGATCTGCAACGTGGCCGCGTGCGCGGACGGACGCACCGCGCTGATGGACGCGGACGCCGTGGCGACGGTGTCCGCCATCCTTTCCGACGACTCCCACTTCTCGGAGCTAGATGAATGGTGCATCGCGGCATTGTACGGCGTGAGCAGGGGGAGCCCGCGGTTCCGAGCGCTCGCCAGAGCGGCCGGCGCGGACAGGCCCCTCATCCGCATCGCCGAGGGAGCGCACACCGGCATTCAAAAGGAGATGGCGCGGAAGGCGCTGCGCGCAATGCTGGGCCGGGGCGACTACAACGACGGCGACCACATAGACTTTAGTAACAGCGAAGGCAATGACGGTGGCAGCATTGCGTCGTCGGTGCCGGTCCACCGCCGGCGCGCCGCCAGCTGGGGAGCTCGTCCTGCCGCGACGCCACAAAATCCTCATCTTTGGCGATCAGTATGCATCGATTAATCTAGGTCTTGAGCTAGATAATGATGTTCCATCGTTGTCTGTTCATTACAGTGAAATCTTGCTGTGTTTTCTTTCTACCTGCTTGGCTGCTTGGTGTGTGTTTTGGATGGATGGTGAACTAGTAGAGACAGTTGTGCAATTGGAATATGGTTCAGATGTGTGTTTGTACTCTGTACTGCTACTTTGTTCCTATTATTATGCCAGCAAAAGTGCTAGTGCGTGTCTCTTCCTGCATAATTGCGTCCCAGTTATCGAGTAGCAATGCACAATGTCAAAGTTTAAGCATTGTTTAAGACTAAAGCACTCTGATAACATAATGTCAAAGCTTACTTACATTTAGGTTGGTGTGTGGTCTGGAGATCAAGGTAGGTGAGTTGAATACTGCTTGAATGGGGTGGGGGGACTGGATCATCTAAAGGAAATACTTGTCTAGCTTGCTTGTCTGCTGAGCATACTCCAACCAGGGTTCACAAAACCGACAAAAACCGCTCGAAAATCACGGTTTTCGACCGTATCGAGCTGGTTCGAAATCCTAAACCGGTCGGTAAACCGGTTCAATTAAAAAAATAATTCAAAAAATTTGAAAATTTTGAAAAAATTTATGCGATGTAAACCGATCGAAAACCGGTGAAAACCGAGCGATTTTTCGAAAAAACCGACGAAAATCGCTCAAAAAACCGATCGCCCAAAACGTTCAACTCGCCGATCGGTTTTTCGAGAAAACCGATGGGTTTTCGAGAAAACCGATGGGTTTTCGTTTTTTTTAAATTTATTTTGAATGTTTTTTGTTCAAATGCTCGGTTTTGAAACTCTTCGGTTTCTAACGATTTTCCAGCGATTTTTGGCTCGATATTTTCGAATTTCCAATTTCGGTTTTCCATCGGTTTTTTCGGTTTCGGTTTGGTTAACCCTGACTCCAACCATAAACCTTGCTTACTGAGAAACAGTAGGACGGCTGCCTCTGCCAGGGCCCATTGAGCCATTGCTTTGTTTGGGATTCAAGAAATGGCTGCTGCTTGTTTGCCTTCTTTCAGTTCGAGGAAATCGAGGCTTATCTAATCCCCTGTACTTTTTTTTTGAATTACTAAATAGCACTGAGTGATTTTGAGAGGTGTTTCTATGTTTTTCTTTTTAAAAATTGTATAAATATTAAAGCATGAATGAAAAGTAGATGGTGATTACTTACCGCTTTGTTTGCTGCAATATTTGTGCAATTTGTATTAGGAGGAAAAGCATAGAAGCACTGCTGGTGTTTTTTTGTTTGTAAGCACTCAATTTTTTATCTATAGAGTACTCAAATAGAAGGAGAGAAGGCAAAATTAATTTCATCAATTAGATTTAGATATGAAGGTTCAAAACTTGAGTGTTATTTAACAAGAAAACACTTATATTCTTCTTAGACATCCCTTTTGTTTTGCAAATCTAGCCTCCCTTCCCACGTATGCATTTGCAAATTTGACCCCCTCCCCACCACGGAAGATACGGTAGGCGATACTTGTCCCACGCCGCGCTCGAGGAGCAAGTAAGGTCACCCACGCTGCGATAGGGCGAGGGAGCGAGGGAGGAGGCACTACCGCGTCCAGGGAGCATGGGAGGAGCGGCGTGCGCACAACACCTTGTTGGAGGAGGCGCTGCTGTTCCCGAGTAGCGCGGAAGGAATTCTATTGCGGTGGCCTATACGCTTCTCCCTCGGTACCTACCGAACTTCCGCGGCTCCGGTGACCTTCTGTGCTCCTCGAGCACAACAGGGGACAGGTGTCACTTGTCGCGTCTTTCGCGGTGAGGAGGAGGACAAATTTGCAAATGCATGAGGTACTAGATTTGAAAAAAAAAATTAGGTAGAAGAAACTAGATAAGCGATGATCTCCAGTTAGAGAACACAGGACAGTGACTCAAGAACTTTAGCCGGTTGCATTTGATGATATGGTAGAAGAAACTAGATAAGCGATGATCTCCAGTTAGAGAACACAGGACAGTGACTCAAGAACTTTAGCCGGTTGCATTTGATGATATGGCCCTGAAGGTAGTGGGCAAACAACCACTACGTGTGAGCGTTGCAATCATAGATTAGTGTTTCCGCAATGGGCAAATAGGAAGCTTCATGTCCTAAAGTGGGGCAGGTGGCCTCTTTTGGCCGTTTAGAGTTCTTGGACCAATCTGTTACACTTTTTTATTTAAATTATTTCATAAACTAATTAGACAAAAGTTATAATGTTCTATCATATATTATCGTTAAGACTCAACAAGATCTCCAATCCTAGCTGTCGAATTCAGGCTTGCTCTCCCAGTTTCAACCACACTTGGCAATACCACACCGAAGACTATATCAGTTTGGTTATTAGAATGGTACATCACGTTACTAGTTTATACCGGCATACCCTTCCAGGTTTAACATAATAATATATATTTATAAGTATATACATATATTTAATTATATATACACCAAATTTCACTTATAATATTACTCCAAATACATAGTAATACTATCGAATGTAATATATAGTTCAATAGACCATATTATCAATTCTATATGTATGATTGGTATTGACGGGTATCAAAGCCGGTATGACTGGTATTGATCGGTATCTAAGTTGGTATTGATAGGCCTCGAACCGATATTTACCAGTGTCGAGATCGATACGATATATATGATTATTTTGTACCGGTTTATATATCAAAATAGTATGTACCCACCATCAAAATCAGTAACAGTACGATATTGATAACTATGATCATCATCAACCCATCTTCACTTTAACCCCGTTAGTACTTACTGCATTAAATCGAGTTGAGCCTTATCGACCTAGCTATTTGACAGTTGTGCCATGTTTTAGGTTGGTACTCCTTGGTAGCAACGAATTTTTTTGTTGGTGTACTTGTGCAGTTTTATAATTGTCCCATATTAGTATCAAAGTGGAGCTTTAGCTAATGGAAATAGGATGCATGAGAAATGGAATACTACCAATATTATTTTTTCAAACTCGAACACTACCAATATGTTTATCTTATCTTCACAATCATCATGATCCCACTTGATTATCACAGATCAACACCAATACAAGAGCTAGATTGGCAAATCAATCACAAGATACAAAGGTACTTAGGGATACAAATTGGAGAAATTGGAAGTAAGGACGGGGAAGAAGCAATAGACTAGGAAGAAGCAGGGGACTATGAATTAGAGAACTAGAGTTTGGGGGAGATTAGCAATGGGGAGAGGAGAGCCGAGGCGAACGCTTGTTCTGTTCTTAGATGCCCTTGAGTGGCTGCTGCTTTGTTCCTGTTGTATTGGTTCCCCTCTCAGCCAAGTAGGTCAAGAGTAAGCCTATTTTGTTCTCATCAAGTTGCTCTTCCTATGTCCAAATTGGTGCAATTAGGAGGCAACAACATTGATGATGCTGCGCTACCATTTTGTTCATAATCACATGAGCAAGCTGATAATCTAAATTGTCCTTTAGAAATGCCACTTCTAGGAGCAACGAATTGATGCAAGAAAATGATTCTAAAGCATTAATTGGCACGCATTGCACTGACCACTCCACATTGCTAAATGAAAGGTTGTAGCACTACACCTTAGAAAAAAATTTTGCCGACCAAGATAGCGCTTCTGGAATCAACCTTCTCCCATGGGCATGTGGTGGCCAAGGCTGCTTTAGATCCATGCCATCACAATAGCAGATGAATGCTGGCCATGTTGTTGGCCATAGCTGAGCTCCATCTGCAACGTCCATCTGCATGGGTGGTGGCCATGGTTGACGTATCACCACCACGCCTCCCCTACTATGTTGCTTTTGTTCATCTGGGCCATGGTTTCCAGGGGCGAAGCCAGCCGCCGGGTTCGCTGGTGTCAGTATTGTTTCTAACTGGTGTCATTAATATTATAAACAGTGTTTAGACAGTATTTTATACTAGTTTTTTAGAAATTTACCGGTGTCAGCTGACACCAATAATAAGCTCTAGCTCCGCCCCTGATGGTTTCAACTTAACATGTTTCACCAACGAAATCACACTCAACAATAACACAATTGCACCACTATGAGGCGGCAGCTAAGGTGACGGAAAAATCATTGTACGCTTGTCCTTTATGTACTTCTGTAATGGACCGTCTTTTCAGGTGGTACGTTTAAATACCTCAGCAGCTACAGCTACATAGGATGATTAGCTGTTGGGAACCAAGCACTCATTGTCAGACAAAAGATGAATATCAACTCTTTTTTATGGAATATAAGGCCTAACAGCCAAGTTTTTGCAAAAAGGGCGCAACGGGGCCCAAATAGATTACATTCAAAACACCGCACAGGTAGGCCTGAACAAAAAACGAAAACCTTAAAACCAAACCAAATTGCCATCTATGAACTCCTGTTAAACTCCAGCTTCTTAGATCTTTGAAAGGGTTGGGGTTAAGCAAGGGTGAGTACACAACCGTACTCAACAAGTCGCACGAGAAAATGCTGAATACTACATGTAAGGGATTACAATGGATTGGTAGAAGGCTTAAGTATCGTGGATGCAGTTCTATTTCCAAGTTCATTTTACATTTGAAACACAAACCATAAATAATAGTAAAAGGGGGTTTCACAAAGTTATCACAACATACCACCAATTCTCAAAATTCCAAAACCTACTTGAGCTCTGTTACAGGAGTCACCCAAATCAAACTTAGCTTCATTAATTGGAAGCACGACGTATTCAAATACCATTGATTAGACTCTGTAGAGCTGCTCAGCTTTACCCACAAGATATCTACGGCCGTTAATGCCACGTACGAATCACATGCAACTTAAATGCATGCGGCCGGGTCGAGACCATCACAACCTTTTGATAGAATATCCCCATGGTAGCTCCTACCCGATAGGTCTTTAGGCCCACTGTTCTTGGGACCCCACTGGCCAAGGCAGGAGACATGATCCAATACTGAGTGGGTACCTACCGTTGTGAAAATCGACGAATGATGCTTCAACGTCCATTCCCGTTCCACCCCATCAGTCATCCCCCTGCCAGCAATGCTGCTCCCCATTCTCCTTACTAAGAATGGTACCACTATGTAAGTATTTCCAGGTGACCAACAATGTACTGAGCTATGTTGGGAAATGATTCAGCTGAACTGTCCGGTCCCAATTTGTGGTTGAGCGGAAACTTAAGTTATTTATTTTGCTCAATGGGGTTTAACCTTATATTACCAAAGACCAAGCCATTCAGCCATCCACAAACCAACTTAGTACTTGCTCGTACCAGCCACCCAAACAAACCATGGTACTAATCATCAGCCAGGGATTGGACTCACATCTACCTCGTGACTAGTCCAATACTGTCCCCATGAATGTAGCAACAATTTTAAAATCCATTGAGCCAATTGCTCACCATCATTTTATTTCTCTTTTAAAGATTTGAGTGAAACTAATAAGACTAATTAATTAACTAGGGTGTGTGTAATCATTAACTAGGGTTATTCAAGGTTAATAGGGTTCATCAATGTCAAGGAGGCTAATTGCGAAACTGGGTATAACTAAGTTGCATGCCATTCTAAACTATCGATTTTTAGTACTACAACATACAAGTAACATAATGCAGTAGAAAATTAAATACTATAATATTATGATAAATTGGGTCCAATATGTTCAAGGGCGTGCGGCTTGCCTTACTGGGCTGAGGGGCCGTCTAGGGCATAGTGGCTGTAGTCGTACGCGGCTCCTGTCTGGTCCAGCTCCTGCTCCTGCTCCGGGAACTGCTTGGGCTCTAGGTACTGCGCGAATGTCTGATCTAGCGCAAATGAATGAAAAACGGTAAATAAATGATAAACGAAACGAAAACGGCTGACGGAAACGAAAATGAAAAAAGAAAACGGAAAACAAAAACGGGCCACAGGAGGTCCAAAGGCAAATTGGACATTTTGAGAATTTTGGGAGCTTCAAAAGGCAGAGCAGAGGCTATTTTTTGACTCAGTGGCTCGAAACGGTTACGATGGTATATTTTGGCCATTTATGGGATTCTTCTGGGATTTTTGGACTTCTCTCTGAGTTTTCGGATTATAAATAGAAAATCCGAAAATGAAAATTAAAAGAAAAAAAATAGAAAACCGGCCGGGCCGCACTGGCCGACTGGCCTTGGCCCAAAAAGGCCCAAGGGGGGTGGTGCTTGCGCGCGAGGCCGTGTGGGCCCAGCTCGGGCGGGCGAGCGGCCTGGCCGGCCGAGCGAAAAAGGTGGGGGGGGTAGCGAGGGCGGCATCGCGGGCTGGTGAGCGTGGCGGCGGCTGTTTGGCTGGAAGGGGAGAAGAGGGGCTCGGCGGGGTGGGGGTGGGGGACTCACCGAGTAGAAGAGTGAGCGGGGCAAGGAGAAAGACGAGGCTCTAGGGGGTTTATAGCGCACGAGGCGGGGGAGAGAGATGTAGTGGTGGGCGAGGCCGGCATGGGGGGAGACAGGTGACACGATGGCGGCGTGGCACGCAGAGTGGGCGAGTGGTGCGGTGAGGCGACGGCGGGATGGGCGGCAGCATGGTGCAGCAGGAGATGGGCGAGGTGGCGTGCGCGGCGGACCGGGTAACAGGGCGCGTGGACCGGTGGCGGCGGTGACGCGGGATGCGGGCCAGGCCCGCCCAGGCGCAGAGCAGGTCGGAAGGGGGAGAAGCCTAGGTACGGTTCAACTCGACTCCAAATCCAAATCCAAATTTGATTCCAAATACTTTTTAAATTTCTTTTGAAATTTCTTTCGAAATTTTTGAGGGCCATTTCAACTTCCATCGATCAAGTAGCCACATACCCAACTCCGGTGGTTGCCTCCCGGTGGCTCGGCATTTCGTCGAACAGGTGGCAGGCCATCTCCTGCGTGTACACCACTACCGTACGGATTAGGATGCCGAACATAGCTACTACCACCGAGTTGCCCACCCATATCCTTGCTTGGAACCACAAATCGAGGGCTCTGAATCCTCTGATAGCATTCGTCACGATCCCACTTCATTATCACATATCAACACAAACATAAGAGCTAGATTGCCAAATCAATCAAAGATACAAGGTACTTGGAAATACTCCCTCCGTTTCTTTTTATAAGGCGTATTTGGTTTCGTTAGGACAAGACTTTGACCAACGATTACTTCATTAATATATCATTTATGCAATACAAAATCATAATTATATATAAGTACTTTTGAATACAAATCTGCTATTATCAATTTTGTGTCATAAAAATTATATGCTAATAGAGAAATTGTTGGTCAAAGACTTGTCCTAACGAAACCAAATACGCTTTATAAAAAGAAACGGAGGGAGTACAAAAAGAGGAATCTAGCCCACTTGCTATCCAGTTCAGCAGCCTAGCTAGATTGCAATCCGTGACAACAAACTACTTAGAAGAGTCGTAGCTAACTAAATCAAGGCTACAACATATTCCTAAATTCCTAACATGTGGCCTGCCAACGAACGTAACTTGAGTCATCCCCTATGGTATCCTTTTGCCACTACAATTCAGTATAGACTCGGATAGTCCAGATCGATCGCTATGATACTAACGACGTAAAACCGAAACTCTATGGTGATTCGACGTGATTCCAAGCCTCACTGAGGATGATGATTTTTGATGCAACATATGTGCATGGAAGAACAGTGGGAACTGGGAAGTGGGAACTCATTGTAACACCAAAAAAACTATCCCCCACGGCCCCACCCAGTTGCATTAATGGCAAGTACACATTTGCATGGAAATGCCAGTCTGACCTTGAGAGTTCCAGCCCCTTCTATCCCAGCCACAACCACAAGTGGAGCATCAAGATTTGTGCCAATATATATATATATATATATATATATATATATATATATATATATATATATCAAGATTTGTGCCAATATATATATATATATCTGTGTGTGTACATATGTGTCGGGACCCCGAATTTGCAAATCCGGACCCTCTGTGTATTCAGCACTAGTCCAGGAACGCGCTAGTGCACACAGTCTTAACATTGGTAAATATCACAATCATACCAATCGATATTATCAAAGTACTTTATTTAAATAACCAAACTGGTTACTCGACCTTATGGCCAAGTTACAAATATATGCCTCGCAAGGCGAAACTTATTCAGAGAAAAAGAATAGCAGCGGAAAATCAAATAGCTTCGTGGCGCCATCCAGTATACCACAGGCAACTGACTGGGCTCGCATCCCTAAGTAGACGGATCCTCTTGGAATTCCTCCTCCGGCCGGGCGTAGTCTCCTCTTCAACTGGTGTTGTGTTGAGGCAAGGGTGAGTACTTGGTACTCAAAGAACTCATGCCTGTAATGCAAGCTAATATACTATATGCATGGCTTGGTACAAAGGAATAGCTCAAGGTATATTTGCAAAGATGACATTTGAAAAGTAATATAAGTAGATTCAAAGCAAAGAAAGCGTAAATAACTTTTCAAGAAGTTTAATAAACATTTTTCCCCATCCTAAACCACATTTCCATCATCTGCATTATTAAACCAACCCAACTTTTCAAACCAAAGTTATTTTTGAGAAAATCTAACCCTTGACTGTAATTCCCGAGTGATGTCCAATACCGCGGACACGGCTATTCGAATAGATTCTAAACTCTGCAGAGGTTATGCACTTTACCCACAAGATACAGTCAAACACCACAAAGGCGAAGTTCAGTGAATAAAGTCTTTCGGAAACCTCTAACAATACAAGTGGTCCTCCCCAGGTTATTGCGCAAGACTAACCCTTCCCTTCGCTTAAGGCGAAGTCTAGGCCAATCAACCGTTAGATGGGTACCTGGCCTCACCTCAGACGCCTCCCGCATAACTTACACAAAGGGTGTAGTTGACCTCCCGAGGTCCCACAGTGCGTTATTAGCAACTTAGTCAACTAGGTCCGTCCCATTACTGAGACATGTGGTTGCACGTTAGACCCAGTTCAAAGGCTTGCAAGGTTAAGTCCTTAGGGTGACCAGGGCAAGACTACCCGAAGAACCAAATCAACATCCCCAATGCCACAACCGGCCCACCTGACATTACTCTTGCCACATGCCCTGGCCGAAACTGCTTATCAAACCCCGCTTGATTACCATGCACCACGTGCCATCAACATCACATGATACTTTTCCAAAACAGGTTCAATATATCATTAAGTCAATATTAACATTTGATTGTCCAAAATCATGTCATGAACACGTAAGTGTGTCTAAGCAAAGATACTACAACGGTCTAAACCCAGGTTGGCAATTTAATAATGTCCAACTAGTAATCCACAACTAGGGTGACAAGGGTCATGGCACATACTTAAATAATCAAGGTGTCATACAAAGAAATTGGTACTTATCTAATCCCCATGTTTAAACCAAGTATTTTTCTAATTGAACTAGCATGCAATAGTTTAAATCAAAATAGGTTTCAAAATGGGATCAATATGGTCAAAGCATAACTTGCCTTCAAAAAGTACTTGTTCTTGGTCTTGAGTTGGATCCTGAGTCAATACTTCTCCTTCGAATCCTTCCGGCACTTCAACGTCTACTCGTGAAAGCGTGCAAATAGCAAATACCCAAATAAACAATAGGCAAAAAGTGTCCAAACATCCAAATAAAATCCATAAACAGAAAGAACATAATTTTATGGATTTTTAGAAACTGGAATCACAAATTTGGAGTTAAGACGTTAAAAGTTATGATTATTTAAAGTTTAAATAATCAATTAAATAATTTTACAGAGGAAAACTTTAGTCCAAAAATTAAATAAAATTCATATTTAGGTAGATCTCAATTTTATACAAATTTAGAAATTTGAATCACTCAAATCGGAGTTGAAACGCAAAAGTTATAAGCGTTTGAAGTTTTGAAATTCAAATCAATTATTAAACCGATTTATTAAATCATTTTCTTTTTCGGAAAATCATTTATTGCGTCGGCGAGGACACGTGGCAGCCTCGATTGGTTGGCTGACGCCACCGGTCCATGGACTTGGTCCACGCTTGGCTCGGGTCCACCGTGGACTCCTGGCCCACGATTCTACGTGTCGTCGACATGTGGGCCCCACTCGGGTAGCGTCATCGCCGACGTCGGTGGCTTATCGGGTCACCACCGACATGCGGGCCCCTCGACACGCTGGGCCTCGCGTGTCATCACACGACGCCTGCGCGTGGGCCGGCCGACGCGTCGGTCAACTTCCCGACATCGTGGCGCAATCTCGGCCGCTGATTTGAAATTCAACGGCCGCGATTAGATCCAGGGTTAACGTGTTGAATCTACTCGATGATCGTGGGCCGCTCGATCTAGATCGGACGGTCCAGATCTAATCTATAATAATCACTACCACGGCGCGTGGCGATTGTGGAACCATTGGATCTTGATCCAACGGTCCGCATCTAATCGGGTTTGGAACACGTGAACTCACCTCAACCGCACGATCAAGATCGGACGGCGCCTGAAGTTCGCGAGGGCGATGGCGACGCTGGCTGCGAGCTGCAGCCACCGGAGACGGAGACGACGACGAGCCCGACGGCGCCCGGTCGCTCCGCGAAGTGAGTGGTCTCTTCGGTGCGCCTGGCCGGGGGTTCCGTTCGGGCTCCTTCTCGGCGGAAGACGACGACGGACGGCGAGATGAGGCAAAACCGCGGCGGAGTGGCGCCAACTACGGCGAGCTCGCGACGGGCAAACGGCGGCGGCTCAGGCGAGATGGCTCGGGAACGGTGCGCAAGGATGAGGGCAACCTCGGGCGTGACCAGGGCTTTAAATAGCCTCTGCGTTCGTGCTCCGAGACGGAAACCTAATTCTACACGGCGGCAAGGGCGCGGGCGCATGGAGTCCGGCTGACTCGGCGGAGACGACGACGCATGTACCGCCCACGTGGCACGATCAACGGCCACGATCGCACGGGCGCGATCGGATCCGGTCGGATACTGGCTCGAATCCGATGCGGCGGATCTCGGCCGTTGGATCTTGATCCAACGGTTGGGATTGATTAGGGTTAGGGAGCTGGTTTGGTCGAGTCAATCGGCTCTGGTCGGACTCGAGTCCGACTGGGTTCCGACTTCGGTCGGATGAACAGATACTCGACCGAGTTGAATTTCCAATGATTTAATATTTAAAATAATTCCCGATAATTCATTTAATTCATTAAAATAGCAAATGACTCAGAAAAAATTCCGAGAAAAATTCGAAAATATTTTGGATTATTTTGGACTTAAATAAAATATTTCCAACAAAATTTTATTTGCAAAATTAAATTCTTTAATTATTTCAAAATGGAATAAATTCAAATAAATTCCAAATAAATCCAAATAAATTCCAGCAAATTCCAAAAATTCACCAAAGTGCCAAATCACACATGAATTCAATAAAAGCAAAAATTTTGGGGTGTTACAATATGTATGTATGTATATGATTTTTTACAATTATTGGTGAAATTAGGAAATAAGAACAACATTTTATGCATTGATTACAAGACACATCACCCTCTTTCTCTCCTCCCACTACTACAGATCCGGCCTTCCATACCGGCCCAATAGTACCGGTTATGCATGAACCGGGACTAACATTTACATCAGTCCCGGTTCAACGGTCTACGTGTCCGGGGATCATCAAGACCGGTTGTAACTACTAACCGTGGCCGATGTTTCACATCAAGACGGTTGGTTACACCAACCCGCACTAAGCAAAGACAGAGCCGTGGATGGTTCTTAGCACCGGTTGATGTAACCAACCTGCATCGATGTTCAGTGTTATCGATGCAGGTTGGTTAAACCAACCAGTACTAAGCGACCTCCTCGGCTCTGTCTTTGCTTAGTACGGGTTGGTGTAACCAACCAGATCGAGATATGGAGCATCAGTACCGGTTGTTGTATTTGACCGGTACTAATGCGCTTCATCTCCCGCGCCGATCAATCCCCCGCGCGCCTTTACGATGAAACTCTTAATTCGTGTTCATCCAGATTCTTGTTTTCCGATCCAAATTCTCCTATAAAACCGCCAAATGATCAGAAGGAGACGATCGATGATCAAGAGTAAGCCCATTTTTAACTATGGCAGCTTCTCCTTCTTCTCCCTCTGGCGCACCATCATCACCACCTCGGGAGAAGGACGAGGAGGAGCGGGAGGAGGAGGAGGATGAGGATGAGGAGGAGGAGGAGGAGGATGAGGAGGAGGAGGAGGACCATGAGGAGGAGGAGGAGGAGGAGGAGGAGGGTTGGGTTCGCTCGAGGAGCGCGACGCCGCTGGGACGAGGATGACGATGATGAAGACGCTATCCACGACGACGATTTACGACGACGACCGCCTCGCATCGACGACGACTCGGCGACGACGACTTCGGCAAATGGATTTACGAGTGGTGGTATGGGTGATCGCGCCACCCACCACCCGTGCGCCGCTATGCATATTATATATATTGTAATTAATTAATATAATATGTAATGTTTTATATTATGAATTATTAATATGATATGTAATGTTTTATGTAATGAATTATTAATATAATATATAATGTTTTACCTCCCCCTTCTTGAAGCTCCGCCGCCTTTACCGTTAAATTGAAATATTAAAAAAAATTATAAAACATAAAAAAACGTTGAAAAAAATTACGGCACAATGCATTGTCGTTCAAAACAATGGCTTCGAGAAACATTCGATCGACAAGTGAAAATCAGAGAAAATCGGAAGAAAAATTATGAAAGTATGATTCGAGATGAATATCTTTATAAATATTTATATTATATGCATGAAAATCATATGTGTACATTTATCTCGGGGTCGTCAGTACCGGTTAAAGGTACCAACCGGTACTGATAGTCACATCAGTACCGGTTTGTATTCTGAACCGGTACTATCTAGTAGCTACTGATTTGCGGTGGATATTAGTACCGGTTTGTGCTTTGAACCGGACTAGTGTCCAACCAATTTAAACTCTTCGCCCTCCCGCCTCCGCTGCATCGAGTCATTTGATCGCGAGAGATGAACAGGAGTTCATCGCCAAGGAGCTCAAGGAGGAGGTGCTGCCAAAAATTCGATTTTTGTCATTTTACTACTTAACCAACATACCTAAGGTTAGTAATATCATTCCTCACTACACTTGGTGTTAAATGGGGCCTCTTCTTTGCTTAAATTATGAAGAAAATTTGATCTTTTCCATTAATCGTTGAAGGATTATAAATGTATAAATCAAGCTCGATCAATTGAAGTAAGATACAAAAACTTATTGTGTAAGCTTATAATTTGCTTGGATTATAATATAGCTCGCATTTAAGGTTTGGATCTAGCTCAATTTTATGTTTTAGTTCCATCGATCTAGCTCAAATTAGGTTGCACGTAGTTGGGGAAATTAAAAATGGTGCATTTGAGAAAAGTTTTCATAAAATTGGTTGCACGTAGTTGGGGAAATTAAGAATAGTGCATTTGACAAAAGTTTTCAAAATTTGAGCAAAGATGTCGTTAAATTTGTTCACAATTTTGAATCTAGACTATGATTGACCAATTTTTTTTGTAGGTTGAAAAAACTTGTGTAAGTTTATATTTTGCTTGCATTATTATTTAGCTCGAATTGTATGTGTGGCGAACCGGTGCATCGATGTGAGACTATCGATGACGCTTGTGCCTTCAACCGACTATGTCGCAATATACACGCCTTCCACCTCCCACTCTCTGCCCGGACCAAGATCATTTTATCTGACGTAGAGATTAATAATGGTGCATGTATAGTTGGGGAAATTAAGAATGGTGCATGTATAGTTGGGGAAATTAAGAATGTTGCATGTTATGTGGAAAAAGAAGAAATTTAAATTCATTTGCGAATTAAAAATAATATCAGCAATATAAATGGCTTTATAGAAAATATAAAATGAGTTAAATATTAGAGAAAACTTTTCAAAAATTTTATAAAAAGTTTTCAAAAAAAGTTTTAAAAATTTGAGCAAAGCTGTCGTGAAACTTGTCGGGTATGAATACCGGAGTAAATAATCATTTTATAGGAAAATATGTAATGAAATATAGTGCCTTTAAAAATATTTAATGAAATAAAGCCATTTTAAAAATATAGTTGTCTTGATTTGGATTT
Source organism: Rhipidocladum racemiflorum (assembly GCA_036346355.1). Taxonomy (NCBI): domain Eukaryota; kingdom Viridiplantae; phylum Streptophyta; class Magnoliopsida; order Poales; family Poaceae; genus Rhipidocladum; species Rhipidocladum racemiflorum. Next base: position 56,416,056 of record CM070583.1, on the reverse strand, counting down.
TGGGAAATGTTCAATAATTCATTATCGAAAAATGAGTTAAAAGTTACCTTGATCGAATATAATGTAGATGGACCGCGATGGATGTACATGGACCGACGCTCCCTGAGTTCTTGCGGGGTTTGCAAGATTTTCTTCAGGCAGCCGATGAATACACGACGTCAGGCTACATATGTTGTCCATGCATAGACTGCAAGAATGAGAAGGAGTGGTCAAACTCCAGTCACATTCACTTCCATTTGCTCGCAAGAGGTTTCATGTCAAATTATACCTGTTGGACCAAGCACGGTGAAGAAGAGATTATACAAGAAGAAGGTGAACAAGAAGAGGCGGAGAACAATATCTTAGACGCTGGCCAACCCGGCTCTAACGAAGATACATTTGGGGAGTTTGGCAATGATGACCTAGACCAGATGCTGCTTGATGGAGAGGGAGAATACATCGATGAAAGACATTACGGAAAATTTCAGCGCCTATGGGAGGACCACAAAACATTGTTGTATCCAAAGCGCCAACAGGGCCATACAAAGTTGCGTACTACACTAGAACTCGATGCAATGGAAGGCGACCAATGGATTGTCTCGATAAGGGATTCGACGAGTTGTTATGCCTCATGAAAAGTTACTTCCAGAGGGGGAACACACTGCCCGAAACTACGTACGATGCCAAACAAGTTATCTGCCCTTTGGGGTTGGAGGTACAGAAGATACATGCATGTCGTAACGATTGTATCCTTTATCGCAATGAGTACGAGGATTTGGATGCTTGTCCGGTGTGCAAAACTTCTCGGTATAAGACCAGGCATGATGACCCAGGTGAGGTAGAGGGGCAGTGTAAGAAGAAGAGGCCCCCTGCTAAGGCGATGTGGTATTTCCCTATAATACCCCGGTTGAAGCGTTTATTTGCGAACAAAGTGCATGCCCAGATGATGCTGGCACAAAGAAGACCGTAAGACGACGGAAGGCTAAGACACCTGCTGATGGCTCCGGTGGAGGAAAGTCAATAGAACATACCGGACTTTGGCCGAGGATGCAAGGAACATAAGGTTTGGGTTGAGTCTGAGATGGGATGAACCTGTATGGCGAGATGAGCAGCAGCCACAAAGATTTGGCCTCGTGACTCCTATGTATCTACAACCTTCCTCCTTGGTTGTGTATGAAGCGGAAATACATTATGATGCCGTTGCTTATCGAAGGCCCGAAGCAACCTGGAAACGACATCGATGTGTACCTCAAACCGTTGGTTGAAGATCTGCTAACATTGTGGAACGATGGTGCACGTGTATGGGATGAGTACAAGAGAGAGCACTTCATTTTGGCGTGCATTGCTATTCAGAACCATCAACGACTGGCCTGCACTTGGCAACCTTTCGGGCCTGTCTATCAAAGGATATAAAGCCTGCATCCACTGCTTAGAGGAAATGGACAGCAAGTACCTAAAAAACTCTCAAAAGGTTGTGTACATGGGCCACCGCAGATTCCTCCATCCGAAGGACCCGTTAAGGAGGAAGGGTGAGAATTTTGATGGGATGAAGAGAACGTAAGAAACCCTGCATCGCAGCTGGGGCTCTTGTATTTTTTTTGGTGAAGGATCTGAAAGTAGTATTTGGAAAAGGTGCAGGTAGCAAACCTGTCCCGAGAGAACAAGGTCACACGAAGGCCATTTGGAAGAAGAAGTCAATATTTTGGGACTTAAATTACTGGAAAGACTTAGAGGTCCGTCACTCACTAGACTTCATGCATATCACAAAGAATGTCTGCGTGAACCTGCTAGGCTTCCTAGATATGTATGGCAAATCAAAAGATACACTTCAAGCACGAAAGGACCTACATTTCTTGGGAATCAGAACGACCTACATCCGAAATGAGAGCAGAAGGACAGCATTACCTCCACCCCGCTAGCTACACTGAGCAAGGAAGAGAAAAATATGATTAAGTTCTTGAACATTGTGAAGGTCCCTTCGGATACTCCTCAACATAAGGAGACTCATAAACATAAAAGAGAATAAAATTGTACACACAAAATCCCATGATTGTCACGTGTTGATGACACAATTGCTCGGTGGCGGTGCGAGGTATTCCTCACGGACTGGGTACGAGGACAATCATAAAGTTGTGCTCGCTTCTTCAACGCGGTGTCGCAGAAGGTCATCGAGCCAAATAAGTTATCTAACTGCATGATGACATGGTCAATAGTCCGGTTAGCCTTGAGATGATCTTTCCTCCATCATTTTTTGATATTATGGTCCATCTCATGGTCCACATTGTTAAAGAGATAGAAATTCTCGACCCGTGTTCCTCCACAATATGTTCCCTTTCGAGAGGTACATGGGCATCCTAAAGAAGTATGTTCAGAACCGGTCTCGCCTGAAGGCTGCATTGCGCAGGTGTTGGCACAGAGGAGGTCATTGAGTTTTGTGTTAATTACATTGATGATCTGAATCCGATCGGCTGCTCTGTATCACGCCATGAGGGGAGGCTCCGGGAAAAGGGACTTTAGGGAGAAAAGAATCCTATAGCGGCGATCTACTTTCATTTAAACAAGCACATTTCACAAGATTGAAACAAGCAATCAGAGTGGCTCAGTATATGTATGCTCACGAGATGAGTCTACGTGCCCAATACCCAGAGAAGTCGATAAGTGGATCGCAATCGAGCAAATGGATCATTTCGGCGGTTGGTTACAAAAGCAATCGCTGGGCAACCAGACAGATGATGAGCAGCTTGAAACTCTTGGCTCGGGGACCGTCCACGACAATCGTGATCATTCCAAGGGTATGAGATAAATGGGTACACATTTTACACGATAGCCTGGATAGCAAGAGCACCAACCAAAACAACAAGGCCCGTGATAGATGCCTTGGACAAAAATAGAAAGCTGGATACCTACTATGGTTTCATACAGAGATCTGGGAGCTCGAGTACGGACCTTTAAAAGTCCCTCTGCTTTCGTGCCAATGGGTCAAACTAGCGTACCGTGCAGATCGATGAGTACGGTATGACAACCGTGGACCTCAAGCAAGTGGCCTATAGGGACGAACCGCTCGTGCTTGCTAATGATGTGACACGGTATTCTATGTGATGGACATGGATGACAAACCGAAAAAGCGAAGGACAAGCCTACTAAAAGGAAGAGGCAAAGATGACAAATCTACCAAAACATAAATCAGAATGAGAATACTAGCAGATGGCGATCAACCAAGGCACCACGTGGTTCTTTCGAGGTAAAAGAAGGATTGTCGGAGTTGAGGGCGTCACGGACGAAGAAGAGTATAATCAGTTCGACGAAGCTGCCTCCTTTCAAAGTGGGCGTAGACATTAGTGCCCTGAATGATACGAGCAATCTCCTTACGTGCCGCGATCATAATGAAGGATCGCTTGTAAAAACAAAGTATGTTAGCAAATAAGTCCAACCTTGTTGTATAGTCCGTTGTTACAAGTTATAGTCTATCACCGATGGATGCTTAGTTTTCTTTTTCATGTTAAATCTAGTCTCTTGTGTTCCCATGCTTTGTGATATGCATGTAACAAGGTGAAAATTTGAATTGGAATTATAAGAGTGAAAAAATTACTTCATTTTATTTTTATATTTATAATTCATAAACTAATATTCTAAAGAAAATATAGATTTTCAATATTATTGTTGAATTGTAGAAACTATAAAAGGAATTTATAAATGACTATTAATCTTTTTTAAAAAAATCATTTTAGTGTGGAATAACCGAATAAGTATAATTTATTACTTTTATTAAGCAAAGAAGCAATAATTGATTTTTCTTTCATTTTATTCTAAAGAGATTTTGAATTTAATTCTAATCAAGATCTGCAGGTTGGTGTATTTAACCAAGATCGATGTGATATAATCGATCTGGTTGGATACACCCACCGATCGATCGATAGCCAACCTAGGTTTTCCTTCGTGAGTCATATGTGGAACGATCGGTCCGGTTGGTGTATCTAACCCAAGATCGATATGTATATCAATCGGTTGGTTAAACCAACCGGGAATGATGGGGCCCCTATAAACCTTCTTGCCGCCATTTCTTCCCCACTTTGGTGCTCCTCCCGCCCGATGCATTCTCCCATTTCCGATCGCGCCGCCCCTCCGACGACGCCGTCCGAGCTTCGCCTGACCAGCGCGCCGTCCGAGCTTCGCTTCTTCCGACGACAGCGCCGCCCTCGGAGCTTCGCCTGGCGCCGCCGTCCCGAGCTTCGTGCCCCTCCGGCAGCGCCGCCCTCCCGAGCTCGCCCGATCGCGCGCCGTCCGAGCTCGCCCCTCCGGCAGCGCCACCCTCCGAGGCTCGCCCGATCGCGCTGCCGTCCGAGCTTCGTGCCCTCCGGCAGCAGCGCCGCCCTCCGAGCTCGCCTGATCCGCGCTGCCGTCCCAGAGCTCGCCTACCGCGCCCCACAGCGCCGCCCTCGGCTTCGCTCGTTCGCGCCCGTCCGTAGCTCGCCTGACCGCGCCGCCGTCCGTGGAGGTTGTGATCTTGTTCACGGATATTGAATGAATGTCGTGTCTCTGTGATAGGTTATGTGGAGTCAAAAATAATTCTATGTTGCTAGTATAGTAATCGCATAAACAAATAAGGTAGTTCTTTCATTTACGCTACTTGATAGTTGTTGAGATAGAGCTTGTTGAGATAGAGCACGGATTGGATGCTATCAATTTTATAAATGAAGCACAAGCTACAATTCCGCTTTCTATTGTACATGATATTGAGTTTATTGAGAGATGCTATCAATTTTGCATGGTGCATACATTACGTGTTCTCCTTTATAAATGGAACACAAACTACATAATGTCATGGCTAATCCAAGCAAACTTGTCTTTTATAGTGGGGTATTCATGTTACACATACGCTTGGTTTGATACTACTTAATTGTTCATTTATCGTAATCCCTAACTCATATTTTGTAAAACAAGAGTTAACATAGAGTATTAGTGAGACAAAAATATCTAAAGAGGGAACCACTCAACTTGTGCCGCTTGCTCTTATATGGATCACATACTTCATCATACAACTAGCAATACGCATAAAGAAAAACAAGCCCTAGCTAGTTGTCATTTGGAGTACATTGACATATAAGTCAAGGATATATCTACCCTACGCACATGAGTATGGAGTTGGTCTAATCAACATTTGTTCCTCGCCGGCTTCCACGCCGTTACTTTTCAGTACCTTCTTCTAGCCTAAGAAACAACGATGGACGGCGAAGGATTTGATCAGGAAGAATTTATGACAAATTTGATTGCGGAGATGGTGGTTATGAGGCCGCAGAGCACGATGAGGCCACGGAGGTAACAATCAATCACGTTAATGATTGTCGATTTCACTATCATGCTAAGCCAACATTTTGACCCGTTCATGATTGTACCATGCTTTCAGACCGATCAACCAAGCGTGCAATCACAACATCGAGGTCCAACCAAGAAGCCGAAGGCAAGATATGTTGTCACCGAAGTCAACGAGAACGGCCAACCTCAGAAACCCTTGACGGTGATTGGGCCGTTCAATTCGGCATGCGGCGTCCACGTTAGGGACCACGTGCCCATTAGCATAGCAAAATGGGATCGGGTTCTGAAGATCTGAAAAACATGCTTTGGAGCGATGTCATAGAGACATTCACCTTCCCCTAAGGGACCGAAGAGAAGGTGAAGAGTTACACTCTCAAGAAGATGGCCATCGCATTCCAAACTTATAAAAAGAAGTTGAACATAGAGTATATCAAGGAGAATCGAACGCCCGACTTCAACAAGTTCCCGAAGTTGCAAGATCACTGGGAAGCGTTCGTGAACTACAAGACTTCGGAGGAAGGTCAAAGTTTGAGTGAGAAGAACAAGCTGAATGCCTGAAGAAGAATTACCACCACCGACTCGGCCCTGGTGGTTACCGCCAACAATACCCAAATGGGAGAAGAGGGAGCATGACCTGCTAGCAAAGGGTGTCACACTCGCAACAATGGAATGGCACGACAGAGCAAAGCATTGGTTCTATGCTCACAAGTGGTGGCCTCGATGATAACGGCAATGCGGTGTTTGGGGAGGTCTTGAGAGATGTGGCTGTAAGGCTTGTGCAGTCCATCGAGGAGACTTCCCAAGGTAGCTTCGTGCCAAACAGGGAGAATGACGAGCTAACAAGGGCTCTACAAAACTCAGAGCACCCTGGACGTACAAGAGGCGTTGGCGTCGTCCCTTGGAAGGTTGGTTTCGCTCAGGACGCCGAGACCTATAGGAGTCGAATGAGAAGCAAGGCTCGACATGCGAGAACAACTTAGTGCGCTTGAAGAACATGACTCAAATAGAGGGACAATTAGCCCAGAGCCAACAACGGGAGACGTGCAGAACCTCCCAGAATCCTAACATCATCATTGCAAGGTGTGGAAGCATTGCGCTTCCGGTGGGCTGCCCGAAGCGGACTTGGACAGGTACCCCGTAGATGACATCAGGCAGCAGACACCTAGTGAGCTGCATGTCGGGGCGCGAAACCTCTCCTTGAAGGCGGCGCATGGCATGGTTCACCCAAAGTGGAGCAGGCAGCTCATCCATGGCCAGCAGACACCGTCAAACTACTCCAAGGTCTCGGTGGAGGAGGTTTGCCCAGTCTGAGGACCTTGAGCTCGAAATTCCGGAGGTGACGGAGTACCAAGCTAGGAGAGGCGGTACACACTTTCATCCTATGGCGCAAAGCGGCACATAATTTTTCGAGATAACATGGATGTGTCCTCTCTGCGAAGAAGCCCGACTCCTACACCACTTCCCGCACACCCAAGCCCAAGAAGAAGCCCGACTCCTACACCACCTGCACAAGACATAAGCCCTACGAGAAGCCCATCTCCTCCCAAGAAGGCGCCGACTCCTACACCACCTCCCGCGCACATATGCCCTACGAAGCCCGTCTCCTCCCAAGAATGCGCCAACTTCTACACCACCTCCCGTGCACTTAAGACTCCACAAGAAGACCGTCTCCTCCCAAGAAGGCGCCGACCAAAGGAAACAAGCCAGCTCGGCCAAGCTGCCTCCCAAGAAGACGTCCTCCACCCAATCCAAGAAGTTGCGTCCACTTTCGAAGCTGGCGTACGATATGACCGACGAGGAGACCAATAAGATTGTACAAGGTGAGGTAACTGAATTTTTTAGACCCAAGTCACCAAAGAAGAAGGTTCAACCTGGCACGAAAGAATTTCACAAAGGCTTGAGGACTATTACAAATTTGAAGGATAAAAAAGAAATGCCTCGCCAATCAAACTACGAGCGCACATTGCGAAAGGAATGCCACAAGGAGTGGGCAGCTGAGGAGAAGGAGAAGGAGAAGGCTAAGGCGATGCTACAATTCTTTGATGAAACTGGCCTTGACCCAAATCAAATATTAGGCTCAGCAGAGATTGAGTATGCCCAAGTAAGATGGCCATTTACATTGGGTGGATCATTGGTCAGGCGTGAGGAGCTGCTCCAGCTAACGACAAAGATGCGGCAATTCCATGAATGGTACTTGGAAGCGACCAAGCATGGTCTACGCTTGTTTCTTTGTCAAGTACAAGGATCAAGATTTTTATCACGGTGACGGTGAATTTTTATCGAATGGCACGTCATGTATGATCTATACTGCAGACAGGCGCCCTCGTAGCGTCCTTGGTGGGTTCTTTGGACTCGTAAGTGTCTTATTTACAAAAAACCATCGTCGTGCCCTTGTAGAGTACGGACCTTGTAAGCCTAACTAATTTCTTCTTGTGTAGCATGGAGATACAAAGATGCCGAAGGGATCAAATTTTTGACATAGGATTCATGGACCCATTAGTTATCAACGAGACAACCGTTAGATACTGACCCAAGCGAAACACAGACTAACGTATACAATGCGCTAATGGGACATCAATATAAGTCAAGGATATATCTACCCTACGCACATGAGTATGTGTTTTAAATCGCCTTGTTCTACTCCTTTTTCATAACACTATGTTAGAACTAATTAGTTATCTATGTTGACATATGTACGATTTTCATTGGATTCTTATTATGATCGAGCTAGATCATAGTCGGATCACAATTATGGACTCGAGAAGGAAACCAGTTCAAGCGTATCAAACCTTCATCGATTTGCTCGACCGGTATTAATTCTTGTTCCTTTCATTATTGTATTACTTCTATTTCCTTCCATTTGAAATAAATTCTAATCATGTACAATTGGTAATCACATGTGTAGTGCATTCGCATTTCGTGCTAAAAATAGGCGCATTCAAGGAGAAATTTGAAATTACAACAGCCTCTCAAGTACGTATATCATAATGCTAGCTTTTGGTTAGTTAAGTTAATTTCCTTGCATTCATTTCACGCTTTCAACTTTCTCAACCGCAGATCTTGAGTCGATCGGCGGGCAACAATTTATGCGGTTACTATGTATGTGAATTTTGCACACCCAACCTGGAGCACTGACCGCATGCTAAAAGGCGATAAGGGGTGAGTAAATATAATTACTACCTTTAACGATGTATATTACTCCTTACATCTTGTACAAATTCAAGGATTGATTTGTTAATGACTTAACTACAGGTGCCTCAATATTTGGCGGAACAAGGTTCGAACTCGCCGGCGCAGTGCGAGCAATTCAAGAACAACTTCGTTGGCTTCATTTACGATGAGGTTGTAAATGCAAAAGCGAGTTCCACGAACCAAATTTTAGCAGGTGGGGCCCTTTGATAAGGACCGGTGAACTGTCATTCTCGACATCTACGGCTAGCAAGAGCGATGCACGTAAAAATCCCAATGAGCAGAAGGAAAAGAAATCTTTGGAGTTGTAATTAAAGTTGTGTACATATTGTAGTACATTATATGTAATTAAATTTGTTAATGAATGTACAGTGATTTTATTATCAGGCAAATGTGCATAATTAAATTATATGTGTTTTAATTCGTTGTGATTTAACACACACATGAAGTCACCGTGATTTGATTATATATATTGTAGTATATTATATATAATAGCCAGTATTGGACACACACATATTTACATATATATTATATACAACCCATCAAGATTTAAGTTAGATAAAACAACCGGTACTGATGAGGGAATCATCAGAACCGGTTGGAGACACCAACCGGTACTAATAAGGTCCACAGGGTCTCACGATGCGCTACCACGTGTGACTACCAACCGGTACTGATACGCTATCAGTACCGGGTGAGAGAACCGGGACTGATGCTCGGGCATCAGTCCCGGATGGCCTGTACCGGTTCAAAAACCGGTACTAAAGGCTCTTTTAAACCGGCACTAAAGGCCCTTTCCGTAGTAGTGTCCACTGCAGTCTACTTGTGGTTTAAATTTTGAACCATGTATTTCATACTCAACATACAATATAGATGTAATATACCGTATATACATACTCTACAATACTAGCCCAATGTATTGAATGATGTACTATACATGTATATTGTGCGTGCTGTACAGGCAGAGAGATGGTAGATAAATGAAATACCGCACAACAAAATATGTACTGTACGTGTACATTGTGTGTACTAGATAGGCAGTGACGCTACTAACGACAAGCTAATTTGTGTCGGTTTTCCAATCGACACAAATGTACCGACAGTGATAATCGGAGATTACCGATAACAGTGTCGGTTTACAAACCGACACAAATAACATTATCAATGTCGGTTCTCAACACGAACTAACACCAATAGTTGCACGATCCCTGTCGGTTCCCACCAAGAACCGACACAAATAGTCAACATATCAGTGTCGGTTCAACCAATAACCGACACAAATAGTCAACATATCAGTGTCGGTGCCTACCAAGAACCGACATAAATAATGCCAGACCAAAAAATAAAAAATCAGTATTTTGGCTAGCCTCAGGAACTACTAGCCGTGCCCTCTGGAACAACATACACACATATCAAAATAGTTTGGTCAAACACAATGTTTAATCTCGAATGATATGTTCATAGCATAAAGGGTAAGCCCATTGTTTTTTTATGCGAGCTATTAATCGTATGAATTTATAAAAACTTCATCGTTATCAATGTTATTCATTTTTAACCTTAGCTAAAGAAAACATCAAATGACATTTGGATATTTCAGAAAGTGTACATCTCAGTAATGGTTCTAGCAACTAGTACTATTATAAATTTGCATGGTGAATATATATGCTATAGTCAACTATTAAATCAATCTCATCTCACAGGGTCAACTGTACCTAAATCACATTTATGAACAATGGCTAATCCCCAATAGACCAAGATATTGCTTAGCTACACTCCCATGCCATGCCAACTCCCAGTTTCCCAGCATAGGCAAAAGTCAATTCATTGGTCAACATACTGCTTGTTCTTTCTAACATGAAGGTGTTTAAATAGACCAAAGAAATTTGATACTTTTCAGTTGAACTCCCACCATAGGTGAAAGTCAACTAATTGGTCAACATACCACACTACTACAGAATGACACATTACTATCGCTCTATCTGTGTCGGTTCTAAACTTTTGACTAAAAAACCGATTGTGATAAGTATATTTCATTTGGAAATCTTGGTAACAGGTTATCACAATCGGTTCTGAGAAGTAACCGATTGTGATACGATAATAATCCCAATCGGTTCTAGATAAGAACCGATTGTGATAATCATTTTGTTATCACAATCGGTTTTTATCTAGAACCGATTGTAATGAGTAGGTATTATCACAATCGGTTTTGGGAACAGGGGTTATCACAATCAGTTCTTTTCCAGAACCGATTGTGATGATGTAACGCGCGCAGAAAGAAAAGCTGCCGCCGCAAGAAAAAAACAGAACATACTCACATATGGCTAGCTATCAGCACACACACATATATATAATGAAAGCACATATTGCTTTCAGCACACACATATTGTTCACACATCGGCCTGAGACATATATATATCTATATCTATATTGTTCACACACATGCATGCATTTTACTTATAGAACGAAAGTCCATGGCTATCACCGCTAGGGTCATTTGTCGTCGAGAAGTCGAAGAAGGGCGGCTGATCATCGTCGCTGCATGGCGATGGCTCATCCTCCGATGATGACCCAGAAGAGACACCGGTGCCCCAACGGGTGAAGGGGGGCAAGGTGTCCTCGTCGTCCTCCTCCTTGTCGTCCTCCTCCTTCTCGTCGTCGTCGTCCTCCTCCTCCTCCTCCGGGGACGCCTCCTCCTCCTCCTCCTCCTCCTTAGGGGGCTCAGGTGCCGGCGCTGCCGGCGGCGGTGATAGTGGTAACTCCACATACTTTGACTCGACAGTACTGTCGGAGCTGCAGGGAGAAGGTGGACGAGGCGGCGGCGATGCCATGAGAGCTAGCGCGTGAAGAAGAGAAGCTGAGATACTTTGCAGGGAGATACTTTGGCACAAGAAGCTGAGATTGCGCGTGAGGTTGCAGCTGAGAGACGGCCGGCCGATTGGTTAAAAACGTGGCAACGAAACACGAAGAGTCGCGTTCTTAATTATCGGTAGACGAAGGGGTTTGAATATTATCTGTGTCAGTTCTATATAGAAGCCGACTGTGATTATATTATCACAGTCGGGTTCTATATAGAACCGGCACAGATAATATTCAAACTGTGTCGGTTCCAGATAAAACCGACGGTGAGAAATAATATGACAATCGGTTTTTATCTAGAACCGATTGTGATTAAGTAGCTAATATCACAATCAGTGTTTTCTAAGAACCGATAGTGATAAGCCTCGCTAGGTTTTATATATTCCCTCGGGATGAACTCTCCTCTGTTGTAGTTCTGTTGCCAAAAAAACCCGTCGCCAGCCCGAAAAACAGAACATATTCTTATTTAAACGTAGACTTGGGGGAGAAAATCTGAAATCCTTGAGGTTGTGTGTTAAGAGGGTAAGTTGAAGCCCTAGCTTGAAGAGATTTCCCCTCTATTTTCCCTCGTTTGATGATTTCTTCAACTGGTGAGCATTCCTTCAAATTCTTTCAAATGCATGTGTTGTATGTCATTAATGCTATTATATATGGTTGAAATGTACCAATATTGTTGCAGAAATTATAAAGGAACTCCTCGAGGAGATCGGTTTGAGGCTAAAGTTGAAACCCTATATAGCTTGAGTTTATTTCCCCTCATTTGTGGTTAATTTCCTTCAAAAGGTGAGCATGTGAATGGGTTACATGTCATTATATTGTTGCTATAATATGATCAATGCTAGAGTTTAGGTTACATAACCTATGCGTCTCCCGTTCGAGGGTGCTTGTTTATAAGTATGCTAAAATGGCATATTTATAAATAAGCAGTCTCGAATTGTCCACGTTTTTTGAACAGTTCGAGGATATGTGGCTCGAGCAAGTTCTTAAACTGTTGTACAAACTCTAGAGAAAGTTTCGGCAGCATCTCCCTGGCCGGTGTCTCCGAATACACATCCTCTTGACATGTTGTCGAGACGTGTATTTGGAGAATAGCGGGGAGATGCTGCCAAAATTTTCTCTATAGTTAGTACAACAGCTTAGGAACTTGCTCGAACCACATATCCCCGAATGGGATTAGGACCTAACCTAATTAGCAATTAGGAGTCATCGTTGGTACGTACGTACTTAGTTGGTCAACAGATCATTCAATCTCTCAACTTTGTTAATGCTTCAACCCTTCTTTTATTTCATTGATTAGGGCATTATTAATTTATTGTTTATGGTTTAATTGTAGATGGACCGTGAAGAATAGATGTATCAAAAAAGCCGTGTGAGTGCTGAATTTCAGAGGGGAGTTAAGGAGTTCATAAGAATTGCAGAAGTAGATATGGTTATGAGGGGTGTAAGGTTCATATATTGTCCTTGTATTGATTGCACCAATCTCAGGAGATTTAACAACTCAGCTCAAATTGAAGGCCATTTGATTCAACGTGGCTTCGTGAGGAATTACACGTGTTGGATCCATCATGGGGAGACAGGTAGTACCTATGTGATATGCAACGAAGATATGCTGGAAGCCGATCACGAGTTGGAGCGTGATATGTTTGATGAGGATAATTTAGATTAAATGTTGCGGGATGTGGAGGGAAATTACACGGAAAGAGAATTTGAAAAATTTAAAAGCTTGATGGATGACGATGCCAAACCATTGTTTTCGGGTTGCAAAGGGGAATACACCAAGTTGGGTTCGGTGCTTGCATTGTTTGAACTGAAGGAAAAACACCGTTGGACAGATACAAGTTTCAATGCACTTTTAATACTTCTATCGGATATGCTTCCAGAGGGAAACGAGTTGCCAACAAGTATTTATGAAGCGAAGAAGCTATTATGTCCCTTGGGAATGGAAATAAAAAGGATACATGCATGTCCAAATGATTGCATACTATACCGCAACGTCCATAAGGAACTGCTCATTTGTCCAGTTTGTGGTGTACCCCGATACAAACAAAATGAGAAGCGTAATGACAATGTGACACCACGGAGTGTCGTAATCTTATAAAATGTTGATGTTGAGGTCAAAACATTATAAAATATGTAAATGGAGGTTAAAACTTTACGTTATGCCGTTTATAGCGTGTTTTTGGGCCGTTTTTGGGTGTTTGGACCTCTCCGGGGGACTTTGGGCCTTGGGGGTTGAGTTGGGCCTCCGGTGGAAGGGTTTGGGCCCAAGGGGGGGGACTTTTGGGCAGCCAAATCTGGCCCCCACCCCTTGGTGCGCCCCAAACTCCCTCTCCCAACCCTAGCCGCCACCCCCTAGCCCCCCCATGCGCCTCCACCCTTCCCCTTCCTCTCCATCTTCCCCCATGGCGCCACCACCTCTCTCCTCCCCTCTCCACCTCCCTTGCTGCCCGTAGGGGAGTTCTCCACCTCAACACCTCGAAGATCCGTCCATTGGAGCGCTCCGCGACGAGGAGATCCGGTGGATTTGGAGCGAGGAAGGAGATCGCACGAACCGGGAGGAGATCCGTTGGGTTTTCGGTCGTCGGGCGAAGGTATGGACATGGGAATCCTTGGGGTTGGTCTAGGATCTATTCTAAGGGTGATTATCATGTTTTTAGATCAATTGGTGGTGCTGGAATTGAGTAGATTAGATGGAATCTTGAGTTTGCCACGTTCTCTGTTTCGGGCAGCATGAGCAGTCGACCTAGGGCTTGGGTTTTTGTCAATTTAGAGTCAGAATTTGGTCGTATGTCTGTTGAAGAAGTTGTAGGTAATTTCAATATCTTTCCGTGGGTATAAAGAACGTCCAATTCCGCCCATCCGTTTGAAAGTTATGATCGTTTTACCGAGCATGTTAAAATCTGTGACGTGATTGGAACAGATCACGGTATTTTGTAGATTAAATAACTTTAGAGTCCGAATCAGTTTTTACATATACTTAGAAAAAGTTGGAAAATTTCCTAAGCTACGCGAGGATATACTCGTTTAATTGATTCGGAGTCTTAGAACCCGAGTTATGCCTTTTGGAAGGCAGCTGTCCCGATGGGACAGAACCTCTGTTTTTGGGTTTAGCGAGTAGTTTGCGATGTCGGGGTAGAAGAGGGTTTGCTTACTGTTTTGTGGACATGATTGTGAGTGTGTGGTACCCATGTGGACATCCGAGGTTGCACGTCGTACTTCATGGCAAGAGGAGGATTGTTGGAGTTGAAAATGTCGTAGATGAAGAAGAGTACAACCAATTTGATGAAACACCTCCGTTTGCAGATGGGGCATGTCTTAGCGGTGACGACGTCACACATGGAACACATTACATGCGTGTAGATCATCAAGAAGGGTTGTATTGTAAATAAATTAAGTTGTAAGAATTCCCTGTATAATGTAGCATTTTGTAGAATATATATGTCAAATGGATCTTATAGTATAGCAAATCTGAAAAAGATTTGACTTTTCGACTCTTTTGAATGAAGACTCTATTTTAAAAAAATTAGAAATTGGATCATAGTCATCACAATCGGTTCTTTTAGGAAACCTATATAGATAGTATATATTGCGATCGGCTTTTGTATAGAACCGACACAGATAGTATACATTGCGATCGGTTTATTTAGAGAACCGACACAGATAGTGTACATATTGCGATCGGTTGTTTTATAGAACCGATACAGTTAGTGTACATATTGCGATCGGTTGTTTTAAAGAACCGACACAGATATTAAATATTGCGATCGGTCTCTTTGGTTAACCGACCGTGATAAAACCCCACATAGCGGGCATAAACATTTCGGCGCGCACACTCTCATTTTGGCGCGCACACTCTCATTTCGGCGCGCACTGATTTCGTTTCATCCTCATTTCCACAACCCTAGCTCGACCACCTCCCCCACCGGCGCCTCCTCTTCTGGCTCCTCCCCCTCCGGCGCCTCCCCCTCCGGCGCCTCCCCCTCCGGCTCCTCCCCCATCGGCGAGTACCCCGTGGGCGCCTCCCCCTCCGGCTCCTCCCCCTTTGGCGCCTCCCCCTCTGGCTCCTCCCCCCCGGCGCCTCCCCCATCGGCTCCTCCCCCCCCACCACCCCCATCGGCGTGTCTCCCTCCGGCCGGCTCCTCCCCCATCAGCTGCCCCCTCAGGCTCCTCCCCCATTGCCAACTTGGTTCGGCGCACTATAAGAACGATATCGGACTGTGAGCTGTTATTGGTTGTAAATAGCTCGATGATGATTGCTTAAAATTGAGGCTTGATTAATCTGATCATTAAAGGAACTTGCTAGACCTAGATAAATCTTGCTCTTAGTGACATTTTGGTGGCACTTGCTCTTAATGCATTGTTCTAGGTTAGAAGCGATCTTTGTGCTTATTCCTTTCTGCTCTTAGTGACAATTTGGTGGCACTTGCTCTTAATGCATTGTGGTAGGGTTAGAAGCGTGCTATATTCCTTCGTGCTATCTTTGTACTTATTCATACGTGCTAGAGCGATCTTTGTTCTAGGGTTGTAATCCTGAAATTTTCAGATGTAATAGCCTGTGATATATTGGCCATCTAGAAGTTGGACGGCTAATTAATTTAGCAACCCTTCTATAGTAATATGTGCAGATTATATTCTCATTGCAATTTGAAACTTGTAACATCTGCTATATTATCGCACTTTATTATCGAGTTTAGTTGCGTAACCTATGCGTCTCCCGTTCGAGGGTGCTTGTTTATAAGTATGCTAAAATGGCATATTTATAAATAAGCAGTCTCAGTAACCACGCTTGTTGGGATTCGAGGATATGTGGCTCGGGCAAGTTCTTAAGCTATTGTACAAACTCTAGAGAAAGTTTCGGCAGCATCTCCCTGGTGTTCTCCGAATACACACCCTCTTGACCTGTTGTCGAGAAGTGTATTTGGAGAACAGCGGGGAGATGCTGCCGAAATTTTCTCTAGAGTTTTACAACAGCTTAGGAACTTGCCCGAGCCACATATCCTCGAATGGGATTAGGACCTAACCTAATTAGAGATAAGGAGTCATCGTTGGTTACCTTCGCACAATCAATGAAAGAAAAGAAGGGTTGAAGAATTAACAAAGTCGAGGAATTGAGTACGTACCAACAATGACTCCTAATTTCAATTAGTTCAGGTCCTAATCCCATTCGAGGATATGTGGTTCGGGCAAGTTCCTAAGCTGTTGTACAACTCCAAAGAAAATTTTGGTAGCATCTCCCCGCTGTTCTCCAAATACATCTCTCGACAACAGGTCAAGAGGGTGTGTATCTGGAGAACACCAGGGAGATGCATGCTACCGAAACTCTCTAGAGTTGTACAATAGCTCAGGAACTTGCCCGAAACACATATCCTCGAATTGTCCAAAAAACGTGGACAATTCAAGACTGCTTATTTATAAATATGCCATTTTAGCATATTTATAAACAAGCACCCTCGAACGGGAGACGCATAGGTTACGCAACCTAAACTCTACCATTGATCACATTATATATAGCAACAATAAGGACATGTAACACATTCACATGCTCTCCTTTTGAAGAAAATTAACCACAAATGAGGGGAAATATACTCAAGTTAGGGTTTCAACTTTAGCCCCAAACCACTATCTCTCCTCGAGGATTTTATAATTTCTCGCCAATATTATTTCAACCATAATAGCATTAATGACATATATAACACACTCACCAAATCAAAATCGAATTTCTTAATGCAAAATCGAAGGGATTTGAAGGAATGCTCACCTTTTGAAGTAAACCTCAAATGAGGGCAAATAGAGGGGAAATAATCTCCTCAAGCTCGGGCTTTAACTTACCCTCTCAACACACATCCTCAAGGATTTCAGATTTTCTCCCCCAAGCCTAAGTCTCAACGAGAGTATGTTCTGTTTTTTGAGGTGGCGACGCTTTTTTTTGGCTTTAGAACACTAACAGAGGAGAGTTCATCTCGAGGGGATATAAAACCTAACGAGGCTCATCACAATCGGTTCTTACAATGAAGCGATTGTGATGAGGATATTATCACAATCGGTTCTTAGACTCGATTGTGATAAGTGGTCATCATCACAATCGGTTCTTTATAAGAACCGATTGTGATAACCCGTCTCCTTATCACAATCGGTTCTTTGTAAGAACCGATTGTGATGAGACGAGGTTATCCTGTCGGTTCTTTAAAGAACCGATTATGATAACCCGTCTCCTCATCACAATCGGTTCTGAGAAAGAACCGATTGTGATAAGGATCCCTCATTGCAATCAGTTGTTAGAAAAGAACCGATTGTGATAACCCGTTTCCTCATCACAATCGGTTCTGAGAAAGAACCGATTGCAACCTCATTGCAATCGGTTCTTTCTCAGACCCGATTGTGATGAGGAAACGGGTTATCACAATCGGTTCTTTAAAGAACCGATTATGATTATAATTCTTATCACAATCGGTTCCTTCTCAGAACCGATTGTGATAACCTATTTCTAAAATTTACAAATGACATACACGTATCACAATCGGTTTTTTAGTCAAAAGTTTGGAACCGACACAGATGAAGCGATAGTGATGTATCATTCTGTAGTAGTGATTTTTATTCTAGATTTTATATTGAGGCAAATATAATAAAAGACTAGAGATACATAAAACAACAGTTAACACATTATACTTTAAAATATGCTCAAGTATTGTAAATTAACAGAGTCGAACGATCACACGAACGACTTACAGTTGGGCTTAATGTAGACGCGGTCATGGAAGTAGTCGACATCAAGGAAGAAGCAAAGCGGTCAAGCTGAAGCGCTACCCAGAAACCTTATTGCCGCCCTATGCATGTGAACTCTGCGGCAATGGCTCGGAGATACTGCTCACCCTCATTCGGGGTGAACGCCGAGGAGGAGGGCTTGCGAGGTTCAACTGCTCAACACAACAGTACAAGTTCAGAGAGAAGCAGGAAGAATGGAGAAGGAATTCAACATGTCTTGCCTGGACATCTCCAGGTGTTTTTATATACGCGCGCCAGTAACTAACAGCATTATATCAGTTGAATGCGGCATTTACTAGTAATTGACTGCATAATGTCAATTAACTCACTGGAAACTAATGGCGTTTATGATACTTACACTGAATTGAAATATATGATTAAATAGCATTTAAACAGAATGAATAGAGAGGTAATTTGCCTAGTTCAGCAAAACAAAAGGTGAATTCAAAGTGCCAGGAGACACACTACGATGCGGCGCGGTCGCTCATCACAAGTCACAAGTCACGTGGATTTTCACGCAAAAATACGCGAATGCACGTGCACTTGCATGTGTGTGTTTAGTCATTATTCACCCTATGCCATCCTCATATCAAGTGTCATATTAATCAAGAGGTGGCAAGTACTCTACCTTTTAAATTGCCTTTCCTCCACTTGGCTAGGCAATATGGTACTAAATCATGCATACTTTGGAATTAAAGAAAATGGGCCACACATGGGGAAATTTCTAACAATCCCCCACCAATTCCATAGCAAACAACAGAAAAGATAATAAAGATCATTGTACTGATGTGTTGTTAATATACCAATCTTTTGGTGTAAGTCCCGTACGGGTTGAACTTGCACCTAGATTAGCAAGATTCATCCTCTCACAGCTTGTGAATGGACTATACCTTGAATTCATAGCTTTTTGTAATCAGACTACACATGAAAATCATAACTGATACTAGACTGTCAATAAACCACGTCTTAACGGACGTTACATGGTCATGCTTCCTTATCTGCTCATGAGCTTTCTAGAGAATGCCCCATCCTCGTGAACTATGACCTCATAGTTATGCTCAAGTAGGTGTATTCATTATAGGTATCCTGTAGGCCAATACATTTTTTTTCTCATTTTCACATTAGAATACATTAAGGCTTTAAGCCAACCTTCCATATAGTCAGAGTACTTTGTCTATTAGGACACAGGTACAATTTAATAATATGTACTCTCTTGTTACAACCTCAAATTATTTTTCCCATTACCTAATTCACGGGATCTTCGATCAAAAAGGTATGGGTTACCATTGTGTTGTAACTCAAATGGGTCTCATACCCATGTCCATAGATGCAATGGAAATCGCTTTGCTTGTGAGTCCTTTTGTAAAAGGATCTGCCAGATTTTTTCAGTACGAATATAATTCATAGCAATTAGTCCAGAGTTTCTTAATGTTCTGACAGATTTGAGCCTACACTTCACATGTCTAGAGGACTTCATGTTATCCTTAGTACTCATAACCTTATTCAACACTGTTTAGTTATCGCAGTACATTAGGATCGCCGGCATTGGTTCTCAACCAATGGCAAGTCCAACAGTAGCTCTGTAATACCCCGGCATCTATAATGCCTGAATGCTACCAAACATAGACTAAACAACAACATAATACCACAATTTATCATAAATTACAGCAAAGGAGCAAATGCTACAAATCGAAATTTCGGCAGCATCTCCTTTGTCTTAACATGAATTAACACAATATCAATATCATGGCAAGATATATCATAGCACACGACATCTAAAACATCAACATAAATGGATATATCATCAAATTACGCCAATAATACCATGCTCAACCACTCCATAAGCTATAACGAAGCAAATAAGGAATCACAAGCATGCTAAATTAAACCATACATTAAGTTTATGGCACAACTCTTAATATCATGTCTCCAAGTGATTAATCATAGACTATGATTGTGGAGCTACGTGTAGAAGTGTAGCTAAACCCCTTTTTCCCGCATGCCGATATCAAAGTACCTAAAAACCACATAAAACACAAGCGTGAGTTCATCACTCAGCAAGTATATTGCAATGGAACAAAAGAACAACTTACATTGCAACAACACACAACATGTTTATCATCTCATTCATAATCACATATCTTTATCATCATCATCATGTATGCAATGCGATGCGATGCGATGCTCATATCTCCTTGGAAACTCATACCGGTATGGTTGAGTACACACCCGTCGGTGTGCACCCTCTCCCCCCTTCCATCCCGAAGATGGAGGGTGCCTACTCCTCGCTTCCACAACCCACGGTAGATGGAATCACGATGTAGTACTTACTCTATTGGCTCTCCGGATTAGTCATAACTTTCTCACCGACCTTCCCGGATTAGTTAATGACTTTCTCACCGCCCGGGCCATGTAACATGTCATGTATGCAAGCATGCCAACATCATATAAAACTCATATATTAACACATGGCATCATAACATCTTAAACATGCTCATCATATCATAGCAATCATTAAAACATGGCAAGTGGACATATATCATGTAACCAATTCCATCTAATCTCAACATGCAACCTACAACTCGCTATCCATCACAACACACTTGCCTC